>CM069143.1:35828304-36428304 GCA_035221665.1 Okamejei kenojei
TCTGTATGTGTGCGTGTGTGTGTATGCGTGCGTCTGGGTCTGTGTGTGTGGGGGGGGTCTGTGTGTGTGTGTGTGTGTGTGTGTGTGTGTCTGTATGTGTGTGTGCCTGTCTGTATGTGTGTGTGGGGGGGAGTTTGTGTGTGTGTGTGTGTGGGGGGGGGGGGGGGGGGGGGGGGGGGGGGGTCTGTATGTGTATAAATAAGAACACCAGGACTAGGAACAGAACTAGATGAAGCGTAAACACAGTGAAATCATTTTCATACAAACAGTCCAGTAGAGTATTGCCATACCTAAGCACATCCCTGATTAGCAATTGTACAGAAATAGTCCACTGGTCCCGCATGCAGGAGGCGCCATGTCTTGGTGCCATTTTCTGTCCAGTCCACACTCAGTCATAGAGTGATACAGTGTGGAAACAGACCCTTCGGCCCAACTTGCCCACACCGGCCAACAATTCCCAGCTACACTAGTCCACCTGCCTGGGCGTGATCCATAACTCTCCAAACCTGTCCTATCCATGTATCTGTCCAACTGTTTCTTAAAACGTTGGTATAGCCCCAGCCTCAACTACCTCAGCTACTACAGTCATTACGAGGGTCAAGTCCCTTGAGCTAGCTCCACCATTCAATATGGTCATGAATAACATTGGCTACAGTTACAATTAGCACAACCCAATAGTCCATAAAATCTACTTATGTCAGCCTTGAATACATTCAATGACTGAACCTCCAGTAGAAAATTCCAAACATGGGCAGCTCTCTCAGTGGAAATCCCTTCTCATTTTAACCTTCTGTCAGAGAATAGGTGACCCTTTATTCTGATTCTACGCTCCCTATTCTGAATTCCCCAGGAGCACACTCTATCATAGCCATTGAATTCTCCCCATGATACGTAACTAAGTAACAACCCCCCACCTCTTTTATCTCCCCCCTCTCTTTGCTGCGGCCCTGGATCCCCCCACCCCCCCCCCCCCCCCCCCCCCCCCAACATCCCCTTCCACCTACATCCATTCCTCTGGATCACATTCCATTCCATTCCTCTTCTCTCCTCATCTCACAATCTTTTGTTTCCTTTATATCTCTGGCCTTTGTCCACCCATTTGTTAATCAACCCTCATCAACTGTATCCACCTATCACTTGCCAGTCTTTAACCTGCCTCCATCTCTCTTCCAGCTTTCTCTCCTGTCCCCACCCCTACCCCCCCCCCCCCCCCAACTACAATCAGTCTGAAGAAGGTCCCAGCCTGAAACGTCACTAACCATGTTCTCCAGAGATGCCGTCTTACCCGCTGAGTTTATGCTCAAGACGCCAGCATCTGTAGTTCCTTGTGTCCCCTCAGAATCTTCTACCTTTCAATAATATCCTGACATTTTCCCTACACTTTGTAAAGCATTGTCTTGCAAAATGTTTTAGGACATCCTGAAATGATGAAGGGCGGTGTATACAGCTATGTACAGACCAGTCTTTCTTTGCCTATCACTTATTAATAAAACAGTTTTGTTCTGGTATGTGTATACACATGCAGAGTATGCAAGCACATACTTATATGAAGCTGTCTGCTGGGGTAGCATAGGCTCTCGCCAGTGTTGAGTCTTTAGTCAATGCTCATAACCGAGGTCATTAACTGATGGTATCTTGAGGCGAGATCTCCCACGTTCTCAGGTGCCTCGGAGGGTTACGAGCGTCAAGTCAAGAGCTAAGACTGTGTATGAAGGAACTGCAGATGCTGGTGTGCACCAAAGACAGGCACAAAATGCTGGAGCTACTCAGCGGGTCAGGCATCATCTCGGGAGAAAAGGAATAGGTGACGTTTCGGGTCGAGACCCTTCTTCAGACTGAGAGTCAGGGGAGAGGGCAACTAGAGATACGAAGAGGTACAAAGAACTAATGAAATAAAAGTATGCAAAAGGACAAATCAAAGCCAGCATCAAGAAAAGGTGGAGCCCGAAATGGACAATGGCCAAGACCGGGGCCACAGTCTTAGAATAAAGGGGAGGTCATTTAAGACTGAGCTGAGAAAAAACTTTTATACCCAGAGAGCTGCGAATTTATGGAATTCCCTGCCACAGAGGGCAGTGGAGGCCAAATCACTGGATGGATTTAAGAGAGAGTTAGATAGAGCTCTAGGGGCTAGTGGAGTCAAGGGATATGGGGAGCAGGCAGGCAAGGGTTATTGACAGCGGACGATCAGCCATGATCACAATGAATGGCGGTGCTGGCTCGAAGGGCTGAATGGCCTCCTCCTGCACCGATTTTCTATGTTTCTATGTTTCTATTTCATGTCCCGAAATGGAACTACGAAACATGACAAAGGATTGAGGTACCATGCACATATTTCGTCTCTGTAACTAACTCTGAAATGGTACGGATTCTAGAAAGCCCACATTCAGGATGGACTGTAGGGAAATTCCCAGTGAGAACTTCAAACAGTGATACCATTATCTTTAAAGACAGACTTGCATTTATTTGGTGCTTCAGGAGGACTTAAAATAGTTCACCAACAATGTGGGACTTTAGGTATGGCCAATGTGTGAGGGAGGAGATGGCAACAGCTAACTTGCACACATCAGTCTTCAACAAACAGCACGGGAGATAAAGGTGCAGACAACTTATTTAGTGATTGTGGATTGAGAGTGAAGTGATAATGGGGAAAGGGTGGAAGGCCTATCCCAGAAGTTCATCTCCAGAAAGTGCGACAAAGTCTCTCATGTCCAGTGAGTGAACAGTGATCCTGCAGCAGCATGAACGCACTTCACTCCCCTGTTTTCCACAAGTATCCCGGTTTAACACTGATAAATGCCCCCGGTTTAATCCACGACAACTCCCTCCCACGGCTGAAATGGAGATCCCACTGCATTCCGGGGCCGAGAGAAAATGAATGGAGGATGAAACGAGGCATTAAGAAAGGACTGGTTACTGAACGACACTGGAGCAGGAAACAAAGGCACTTTTATTGCAGCCACGACATCACAGAGAAGAGAACCCGGGGGGAAAAAAAAAAACAATGACAGCGTTCAGCTTTGTTTGAGTTTACAAAGAAAGCACAGTGAGTGTGCGCAGGGCTAGATCCAAGGCAGAATACCAGCCTTGTCACACACAAAAGGCGCGCACACACACACACACACACACACAACACACAGAATCAATGCCACAGCCAGCTAAGTATATAAAATTAAGAGTTACTAAATAACAAAACAATATTTTAATTTATTTTCTGTAAGCAACACCTGCCACACTGAAATTGACCTTTTGTGAGGGAGCGTTTGAAAGACACACACTAAAGGATCACTTGGATATCTATCAAGCCGTATTTATCGCAAAATAGATTCACTGACACGGTTCTAGATTCACTTTCTGCTATCCCTGTGTGGGCGTAATCTCTCCTTAAAACACAATACAGGAAGAAAGAGGGTGGCTGAGCTAACTTCTGAACTCACAAGACAAAAATAATAGCTTAATAATAACAAACATGGTAAGATTGTAACCCTGTCTGCCATTTCATTGTGTTTGGGCAAGCGGCCTCAAACCAAATAAACCCACTCGCGTTATATTCTGCCGTGTTTAATAACACATCACAGCACATGTTCATTGCCTTCATATGTTAACAGGTTTATACAACAGACCGGGCAATAGTTTAGCTTGCGGAGGAGACACAGCCACAAAGATAAGCTGAGAAGTCTTGGCGAATTTTTCCCATCTTTGATAGTTCAAATTCACCACAGCGACTCAACGAATGCAACAAATAACTTAAAAGTTATGGATGCAACATATGAATTAGCCTGTGGGCAATCTAACTCGCGGCAACATACTAAACACATGAGTGGAATCGAGTGGCGATACAAAGATTTCAATCGGCAGAAGTTAAAAGTTAAACAAATGCTTGAAATTCTACGAAGGCGCTTGGTTATCTTTTGTTTCCTGGTTGCCTAATTGGCCCAGCAACCAATGTAAATCTCACTGAAAGCAGCCACACAAACTCCTTGTCATTGTTTCCCCTTGAAAATCTGCCAAAAGTGATACAGGCACTGGCAGGGGTTGTCACTTGGGCCAGAGTCACATCTCGTTCACAAGAGGGCCATTCAATCACAGCGTTGACCGGCCTCTCCCTGCCTGCACTGTACCCCACTCAGTCTTGCACGACCGATAAAACAGTTTACTTCTCGCAATATGCAAACGCGCATCTCCTCCACCTGGCTGCAACTCTGCAAAAAAGATGTGTTTTTTTTTTAAAAGCAAGGGCTCTCCACGAAGAACGGGGGGGGGGGGGGGGGTCGAGTGCCAAACATTTCGTAATCCGAGTCACCAACCAGCATGAAAAAGGGTATACGTTCCAGTGTTAAAACGCTGCAGTGTGAAAGATTAATATGGCCTCAATCAATTGGTCTTTGTCCTAGACTGATTTGCACGTTTTGAAAGAGAAAAAGATCTAAGGATAATTCCATAAACTAAGTCCAACCGAGTCAGCAAAGAGTGGATGTATTTGTAGACACATCGTTCACAATCCCCTAATACAGAGGCGCCAGGTCAGAAAGACCCCAAATTGATCTTCAGATTTTCCAGCTAATGGCAGCGATTGGGAGAGAAATTCTGCGAATAAATATTCTTTGCCGATTTCATTGCATTTAATATTTGGAAGCAATACTTTTTTTTTTTTTCTTGGAAGGAACGGTGGTTTGTATTTTCAGGTGGCGTGTGAAGGAACGGCAGCAACCCAGGCCTGTTTGCATTGTTGATTCCCAGATAATGCACTCTTACAGCCTGCGACAGCCTGAGGGGACAGGACTGAAGTAGGTCAGCGCAATCTGCAGGCAAAGATCCCATTAGACAGCCGACTGGGGAGAAGAGGGGTGAACGCAAGGAGCTGAAAGTGCAAGTGACACATAACTAACAGCCCCACGCTGTCTTCCCCATTCAATTCTCTTTATCCTTGCAAAAAGCGCTCAACACCATCCCACATCTGCCTTCCATGTAGCAGCATCTTCGCTGCTCACCCCGTCGTTTTAGTGGCAATCAGATGCTAAGCAGATAACAAGGGTCTGCATTTTATATTTTATATTTTATATTCACATCTGCGCGCCACACTGGCGCAGCTGGTAGAGCCAGCCGCTGGCTCCCAGCGCAGAGAGAACCGGGTTCGATGCTGGCCCCCTGGTGCTGCCTGTGTTGAGTTTGCACGCTCTCCCTGTGGCCGTGCGGGTTTTCTCGGGTTTCCTCCCCACCTCCCAAAGACGTGAGGGTTTGTACGTTGAATGGCCTTCTGTAAATTGGCTCCAGTGTTTGGGGAGTGGATGAGAAAGTGGGATAACATCGAACTAGTGTGAACGGGTGATCAATGGTCGGCGTGGCCTCGATGGGCTGAAGGGCCTGTTTTCAAGCCGCTTCGTCAAACTAAACTAAGTATCTTTTAACGCAGAGGATTAGGTTGAATGCACTAAATGTGAAGCTCGAGTACTCGGCTCATTTCCTCATTGTATGACTGAATTGCTACCCAGTTTAAACCTTGAATGATTTATAGCAGATGCAATTCTTGTTAGCCCGGCAGAAGGACTCGGATAACAAATCTTTCTGTCCTTGGAGTGTCCCGATCAGGTGGAAAGTCGAGATTTTGCAGGGAAAGAGGATTTTAATTTTTTTTGCCAGAGGAACTATTGGAACTTTGAAGAAACAATGGGACACGGACAGGACAGCTTTAGACAGGTGGGACTGGTGTAGACGGGGCATGTTGGTCGGTGTGGACAAATTAGGCCGAATGGCCTGATTCCACGCCGTATGCGTCTATGACTAACCGATCTTCCTGGGATAATGGTTTTGGAGCTGTCTGGGTCATTTTTCCAAAGGGAGACCGATCAACTCCACCCGACCAGGGCTTACACGAGTTTGGCTGTAACTTGCTTGCAAATTACTTCAAAGAAATTGACCTTTAAAAGATTCAACAGATTATCTGTATCCTTGTCATCTGATCTCTTTTGTACCCATTTCTAACAGGGAAGGAGGGTTTGCAAATGTAATTCAAAACTAATGCCTTTGAGGGTCCATTTTTGTTGTTGTTGCAAAAGATCAAGGTAGTGTTTTTTTTAATAATCTGGCCAGTACTGAAATAATAATTTCCTGAAGACGGGAGTTCTGCTTCAGTAGTTTAATACATTTTAAATGCTTTGACATTCTTCATTTCAGCAATGCGCCTGAACTTCGGATTGGATATGGAAATCTAATCATTTAACAGATCCCCCGTTTCCAAAAAAACAATGCGAAATCTGTGTTGCAACATTGAGGCGTGATTTCTTTCCCCTTCAGGCCCACATGTGACAGTAAAATTGGAGGAAACTACAGAGATACCATGGGGACATATCAAGGAACGGTAATAGGCTCTCCGCAGCTGGAGAAACAAACAATATGGGATAGCAATTTGGATTTATTAGAACCGTATGTTGTGCTCTTGCCGCTGGAGCCCTGCAACGTGGGGTAAGTCACCGTTCGACTGCTGATTTTACTAGGATCCGAGGATGTTTTTTTTCCACCACAAACATTAGAGGAGTTGAGAAATTAAAAACTTCTGTTGGGTGGGTTTCTATGAAGACTATTTTCCTTGCCAACCTTAATTAGACTGCCAAAAATATTGCATACATCAACTGAAACAGGTGAATTCTCAATTTGGACAATACGTTTTTTTTAGCCTATCTTTTGTGATCATGGAACTGGTAAGTGATTTAAAAAAAAATTAGATCCCTTGGTTAGATATAGTAATAGACTGAGTAATAGTCGTACAGCATGGAAACAGGCCCTTCGGCCCAACTCATCCCTGTTGACCAAGATGCCCTATCTAAGCTAGTCCCGTTTGCCTGCATTTGCCCCGTATCTCTCCGAACCTTCCCTATCCATTCACCTGTTCAAGTGTCCTTTAAATGCTGTTGAACTATCTACCTCCTCGGGCAGTTTGTTCCATATTCCCGCCAAACTCTTGTGAAAAAGATTGCCCCTCTCACCTTAAACATATGTCGAGTTAAAAAAAAACAACACAAAGTGCTGGAGTAACTCAGCGGATCAAGCAGCATCGCTGGAGAAAGGAGTTAAATTCCATTGGAATTTAACTGCAGACTTGGCGTTAAATTCCATTGTTCCACCAGTCACACTTCTGGATGAACCATGCTGTTGGATCTTGTCAATTGGAGGATTTGCATCAAAAATGCTCCCAGCTGCATTTGAACATGCAACGCGTTTAACCCGCTCAGAAATGGATATTTGTTAACAGGTTGCTTTCCTATAGTCAGTCAACAAAATAGAGAAAAATCTGCGAAAGAATAAGATACATAATAGGTGGACATGTCAAAGACCAGAGGGCATAGCTTTAAGGTGAGAGGGGCAAAGTTTAAAGGGGATGTGCGGGGCAAGTTTCGAGAGAGTGGTGGGGTCTGGAACCCGCTGCCAGGGGTGCTGATGGAGGCAGATACCACAGTGGCATTTAGGAAGCACCTGGATACGCGGGGAATGGAGGGATATGGATCACGTGCAGGCAGAGGAGATTAGTTTATCTTCACATCATGTTTGGCACATAGGCATAGTGGGCTGACGGGCCTGTTCCTGCGCTGTACTATTCTATGTTTACTGAAAGAGACTGCCCCTCATCCTATTGACAAGTTGATCAGAGAATTTAATCTGTGGCCATTCCTAATGGAGACGGCCACACCCGAGATTGACTACCAGCCCATGGACAAAATTAATTTGTTCTTGAGATTGTTTACATTTGTCTTGTCTTACGTATCCTGCATCGTGGATTAACAACAGCCCTTTATGGACAGTGTCCAAAGTAAATGAAGTGGAAATCCTGACAAGGTTGATATTTGAATACCCACAGTCAAAGTGATTCAGATAGAACCTGGATTTCATAGTAAGGCGTTAAAGAAGGAACTGCAGATGCTGGAGATCGAAACGTTGCCTATGTCCTTCACTCCTTAGATGCTGCTGCACCTGCTGAGTTTCTCCAGCCTTTTGTGTAACCCCTTTCATATTAAGGCCGTGTTTTAAATATATGTTCAACTTAATGAGGGAGCAATGGCAAAGGACAAGAAGCCAAAACATCATAACATTTGAGATACATTTGGACAGGTACATGGACAGGACAGGTTTCGAGGGACATGGGCTAGGAGCGGGCAGATGGGACGAGTGTAGATGGGGCAGGTTGGTCGGCTGTGGACAAGTTGTGCCTGTTTCCAGGATGTATGACTAATGACATCTGAGCCGGGAATCAGAAATCCTTTAACTTAAGGATCTAGTTACACCTGAAATGTCGACCTGGATTTAACGGATACTGGTCAACACAGCGTGGAAACAGGCTCTTTGGCCCAACTTGTCCACGCCGACCAACATGCCCCATCTACAGGAGGCCCACCTGCCTGCGCTTGACCCATATCCCTCTAAACCCGTCATATCCATGTGCTTTCCAATTCCCCATATTTGCGCTTTTACTTCTTAAGAGTGGCATGAATGTACACGGAGGATGCGGCGCTCTCCCTCAATTCCATCTAGGACAAAGACAATTTCTTCTTAACCTTTGGCACATGGTACATCTTTCCAACGTGACATCTCCTGTTATTTAATCAGCAACACTTCCATGAGCCATTCTCAACTAATTATCTTCAAGGAAAAAAACTAGTGCTCCGAACACACAACGTGCGCATGGCAGTAATTCAATTAGCAGCGTGCTAATAAAGATATGGTGCCAGTAATAGGTTTGAGATAAGTATAGTAACAGTATTTGACCTAGAAATGTATCTGGTGTGTCCAAATGAGAAAAATCGCACACAATCGCCAGAAATAATCCAACCTCCCTTATTTTTTGAGCAGCGAACTTTAAACTTCTTGATCCCGTCTTTTGCTATTGAAAAGTTTCACTTTCTTAAGAAAGAAAATGTCATCTGGTGCTTACAGACAGAATTTAGGGAGACATTAATGATCACGGAATGCCATCACTGATTTTTAAAAAATTATATAAGTGTACTTCAAGAGATGCGTTTGTGAGTACATTTTGAAACCAGGTCACGGGAAGCGTCTGACATATTATTCTGTGTGTTACATGTCGAGTCTAGAAGATTATAGACACAAAAAGCTGGAGTAACTCAACGGGGCAGGCAGCATCTCTGGGAGAAGGAATGGGTGTCGTTTCAAGTCGAGACCCTTCTTCAGTTTGTAATTTGGAATACATTGGAAATTTAATTTGGAAACAGATCCTTCGACCCAACTTGCCCATGCTGACCAAGATGGCCCATCTATGCTGGTCACACCTGCCTGCGATTATAGAGTCACAGAGTCAAGTTCAGAGATACAGCATAGAAACAGGCCCTTCAGCCCACATTCATTCACCCGTTCATGCCAAGGCAATAGATATTTTTAGGCATAGATAGCTATATTCTTGATTAAAACTGGTGTCAGAGGTTATGAGGAGAAGGCATGAGAATGTAGTTAGGAGGGAGAGATAGATTAGCCACGATTGAATGGCGGAATAGACTTGATGGGCCGAATGGCCTAATTCTGCTCCTATCACATAGGAACATGAACCTTATGAACACATGCTATCCCACTTTCTCATCCACTTCCTACACTTTAAGGCGGAGTGTGCAAGGCCAATTAACCTGCAAACCCGCACGTCTTTGGGATGTGAGAGGAAACCGGAAGAAACACCCGCGGTCACACGTGCAAACTCCACACAGACAGCGCCGGGGTGGGGATGGAACCCGGGTGTATGGCGCTGCACCGCCCCATGAGAATGCAACACAATGGTGCAGCAGTGAGTAAAGCACTGTTGCAGCTCGGAGCCTGGGTCTGGTCGCCAAAGGCCAGTCAGTGAAAGAATTTCAAAAGCTTCCCCCAAAGCGAATTAACCTTTCATGTGCTGCTAATCCATACAAATGTTACCTTAAATGTTTTTTTAAAAACACAAGTTTAAAGTTAGGTGGGAGATCCTCGCGGCAGATGGCTTGCTTGCAAACCAATTTTAGGATTTGAAAGCCAAAAAGGCAACCTGCATATTTGTTCTGTCTTGATTCAAAGCCGGGCGCAGTGTGTCAGGAGCATCAAAGCAGGACTCCGTCCCCGGAAAAATATTAGTCTGTCATTCTACAACCTCAAAGGGGGAAAAAAAACGCCCGCCCGTCAGCGACGCTGCGAAGGTTACTCCTCGGTGATAAGGGAACCGGTTTATTACGGCGATCCATAGTAACCAGCTCCTGTTCATCGATCATTTATCTTGCTAGCAAAGTGACATATGGCTTTGTCTATGCGTGCTCCTTGCATTATATCTGTCCCTGGAAACACCTATCTTTTCTACTGACATCAGCCTATCTTGTAAGTGTGTTCAAACAAGATTTAAAATTACAGAATTGCCATTTAACTTAAACGGCATTGGTTAAACAGAACAAGCTGACTACACACTTTCCGCGCGGTATATTTCGATTAACCCCTGTTGTGACAGGATGGCCTCCTTGCCAGTGTTGTGAAGTACATTAGCTCTTGTAAACTGTGGGGGAGGGTTGTTCAAGAGAACACAAGGACTGCAGACTACCTCTGCACACACATTTGAGGGAATGCACTGCACAGCCAGCGCCTAACTGTGCAGGTCCACACCATGACGATTCATTTGCGACAGCCGGGTTTTACTGTATCTCAAGCTAAAATACAGCAGGTGTGGGGAACCTGGAAAAAAAAAGCCCAAATTACTCAGTGTGGCAGTCAGCCTCTGTGGAACCGCGAAGTGTGTCAGCTTCTAATGGAAGTCCATTGACTGGAAACATGGGACAGAGAACAGTACAGGGCAGGAACAGGCCCTCAGACCCACAAGATAAGACACAAAAAGCTGGAGTAACTCAGCGGGGACCGACAGCATCTCTGGAGAGAAGGAATGGGTGACTTTTCGGGTCGAAACCAGTCTTCAGACCCACAAGGTCTGTGCCGAACATGATGCCAAGACCAACTCTTTATTCTACCCGACACACAGTCCATATCCCTCCATTCACTGCATATCCACGTGCCGATCCAAAAATCTCTTCAATGCCACCATCCTATCTTCCTCCACCATCATTCCCGGTGGCACATTCCAAGCACTCGTCAGCCTCTATGTAAAATACTTGGCCTGCCCATCTCCTTTAAACTCTCTCACCTTGCAGCTATGCCCTCTAGCAGTCGATACTTCCATCCTGGGGAAATGGTTCTGACTGTCTACCTCATCCATGCCTCTCATTACCGTACCCACTTCTATCAGGTCACGGTAGAGTCAAGTCAAGAGCGTTTCATTGTCATACGTCCCGAAACAGAACAATGATATTCTTACTTGCAGCAACAGAACATAATACTCTGCACAAAACCCAAAATAACAAATCACAACAATTCAGCCGTCTCCCCTCAACCTCTGGCATTCCAGGAACAATCAATACAAGACTGTCCAATTGTCCTTACAGTTGATACCCTCTAACACAGGCATGATTCAGGCAATATTCCAAACATTGGCTCTGTTTTCTAATTAACCTGCTGAGTATTGCCAGCATTTTATGTTTAGCTTAGGTTAGAGATACTGCGTGGAAACAGGCCCTTCAGCTCACCGAATCCGCGCCAACCAGCGATCCCCGCGCATTAGCACTATCCGACACACATTAGGGATAACTTACAATTTTTACCAAGCCAATTAACCTACAAACTCCGTGCAGACGAGCACCTGTGGTTAGGCTCAAACCCGGGTCTCTGGCACTGCAAGGCAGCAACTCTACCACTGTGCCACCCTATTAACCAGAGCATCCAGAGGAGACCCACAATCATAGGGAGAATGTGCAAACTCTACAAAGACTGCACCCGAGATCAGGATCGAACCTGGGTCTCTGGCGCCGTGAGCTAGCGGCTCCACCGATTGTGCCACTGTGCCGCCCCTAGGTTTTGAGCTTTCCAAAGCTAGAATAGACCAATTGGAATGAACGGTGCAGTCAATTCTCACATCAATCAACTCAAAACCAAATTAAGCCACTACTCTGCACAATTTTGTAAGCACCACCTTGAGGAAAAGACTCAGACAACTTTACTCTTCAAAGGGTTTCATTTGAATCAGATTTGCTCCGTTGCAGAAATGACTTCCTGACTAATTTTCTTAACATCAGTTTCAGAATATATTTCATTATCAGTTTTGAAGTTCAGAAACTCAACAGACTAATATACACCAGTGGCCCTGAAAGAACACTTCTGGCTCAACTTGCAGTCAAAATGACTGTTGCAGGCCCAGAAACATCTTCACAAGATTGACTGTAATCCCTAAGATAGGCTCAAAAAGCTGGAGCAACTCAGCGGGCCAGGCAGCATCTCTGGACAGAAGGAATGGGTGACGTTTCGGGTCGAGACCCTTCTGGTCTGAAAAAGGGTCGCGACCCGAAACATCACCGATTCCTTCTCTCCAGAGATGTTGCCTGCCCCGCTGAGCCACTCCAGCTTTTTGTGTCTATTTCCGGGCTAAACCAGCATCTGCAGTCCCTTCCTACACATTTCATCTGCAATCCCTAATCTGTCCAGCTACGTATAAAATATCATGAACCTTGTGACACAGATCGCATTTAATATACTGCGTCCAATTTAGAGCACAGATTGGAAAACAACTGAATTCAAACTCAGATACACTTCAGTTGGCAACTTTTCACCAAAGACAGGACCTAGAATGGATGGCATCATCTTACCTTGCTGCATTAGGGCACCAGAGGGAAATATTCCACACCCCATTGCGGGCATCAGATCCCAAAGCACCAACAGCCACGAGCTGCAGCTGCATCTGCATCGGTCGCACTCTGTCTGAAAAAGAGTCTCGACCCGAAACGTTATCTGTTCCCTTCCTCCAGAGATGCTGCCTCACCCTCCGAGTTACTCCAGCATTTTGTGACTATCTTCGGTGTAAACCAGAACCTGCAGTTCCTTCCTGCACACTGCACTCAGCCACCTCTGGACATTCTAACTCCAGTTTCCTTGCAGACAACCAAGCTGGAGTGTAAATCACAAAGTGATAATGAGGAACACTGCTGACGTGTGGATGGTTTATTGACGTCTCGCACATGGTACCCAGGGCAGCAAGGTTTTCACCAGAGACCATACCATGTTTAGTGCAGCTGGTAGAACTGCTGCCTCACGGTGCCAGGAACCCGGGTTCGATCCCGACCTCGGGTGCTGTCTGTGTGGAGTTTGCACTGTGGCTGTGTGGGATTCCTCCGGGTGCTCCGGTTTCCTCGCATATTCCAAAAGTGTGTAGATTTGTAGGTTAATTGGCTTCTGTAAATTGCCTCTAAATGTGTCGGGAGTGGATGAGAAAGTGTGATTAACATTGGACTGGTGTGAGTGGGTGATATGATGGTGAACAAGGACTTGGTGCATCCACGGCCCCGTTCCCACACTGTATCCCTAAACTAAAATAAAATAATAATAAACATTCCTGATAAATGGCCACAAAGATGACTTGCACTTGTAGAGCACCTTTCACAATCTCAAATAGTTCCACAGCACTCTACAACCCATGTAGTACTCGTGAAGTGCACTTGCTGGCAACGCAGCAACTAATTGGCAGCAAGCTTCCACAAGCATCCAAATTACTTGTTTTGGTGTCGTTGGCAAAGGAGACCAGGGAAAACTCCCGAGTCCTCCTTGGAAATATTGCTCAGCAGTCTTTTACTTCACCCTTAGTTTTAGCGCCTCATCAAAATGGGGTCAGCTCAAATAGTACAGTTCAGTAGGTCATCCCAGCTTTCTCCACTGGAATGAAACAGGAGTGCTTTGACTCAGACATTTGCTGCCAGCCAAACCAACTGATTACATTTGTGGAATACTAGCGTGCAATGTATGATACACACTGCCGTGACCAATGAAGGATAGTGGACTGCACTTTCCTTGACAGTTTGGATTTAGGATTTATGCAACAATGGAACAGGGAATTTAATCTTCCAGGTGATAATGGAAGGAAACAGAGGAAGTCAACGAGGAAGGTTGGTGAATGGAATCCAAAAAGCAGTCTAATAGAATTGTCATGTTGTTACTTGTGGGCGGCGCACCAAGGCAAATTCCTTGTATGTGAATACTTGGCCAATAAGCTTACTTACTTATGCGGCAACTGTGGAGTGTAACACAAAATGCTGGAGTAACTCAGCGGGACAGGCAGCATCTCTGGAGAGAAGTCATGGGAAACGTCAGCCATTCCTTCTCTCCAGAGATGCTGCCTGTTTAGGTTACTCCTGCATTTTGTGTCTAACCGGTTTAAACCAGCATCTGCAGTTCCTTCCTACACACCTGTGGATAGGTGGATAGGGTAGGCCATTCAATTGACATTGACTCAGAAGTTGACTGACCAAGTTGCCCAGAGATCAATGTCAGCAATGATAATGATATGTTTTTCACCATGTTTGGATACTCTGTGTAAATACCTAGCAAAGAGTTGGTTGTTCATCCACAGTTGTGCCAATTTGCTTACTATACTACTCTTGTTTCTGGATGGAATTGCCATAAGGCTGAGTAGAGAAGATGGGAGGTCATGTTTTGCAGTTATGTAAAATGTTGGTGAGGCCACATTTAGAGTATTGTGTTCAGCTCTGGTCACCATGTTATAGGAAAGATGTTGTCAAGCCGGAATGGGTGCAGAGAAGATTTACGAGGATGTTGTCAGTACCAGCGGGTCTGAGCTATAGGAAGAGGCTGAGCCTCTATTCCTTGGGGCACAGAAGGATGAGAGGTGATCTTACAGAGGTGTACAAAATCATGAGATCAATAGATCGAATAGACACACAGAATCTCTTGCCCAGAGTAGGGGAATCGAGAACCAGAGGACATAGGTTGAAGCTGAGGGGCAAAAGATTGAATAGGAACCCGAGAGGTAACTTTTTCACACAAAAGATGGTGGGTGTATGGAACAAGGTGTCGGAGGAGGTAGTTGAGGTAGGTACCATCACAATTTAGATAGGCACATGAATAGAACAGGTTTAGAGGGACATGGGCCAAAAGGGACATGGGCCAAACGCAGGGAGGTGGGACTAGTTGGTCGGCGTGGGAAAGTTGGGCCGAATGGGCTGTTTCCATAATATGATTCTATGACTAGGACCCATTTCGCTGCTGCAAGTTAGAAATTCACTGTTCCTTTATCGGTACACCTGACAATTAAACACTCTTGACTCTCTTAACCAAACGAGCAATAGGAAATGAAGGATAGAAAAAAAATTACAAATAAAATTCAGCGGCTCTGACCTTAGCGTGACTATGACATTCCCAGAAAACGGTGACTGCTTGCATGGGTACAGCGCCTTCAGTGTACAACATTGTCCCTAATGACATTATGGGATCCTTTCCATAAGAAAATCTTTTGAGTGGCAGAATAAATAAATCTCAAGAATGGCAAGGCAAGAGCTGCCACTAAAATGAATCGATTGCATGCTGCAGCCGGAGGCGACGTCCTGTAGCGGCGAGCGCAGCTGTACTGGGAGACGGGAAGCCTGGAACCGTGGAGGAAATCCGAGCAAACGCCAAAGAAACGAGGTGAAGGTGGGACATTATTCGTCCATCCTTCCGGGAGACGCTGGACTCGAACCCGAGTCCGTCCCTTTAACTGCACAGATAACACACACACACACACACACAACGTCCTGTGCAACAGGGCGAGCAAGAAGTCGACATCTCTTAACAAGCTGGTCATTAAATGTCTCAAACTTCGGATCGCGGGGGGAGTGTTGCAGTTCCCGCGGATCCGTGCAAGAATCGTTAAAGTTACTGCTGAATGGATTTCCCTTTTGATTAAAAAATGAAGCCAAGGTCCCCATCACGCAAGGAGCCCGGAAGGAGCTAAAACCAATTGTAATTGGGTAGACGCAAGGCGGCAGACAAACAAGGGGAAATATTGACATTGCTGCCTATTTGTTGACCATAGCTAAGCAACAGTGGAAATATACTTCCGCCTAATGCATTTACACGATCAATGATGTTTTTCAGCCCACACAATCGTCATGCACGTCAGCGGGAAAACATTACCAGTTTTTTTTTTCTTGAAAGGAGAAGTCATGTTTCCTAAATTGGAGTTGAACGCTCAGTTGGGACGGGTGCTACCCACGCACTCCTCCCAAAGACAGACCCCCCCACCCCACCCCAACCCAACCCACCCCAACCAGAAGATCTTATCTCCCACTTTCCCCTCCCATCAGCTCTTCCGTTCCCTTTTTTCTCGGGTAACTGGCAGCTGGTCGGTCACTTGGCTTCAAGTCACCTCGACTCTCTCACCGCGAATGGCCCCGTATTATCTGCAGAGAGCGGGTCTGCTCCTTGGCTTCACTGCGTGCCGTGCAGGGGAGGGAGTGAGGGAGGGAGACAGATACATCACTGGCCCCCTTTCTGGAAAAAAGTGTAAGCGAGAGAGAGGGGGAGAGGGAAACAGAGGGAGGGGAGGGGGAGAAACGTCCTGCTCCCTTTCTCTCAAATAAATATAAAGCACCCCTTGTATTTATTATTCTCCCCTTTCTCTGCCTAGAGCGCTAAAATCTCGCTATTGGCTTCAAGCGCCGGTTAAATTAAATAAAAAGCTGCCCTCTTTTAAATGGATACAATAAACAACCGATCACACTAAATGTCTTCAGGACACAGTGTCCCTCCTGTTCTTGTTGAGTTCAGATCACTTTCGCCTTCAACCCCTCCCCAACAGCAAGCTGTACATTACAAGGCAGCAGCGAGGTGGCCTCTAAATAATTAAAACATCTTACAAATCATTTTCCTTCAAAAAAGAAAGTGGATTTAAATGACCACGGAGATCAAAGCGCTCTGTCTGTGTCCCTCGTCTGTGGCTCAAAACAACCCGGCAGCCGCCGCCGAGAAGCTGGCGAGTGTTTTTTTTCAAACACTGCCTCGCGTTTTTGTCCCCCCCCCCTCCTTTTGTTATTTGGTTCTACATTCCCCCCGTTCAGCGCTGGGAGTTGGCCTCCGTGTGGTTTGCAGAGGGGACGAGAGGCACTCGGTACTGTAGTAAATGCGACTTTGTGCCCAAGAGATCGCCTCCCGATAGAGGAAAGGCTGCCGTCACATGGTTGAATGAATAAGGAAAAGTGATCAGTTTCCCAACTTAATTCCGCGGCTCCCCCATTCCCACCAGCGCCCAGTCCGGTTACAAACTTAATCACCGTCAACTCGCTCCGCACTGACACCATTAGTCCGCCACCGACCGCTTACACGTCTTTGACCTGTTTTCAATGCAAGGGTGGGGGGTTTCTGCCGCCTTCCCTTCCCAAAAGCACAAGTTGTTGAACGGATGATTATAGCCCTGCTTTCTAACAACCCCCCTCCTTAATTTATTGCAGCACTTCACCCGGTCTGTTAAGGAAAATCGATGCCAAATATTGCAATTAAGTCCTGATGAAACGCGGCGGTTAACAGGCTCTGGAGGTTACTAAAACATCTGCAATATAATTATTTACTCGTCCGGAAATTATCTGCATTGGAGAAATCAAACTGAAGTTAATCCCGTCTTTCACCTTAGCTAATGACCCCATTGAAACAGAGCAAGCGCCTCGGTCTTAACCAACTTTGCAGTGAACGTTAACAAAATGCTTTCTCTAACGTCAATTCCGTGCAATCCAGAGCAAAAACCAAAATAAAACCTCGCTTCAGTTTGACAACAACAACAACAAAACGCTTCGCGCCAGTGTGCCAGGGAATTTACAATTGACGATAGGGCTTAATTCTTTTTTAAAAAGACATTTAAATCCTTTTAATGGGCGGTTCTTTCAGGTAACCTCCCCGCCTTAGACAAGTGCCTGAACCATACCCCACTGATAAGGAGAGACAAAGAGGGGTTTGTTACACACAACAGAAATCCCGGGACTGTCTTTTCAAACTCGTTCATCACAGTCGAAAAGACCTTTGACAAATATAAATCTAGAAAAAAAACCCCACAGCATTAGCCAAATAACGGCTGCACGGAGAGGGGGAGGAGAGAGGAACAACGCTAAAACAATGCTCAGAAAAATAAAAAAAGACTTTATTGCTAGTTTAGAAAATATTTTTTTCAAAGCCTCCTTAATCCCTGTGCAGTCAAGGCTAATCCCGGATAAATCAGACTCCTTCTTCTCTCTTCCAGCTTCACCCGTGAATCGGAAACTGCTAACAGAGTATTAATTACACAGATAAACTAAAAGGTGCCAGGCGCCGAAATGGATCACAATAGACAAAAACAGGAACATACACACATCTTTCGCAACATTTAGTGAATGTCAGCTGGATATCTCCCGGGGAAGAGGAGGGACAAGCAACCTACTAAGATCTCAACGATTTATATTTTTTATTAGAGCATCATAACGCTTTCCATAGGACAAACTTCCTTATCCGCGATTAATTCGGAGAATCCGCAGCCCTGTAGCGTTGTGTCCAATCTAAGCTTGGCCCCCTCTCCCGTCAAACGCGTGAGGGTCTAACTGAGACAGGCTGGGGGTCTAGGATGTCTCCCACTCTCTCTCAATCGCTCAACCCTCGGGTCGACCTGACCGTGCAGAAGATTTTTTTTGTTTGAACACAAAAACCCCAGACAAGTTGAGATTGTATGTTACGTACCGAGATGTGCTGTTCCATACGCGGCGCCTCAACTCTCTGGGAGACGAGTAACATGGTGCAAGGATCGTTCAGGTTTAAAATCCACTTTGGGCAAGAGTACCGCGAATGTGACGGGCGCCCACCTCCCCTCAAACCACACACAAGTTCATCCCACGGCGTGTTATGCGGCCGCTGGTAAATTCTGTGTCTCGCTTGAATCTTGCCAAGTGCATTAGCATCAAGCTGCAGCTTCCTGGGCAGCGGGCCGGGCCGGGCCGGGCTGGGCTGGGCTGGGCTGGGGCGGGCGGGCGGGCGGGGCTGGCGGCGGCCGCCACACTGGATAGGGTGGCCTCAGCACAGCGTCA
The DNA here is from genome assembly GCA_035221665.1 of Okamejei kenojei. Classification (NCBI taxonomy): domain Eukaryota; kingdom Metazoa; phylum Chordata; class Chondrichthyes; order Rajiformes; family Rajidae; genus Okamejei; species Okamejei kenojei. Next base: position 35,847,228 of record CM069143.1, read on the forward strand.
AGGAAGGGAGGGACGGACGGGACGGGCCGAGCCCAAGGGACTGAACACGCCAGAAACTTGCGCAAAACCACGCTCCAGAAAGCATTCTGGTCATCGTAGTTCATCTCCGCGACAGCAGCCAGCAGCCAGCAGCCAGCAGCCAGCAGCCAGCAGCCAGCCAGGGAGGAGGTGGATGGAAAAGTATCAAACTGCTGGAGTAACTCAAACACACCAGATCGGCTAGACGCTCACAGGCTCTTGCCCAGACGAGGGGAGCCAAGAACCAGATGACATACTAGGCTTAAGGTGAGGAGGGGTGGGGTGGAGATTTAATATGCACCTGAGGGGTAACTCGAACCGACCTCTAAATCACGCAATTTTTGGTGGGAGACCCAGGATGGGGCTCCTTCTGGTCCATCTCCCAAATCCCCTCAAGGTGTTAAATGATATAAGTAGGAAGGAACTGCAGATGCTGGTTTGCCCCCCAAAAAAAGTGTGATAGTACGAACATAAACTCTCATAGTTAGAAACTAGAGCTAATATTGAGTGGTAATTTGGTATCTTTAAGCTTCCCAAAAATTACAATTAGGATACATCAATTTTTCTGGCACCAAAAAAAAACAAAAAACTTTTTCACACAAAGGGTGGTGGGTGTATGGAACGGTACTATTGCAACGTTTAAGATACATTTAGACAGGTACATGGATAGGGCAGGTTTAGAGGGATATGAGCCAAACACAGGCAGGTGGGACTAGTGTAGATGGGACATGCTGGCAGCAGGTGTGGGCAACTTGGGCCGAAGGGCCTGTTTCCATGCTGAAAGACTCCATAACTACAGCTCAGCAGGTCAGGCAGCGTCTCTGGAGAAGGTAAGTGACATTTGGGGTCGAGACCCTTCTTCATACAGATTGGGTTGGGGATGAAAGCTGAAAGAGAGGACAAAGCCTGGCAAGGGTTAGGTTGACCACAGAGGAGGAGGAGCAGCGAGGAAGCGTCTCACAGAACTCCCGAGAGAAGAGAACTTCTTCAAAGTAGGCATACCATGAGGAGATTTTACAGTGGAGCAGTGAAATTGAGAAACAAGGAACTGCAAGTGCTGGTTTGCAAAAAAACCCCAAAGTGCTGGAGTAACTCAGCACTTGTCGTTCCTTGTTTTTACATTTTACTGTATCCATGTTCTTCAGAGATGCTGCCTAACCTGCTGAGTTACTCCAGCACCTTGTATCTTTTTTTTTCTAATCCAGCATCTGCAGTCAACAGTGAAACTCCTACTCCTGGAGTGTAAGTGAAACTTGGGCGTGTAGGAAGGAACTGCAGGTGTATTAACATGATAATGAAGATAGGCACAAAAATGCTGGAGTAACTCAGCGGTTCAGGCTGCATTTTCGAAGAAAAGGAATACGAACCCTTCTTCTGACTTGAAACGTCACCTATTCCAGAGAGGCTGTCTGACCTGCTGAGTAACTCCAACATTTTGTGTCTTTCTTCAAAAAAAAAACTTGGATTTCATTTCTGCTCTGCACAATTTCAGCACCACTCATAAAACATTTTTCCAGCCAGTGAACTGTGTTTCAAGTATGGATACAAAGAAAACTAGATGCTGGAATTATGAATATATATACAAACCCTGTGCACATACATACATATACATAAAACAAACAGACAATAAGAGTGCAAAAAAAAACAAAACCAATGTCCACTCAGTTCAGAGCTTATTTGGAGGTTGTAGTTTTAGCCTGTAGGCTGTTCTATGAATGGAGGGATATGGAACGTGCAGGCAGAGAAGATTAACTTGTCTGGCATGGACATTGTAGGACAAAGGGTCCGGTTCCTGTGCTGCCCTGTTCTACGTTCTATGTGATGTTAGATTGCCCACAACTCTGTTACTGTGTACAGCTCACACCCTCACCTTGCAGGAACATTGAGATGGGGCTGGGACGGGTGCGGAGAAGGTTTCTGAGGACGTTGAAAGTCTGGAAGGTTGTAGCTTTGTGGAAGGATGGACAAACTGGAGTTGCCGTCTTTGGGAACAGGAAGCTAAGAGCAGGCTTAATTGAGGAATATAAAATGAGGCAGAATGTGGATAGAGTAAATAGGACTCATTTCCCTGGTTGGTTACAAACCAGGGGACATAGACTTAACGTAATTGGATGAAGATTTACAGGGTGATGAAGAGTAACTTTGTCACCCGTAGTGTGGTCACGATTTGGACGTTTCAGTCTGAAAGAATGGAAGAGTTGGATGTGCACTGGATGAATGATGACTCACAGAGCTATGGATCAAGTGCTGGGAGGTGGCTTTGTCTGGCTAGCTCTTTCTCAGCCAGTGCAGGCACATTAGGTCAAATGGCTTTTTACTGTGTTGTAAATCTTCCAGTATCCATGATTTTGTGCTGCAAATCTCACAGAATACATCTCTCACAATCCAAACCTTGGGGATATAGAGGCTTGTGTGGCAATTAGTTTATAGATACAGCATATAGATACTGGCCCTTCAGCCCACTGAGTCCACACCGTCCATTGGCTATCCATTCACACGCTAGTTCATAAGTTCATGTTCATGAGTCAGGGGAGCAGATTTAGGCCATTCGGCCCCTTGAGTCTACTCTGTCATTCAATCATGGCTGATCTACCTTTTCCTCTCAACCCCAATCTCCTGTCTTATCCCTGTAACGTTTGACACTCTTACTAATCAAGAACCTGCCAACCCCTGGTTCTTGATCTAGTTCTGCACACTCCCTACCCACTTTTAATGTAGGCCAATTAACCTTACAAACCCGCTAGTCATTGGGATGTGGGAGGAAACCGGAGCACCCGGAAGAAATACAGGGAGAATGTCTCGCCAGCACCCAAGGGCAGGATTGAATGCAAGTCATTGGTGCTGTGAGGCAGCAGCGCCACCTGCCATGCCACTGTGCCGCCAATTACTTTTGGGAGTTGGAATAGCGTAGTCAGTAGAACTACCACCTCACTGACCCAGGTTCAGTCCTGACCTCCAGTGCTGTCTGTGTGAGGTCTGCACATTCTTCTTTTGACCGTGTGGATTTCCTCCATGTGCTCTGGTTGCCTCCTACATTCCAAAGAGGTGCAAGCTGGTTGAGCCCTAGAGTGATGGACCCGGACAGCACGGAAATACACCCTTCAGCCCAACCTGTCCAAAGCTGACCGAGATGCCCCATCTGAGTTGGTCGCACCTGTCTGCATTTGGCCCATATCCTTCTAAACCTTCCCTATCTATGAACCTGTCCAAATGTTTTTTTTTTTAAATTGGCTGCTGTAAATCTCTTGTGTGTAGATGAGTGGTGGAATATGAGGGCAATTGTTTGGAATGTAGGGAAAACAAAATGGGATTGTTAACATTAGTCCCATCTGCTCCCACTTGTGCCATAACGCTCTAAACCTGTCCTATCAATGTACATGGCCAAATGTCTCTTAAACGTTATGATACAACCTGCCTGAACTATCTCCTCCGGCAGCTTGTTTTAATAAACATACCACCATTACCCCTCAGGCTACTATTAAATCTTTCCCTCCTCACCTCTTCACATATCTGACCCCGAGCCTTTCTCAGGCAGTAGGTACCACCGAAAGACACAATACATCTAACAAATTTAGTGAGACAAAAATGCTGGAGAAACTCAGCGGGTGAGGCAGCATCTATGGAGCGAAGGAAACGGGCGACGTTTCGGGTCGAGACCCGTCTTCAATCTGCAGTTCTTTCTATAACAAATGTTGTCAATAACATTAAGATTAAATTTAGTGAGCAGCTTATTTTTGTCCAGACTTTCAGTTTATATTTTAGTTTGATTAGATCATGTTTCACTTTATATATTTATCGTGCTTCTAAAGTGGAGGGAGCTGTGATATCTCTAGTTTGATTACTCTGAGGCAAGACTTACGGGGCAATGAAAACAGGCTCAAGTCTCCAGGCTGCAAGTGAGAGCAGATAGGTCATTAGCGCAGAAGCCAAGAGTAAAATCTTTAAGGATCTGTATGTCCCCGATTCCAGATGACTTGGAAATCAGCCACTAAACTGATTGGCTGGTCAACAGAACGTAATTTTCCAGAATAAACTCAAATTCCCGGAAGTTTAACTATTTAAGTTTTTGCAATGGAGAGAGGACTGCATCTGATGCAAACATTGCCGTCTGATATTGGTAGGTCTGAACACAGGCTTGGGTTCCCCTGTGCTGCATTTATTTGAGAGCAGAAAAGAATGAAAGGAATTGCATTAAAGTATAAAAGGAAGTCTTGTGTTTATATACCATCTCTCTCTTCCTTAAGATATCACAATCTTTTTATGGCAGCAAAATATATTTTTAGCACCAGCACCATTGTGATGTTGGAAGCATCTCCAACAATTTAAGCACAGGAAGCTCCCAATAACAGCAATGTGACAGAGTCCAGAAACTGGCCTGTCACATTAACCAGGACACGAGGGCTACTCAGCCATTTGCCAATCACCGCACTCTCCACCACCCCACCCACTCCATCCACCTATCTCTCGCCAGGCTTCGTGCTGCCCTCGCCTCCCTTTCCCCAGCTTGCTCCGCACTACTCCTCCCGTCTGAAGAAAGGTCCTGCCCAAAACGTCGCCAATCCGTTCCCTCCACAGATGCCGCCTGACCCGCTGAGTTACCCCAGCACTTTGTGTTTTACACTGGAAGTTAACCCTCGTGCTCTTAAAATCTTTTGTTCCTTCAGTTCATCAGATCTTGCGCTCAAAATCTTTGAGTTGGGCTTAGTCATAGTCATACAGCCTGGAAAGAGGCCCTTCGGCCCAACTTGTTCACACCGACCACCACGTCCCATCTACGCTAGTCCCACCTGCCTGTGTCTAGCCAATATCCCTCTAAACCTGCCCTATCCATGTACCTGTCTAAATGTTTCTTAAACATTGCAATAGTACCAACTTCAACCATCTCCTCCATACACCCACCACCCTTTGTGTGAAAAAATTGGCTGTTCTATCTTGCCCTCTCAACCCCATTCAACTGCCTTCTCCCTATAACCTTTGACACACCTACTAATCAAGAATCTGTCAGTCTCCACTTCAAAAGTACCCATTGACTTGGCCTCCACAGCCAACTGTGGCGATGAATTCCACAGATTCACCACCCTCTGGCTAAAGGCATTCCTCCTCATCGCCTTTCTAAAGGTACATCCATTTATTCTGCGGCTGTGATCTCTGGTCCTAGACCATCCCACTAGTGGAAACATCCTCTCCATATCAAATCAACAACCTGCATTTAAATACTACTCACAGAAGAGATGACATTTCAGAGCTGAGATATTAAGTTACAGGCTGACACTGCACCATATAAGAAGCCAAGTGGTATGTTTTCATCAGTATATTGAATGAGGAGGGAGAATGAATGGCAGAAGGAATGTAGGGCCCTGTCTCTGAATGGATGGCTGTCAATAGTGGAGTAATTCAAAAAGAAAGGCACTCAAGATGTGAGAATCACAGGAGGAGCTTACGAGGATGTTGCTGGGAGAGGTTGAGCAGGCTAGGACTTTATTCCTTGGAGCGCAGGAGGATGAGAGGTGATCTTATAGAGGTGTTTATGATCATGGGAGGAATAAATAGGGTAAATGCACTGAGTCTTTTACCCAGTGTAGGGGAATCGAGAAAACAGAGGACATAGGTTTAATGTGAGGGAGGAAAGATTTAATTGGAACCCAAGAGGCACTTTTTTACACAAAGGGTGGCAGCTATATGGAATGAGCTGCCATAGGCTGTCAAACACTCATCATATGTTAACCCAATCATTCTGAGATCATTCTCGTAAATCTCCTCTAGACCCTCTCCAATGCCAGATCCTTCTCAGTTTGAAGAAGGGTCCCGACCCGAGACGTTGTCTATTGCTCCAGCACCTTGTGTTTTGGTTCAGAATTCTGTTACATGTGATTACTGTTTGTGCATTAATGTACAAACTAGCCGCAGGGATGTTGGGATGGAGTTGCAGCAAGCATCCTCTGTGGTGTGGGATTGAGTGTATTGTTGAAGGGTGTCAGGGGGTCATCTTGTGTACACTCCCTACTTCTACCACCTCCTCAACTCCCACACCTGAGATATTTACAGTCTTTACATTAGACCAGGGGTCGGCAACCTATAGCCCCCGGGCAGAATGGGCCCGTAACCTGAAATTATCCGGCCCGCCGAGCGCCCTGAGCGGCAGCGGCCGAGCTCTGGCTGTACCGCATCCTGCGCAAAGCCGCCAGCACGGCCTCGCACCTTCTGTGAACACATTTAAGAAATAACTGCAGATGCTGGAAAAATCGAAGGTAGACAGAAATGCTGGAGAAACTTAGCGGGTGAGACATGCAAGGAATGCATGAGGCTGCTTCACCCGCTGAGTTTCTCCAGCATTTTTGTCTACCTTCCGTGAACACGCGATTTGATGCCTGCCATCCGGGGCGGGATCCATGTGCACGCGTGATAGATGTGGCCCGCCAACCGCTCACAGCCATGCGTCCCGGCCCCTATGCAGAACAAGGTTGCCGACCCCTGCTTTGGACTTTAGAGATACAGCACGGAAACAGGCCCTTTGGCTCACCGAGTCCGCTCCAACCCCGTACTCTAACACTTTCCTACACACCAAGGACAATTTACAATTTTACCCAAAGCCAATTGACCAACAAACCTGCACGTCTTTGGAGTGTGGGAGAAAACCGATGCGGTTACAGGAAGAACGTACCAACTCCGTATAGACAAGCACCCACAATCTGGACTGAACCCGAGGCAGCAACTCTACCTCTGCCCAGCCGTGCTGCCTTGAATTTACAGTTGTAAATTGAGGCACAAACATTTAAGAAACATTTGGACAGGTAGATGAATTGTATAGGTTACAGGGATATAGCAGGCTGGTGGAACCAGCATAGAGGGCATATTGGTGGACATGGTCAAGTTGAGCCGAAGGGCCTGATTCCACACTATATGGCTGTACAGTTGCTTAACGGCAGAGCTGCTGTCTAAAGGGCCTGTCCCACTGTCACAACCTAATTCACAACCTATTTTACTCGTGGACATTTTTCATGATGTTGAAAAAAGCCCCCGACCTACCCGAGTACCTACGACTAGCATCATGACCTACCCACGACCTTCCTACGACCTTCTACGACCTTGTGACGACCATGCTGCGAGTATGAGTCAAGGGCAAACTCGGCAGAGGTCGTGAAAGTGGAACAGGCCCTTTACAGTGCCAGAGAACTGGGATCAATGTTTCCACTAGTGGGCGAGGTCTAGGACCAGAGGCCATAGCCTCCGAATAAAAGGACGAACCTTCTGAAGGGAGATGAGGAGGAATTTATTTAGTCAGAGGGTGGTGAATCTGTGGGATTCATCGGATGGCCGTGGAGGCCATGGTCAATGGATATTTTTAAGGTGGAGATTGACAGATTTTTAATTAGTAAGGGATTATGGGGAGAAGACAGGGGAATGGGGTTGAGAGGGAAAGATAGATCAGCCAGGAGTAAATGGCGGAGTAGACTTGATGGGCCGAATGGCCTAATTCTGCTTCTAGAACTTACTAATTCATCTAGTTATCTATCGTATTGCTATTTATGGAGATTTGTGAAAATTGCCGCATTTCCCGAGATTACAGCAAACACTTCATAAACTTGAAAATTACTTCAGAACGTAGCTGGGATGTGAAAACCCCTTTATTAATCTATCTTTTCCTGAAACCCAGATGCAGACACAAGGAACTGCAGATGCTGAAATCTTGTGTTGAACACAAGTGCTGGAGTAACTCGGCGGGTGAGGCAGCATCTCTGGAGAACGTGGACCGGCACCATTTTGGGTCGTGACCCATCTTCAGACAGATTGTAGTAGAGGGGGGAAAGCTGGAACTCCAATCAGTTTGAAGAAGGGTCCAGATCTGAAATGTCATCTATCCATTCTCTCCACAGATGCTGCCTGACCCGCTGCGTTACTCCAGCACTTTGTGTGGGCAACACGCTGGCACAGCAGTAGAGTTGCTGCCTTACAGCACCAGAGACCCGGGATCGAACCTGACTATGGTACCTTCTCCCCTTGACCTGTGTAGGATTTCTCCGGGATCTCCGATTTCCTCCTATGCTCCAAACACGTACAGGTTTGTGGGATAATTGTCTTGCTATAATTGTAAACCGCCCGTAGTGTGCAGGACACCGTTATGGCCTCTCACGCTTAGGCGATTTTTAGGCGAATGCCGGCGACTGTCATAGTCGTAGCAGGTGGCCGAAAAACCAGCGGCTGGACTAATGGGCCAGTCCCACTTAGGCGATTTTTTAGGCGACTGCCAGCGAATACGACAATAGAATTCACCGAAATCAGCACCAGCAACAACCTACGTCACCTGGCGACAACCTACGACAGCACCGACGTCAAGCTACGCTCATTGGCGTCAAACCCACGGTCGCCACTGTCGCCGGAAATTTTCAACATGTTGAAATCCAGCGGCGACCAGAAAGATGCTACGACTTTTTGGGCGACTGAGGAGACTACTCACGACCACACAGGCGACACCCCGGCGACCACCGGCGACAGCGTAGTCGCCTAAGTGGGACAGGCCCATTAGTATGGGTTCGCTGGTCGGCGCGGACTCGGAGGGCCGATGAGCCTGTTTCCGCGCTGTATCTCAAAACTAAACTAAACTAAAATATCAGTTGCTTTTGTAACGCCTTTTCCCTTCTTGCTCTGAATGTACATCACTCTGCTCTGACCCATTCATTGAAGGACCACTTTTGCCCAATGCTTCCACTGGTGACATCTAAACAAAGCTGGGTAGTGAGTCCATATGAGGAAACAAATCCACTTTTCTTGGTATAATCATTTGTAAGATCAGAGTGACTGCATTTTAGAAACTACCTCCAAAATTAAATCGTTGATTAAACAGATTAAGATCTGATGCTACCTGATTCTTTTGGCTCATTTTCACTTTGAATGCAAATGATTACCGTGACTTTCTGACCTAAATTCAAGAGATAAAAATTGAAAATCAGAAGAACTGTGCATGAACATTGTGGTTTATAATTATTGTTGTTATTTTTGGCCGTTCTCCCACTAGCGACAAACGGCAAATTCTATTCTTAGCTGTTTGAAAAAGCGGAAAATGTTTTATCAGAGAGCAAAATCTGTGGGGGAGAAAAACCGAGGTGCTTGTTTACTTTTCGGTTTCCCTGCAGAATTTGTCCTTTTGTTTGACCAAGGCTTGGTGATATGTGATCGGCAGATCAGCTGCTTGCCTTGGCAGCACAGCGGTAGAGTTGCTGCCTTACAGTGCCAGGGATCCGGGTTCGACCCTGACTACGGGTTCTGTCTGTACAGAGTTTGCACGTTCACCCTGTGACCGTGTGTGCTCTGGTTTTCCCGCACTCCCGGTGGATTACTTGACTTTGGTAACGGTTTCCTCCCGCTGGTCGACGCTGGCCCGTTTTTCCAAAGTCCAAGGTCTAAAGACATGGTTTAGGAATAGTGCTCTTCCTTAAGTCATGTCATAAGGTCATAAGTGATCGGAGTAGAATTAGGTAATTCGGCCCATCAAGTCTATTCCACAATTCAATCATGGCTGATCTATCTCTCCCTCCTAACCCCATTCTCCTGCCTTCTCCCCATAACCACTGACTAATACAGTACTAATCAAGAATCTATCCATCTCTGCCTTAAAAATGTCCACTGACGGCCTCCACAGCCTTCTGTGGCAAAGAATTCCACAGTTTCTGACTAAAGAAATTTCTCCTCATCTCCTTCCTAAAGGAACATCCTTTAATTCTGAGGCTATGACCTTTAGTCCTGGACTCTCTCACTAGTGAAAACATCCCTCCACATCCACTCTATCCAAGCCTTTCACTATTCTGTACGTTTTAATGAGGTCCCCCCTCATTCTTCTAAACTCCAGCGAGTACAGGACCAGTGCCGACAAACGCTCATCAAAGGTTAACCTACACATTCCTCGGATCATTCTTGCAAACTTCCTCAGATACGGTCCCCAAATGCAGCCTTACCAGTGCCTTATAGAGTCTCAGCATTACATCTCTGTTTTTGTATAAAAGCCCTATTGAAATAAAAGCTACCATTGAGTTTGCTTTCTTTTCTACTGATTCGACTTGCCAATTAACCTTTTGGGAATCCTGCACCAGCACTCCCAAGTCCCTTTGCACCTTCGATTTCTGGATTCTCTCCCCATTTAGAAACAGTCTACACCTTTATTCCTACTACCAAAATGCATGGCTCCACACTTTGCTACACTATATTCCATCTGCCACTTCTCTGCCCACTCTCCCAACCTGTCCAGGTCATTCTGCAGACTCCCTGCTTTCTCTACACTACCTGCCCCTCCACCTATTTTTGTATTATCCGCAAACTTGGCCACAAAGCCTTCAATCCCCTCGTCCAAATCATTAATATGCAACTTGAAGACTCATGTTGACTTGTTAGACTGCAAAGACCATGCTAAAACTGAGTGCAGAGGGAAGGCAAGTGGTCCTGTTTGTTCAATGGCTTTTCATTTTGGGATGTTCTGACCCAACCCTAATTATTGTCACTAGCTTGAGCATGTAGCTCGGAAGTGGGACCACCCTGTGTCTATTTCATGAATGTAAAAGTGTACCTCCAAGTCCACAAAGTGAAGAGTTGGTTTCCATGTTCCACTCCATGGGTCTGAAGAACGGTCTCCACCCGAAACATCACCTATCCATGTTCTCCAGAGATGCTGCCTGTCCCGCTGAGATACTCCAGCAGATTGTAGTCCTACCTCCTCTCCATACTTATAGCAGAAACAAACTAGGAGAGTGTGCCCCATGCCGCAAGTCACTATAAAAAACTGCAACGCTGCGTTCAATGTGCAGGTAGTCGGTGGACATGCACGCATAAAATGCACCATCAGAATATGGCCTCTGAATGGTCCATGGAGAGTTTTTCTCTATTCTTTTGTGGAGTTGTGAGGAAAAGGACTCCTCTTAGAGACACAACGTGGAACACACACACTTTGGTCCATCAAGCCCGCACCAACCAATTATTATCCATACACTAGTTCTATACGACAAACTAGGAACAATTTACCAGACGCCAGGTAACCTACAAACCTGCACGTCTTATGGGTTGTGGGGGGAAACTGGAGCACCCGGAGAAAACCCATGCGGAGAACTTGCAAACTCCTCACAGGCAGCACCCAAGGTCAGGATCGAACCCGGGTCATTGGCGCTGAGAGGCAGCAACTCTGCCACTGTGTCAACTCCTTCTTTGCTTCCCATTACAACATGAGGTCTTGTTGTCTGCTTCACCCCCCCCCCCCCCCCCCCGTATTCTCCTATAGAGTTAGATGCTGAACAATGGTATTATTCCTCATCTACACAAACCAGTTTGGCCAACGGGTCACTTCAGCTCCTGACATCCCAGGTTCAGGTTTAGGTTTAAAGTTGCCACGTGTACCGGGGTGCAGTGAAAGCGTTGTTTTGCATGCTACCCAATCAAATCAGATAATATTACATATAAATACAATTAAGCCAAACTGAAGTACAAAAGGTAGCGTGAAGGGAAATTTACAGGTAATAAAGAGAGTTCAATGAGTGCGGCCATTGTATTGGACGATCGTAATTCCTCCGTAGTTTAGATGATAGTTAAGGGATACAGCATGGAAACAGGCCCCTCAGCCCATCGAGTCTGCTCCAACCGTCCATCACCCTTTCACACTAGTTCTATATCACCCCACTTTCTCATCCACTCCCTACACCCTCGTTGCAATTTACAGAGGCCAATTAGCCTACAAACCCGCACGTCTTTGGGATGTGGGAGCAAACCGGAGCACCCAGAGGAGACCCACGCAGTCACAAGGAGAATGTGGAAACTCCTTACACAGACAACACCTGTGGTCAGGATCGAACCGGAGTCTCTGAGTCCCGTGGGTCCAGCACACAAAGGTTTGCCACACTCTGGTGCCATAAGTCAGGAGTGTGATGGATTCATCCAGGAGTGTGCTGGTTCAACTACCTTCATGTGACTTCACACTTTTCAGGACAAGGCAGCCTTCTTAACTGCCACCCCATTCACCACCCTAAACATTAATCTCATCCACCGCAGACAGATACAGTGTATACCATCCACAAAATGCACTGGAGTTACATGCCTAATCTATTCTGACAGCACCTCTCAGACCAGGGCAGCAGATACTTGGGGATACCATCACCCACATAACATAGAACAATACGGCATAAGGACAGGCCCTTTGGCCCACCCTGTCTGTACCGACCATCGCTTAACTACCTGCACACAACCCATATCTCTTCAGTCCCTAGGCAGACGGTGGACTAACTCAGTGGGACAGGCAGCATCTCTGGATAGAAAGAATGGGTGACGTTTCGGGTCGAGACCCTTCTTCAGACCACATCTCCATCTGCCGATCCCAAAGTGCTTTAAACACCACTCTCATAACTGCTTCAACCAGCACCCCTGGCAGCGCATTCCAGGCACCCATCATCCTCTGCATGAAAAAGCATGCCTTTCTCATTCATAAACCTCTGCCCTTTAGTATTAGCTTCCCCTTAAAGTTGCACAATATTTCAATTTAGAAATTAATCTCTGGTCCTTCATCATCACCACTCAGTCTAAATTGTGAAACCACCTCCCCATTAGCACCTTGGGACCACTGCCTTCACCAGATAGACCCGGGTGGTCCAGCAAAAGCAGTTTATCACCAGAGTTAGGGACAGGCTGTGGATACTCGTGTGGCCAAAGAACCAAACATTTAAATGTGTTCTGCAGCTTCACAAAGTCAAATCACTTCTTCCCATTCCACAGTAATGCATCATTTTAGTCCTCCCACTATTCATTACAATTAATCTAGCTCCTTTAATAGCAATTAAAGGCACATATCGCTGCTTTATAAAATGGGACCCGTTATGCTGCCTCTGTATGCAGCATACAGCACATAGTCACATCTACACACAGGTGTCTTTAAAAAGCAAAGAGACACAGTGTTCTTACAGGGGAAACACACGGTGTTCTTAAAGTGGATGGAATAACATAACAAAACAAGACCACACATTGGCACGCCTGGTTTAAACCCAACGTGGACACGGGACAAGAAAGAAGTTCAATCTGGAGTACAAAGAAGACCGCTGAAAACAGTGAGGGATCGAGAAGCAAAAACATGGACTGTCGTTTAGATTACTTATAATTTATGTCTGGTCTGTATTGCTCAAGAAACCCCCCGATAGAGAACACTCAGTCCCAGGAATTAGCAACAAGCTAAACTAAGCTCCTACAATTGTACTGATGATAGCTCCAATGGAAGACCTCCAATGGAAGACAAGTTGCTGTTGATTTGCTTCAGCTGAACAGCAGCAGAGGCAGCTCTGGTCCTCAGGAGCCGATGAAGAAGGACACAGAGTGCTGGAGTAACTCAGCGGGTCAGGCAGCATCTCTGGAGAACATGGATAGGTGACGTTTTGGGTTGGGATCCTTCTTCAGCAGAAAGAGGTCCAGAGGACTGATAGTAGAAACAGAGCAGTTAACCTCAGGCCAGTAGACCCTTTACTGAAGGGCCTTCAACACTTAGATGGAGTTCATCGAACCAGTCTGAATCATTTGAGTTGCCGGAGGAAGTTGTGGTATTGCCGAGACAACTTTAATGTCTCAAGCCACAGATAGGGTCGTAGAATCCCACAGTGTGGAAACGGACCCTTCGACCACACTTGCCCACTCTGAGCAACATGTCCCATCTACACTAGACCCACCTTCTTGTGTTTGGCCTGTGACCCTCTAATCTTATCCTATCCACGTACCAGTCTGAATGTTGCGATAGTCCCTGTCTTAACTATCTCCTCTGGCAGCATATTCCATACACCCACCACCCTTTGTGTAAAAAAGTGATCACTCAGGTTCCTATTAAATCTTTCCCCCCTCATCTTAAACTTACGTATGTCCTCAGATTCTCGATTCCACTACTCTGGGCAAAGGACTTTGTGCGTTTACCCGATCGATTCCTCTCACGATCCCTCAGTAGATGTCGAAGTGGGAAAGGTTTTAAAGGAATCTGCCCTTTTCAGTGTGGCTCAGGCGAGGTGGAGAGAAGTTATAGATGGTCCAAGCTGGTGGGAAGGCCAAAGCAGCAATCCAAAACGGAAAAGCACAACTTAGGGAGCCCAGCAAGCGTCTAATCCAGGATTCAGAAATCGGAGGTGCGAAGAGGAGTATTAGTGCCCGATTCCCAAAATGTTAATTTGAAATTTGAATCGGAAGTAAGGAAGGCAAATGCAATGCGAGCATTTATTTAGAGAGGGCTAGAATATAAAAACTGGGCTGTAATGTTGAGGCTTTATATAGCACTGGTCAAACCACATTTGGAGTCTCATGAGCAGTTTTAGGCCCCATATCTGAGGAAGGATATGCTGGCCCTGGAGAGGGTCCAGAGGAGGTTTGCGAGAATGAACCCAGGAATGATTGGGTTAACATCCGATGAGCATTTACTCGCTGGCGTTTAGAAGAATGAGAGGGGGCTTCATTGACACTTACCGAATAGTGAAAGGCCTGGACAGAGTGGATGTGGAGCGGATGTTTCCACTAGTGGGGGAGTATAGAACTAGAGGCCATAGCCTTAGAATAAAAGGATGTAGCTTTCAAAAGGAGACGAGGAGGAATTTATTTAGACAGAGGGTGGTGAATCTGTGGAATTCATTGCCACAGATGGCTGTGGAGGCCGTCAATAGATATTTTTAAGGCGGAGATTGACAGATTCTTGATTAGTAAGGTATCAGGGGTTATGGGGAGAAGGCAGGAGAATGGCGTTGAGTGCAATGGATAGATCAGCCCTGATTGCATGGGGGAGTAGATGTGATGGACTGAATGGCCTAATTCTGCTCCAATAAAAAATGAACTTGTGAATTTATGAAATAGGGAATGTGGAGAAGAGAATGAGGAGAGGCAGGCAGAGCTGGACACAGCAGGTCTGGAAAGTCAAGAGAGCAAAAAGAGCAAAGATGGTGCTGTAAAGGTAGATCCCACAGAGCAAGCAAGTGGAATACACTGGAAATGCTTGCTTAGTTTAGTTTAGAGATACAGCACGGAAACAGGCCATTCAGCCCACCGAATCCACACCGACCAGCGTTCCCCACGCACTAACTCTAGTGCACACGCTAGGGACAATTCTACACTTATACCAAGCCAATTAACCTACAAACCTGTACATCTTTGGATTGTGGGAGGAAAGCGACGATCTCAGTACGTACAAACTCCGTACAGATAAGCACCCGCAGTCAGGATCGAGCCCGGGTCTCTGGCGCTGCAAGGCTGTAGGTCTACCGCTGCGCCACCGTGCCGCCAAACTCTGCTTCTACAAGAAGAGATGCATGTGCTCTAAAGAAGGGCCTCGGCCAAAACCACTCCCTACCCTGATGCTGCCTGGCCCTCTGAATTACTCCAGCACTTTTATTCATGTCTTGTGTACTTGCGTATTTGTGTACTTGGTCACATTGGGTTATCTTCATTTTGCTACATATATAGGTTTGAATGTTACGATTTTAATGTTTGTGCTTGCAATTTAAAACAATGCACACAAATTGAATTGTTTCTAGCCTTCTGTGAAATTATTAAATTAAAATCCATAGTAAGTTTATGAGTGCAAATAAGTTATCAGTGTTGACTTATCTGTATAAATAAGCCTCTAGTATAAATATATTTAGCTTTTGTACAGCATTCTTCATTTTTTTACATTGTGAAGCAGTTTGGTGTTTTGTTGATTTTCTGCTGAAGACAGTGTTCTGTTGAGATTAGCAGATTGCTCTAACGTTAAGAGACTGTGTCGAATGATTTTATCTTGGAATATTGTTGTATTATGATTGCAATTCAGTTGAGAACTTGTTGCCGCAAATAAAGGTTGTGTTTACTTGATGGTTCGTGGCTTAGTGTGGAGATGAGTAACAGTGATCAGTCCTCGAGATTAGTTTAGTTTAGAGATACAGCATGGAAACCGGCCCTTCAGCTCATCGGGCCCACGGCCGGCCAGCGCTCACACTAGTTCTATGTTATCTCATTTTCCCATCCACTCCCTCCACACTGGTGGCATTTTACAGAGGCCAATCAACCTGCAAACCTGCATGTCTTTGGGATAGGGGAGAAAACCGGAGCACCCGGAGGACTCCCACAGAGTCAAACTCCACGCAGACAGTACCCGAGGTCAGGATCGAACCTGGATTTCTGCCGCTGCAAGGCAGCAGCTCTACCAACTGCGTCTCTGTGTGCCGCCCTAGTCCAAGACAAACTCAACGCATCTTTTGGTGCAGACTTTCTGATACTAAAGAACAAGGGGTCACAGTTTAAGGATAAGGGGAAATTCCTTTAGGACCGAGGTGAGGAAAACATTTTTCACACAGAGAGTGGTAAATCTGTGGAATTCTCTGCCACAGAAGGTAGTTGAGGCCAGTTCATTGACTATATTTAAGAGGCAGTTAGATGTGGCCCTTGTGGCTAAAGGGATCAGGGGGTATGGAGAGAAGGCAGGTACAGGATACTGAGTTGGATGATCAGCCATGATCATATTGAATGGCGGTGCAGGCTCGAAGGGCCGAATGGCCTGCTCTATTTTCTATGTTTCTGTGTTTCTAAAGGGCCTGTCCCACTCAGGTGACTCGTTTTAATGGAATTCACCTATGACACCTGGCGACGACCTACGACAGCACCCACGGCAACCTATGACAACACCTACAACAACCTACGACAGTCGCCCAAAAAATCACTTAGGCGGAACAGTCCCATTACAGTGTTATATTTTTGATCCAACTCAGGTGACATCAGCAGTAGTAACCAAATATATTTTGATGCTAAAATAAAAGTTTGGAGGCATAGAATACTTTGGGTTAATGCAGTTAATGAACAAAACTATGTTTAGAAAACAAATGCATGTAATATTTAATGATGAACAAGGATGCCTGCTTTAGCAAGTTATAACGAAGGCTGGTATCTTCAGATGCATTCTCAGAATGGACACATTTGCAGATAATTGTTCTTTTATTTCTATTGGACAATCTCTTCACCTGGTGTGCATGGAACTAAACTGTGTTTAATTATAGCCTTTGCCATTCCCTGTGATATTTCTCTACATTGAATGCACCATATAAATGTAAGCTATACTTAGTTAGATACTCAGTATAGTGATTAGACCACCAGCATCATCAAAGATGAGTCTCACTGGGTCTCACCCCTTCTTCTCCCCTCTCCCGGCAGGCAAGAGGTGAAGTGTGAAGTGTGAAAACGCACACCTCCGGATTCATGGACAATTTCTTCCCAGCTGTTATCAGGCAACTGAACCACCCTCTCACCAACTAGCGAGTGGTCCTGACCTCCCATCTACCTCATTGGAGCCCCTCAGACGTTAATCGGACTTCACTGGCCTTCAGACTTTACTGGCTTTACCTTGCACTAAACATTATTCCCTTATCGTGTATCTGTACACTGTGAATGGCTTGACTGTAACCATGTATTGTCTATCCACTGGCTGGTTAGCACGCAACAAAAGCTCTTCACTGTACCTCAGTACACGTGACAATAAACAAAACTAAATAAACTAAACTACATGGTCTGAAGTAATACATGAATCCACTAAGCTGGAAAGAGAACAAAGAAGATTTACAAGGAAGACACGGGAGATGCTGCCTGATCCGCTGTGATGCTCCAGCAGTTTAATCTTCACACACCAAGCCAATTAACCTCTAAACCTGTATGTCATTGGAGTGTGGGGGGAAACCAAAGGTCTCGGAGAAAACCCACGTGGGTCACAGGGAGAACGTTCAGACTCCACACAGGCAGCACCCATATTCAGGATCGAACTCGGGTCTCTGGCACTGTAAGGCAGTAACTCCACTGCCGCGCCACCGTACTCTGTGCCTTCTTTTGTGAACCAATATCTCCAGTTCCTTGCTTCTAAGATTCACGAGGATGTTGCCAGTACTTTAGGGCCGGAGCTATAGGTTGGCCAGGCGAAGACTTTATCCCTTGGAGGGCAGGAGGCTGGGGGAAAGCTTGTAGAGGTGTACAAAATCATGAGGAAAATTAATAGGGTTAATGTACAGAGTCTTTTACCCAAAGAAGGGGAATGAAGTTCCAGAGGACAAAGTTTTAAGGTGTGAGGGGAAACAATTAATAGGGACTTGACAATAGACAATAGACAATAGGTGCAGGAGTAGGCCATTCAGCCCTTCGGGCCAGCACCGCCATTCAATGTGATCATGGCTGATCATCCCCAATCTGTACCCTGTTCCTGCCTTCACCCCATATCCCCTGACTCCGCTATTTTTAAGAGCCCTATCTAGCTCTTTGAAAGCATCCACAGAACCGGCCTCCACCGCCTTCTCAGGCAGGGAATTCCACAGACTCACCACTCTCTGTGAGAAAAAGTGTTTCCTCGTCTCCGTTCTAAATGGCTTACTCCTTATTCTTAAACTGTGGCCCCTGGTTCTGGACTCCCCCAACATCGGGAACATGTTTCCTGCCTCTAGTGTGTCCAAACCCATAAGAATCTTATATGTTTCAATGAGATCCCCTCTCATCCTTCTAAACTCCAGGGTGTACAAGTCCAGCTGCTCCATTCTCTCAGCATATGACAGTCCTGCCATCCCGGGAATTAACCTTGTAAACCTACGCTGCACTCCCTCAATAGCAAGAGTGTCCTTCCTCAAATTAGGGGACCAAAACTGCACACAATACTCCAGGTGTGGTCTCTTGAGAGGCATCTTTTTCACTCAGAGGGTGGTGGGTATATTGAATGAGCTGCCAGAAGCGGTAGTCGAGTGGTGTACAATAACAACACTTTTGGGCAGTTACATGGATATTGAGAGATTATATAGGCCAAGCGAGGGCAAATGGGAGTAGGTTAAATAGGACATCTTGAACGGAATGGACATGTTGGGCCGAAGGGCCTGTTTCCATGCTGTATAGCTCTATAACCCGAAACATCCATTAACCTCGTGCTGCAGCCAATGGATTTTGTTTTCTGCTAAAATAAATTGGGCTGTTTGGAGTGGAATAGGATAGTTATTGGTGCATCAGGGTCAATTATTTCAATTCACAAATATATCTCTTTTCTGGAGGAATAAAAACTAGGATTAGTCAGCCCGCCTTGGATGCTGGGTGGCTATCTTATGAGCAAGTAGTGAGGAAGATTAGGAAGGATCGCACTGCCCATACGCCTTTGGATAAAGAGGTTCTTACAAGTTGGATAATCTAAGACCTCCAGAAAATACGCAAACAGAAAATGCTGGGAACACTCAGCAGGTCAGACAGCATCTTTAGACTTGACTTTAGACTTCAGCGATGGAGCCGGGAAACGGGCCTTTCTGCCCATCGAGCCCCTGTTGACCAGCGATCACCGTGCCGCCCCGATCTCTATCTATTTCTGAACTACACTGAACGTGTGGGTGAAGGCAGCATGGTGTGATGCTGGGGACATTGCAACATTTCCAACAAAGCTTGGTTGCGTTCCAACACACCTCTGGCGATGTTTGCGTGAGTTTTGGAGTTTGCACATTCCCCCTGTGACTGTGTGGGTTTCCTCCAGGTGCTCCTGCTTCCTCCCACGTCAGGTTTATAGGTCAAATGGCCTATGTACAAATTGCCTCTGATGTGTCGGGATCGGGTGCGAAAGTGGGAGAACATAGAACTAGTGTAAACAGTTCATCGATGGTCGACGTGAACACCAAGAGCCTGTTTCCATGCTGTATCTCTCTCTAACCTAAATAGCAACTTAAGGGCCTGTCCCACCAGCATGCGACTGCATGCGGCGAGCCCGACTAAACGTGAGGCGTACGGCCTCGCGGGGCCGGTCCCACTTCCAACCGCGGAGCTGTATGGAGCTGGTCCCGACATCATACTCACCAATCAGCTGGGCAGGCGGCGGGCCGACTGAATTTGGACGTTGCACAGCGTCGGGCAGTGACATCATCTCGCAACGCCATGCGCTAGGCTACGGCGTCCAGACGCTGCGTACGCCCGTTGAGGCGCTGCGTACGGCCTCAATGCGGCTGTGGGCCGACAGGCCGTTGGCACGCGGGATTTTTGAACATTGTCAGTTTTTCGGAGCCCCGCGCGATGTCAGGGCCAGCCCCGCACAACTCCATACGCCTCGAAGTGGGACCGGCCCCGCGAGGCCGTACGGCTCAAGCGACCACGTTTGGTCGCGCTAGACGCATGCAGTCGCATGCTGGTGGGACAGGCCCTTTAAATTATTTGTTAATTGCAAGCTGCCCATTACATTAACATAAGCTGCCTAGGTAAAATACAAATATTTAGGTATGTCCTGCTGAACACAAATCCATTGTTCTATTCTGATGGTGGCAATTCAGGAGTTACATGTCTAGAGTACGATAACGTTACATTTCTTTCCCCAATGACGAGGAAAACAGTGCTCGACCTCATTATAAAATCAATACAAGATTTAGCTGCATCGGAGGTTTGTGTTTCCTGATTTCAACGTGCGTGCGTGCTTTCTTTCTCTGGATTCTTCTCCTCCCCCTTCCCTCCTCCTAATGCACTTTTGTGTGTTTTCCATTTTCAACTTGCGCCTCTCCTTGAGGGCCAGCTATTTGCTGACTTAACAGATCTTGTCTTTGAGATGCAGCCCTTTGTGTTGCCAGCACCACTTGCTCCAGCTCTCACTCGCAGTGCGTGCGGGGCAGTTATTGATCACACCCACTTTTGGCAAAGAGGAAATGAAAGCACCGTTTTCAGCAGCTAGCTTCACTGAGGATGCAGGCTGTCTTATCCAGAGGATCTAGGTAGATTCCTCCCCCCACAACCTCCATCCTGTTCATGTTCCGATTGACCAACCAGTGATTGTCGAGAGACACACAAAGTGCTGGAGTAACTCAGCGGATCAGGCAGCATCTTTGGAGATCAGGAACCTGTGTGTGTGTATGTATCAAAGTTAGTATGTCAGTGTGTGTGTGCGCCCATGCGTAGAGATACAGTGCGGAAACAGGCCCTTCAGCCCATTGAGTCCGCACTGACCAGCGATTACCCCGTACATTAGCATTCTACACATTCTCGGGACGATTAAAATTTTTTACTGAAGCCAATTAACTGACGAACCTGTGCGTCTTTGGAGTGAGTGGAGTGTGAGAGTTAGCCGGAGCACCCGGGGAAAAACCCACACAGGGATAACGTACAAACTCCATACAGACAGCACCCACAGCCAGGATGGAACCTGCGCTCCGTAACGAGAGCAAGCAGGGAAAGTCTAACACAATAAACTAAGATTTGATCTGTGTGGTGGCAAAAACAAAACATCCATGTTGTGCACAGGGAAGATATTTTAGAGATGCATATTCTTGCTCATACTTGTTAGAAATTCACGTATTTCAGTAGAGAATCTAATTTGGAACTCGAGGAGGTAGGATCATCTGTGAAATTAGGAGTGGATCTATCATTGTAGAAAAAAAATGAAAGCAAAGTGATACCAAAGGCACAACATTTAATGACCAGGCAGGAAGGCAGGAATCACTACCTGATTGTATCAAGATTCCAGCAGTTAGAGCTTAATATAACGGTTTCCAAGAACCAATTCTCTTGTCCTTGAGAGTATCCTATTGATACACTTTATGGAGACATTTTATGAAACATTTTGTTTTACATTTATTATTGCCACATGTGCCGAGGTACCGTGAAAAGCTTTGTTTTGCCTGCTATCCACACTAATATAGCACACACACAAATTCCATCGTCAAACTCAAGTACGACAGATAGAACAATGGGGAAAATACAGAGTGCGGGATATAGATCTCAGCATTGAAGTGCATCACTTTCATAGGCTAATCCTATGTCCACAATGAGGTAGGGGTGAACCGGACAGTAGATAGACACAAAGTGTTGGAGTAACTCAGCAGGTCAGGCAGCATCTCTGAGGAAAAAGGGTAGGTGACCTTCACAAGAAGGGTCTCATCCCGAATCGTCACCTATCCATTTTCTCCAGAGATGCTGCCTGACCTGCTGAGTTACTCCAACACTTTGTGTCTGTCTTTGGTATAAGCCAGCACCTGCAGTTGCATCACGGATTTGGCAGTATCCCAGCTTATAGAAAGACCTTTCAGAAGCCCGATAACCAAGTGGGAGAAGCTGTTCCTGAGTCTGGTGGTGTGCACTTTCAAGTTTCTGTATCTGCTGCTGGACGGGTGCCGTGAGAAGCAGGAATGATCGGGGTGGGACAAGTCTTCGATTACGTTGGCTGCTTTTCCGAGGCAGTGTGAAACCAAAATGATCTGTCAGGCATTAATACGCTGTATATCCCTTCTGGTCAGTATATAATTTAGTTTATATCTTCCCCGTCTATTGATATTGATGGACTGGAGCAGTGAAGCAGTGGTCCCAATTATACGGTCACCCATTTAGTTACACATTAAATGCGCATCAGTAAAAAAGATTGCGTCCCATGTAAAAGGTGCCATAAAATCACAAGTTGTTATTGTTCCTGAAAAGATGCAGCAAAGACCGGTGATTATTGTGCGGGAGAGAGAAATATAGGTTCACCAGCCACAAACTGCTCCAGGAATAATTGAACACTTGGCTTTATTTTGAAAGGCTTTGTCGTTGGTTTTGTTCTGCGAGATATTCTATTTACTTCGGATATTTTAAATCTGTTAAACTGAAATAAAATGTGTAAAAGGCAGTTTTGGAGGAATTTGTTTTCTTGTTCCACTTAGTGCTGTTAACACGTAACTCATCTGGTTGTCAAGGTAACGTGTCAAAGGTTAGCCTCCTTCAAGACAAAGATGGCTAAAGCAAATAAAAATGCTTGGAAAATGTTTCAGAAGTTTATTTTTTTAAGTAATTAGGTATTTAATAAAGTATAACTCAATCTCGGTGGCAAACATAATATTTAATCATTTCAAGATAATCATAATATTCTTTGTATAGTGTAACTTCCACAATTTAGCCACAGGCTAAACTGAAAATGGCAAGAAACAGCAAGTACTGTACAATAAATTAAGGTCACATGACACTTCCATCTGTTTGTGCTTCTGTCAGTTATTTTTCCACGATATTAAGATGCAGTATGAATCTCTGGTGCCTGAAACAATGCCAAACCTGATTTCAATGTGTCAATGGGTCTCAGAGATATTGCAAGTAACAAATACCAGGGCCTGCTTTGTAGAGCAAACACTGACACAGAAAGCGACAAAATTGTTATTTTATCATCTTTCTGGTAAGAGCAATTCTGCTGAAATGCCATCGACCGGAAACATTAATTTTGCTTCTCTTCCCACAGATGCTGTCTGACATGCTGCACATTTCTAATTTAGATTAGTATCGGTTGGAGATACAGTGTGGAAACAGGCCCTTCATCCCACTGAGCCCATGCTATCCCACGATCACCTGTACACTAGTTCTATCCTACACACTGGGGAACATTTTTTTAATATTCAGAAGCCAATTCACCTACAGTCTTTGGAGTGTGGGAGGAAACCGGAGATCCCGGAGAAAACTCACGCAGTCATGGGGAGAAGGTACAACCTCCATAAAGACAGCACTTGTAGTCAGGATGGAGCCCAGGTCTCTGGTACTGTAAGGCAGTAACTCTATCGCTGCACCACTTTAAGGGGCTGTCCCACTGCGGCAACCTAATTGGCAAGTTTAGAAGAGTTTAGGAGAGTTTGAAAAAAGTGTCATGTTAAAGACCTCCTACAACCTCCTTCCACTATGTTGAAGACTAGCTTTGACTAGCTTCGGGAAAATTGGACAACGAATAGTGGAGAGTGAAGACAACCTCCTTCGACCTCCTTCGACCATGTTGAAGACTATCTACGACTATCTTCGACTACCCTTGATTACCAACGAATGACATGCCGATCTACTACGCCCTACTACGAGTAAAAAAAATATCGATTTTTCCATGGTGACCTTTTTTTACCTGCGGGCATTTTTCAGCATATTGAAAAATATACATTGATGAACTGTACACTGCAAAGGCCAGGAAGCGAGCGGGCAAGATCATCTCTGACCCCTCTCACCCTGGCCACAAACTCTTTGAATCACTTCCCCCTGGAAGGCGACTGCGGATTGTCAAAGCTGCCACAGCCAGACATAAAAACAGTTTTTATCCACGAATAGTTACTCTACTCAACAGCCAAAAATCTGTAGCCTGCCTTTGATCTGGTATTTTGTTAGTTCACATGCTTAATCAATGTTGTTTTATCATTAATGTTTAATAATTAATTATTAATATAATAATGTTTTATTATTATTAATGTTTAGTGTTTTCTGAGTCATTTGTAACTGTCACTGTATGTCATGTTGTTACTTGTGGGCGGAGCACCAAGGCAAATTCCTTGTATGTGAATACTTGGCCAATAAACTTACTTACTTACTTACTTAAAATACGCCACGACCTAGCTGAGGCCTCGAGTACACCGGGACTACTCTCGAGCATGAAGGAGATTTACAAAGACCTCCTAGGACCTTGTGTCGACCATGCTGCGAGTATGAGTTGAGGGCAAACTCTTCTAAACTCGCCATTAGGTCGCCGCAGTGGGACAGGGGCTTTACTTTTAGTTTTCCAGCATTCAGAGATTTTTTTCTCTGTTACTTTATCCCTTTATCCCTACGGCAGCATTATGCAGGTAGCGTGACTGGAACATTGTTCCATTTTGCTAAGGCTGTCTTTAATAAATCAAAGATGATATTGGGAACTCAGCCCCATTTTCCTTTGACAGTAGGTTTGCCAACTTTCTCACTCCCAAATAAGGGACAAAAGGTCAAAATAAGGGACAAATTCGCGAAGGCAATTCGTTGACCGACTCTGCCGTGACGGGGTGAGTGATGAGTTGGCCCGGCTGCTGGACTGCACACAAAGCCCAGCCCGGCGGGCCAGCTGAGGAGTTTTGGCCCAGGCACGAAGTCCGATGCACTATCCAACTCATGAACTGATGATCGGCCATGAGAAGGAGGGGTGGTGGTGCCGGTGGTAAACGAAGGTCTGAAAGTCGGACAGCTGGCTGGGGTGCCGACCGACCGGGCCATGGGCGAGGTGCTGCTGCTGCACTCCATGGGCTGCACTACGTCGGGACCTGGGAGGCGGGGTGGGAGGCGGCGCTCAAACCCGACAGTCCCCTTGACTAAAGGGCATAGCTTTAAGGTGAGAGGCAAAGTTTAAAAGAGGTGTGCAGGGAAAGTTTTTTTATTCAGGGAGTGATGGGTGCCTGGAACAAGCTGCCAGGGGTTGGTGGGGAAGGCAGATATAATAGTGGCGTTTAAGAGACGTTTAGATAGGCATATGCAGGGAATGGAAGTATACAGATCCTACACATAACATTTTAGTTTAGTTTAGAAATACTGCTTGGAGAAACGCCCTTCTGCCCCGCGAGCCCACACCAACCATTGATCGCCCATGCACACTAGTTTGATGTCATGCCATTTTCTCATCCAGTCCCTGCATATTAGTAATTATATTTTACAGAGGCCAATTCACCTACAAACGAATATGCCTTTGGAATGTGGGAGGATACCGGAGCACCAAAAGGAAACCCATCGCGGTCACAGGGAGAACGTACAAACTCCACACAGACAGCACCCAAGGTCAGGATCGAACCCGGGTCTGTGGCGCTGAGAGCTAGTAGCTCTACTGTGCCGCCCAAGGTTCAACTCTGTCCAAGTCTCAGCTTATCTGCTGTGGAGTCCTCATCCATGTAGTAATCATATCTATACTTCTGCAGCCATGCACTCCTGAAGGCCTCCATCATTCTATTCTTCATGAAGCTGGGCCCTCTTAGAACTTTACTGCCTCTTCTAATTATGCCAAGTCTCACTCATCCGACACCCCCTGAATTATACTGGTTCCCGTTTAAACAGAGCCTCCATATTACAATCTTCAGACCCTTCCGTGACCTTGTTTCTCCACTGCTCTGTAATTTTCCATGTCCTTACCAAACCACAGAGATCTCCCTGTCCTCAAACGCTGGCCTCTGGGTCATCCGTTGAATTTAATTAGAGGATAGTACAGTAAACAAGCAACGGGTAACATTTAAAGAATTATAACACAGCTTACAAGTCATATATATCCTTTTAAGAAAACAAACACAAGGAAATATGACGAGCCATAGTTATAAGGAGAATGTAGACAGCATTAGATCAAAGGGAAAGACATAATCCAGTCGCAAAAAACAGCATGCCGGAAGATTTGGATGTTTTCAGATACAGAAAAAGAGTGCACAAGCCTTGACAATGATAAGGAAAACAAAAATGAGGATAGTCCATTGCAAAGCATAAAAGCAAAATGTAAAATGTTAGATTCATATGAATAAAGAATATGTGTCAAATGGAGACAAATTAGCCCAATATGCCAGCTATGTCGACATGGACAAGGTGTACACACATATGACTAGATGATTATCTAAAGTGAATGTCGGTCCCTCAAATACTGAGACAGTAGAGGCGATATTGAGCAGAAATATTAAACACATTTTATATCTGTCTTCAAGCAAATAGTTCCAGGAAATGTAGACACAAAGAACTGCAATTGCTGGTTTATACCAAAGATAGGCACAAAGTGCTGGCAACAGTCAGGCAACATCACTGGGAAAAAAAGGATGGGTGACGTTTCGGGTCGGTCCCATCCCAATAACTCACCGATCCTTCTCCTCCAGAGGTGCTACCAGACCAGCTGACCTACTCCAGCATTTTGTGTCTATCTTTAGTTCCAGGAAATTGTGTAATTCCAGAGGAGAACTAAAAGCCCAAGGTGAACGAGGAACTGTTGGAAATTAGTGTTATTGTAAAGTAGGAGAAGTTAACAGGACTGAAGTCTGTAAAGCTCGACAGATTGATGATTTGTATCCTGTGAAGTTGGGGTCTGTGGAGATGGTAGAGTCACTGATTTGCACCTGACAAAATGTCGAGCACTGTGGAATCATCTCAGCTAGCCCCCTAAGAATCTCATGGCCCCCCGTTCTTCTGAACTCCAGTGTGTACATCCCCAATCTGTTTAGCTTCTTCAGACATGGGATCATCTTTTTTTGTAGAGATACAGCATGGAAACAGGCCCTTCGGCCCACCCAGTCCATGCCGACTATTGATCATCCTTTCCACGCTGGTTCTACACACTCCCTACACAATATTTGCCAGGTTCCATTAACCTACACAGGGCGACACGGTGCTGCGATGATGGAGTTGCTGCCTTACAGCGCCAGAGACCCGGGTTTGATCCTGTCTGTATGGAGTTTGTACGTTCTCCCTGTAACCGCATGAATTTTCCTCACGGTGCTCTGGTGTCCTCCCACACTCCAAAGACGTACAGGTTTGTACGTTTATAGCTTCAGTAATATTGTAAATTGTTCCTAGTGTGTAGGAATGTCTGGTGAACGGGGTGATCGCTGGACCGGTCGGCACAGACTCGGTGGGCCTACGAGCCCATTCCCACGCTGAATCTCTAAAATGTCTAAAGTCTACAAACCCACACATCTTTGGGATGTGGGGCGAAACCGGAGCACCTGGAGGAAAGCCACGTGGACACAGGGAGAACGTGCAAACTCCACACAGACAACACCTGAAGTCAGGATCATACCTGGATCTCTGGTGCTGTAAGGCAGCAGCTCCATCAGCTGCGCCACTGTGCCTAAATGAACTCTCTCCAAACTGAATAAAATATCCCTCTTAAATAGGGCGTCAACAATTGTTCGCCGTGTATCATTGTGATATCACACCAAAGGGGCTTGGACACACTAGAGGCAGGAAACGTGTTCCCGATGTTGGGGGAGTCCAGAACCAGGGGCCACAGTTTAAGAATAAGGAGTAAGCCATTTAGAACGGAGACGAGAAAACACTTTTTCTCACAGAGAGTGGTGAGTCTGTGGAATTCTCTGCTTCAGAGGGCGGTGGAGGCTGTTTCTCTGGATGCTTTAAAGAGAGAGCTAGATAGGGCTCTTAAAAATAGCGGAGTCAGGGGGAATGGGGAGAAGGCAGGAACGGGGTACTGATTGGGGATGATCAGCCATGATCACATTGAATGGCGGTGCTGGCCCGAAAGGCCGAATGGCCTCCTCCTGCACCTATTGTCTATTGTCTATTGTCTAAAACATCCCTACTTTTATACTCCAGGCCTCTTGGGATAAGACTAATATTCCATGTGGCCCCAATGCAATAGTAGTGGAACGCCTTTACTCCTGTACTCATTTTAAGCACGATCTTCCTTCCTAATCATGAACAGCATCTGAATGATGGCACTCCATGACGAAAAATACTCATCACTCAAATCACAAACCACGAAACGCAGAGCACAGCCTTAAATCTCTCACGAGTGGTGGGTATTCAAGCCAGTGATAATTTGGGGCTATTGCACTTTTATTAATGGCATCGTTGGAAGACAAAAATCAATCTATCTGGAAGAACACCATGAACTACGTTGATCTCCATGACCCACGATGCTCTTCCAACAGACCGTCTGCGATGATTCAGCACCAGAGTCCACCCAGTCACGTTGCAGAAGAAGGAATGTACTACCACCCTCCACCCACCCTCCGAGGAATGCAAGTACGCATCACAAAGGTCAAAGTTGCCTCTAAATCATCATCCTCTTAAGTGCAGCAATTCAGTGGTAAAAGCATTTGCCCTCCCAATTTACTTATAGTCATAACAGCTAATAATTAGATATCTAATTGGAAAGTCAATCACGTGCGTGCCTTGAGAAAACAACATGGCTTCCCAAATGCCCACATGCGAGAATAATAATCGAAAGTTCTCCAGAACCAGAGGGCGTGGGGTTAGTGTGAGGAGGGAAAGAATCATGACATGAATAGGTCGGATAAACGTACAGAGTTTCTTGCCCAGAGTAGGGGAATCGAGAACCAGAGCACATAGGTTTAAGGTAAGGAGGGAAAGATTGAATAGGAACCCGAGGGTTAACTTTTTTACACAAATAGTGGTGGGTGTTAGAAATATTTAGACAGGTACATGGATAGAATAGCATTTAGAGGGATATGGGCCAACACAGGCGGGTGAAACTAGTGTAGATGGGACATGTTGGTCAGCGTGGGCAAGTTAGGCCAAAGGGCCCGGTTGCACGCGGTAACCAGGTGTGTAACCAGTCATGAATCTATAACTCCATGACAACCCATGAATTTCGTACAGAGTAACCACAACTATAGGATAGGAAAAACATTTGCTTCTTTGAAAAAGCAAGCTCCCACAAACAACAACTGGATTTTAGAGTCGAAACAAGGAACTACAGGTGCTGGTTTACAAATAAGGACAAACTATGCTGGCGTAACTCAGCGGCTCAGGCAGCATCTCTGGAGATCATGGATAGGTGATGTTTCATAAATTTCACTCATCAAGAATCTATTAATCTCTGCCTTAAAAATATCAATTTACTTGGCCTCCACCCCCTTCTATGACAATGAATCCCACAGATTCACCATCTTCTAACTAAAGAACTCTTCACCTCTTTTCTAAAGGTACGTCCTTTTATTTTGGGGCTATGGCCTCTGGACCCACGCTCTCCCACTAGTGGAAACATCCTCTCCACATCCACTCTAACCAGGCCTAAACCAAACTACAATGTTGAATGTATGAAAACGTAGAAACCAACAACTGCAGGTGCTGGTTAATACACAAATGGAATAACCCTGCGGGTCAGGCAGCATCTCTGGAGAATATGGGAGCTGACGTTTCAGGTCGAGATCATCCTGAAGAAAGGTCTCGACCTGAGACGCAGCCTATCCATGTTATCCAAAGATGCTGCCTGACCTGCTGCGTTATTCCAGCATCTTGTGTCTTTCTGTGTGATATGTGTGATATTAATTCACCAGGTCTAAATTTGTAACGACTTTAAAAAGCAGGGAACATGCTTGCATCCTTTGTACATCAAGCTATCAACGCATTGACCTTGATATTAAACATTAAGTAAAATTCTTGTTATGTACCCCGCGCTCCCCCCCCCCCCCCCACCTCTTTTATCTGAAGCTTGGCAAATGTCAGATGTTTTTAAGCATCACAAACAGAGCAGAAAATGTTGGCTGAGACTAGCAGTGTCACTCTTCAGTGCAGACAACATGGCTTGTGTGTGAGAAGGGGCAGATTCAAAGGAATATTTCTGTAAGCAAGAGACCAATCTATATTTCTCCCCTCGGGAGATGGTGGAAGCAGTTAGTATCGATCCATTAAAATGTAAATCAGGAAGATTTCTTTCAGATAATAACTCTAAGGGGTTACATTGTAGCAGTAATATAAGATATGATATATATGGTGAATTCTGCATGCTTGGGAAGTGAAGGTTGCTTTAAGCTGTTCCCTGAAGCTCTCCTCAGCTGGGCTTTTCCTTGCGGCATTCCTGGGTCCGTTGTGGGCTAATTGAAAGAGATTGATTGCGATGCTTGGTCAACAACGCCATTATCATTGTATCATGAGACTACAAAAGATGCTACAAGGCAAACTGGAAGTACTCGTCTTTCTATGTGTGGCAGATCAGTTTGTAAGTTACTGACTGTTGTTAGTGAGTGGCTCCTTTGGAATTGGCACTTTCCCGGCACTTCACCTCAATAGCCATTTTTTTTTTTTTTGCCGGTGAAATGGAAAAACTGCGAATATCGGATATCTGAAATTAAATTCCAGAAAGGCTCAGGGCAGAACCTGTGGCAAGAGGATCAGTGCCAGAGACCTGGGTTCCAGATTGAAGATTGGTTCCGACCCAAAACGCCAGGGTCTCGGCCCGAAAAGCCACAGTGGTGCAGTGGCAGACTTGCTGCCTCCCAGCCTCGGGGACCCAGGTTCGATCCTGACCCTGGGTGCGGTCTGCACAGAGCTTGTACGTTCTCCCTGTGATCGCGTGGGTTTCCACTGGGTGCTCTCGTTTCCTCCCACGTTGCAAAGGCGTGCAGGCTTGTAGTTAAATTGGCCTCTATAAATTGCCTGTCATGTGTAGGATGCGAAACTGGGATAACATAGAACATGTAGAGGTGATCGTTGGTCTGCGCAGACTCAGTTGGGTCTGTTTAACCATGCATTATTTCTAAACTAAACTAAACTCAATTATACTCAACTACACTAAGCTTACCAGGCTTTCTACCACCCCACCTCTGTTCCATCTTTCGACTCTCCTTATACAGTCTGTCTGTAGAAAGGCCCAGACCAAAAACGTCCCCTGTCCATTCCCTCCTGAGATCTTGCCAGACCTGCTGAGTTCCTCCAGTAGTTTGTATTTTTCACTGCCTCTTGCTACATATGGCAGTGATAAACCAACACCAATATCAAAACCCAAAATGATTTTGCACTGATTTACTGAGTGAAGCTAATAATATCATTGTCTCGTTATTCAGTGTCTCCAATATCCCATTAACATTTTTGCTTTCATTCAGATCTGACAGCGTAGTTAAGGTTGGCAAGGTTTAGTGATACCATCTAGTTTTATTTCTGTGTAACAGAAGGTGAAAGGATATTGACATTCATAGTTTACCTGACCCCAGAACATCCCACCCTGGCAGGACATTTTTTGTTTAGTTTAGAGATACAGCGTGGAATCAGGCTCTTCAGCACTACGAGACTGCACCGACCAGCGATCCCCGCACATTAAAGGGCCTGTCCCACTTTCACGACTTAATTCAAAACTTCTTCTGAGTTTAAAGGACCTAAAAAAAAAATCAATATCATGGTAATGTACAAACTCCTACCACCATCCACGACTATGTTCACGAACTCCTAAGAACTCCTACGAGTATGTCTACTAATTCCCACAACTATTTTGATGCCCTCCTTACGAGTGAAAAGTTGCAATTTCTTTCATCCCAACCATTTTTTTACTCGTGGACATTTTTTATCGGGCTGGGAAAAAACGTCCCGACCTACCTGATGCCCCGAGTACCCACGGCTGGCATAACGAGCCGCTACGATATGTCTACAAACTCCTATGGCCTCCTGCGGACTCGTTACGAACACTCTGCGAGTTTGAATCAAGGAGAAAACTCGGGGGAATTTGTGAATAACTCGTGAAAGTGGGACAGGCCCTTAACACTACCCTACACGCACACTAGGGACAATTTACACTCAAACCAATTAACCTACAACTTGGGAGGAAATCGAAGATGTCGGAGAAAATCCACGCGATCATGGGGAGAGCGTACGAACTCCGTAAAGACAGCACCCGTAGTCGGGATCGAACCCAGATCTGTGCCGCTGCAAGCTCTGTAAGGCAACATGGTGCAAGTTTCTTTGTTCCTTCTTACCCATAATTACTTCTGTAATTATGTTGCTGGTCGGGAAAACATTTTGCACACAGCAACATGTTTTAAATAGACCGAGTTGATGTTTGGTGAATTGATGGAAAGATAAGCGGCCGCCAAGACAGCTGAGGAGCTTTGCAGTCCCACAAATAGTACAAAGGCATCTTTATACTGTAGATTAGTGTCTCAGCAGCATTGCGGTGAAATGGGAGTGTGGATTATGTAGTCACGTTCTGTGGTTCTGCTGCTCACCCTCACCACCTCCTGACACGGTCGTGAGAGTGTTACCTGTGCCACGAGTTTAGCGTGTCGTCCTTTCGTCAACAATGTAAATAGATCGTTGATTTTGCCTCAGCATCTCTCCAACGCGACTAGAGGGGGGCCTGGTATCATCAGGAGGAAAAGTTACGAGACTGAGAACGTCTGATACAGCAGTAGAGCCTACTTCACACCATCTTACTGCACACCAAATGTGTAGGAAGAAACTGCAGATGCTGGTTTACACCGAAGTTAGACACAAAATGCTGGAGGAACTCAACGGGTCAGGAGGCAGCTCTGGAGGAAATGAATAGGTGATGTTTCGGGTTGAGATCCTTCTTCAGACTGAGAGTCAGGGGAGAGGGAAGCGAGAGGTGTGGAAAGGTACAGAACAGATCTGATGACTAGAGTACAGCTTCTTCCTTGCAACCGAGTGTCTTGTACACCACACACTATCCTCAGACATCTTCTATGTCTTTTGTTGCCCTGTACACTTTGTTTCATATTGCACTATCATAATTACGAGGTATTAGGGATATTAAATTATTGTATTTTTGAATATTACAGTAGATAGTTAGTTTAGTTTAGTTTAGAGATGCAGCGTGAAAACAGGCCCTCTGAGTCCCCGCCAACCAGTGATAACCCGTTCACACTAGTTCCATGCTGTCCCACCTTCCCATCCAATCTCGGGACAATTTACAGAGGCCAATTCACCTACAAAACTGTACGTCTCTTGGATGTGGGAGGAAACCGGAGCACCCGGAAGCCACCCACGCTGTCACAGAGAGAGCGTGCAAACTCCGTACGGGCAGCACACATACAGCACCCATAGTCAGGATCGAACCTGGGTCTGTGGCGCAGTGAGGCGGCATCTGTGCGCCTGTGCCACTGTGCCGCCCCCACATTATCTCTGTTATTTATGGGCCTGTTAAGCTGCAGCAAGTGAAGGGCCTGTCCCACGGGCGTCATTTGCACGCCACGCAGATGGCGCGCGAAGATTTTGTACAGCCCAAAATCCTGGGGCGCCGGACGCGACCGCACGTCACTGCCTACGGCACCACGCACCATGCGTGCATAATGCGCACCACACGCGCGCGTCGTGCAACGTGACGCATAAATGATGCCCAAGTGGGACAGGCCCTTTAGAATCTTTTCAAGGACGATTAAACACACTTGACTTTTGATTTTACTCTTTACTCTGGTCCCATAGCATCTTCCTGCGCCTTCAGCATGACATAATTCCCATCAATGGCAGGATGAAGTGTGAAATGGACCCCAATAAGTTCTGATTGTCTTTCCCGGCCTCTGGTTCATGCCGCGTTATTCATGAAGGGAACACCAGAACAGCGCTGGCCGAGTGCCATCTCATTGCCCAAGAACACCCTCATGTGCTCGATATTTCTCTGAAGAGTATCTCACAGACATCTCATCAGTACAATGACGCAGCTGGTAGGTCAAACCTGACCTTGGGAGCAGTCTTTGTGGAGTTTGCACGTTCCCCTTGCAATCATATGGGTTTCCGCCGGGTGCTCCGGTTTCTTCCCACATTCCAAAGACTTTTCATTGAGTTGAGTTGAGTTTAATTTCGTTCACTTTAGTTTAATTTAGTTTAGTTTATTATAATTGTGTACAGAGGTACAGTGAATTTTTTTTTGTTGCATGCTAGCCAATCAGCGAAAAGACTATATATGATTACGTTGAAGCTGCCCACAGTGTACAGATGCAAGATGTAATGTTTAGTGCACGATAAAGTCCAGTAAATTCCGATTAAAGATGGTTTGAAGGTCCCCAGTGAGGTAGATGGGAGGTCAGGACCACTCTCTAGTTGGTGCGAGGACAGTTCAATTGCCTGATACCAGTTGGGAAGAAACTGTCGGGTGGGATTGTAGGTAAATTGGCCCTCTGTAAATTGCCCCATGTGTGTAGCGAGTGGCCACCTTTGGTGTGGCTGCATCAGGCGGAGTGTAGAGCCAAGGCACGTGGGCACCAAGTGTCACCACCTGCTGAGGTTCTACCTGTCCCCGGTGTTGCGAAGGATGGGCCTGGCGCAGATGCCACGCAATGTGCCAGTCAGCTGGACATTGCCCCACCATCTGTCATTAGTGGAAAGGTTCTTCCGGACCAACACCTTTGACCACATGTCCATCGGGCAGTGGTCAGCACGGAACATCCTGCAGGCACTGCAGGGAAATGACTCCATGGATTCTGTGACGTGGTTCCCAGAGCAGACTGCCCAGCTTGTCGCCAGAACTCACCAACAAACACCAAGACCTGGCTTGGCTGGCGGTGATGGGAGCCCTCCCAGTCAGATCCTTCCTGCACCGTCGGAACCTCACTACCAGCGCATGCTGCCCTCGGGACGGCTGCTATGGTGAGGAGACGGTTGCCTATCTCTTTGCAGAGTGTGGATTAGCAAAGAGAATCTGGAGAGGTTTGCAAGGGTCCTTGTCAAAGTTTATTCCGAACTGCTCTGTCACAGAGGACTCTGTGATTTACGGACTGCTCCCAGGGACGCATTCAGAGACGGACATCGAGTGTTGCTGGAAGGTCATCAACTCGGTGAAAGACGCTCTTTGGTCTGCCCGAGCGCTGTTCACCACCCAGTAGAGCGAGTTGTCCTTCGGGAAACGTTGCCGACTGGCCCGCTGCAGACTGCAGGAGTACGTGCTGAGGGACGCACTGAAGCTCGGTGCAGCCAACGCCAAGGCTCGGTGGGGGAGGGCCACAGTCTAGGGTCCTTCTGCTGCTGGACATGGGGGGGCATGGTATGGTGGAGACGCCCCTCAAAATAAGGGAAGGGATTCCACGCCAGTGGGCTGCATGCGTGGCAAGGGTGTGGGGTAAAATTGTGATTTGGGGAAACTGTATTGTATGTATGTGTAGCTTCCGTGAATGTTGGATGGAGTTTTGTAAAGATCATGTATTGTATATATTTATTTCTCGAATAAAGTCTATTTTGAAATTTTAAAAATGTGTGTAGCAAGTGGATGCAAAAGTGGGATTAATAAAACTAGGATTGCTGGCTGTTGCGGACTTAGAGGGATGAAGGGTCTGTTTCCATGCTTTATCTTTCAATCAATTGAATCAAACAGCTGCACTGTTTTACTTGAAAACAGGTTGCTTGCATTCATTATATCAGTAAAGCATCCAAGGATTTGAGTCAAGCTGAAATATTTGACAAATTAGGATTTGTTAGGGTAGGTGTGGCGTGGCGGTAGAGTTGCTGCCTCACAGCGCCAGAGACCCGGGTTCGATCCTGACTACGGGTGTTGTTTTTAACGGAGTTTGTTACGTTCACCCTGTGACCACATGGGTTTTCTCCAGGTGATCCGGTTTCCTTCCACACTCCGAAGATGTGCAGGTTTGTAGGTTAATTGGCTTCGATAAAAATTGTAAAATGTCCCTAGTGTGCAGGTTAGTGCTAGTGTACGGCGCTATTGCAGATCGGCACGCACTCAGTGGGATGAAGGCCCTGTTTCTACGCTGTACCACTAAAGTTTAAAGTCTAAAGCAACTAAAATGTTGGGAAGTAAGGAGTCATTTAAAATGAGATGTCGACAGAGAGTTAGAAAAATTAGGGAGGAAACTGCAGACTTAAAGCCAAGGTCAACAGGATGGGGGGGGGGGTCTCATTTGATGAGGATCTGATGGTTCTGGGCCTGTTCAAGTGGAGCTTAGAAGGATGAGGTTTCTCATTGAAACCTACCAAATAATGAAAGGTCTAGATAGAGTGGATGCGGAGAGGATGTTTTCACTGATGGGAGAGTCCAGGACCAAAGGACACAGCAACAGAATAAAAGGATGCACCTTTAGAATGGAGGACATACAAATTCCATACAGACAGCACCCATGGCCGGGATGGAACCCGGGTCTCTGGCGCTGTAAGGCAGCAACTCTACTGCTGCGCCCCCATGAATGTATTTGTCAAATATTTCAGCTTTTCTCAAATCCAGTTGAATGGAGGGAGTTCTTTGACCAGAGGGTGGTGGATCTATGGAAGTCATTGCCACAGACAGCGGTGGAGGCCAAGTCATTGGACATTCTTAAATCAGAAATTGATAGATTCTTGATTAGTAAGGGTTTCAAACGGTATGGGTTGAAGGGGAAAAATTGATCAACCATGATAGAATGGCGGAGCAGACTCGAAGGGCCAAATGGCCTAACTCTGCTCCTATGTCTTGTGTTCTTACGATCCTATGATCAGAGATGGAGTGATTTAAAATGGCAAGAGCAAGGACCGTAGTGGCGCGGAGATCACGGAGAGCTACAGAGCTAAAGGAGTGGCAGAGAGATGGAAGAGTTACAGAGCTGAAGGAGTGGCAGAGAGAGAGCAAGGACTAAAGGGCATGGCTTTATCGTGAGAGGGGCAAAGTTTAAAGGAGATGCAAGATTTTAATACAGAGAGTGGTGGGTGCCTGGAACGTATGGGTAGGAGTGGACGTGGACGCAGATACGATAGTAGTATTTAAGAGGCTGTTGGATGTGGACATGGGAGGCACATGGATATGCAGGGAATGGAGGAATATGGATCACCACGGGCAGAGAAGATTAGTTGAACTTGGCACCACGTTCAGCAATGACATTATGGGCTGATGGGCCTGTTCCTGTGCTGTACTGTTCAATGTTCTATGTTCCATGTTCAATGTACTATGTTCTGTGTTCTATGAGGATGACAACTTTCTAAACAAGAGTGGACAATTAAAATCGAGATGCTAGTGAATGAGGCAATTAGTCAGTAGGTAGTGTGGTGAGGGGTGCATGGGACTTTGTGTGAGTTGGGAGGGACCTAGTCAAGTTTGGATGGATGTTGAAGAGAGTACGCAATTTCTCAATCACTTTGTGTTTTGACAAGCAGCAATCGATTGGAACATTTGGACAAACTTCAGAAACATTTCCAGAATGAAGAGAGTCACGACATTGCTGAGGTTCCCCTGTTGCTACTGAGGTGATGTTTAGTGTATTAGTCAGACTTGTCTGGAACACTAGTGTGGGAGGTGCTTTTTCTCTCTCTCTCTCTCTCTCTCTCTCTCTCTGTACTTTTCCAATTGGAAATGTGTTTCCTCGCTGCAGGCAATGCACAATCGAGAACCTGAGAGAAAAGCTAAAGAGCAGAGACCTGCGAACAGGCTTGTCACACGGCAACCATTGCAAACTACAGACTGCTTTGCATGTTCACTTTTTAACGTGCTATATTTCCAACGCAGCTTACACTAGTATCTACGGGCCAGCTTTTAAAACCCTCACTTTTCCGCGGAGAATTGTATATAATGGGCAAGATCGCAGGAAGAAGACCAGGGAGGGGCAACTAGAGTCATGGAGCCG
Source organism: Okamejei kenojei (assembly GCA_035221665.1). Taxonomy (NCBI): domain Eukaryota; kingdom Metazoa; phylum Chordata; class Chondrichthyes; order Rajiformes; family Rajidae; genus Okamejei; species Okamejei kenojei. The sequence goes on from CM069143.1 coordinate 35,884,958, forward strand.
TGGAAACAGGCCCTTCAGCCCAACTCATCCATGCTAACAAAGATGCCTGAATTAAGCTAGGCCCATTTGCCTGCTTTTGACCCTATCCCTCTCAACCTTCTCTCTCCAAGTACCTGTCCAAATGTCCATAAACATTGTAATTGTGTACACAACACTGCAGCTTCTTCTGGCAGCCCATTCCACAGACTCAACACCTGTTTGATAGCCAATTGATAGCAATGGCCAACCTCAATGAAGCTATCCCAAACCCACATTCAGTCAACAGCAATGGACAGAGCAACATGGTGCCAAACTGGCAACTCTCTATACTGTCTCAGTGTGCTACTGCTATACACTTGTACTGTAGGAACTATCATCTCTGACCCCTCTCACCCTGGCCACAAACTCTTTGAATCACTTCCCTCTGGAAGGCGACTCCGGATTGTCAAAGCTGCCACAGCCAGACATAAAAACAGTTTTTATCCACGAGTAGTTGCTCTACTCAACAGCCAAAAATCTGTAGCCTGCCTTTGATCTGGTATTTTGTTGGTTCACATGCTTGATCAATGGTGTTTTATCATTAATGTTTTATTATTATTAATGTTCAGTGTTTTCTGAGTCATTCGTAACTGTCATTGTATGTCATGTTGTTATTTGTGGGCAGAGCACCAAGACAAATTCCTTGTATGTGAATACTTGGCCAATAAACTTACTTACTTACTTATCTGGAATACTTATCCACGAAGTATCTCAGTGCTAATGTATAGTGATACATGTTCGGATCTGGATACAAAAGACAATTTCACTGTACCTCGGTACGCGTGACAAATGATGCCCTATTGAGTGGCAGGGTGGCACAGTGTCATAACTGGCAGAGCTGCTGCCTCTCAGCGTCAGAGACCCGGGCTCCATCCTGACCCTGGGTGGTGTCTGTGCGGAGTCTGTGCACCTCCCTGCGACTGTGAGAGTTTCCTCCCACATCGCAAAGGCTTGCGTGTTTGCAGGCTAATTGGCCTCTGTAAAAATTGCCCCCCAGTGTGGGATAACATGGAACTAGTGGGATAACTAGTGGGATAACTAGTGGGATAACTAGTGGGATAACTAAGTGGGATAACATGGAACTAGTGTGAATGAGTGATCGATGGTCGGTCAGGGCTTGGTGGGCCAAAGGGCCTGTTTTACAATGTATCTTTCAATCAATCAACACGAAAGAGAAGGAGGTGTCACAATGGCACAGCTGACAGAGTTGCTCATTCACAGCGCCAGAGACTCACATTCAGTCACTGTATCACCAGTGGCCTTTACTGATGGAGGTGAGCCGGCACCCTGCTCACCACCAGGTCCGGCTGCCACACCTGCTTGCGTGCATGGTTCACCTCATGGCCTGAGTCTGGTGGTCACACAGCATCGGGCAGCAGAATGGAGACGAGGAGGAATCTCTTTAGCCCGAGGGTGGTGAATCTGTGGAATTCATTGCCACAGATGGCTGTGGAGGCCACGTCATTGGGTATTTTTAAAGCGGAGATCGATATGTTCGTGATTAGTAAGGGCGCCAACGATTTACAGGAGAATGGGGTTGAGACGGAAAAATAGATCAGCCACGATCGATGGGCCAAATGGCCTAACTCAGCTTCTATGACTTATGTGCTTAAGACATTCTGATCTTAGCCAGTGTTATCACCAGGTCAGTCCCACACCAAACCTGAAGACTCTACTCTTGCCATGGGTTTATGGGTGGCCCCGTGGCACAGCGGGTAGAGCTGCTGCCCCACAGATGGGTTCAATCCTGACCTCGGGTGCTGCCTGTGTGGAGTTTGCACATTCTCCCTGTGACCGCGTGCAATTCTCACATGTATGTCAGTTCCGTCCCACATCCCAATGACGCGCATGTTGGTTGGTTGACCGGCCACCCGGTGTGTAGGCGAGTGATAGAAATTGGGGAAAGGTTGCTGAGAATGTGGGAAGAATATAAGGTTGGATTAATGGAGGATCCGTGAGAACGGACTGTTGATAATCAGTGTAGATTCAGGGAACCAGAGGGCCCGGTTCTGTGCTGTATGTCTCTGACTCTAATGAATGGGTTGAATGATTATTCTGCACAGACCAAAATAATAAATAGAGACATTTATTAATGTCATTCACCTGGAAGGAGTGCAGAGGAGATGTTGCCAGGACTCAAGGGTGTGAGCTATAGGGAGAGATTAGGCAAACTAGGAATTTGGAACGCAGGAGACCGAGGGGTGATCTTACAGAGATCAAAGAGTCAAACAATCATACAGTGTGGAAACAGGCCCTTCGACCCAACTTGCCCACACCAACCAATATGCCCCATTTACACTTGTCCCACCTGCCTGCGTTTGGCCCATATTCCTCTAAACCTGTCCTATCCATGTACCTGTCTAAATGCTGCTTAAACATTGCGATAGTACCTGCTTTTAAAGATGCAGGTGTATAAAAAAACCATGAGAGGAATTAATAGGGGGAATGTACAGATTTTTGGCCGGGGTCGGGGAATCGCGAACCAGAGAGGTTTATGGTGAGAGTGGAAAGATTTGGGTAAGGACCTGAGGAGCAACATTTTCACTCACAGGGTAGTGTGTTTATATGGAATGAGCTTCCTGAAGCGGATACTATGACAGCACTTAAAAGACATTTGGACAGGTACACAGATAGGAAAGATTTTGAGGGATCTGGGCCAAACGTGGGCAGGAGGGTCTAGTGTAGATGGGGCATCTTGGTTGGCACGGGCAAGTCGGGGCGAAGGGCCTGTTTCTGTGCTGCATGAGTTGATGATTGTATGACTCTGGGCAGTTACAACATAAGAGGTATGTGTGTTATGTACAGAGGAAATGGAACGGGGTGAAAGGGTTAGGGAGGTGTGGGGGGGGGGGGGGGGGGGGAGGTTAAAGCTATATGACTATGGATGGAGAAAAGCTAAGACTGGTCTGCTCACCTTTGATGCTGAGCAGGACATGGTTGGCTGAAGGGCCTGTTCCCGTGAGATATGACGATGACTCTGAACGTGACTATCCAGGTCATTTTCATTGACGATGCCAAACAGTAACAATACGTTCCAAGCATCCCAAAGGCGTGCAGGTTTGTAGGTTAATTGGTTTCGGTAAAAATTGTCCCAAATGTGGAGGATAGAGCTAGTGTTTGGGTGATCGTTGGTCAGTGTGGACTCAATGGGCCGAAGGTCCAGTTTCCACGCTGTATCTCTAAACCAAACTAAACTAGCCCTGAGAGATAATTCTGGCTTTACCACACACACCCATAGCTCTTAGCCTGGTTCTAGGAACGGGGCAAATGGCATGTAAAGGCCAAGTCACATCATTCATGAGAGATAGGAGGGGGGGGATTTTCGCTGGAGAGCTTTGCCGTACTTGTCTAGTACAGCTCCCGGGAGACAGTTACAGAGCGTAAAGGCAGAGTTGTGGCACTGAGTACCGGGAATAACACCGGGCTTGAGGAGGTCAGCGGGAAGGATAAAGGAATACATTCCAAACATGTGTGGTTACGTTTGGTTTTGTGCTACATTTTTATGAGTATCATCCTGCTGTAATGATATGGCCTGAATGTCAATTAGGAAGATTTTGCTTTCATTATTCCAGACAGGATTTGTTTATGTAACCTTCCCAACAAGGTGGCTCAATTAACAGTCCTCAGAGCTAACACATTGTGCTGCAGAGTCTGAATGTTAAATTCACGTTGTCACACGAAGATGTATCATCGCAGGAGAGAGCTCGCCAGCAAATAAAGATGACCTGCACAGCTATTGTAACTCTACGTTTCTTCCAGGCCGTGAGCAGTCAGCACGTCAGAGGTGTAGTCACTGGCATAAGTGGAACTAACCCGAAAACACTCCAAGGTCCAGTTCCTGGTAGAACATAGAAGAAGCGGAAACCACTTTCGACCATTAGGGAGACTGACAAAAACCTCCGGGAACCTCCGGGAACCGCACGGAAACCTTGGGTGGGGCGCAAAGTCTCCAGAGGTTTCCGTTCAGGTTTCCTAAGTGGGACAGGGGCATTAGGAGACTCAAGAGGCTGCGAGCAACAAGCAGAGCGCTGGAGGTACTCAACGGGTCAGGCAGCATCCGTGGAGGCAAGTGGGCAGACGATGTTTCTGAATGGGACGTTTAGGATGGGTGACGTTTTGGGTTGGGACCCTTCTTCAGACTAATTGTAGTAGGGAGGGGACAGGATAAAGCTGGAAAAGTGAGGTGGGGGCAGGACAAAGCCTGGCCAGTATTAGATGGATACAGGGGAGGGGAGTGTGATTATCAGATGGATGGAGGAAGTGTTCCTACAGTGGTTTGTTTTTTTGCTCAAGGATCTGGTCTTGTGTGTTTCTAATTGGCATCTGCACTTTAGGTTGGGTAGGTGCACAGTCTCGCGTCCGGAGTGGGGGAATCGAAAACCAGAGGACAAAGGTTTAAGGTGAGCGGGGAAAGATGTAATAGGAATCTGAGGAGTAACTTTTTCACGCAAAGGTTGGCGGGTGTATGGAGGAGGTAGTTGAGGCAGGGACTATTGCAACGTTTAAGAAACATTTAGACAGGAACATGGAAAGGACAGGTTTAGAGGGATATGGGCCAAACGCGGGCAGGTGAGACTAGCGTAGATGGGACATGTAGGCTGGTGTGGGCAAGTTGGGCCAAAGGTTTCCACGCTGTGTGATTCTATGGCTGTATGACTCTCCCTTGAGGGCCACATAAAAATCAACTCCTCCCTCTCATTCCTAGCCCTGTTTTATCCCGGCCTGTTGCGCGCTACTTATTCTGCCCACCCCTTTCATTCGCCTCGACTGTCGGACCGGCTTGTTGGCGGTCATTTAACACAGGGTGCTATTTACTCCAGACCCAACCGTGGAAATGGTTTTATGTGGATCGCCCTCTGGGATTGTGCACCGGAACCTCCGTTTAACATTTGATGCTCAGCTTTGCAGGACCTGCTTTTTGTTGAAGAAAAATGATTTTTGTTTTGCAAATGAGCCCGCCCCACTCACTGACAGTCATCACCTCTGCCCTACATTTTTTCCATAAGTTGTTGGCCATTGCCCAAGTTTGTATGGTAGGACTTCAACACTGCTTTCATACAAAACTGGAACATAAACAGGCGCCACATATTCTCATGGAGTATAAGCTCGCCACTGAATATGGACTTTTCACTGCATTGAGGGTGGGGAGGGCAAGACTGTTAAAAGAACCACAGAGAATCGCAGCAATAAATTTCATGCTTCCTGTCTCTCCCTTCCATACCGTCAAGCCTCCCCCTTTTCCCACCATCCACCTCTCATCCCTCACATAACAACCCCTCCTACGTCCTACCGATCGACCCTTCACCTCCCCCCCCCCCCCCCCTTGCTCCACCATTATCCTCCTCCTCCTCACCATCTCTTCTCTTTCCCATCCCCTGGTCTATTCCCTTCCTCCACACTTCCGTCCAGCAACCCCCTCTCCCTCTTACCCCTCTCTTTCCCCCTCCCACCGCACTCTCATCAACTCATAAGTGATAGGATCAGAATTATGCCATTCGGCCCATCAAGTCTACCCCGCCATTCAATCATGGCTGATCTATCTCTCCCTCCTAACCCCATTCTCCTGCCTTCTCCCCATAACCACTACCACCCTTACTAATCAAGAATCTATCTCTGCCTTAAAAATATCCACTGATTTGGTCTCCACAGCCTTCTGTGGCAATGAATTCCACAGACTCACCTCACTCTGATTAAAGGAATCCCTCCTCATCTCCTTCCTAAAGGAACGTGCTCGAGTCGTCCACCCCCCCCCCCCCCCCCCCCCGTCCCCCCAGCCGCTGTGGCCTCGTGAGGATCGGGGCACCTTTAGAGGTGCCACAGAGGCCGAGCATGTGGATTGGCCAATGGCCTGCAACGGCACGGAGCGCTGGAGCAGCGGTGGAGGACACCAGCAGCGTGGCCTGGCCAGACCAACACTCACCCAGAGCCGCCACCATGGCAACGGGCCTTTGATGGGCACAAGATGGCGTAGGAAACATGGCGACTCTTTGTGGACCGCCTCAGAGGAGATCTGCTATTCCCACACTACAATCATTGCAGCCTCTGTACCTATGTACCATTGTGCTTTATGCCTGGTATGACTTCGCCGGATTGCGTGCAAAACCCAGTATTCCACTGCATCTAGGTACACGTGACAATAAAGCACCGTTGAACGCACAGACGTGGTGAGAAAATCTGATCAAAGTGGTGGGATTTTAGGCAAACTCTTAAGGGCCTGTCCCACGTGCCGATTTTTTCGGTGACTGCCGGCGTCGTTATCAGTGTCGCCAAAAGATTTTGAAAATTTCAAAATCCAGCGGCGACAAACAAATTGTTGCGGCACTTGAAAAAAACACCGCGCGTCATACGTCATCACACCGCGTCATCGCCACATCACGCCGCAAATTTATAGGTGACCTGTACGTCAGTCAATGGTGCCGGCAGTCGCCGAGCAAATCGGCAAGTGGGACAGGCCCTGTAAACCACTCTACTTGGCACCTTCAATATAGTAAAGTGTCACAGGGTGCATCAGTGGAACGCGGCCACATTGAACTTGACACGGGGGCTCACAAGGAGGCATCTGAACAGGTTTAGAGAGGTGTATTACAAGACGAGAGCAAGAAACGGAGAGGTGGAGAGAGTTAGCGAGGGATTTGGGAAGTTTATTTGCAGCCGGCTGAAGTCACAGTTGCCAGTGAGGCCGTGCTTCACACTGGGGGGTTAGAAATAGCTACAGAAAGAAGGTTGTAAGATTGGACGAAATAGAAATGACTGACTTAGTTGATACAGCACAATTGACACCTCATCCAGTATGGTCCATAGTATTCACAGTGACACTGAATTTGATCTGTAGTCACGCGTCCAATCAGGGTAATATGGTAGCTAATTTGCTTTCAAAACAACAAGGTGACAGTAATTAGATCATCTAATTTTGTTTGTAAGAAATATTGGTACAGACACGAGGGATAACTCCCCTAATCTTTCTGAAAATAGTGTCGTGGGACCTTTGCGGTCTGTCGGAGAGAGCAGATGACATCTCAATTTATTGCCCCATTCAAAAACCGTGCCTCCGGCAGTTCTGTACCCCTGCAGTAGCGTGTCGGAGCAGTCACCTACAGAGAACGGTTCAAACTCATGGTGTAGGGCGGCACGGAGGCGCAGTGGTAGAGTTGCTGCCTCGCAGCGCCAGAGGCCTGCGTTTGATCCTGACGACAGGTGCTGTCTGTACAGAGTTTGTACGTTCTTCCCATGACCTGCGTGGGTTTCCCCCGAGTGCTCCAGTTTCCTCCCACACTCCAAAGACGTACAGGTTTATAGGTTAATCGACATGGTAAAATTGTAAATTGTCCCTAGTGCGTGTAGATAGTGTTAATGTGCGGGGATCGCTGGTTGCCGCTGAGTCGGTGGGCTGAAGGGCCTGTTTCCGTATCGCTAAATGATCTCTAAACTAAACTAAACTCATTTGTGAGCACACAACTGTCACTATGTTAACAGCCATGCTACCAGCTATGCGAACAGCAGGCCGGTGGAATGGGGCCGGAAACATTGCTGACAATTTCAGCATGGAAATCAAGAAACTGCAGATGCTGAAAATCTGCAACAAAACATAAACTGCTGGGTTTACTCATCAGGTCAGGGAGAGCTTTTGAAGAGGGAAACAGCGGGCGGCACATTGGCACACCTGATAGAGACACTGCAACACAGCGCCAGAGACCCGGGTTCGATCCAGATCTCAGGTACTGTCTGGTGTGGAGTTTGCACGTTCCCCCTGTCACCGCGTGGGTTTCCCTTGGGTGCTCCCGCTTCCTCCCACATCCCAAAGACGTGCAGGATTAATTAGGCTCAGTGAATTGCACCCCAGGGTGTAGGGAATGACTGAGAAAGATGGACGACACAGAACCAGAGTGAGCAGGTGATCGCTGGTCGGCATGGACTCAGTGGGCTGAAGGGACTGTTTCCACGCTGTATCTCTAAACTAAACTAAAGTGATCATTTTAGGTCAATGACTCTTAACCAGAGTTGAATAGGTGTGACCAGGTATCCACCCTCTTGAAAAGACTGTTGGGTAGAAAAAGCTTGGAGGGATATGGGCCAAATGCAGGCAAATGGGACTAGTTTAAATGGGACATATTAGTCAGCATAGACGAGTTGGGCCTAACGGCCTGTTTCCGTGCTGAATGACGCTATGACTCCGCTCCTCCTGCTCAATACATCAATAACATGCTTGGTTTTGTTTTCACTTTTCTAATTTTGATGAAAGGGCATTGACCTGAGATATTGACACTGCCTGAGCTGCTGAGTTTTCCGAGGATTATCTGTTTTTATTACCTAAGAATTTTAAAGCAGGGACATTCTGGAACTGGATCGGTACTTGCCAAAAAGAACTGGCACGCAAGGCGATCACTCAGTGCAGCCGCTCGAACTCTAAACCTCTACTCCCACTGCAGCATTTCTTACTCGCTCTTACATTTCTTACTTACTTACGTTGAGAAAAACAATGTTCTTCTTAATCTTTAAGAAGGAACTGCAGATGCTGGAAAATCGAAGGTAGACAAAAATGCTGGAGAAACTCAGCGGGTGCAGCAGCATCTATGGAGCGAAGGAAATAGGCAACGTTCCGGGTCGAAACGTTGCCTATCTCCTTCGCTCCGTAGATGCTGCTGCACCCGCTGAGTTTCTCCAGCATTTTTGTCTACCTTCTTCTTAATCTATTCCCTTCTCGTGTATGTTACTTTACTTTAGCGATACAGGGTGGAAACTACCCTTCGGCCCACCGAGTCCACACCGACCAGCGATCACCCTGTACATTAACGCTATCCTACACATTAGGGACAATTTTACAAATTTTACCAAAGCCAATTAACCTACAGACCTGCACGCCTTTGGAGTGTGGGAGGAAACTGGAGCACCCGGGGAAACCCCATGCAGTCACAGGGAGAACATGCAAGTTCCATGCAGCCAGCACCCGCAGTCAGGATCAAACCCGGGTCTCTGGTGCTGTGAGGCAGCAACTCTACCGCTGCGCCACTGTGCCACCCCACTCGTAGCTGTACACTGGTGGCTCGATTGTAATCATGTGTTGTCTTTCTGCAGGGTACGGAAGCCTCTCACTGTCCCTCGGGTGCACGTGACAATGAACTAAACTAACTATAAGGACATAACTTGTTGTGAGAGAGAATACGATCACTGGAGTTTTCGCTCGCTTTGCGCTTTGGAAAGATGAACACCAGCCAGGATAACACCAGGATGATCAAGCCTAACGAGATTAATCAGTGGAGGAGATCTTCAGCAACAGGTGAAGAGGAATTAAAAGATGAAATTGTGAAATGAGGGTGGCACAGCTGGTAGAGTTGCTGCCTCACAACCCCAGAGACCCTGTTTGTTCCTGACCTCGGGTGCTGTCTGTGTGGAGTTTGCACATTCTCCCTCTGACCTTGTGGGTTTCCTCCGGGTGCTCCAGTTTCCTCCCACATCCCAAAGACTTGCGCGTTGGTAGGTTAATTAGCCCTCTGTAAATCCCCCCTTGAGTGCAGGATAACAGACAACTAATTTGAACCTACTGTAGGAGCTGATACCCCTGAAAGTGTTCCTGTCTGTGTGGAGTTGGCACGTTCTCCCTGTGACTACATGCAGGTTTGCAGGTTAATTGGCCTCGATATAGATTGCCCCTAATGTGAAGGGATTGAATGCGAAAGTGGCATAACATGGAACTAGTGAATGGACGAGGAGAGGAGTTGAGTATAGGGGCAAAGAGGTCCCTCTGCAGTTGTACAGAGCCCTAGTGAGACCACACCTGGAGTATTGTGTGCAGTTTTGGTCCCCTAATTTGAGGAAGGACATTCTTGCTATTGAGGGAGTGCAGCGTAGGTTTCCAAGGTTAATTCCCGGGATGGCGGGACTGTCATATGCTGAGAGAATGGAGCAGCTGGGCTTGTACACTCTGGAGTTTAGAAGGATGAGAGAGGATCTTATTGAAACATATAAGATTGTTAAGGGTTTGGACACGCTAGAGGCAGGAAACATGTTCCCGATATTGGGGGGAGTCCAGAACCATAGGCCACAGTTTAAGAATAAGGGGTAAGCCATTTAAAACGGAGACGAGGAAACACTTTTTCTCACAGAGAGTTATGAGTCAGTGGAATTCTCTGCCTCAGAGGGCAGTGGAGGTCGGTTCTCTGGATACTTTCAAGAGAGAGCTAGATAGGGCTCTTAAAGATAGCGGAGTCAGGGGATATGTGGAGAAGGCAGGAACGGGGTACTGATTGGGGATGATCAGCCATGATCACATTGAATGGCGGTGCTGGCTCAATAGACAATAGACAATAGGTGCAGGAGTAGGCCATTCGGCCCTTCGAGCCAGCACCACCAACTGCAGAAGGACCTCTTTGCCCCTATATTTCATTCCTCTTGTTATAAAGGCCAACATGCCATTCGCTTTCTTCACTGCCTGCTGTACCTGCATGCTTACTTTCATAGACTGATGAACAAGGATCCCCAGATCCCGTTGTACTTCCCCTTTTCCCAACTTGACACCATTTAGATAATAATCTGCCTTCCTGTTTTTGCTACCAATGTGGATAACCTCACATTTATCCGCATTAAACATCATCTGCCATCCATCTGCCCACTCACCCAACCTGTCCAAGTCACCCTGCATTCTCATAGCATCCTCCTCACAGTTCACACTGCCACCCAGCTTTGTGTCATCTGCAAATTTGCTCGAAGGGCAGAATGTCCTACTCCTGCACCTCTTGTCTATTGTCTATTGTCTATTGACGACCGATGGTCGGCATGGACTCGGTGGGCTGAAGGGCCTGTGTCCATACTGTATTTCCTAAACTAAACTAAACAAACAAAACTACAGGCCTTCCTCAGCACTGCATTAGAGTCTCAGCTCACTGTTTTATACTCAAACCTTTTGTTGTGACTCACAATCTTTGGATTTAATGGCAAGAGTGCAATCAACTGAGAGTCTAAATGGTGAGCACTGGAACTCAATGTCAGTGGGATTATGTGACAGGCGCTGGTACACGGCATACGTGGGTCCATGGACAAGAGCGTACCGACCGCTCCATTCTCTGCTAATCGTTATGCCTATACAGTCCATTATTGGTCATGTAATCCTTAACTAGTTTAGTTTAGTGTCACGTGTACCCCAAGGTACGGTGAAAAGCTTTTAGTTGTGTGCTATGCCGGAAACTGGAGCACCTGGAGGAAACCCACGCGGTCACAGAAAAACGTGCGAACTCCACACAGACAGCAACTCTACCCCTGCACCACTGCGTTGCAATATTCTGGTGGAAGTGGTGCCGATCTTCCTGATGCTCCACAGGCAGTCTTTGGAGGACGGGTTGGAAATAGCCCCTGAGACTCACAAACTCGGCTCCGGGTAAAATAGGATCCCGGGAATAGTCTGATTCACCCGTGGGATGGAGGGGAAATCAAGAGTCAAGAGATAAAGGGGATGGAATCAGTGAATGCAGAGCACAAGGCCAGAAGATAGACACAAAATGTTGGAGTAACTCAGAGCGTCAGGCAACATCTCTGGAGAAAAGGAATAGGTGACGTTTCCAGTCGAGACCCTTCTTCGGACCTGAATAACTAAAGAAGCATCTCGACCCAAAACGTCACCTATTCCCTATTCCCCAGAGATGCTGCCTGACCCGCTGAGTTACTCCAACATTTTGTGCCTATCTTCGGTGTGAACCATCATCTGCAGTTCCTTCCTACAGGAGGAATTATTCACAGTTGAATACATGAAGACAGAGAAGGTTTTCAATGTTGCGCGACTTTCTATTTTGGTCAGGGATCCCAAGGGACAACACTCTGCACCAACCACTTACACACCCTTTAGGTCTGGAGCTAGAGCCTGCTCTGCCAGACCTGTTCCTGGTCACAGGGTGTGTTGCCAGCAGGGCCCAGAATGCCTGAGCTGCCAATACGGCCAGCATCCCATAAACACCTCTATTTACACAGAGGGGCCAAGGCTTAGGAAGCATACTTTACTTATGTCAACAAGGAACATGGCTTTTAACAGGAGAGGTGGAGGCTGTTGGTTTTCAAAGAACTTAACAATCTTTGCCAGCGCTCCGGCAGAATAAAATCCCGTCAGCTCTTTCTCTTTGGACGCAGCCTGCTGCAAATAGGCCGAGGTCTTGTTCCAGGAGTAAGGATCTGAGTCGGAATGAATTTGGGACGTTATTGGGCAAGTGGGTGTGACTTCGCCCAACGAGATGAATAGATCGGGTAGATGCACAGAGTCTCTTACCCAGTGTAGGGGAATCGAGGACCAGAGGACATAGGTTCAAGGTGAAGGGGAAAAGATTTAATAGGAATCCGAGGGGTAACTTTTTCACACAGAGGGTGGTGGGTGTATGGAACAAGCTGCCAGATGAGGTAGTTGAGGCTGGGACTATCCCATCGCTTAAGAAACAGTTAGACAGGTACATGGATAAGACAGGTTTGGAGGGTTATGGACCAAGCGCAGGCAAGTGGGACTAGTGTAGCTGGGACATTGTTGGCCGGTGTGAGCGAGTTGGGCCGAACGACCTGTTTCCACACGGTATCACTCTATGACTCTAAGAGTTACCGGCACTTTGGCATGTTTGACATTGGAATAGCAGCCGCAAGAATGTTTGGTGGGAGGTGGAAGACTGCTGAAGAAGGGGGTGGTCTGGTGAAGAAAGGGTGAGGGCATAACGTTGACTGCAGGCACCGTGACTGACTGGGGACTGCTCGGTACTGACACTAGACAACTGAATTAGAAAATGGCGTATCTCTAAGACTTTAGAGAAAGCTTTACACTGTACCCGGGTACACGCGACAATAACCTAAACTCAAAACGTAAAACAGAAACAGGCCCCCGATCCCGCTCCCACCATCGATCACCCCCTGCACCAGCACTATCCTACTCACCAGGGACAATATAAAGAAGCCAATTAACCTACAAACCTGCATGTCTTTCATGTGTGGAAGGAAACCGGAACACCCGGAGAAAACCCACATGGTCACAGGGAGAACTTCCTACAGATAGCACCCATAGTCTGGATCGAACCAGGCCTCTGGCGCTGTGAGGCAGCAACTCGACCGCTGCGCCACCGTGCTCTTGTTCTAACTCTTATTCTAACTCTGGAGCAGGGCAAAACACAATGTGTTGGAGCAACTCAGTGGGTTGGGCGGCATCTGTGGAGGGAGGGGAATGGACAGACAAAGTTTTTTGGGGGGGTCAGGACCCTTCTTCAGATTGAGAAAGCTGGAAGAGAGAAGTTGAGGTGGGACAAAGCAAGTGACAGGTGGACACAAGTGTGTGTGTGTGTGTGGGGGGGGGGGGGGGGGGGGGTGGGGGGGTGGAGGGTTGTTTGTTTGGCAGATGAGTGGAGTAAGCGAGAGGGGAAAAGGAGACATAAGGGTACCAGATAAGGAGAGAAGAGGAGGAGTGAAACATAATGACATGAGTGAGAGATACAGGTGGAATGGGACAGGGGGGATGAAGAAGGATAAAGGGGACTTGGGGACTTGGGGATGGGAGACGAGTGCAGGAGGGAGGGGATAGGAGCAGGGTGGCTGGCGAGGGGGAGACGCGTACATGTACCAAGATGGGGGTGGGGCGCGGGAAAGGGGTGGGGGGGGGGATAGATTACTGAAAATTGGAGAATTCAATGTTTGTACCGTTGGGTTGGAAGCTGCCCAAGCAGAATATGAGGTGCTGGTCCTCCGATTTGCATGTGGCCTCACTCTGGCAATGGAGGAGGCCCAGGACAGAAAGAATGGTATTGATGACACAAAATGCTGGAATACCTCAGCGGGACAGGCAGCATCTCTGGAGAGAAGGAATCTCCAGCACTTTGTGTCTACCTTCGATGTAAACCAGCACCTGCAGTTCAATGCACAAGATTGGAATTGGAATGGGTAGCGGGTTTAAAATGGTTGGCAACCAGGAGATCCAGCTGATCCAGGAGAAGAGCACGTGTTCAGCGAAGCAGTTGTCTAGTCTACTCTTGGTCTCACCAAGTTTCCCAGCAGTTGTCTAGTCCTCTCTACACCCCCCCCCCCCCCCCTTTGTCTTCCACCATTCCCTTCCACGCATATCTCTCCCTCAGGCTTTATACGCCTCTTCTCCTTATCTGACACCCTCTTGCCTCCCTTTTCATCTTTTGCTTTTGTCACTTTCCATCCATTCCCTCCACAGATGCTGCCTGGCCAACTGAGTTCCTCCAGCACTTTTTGTGTTTTTGCTGAAAAGTCCAGCATCTGCAGTTCCTTGTGACCTCTGGAGAAGGTCCTGTGTCTGGAAGGTTGACATCAGTCAGAACCTTGGCAGAAGATAATTGTCAGAAGTGCCGAGGGTGTGTTTGATGGCGAAGGAGTAATGCTGCAGTGAGCTGCGGAGATCTGGACTGCACCGCCTGGAAAGGCACAGAAGATTCAATAGTAACATTCAAAGAGGAAGTGGGTGAATACTTGAAGGAGAATGATATTGAGGGAGAGGGGTGGGGTATTACACAAAACAAGAACATTAGAAATTGGCCTAATTGCATTTCTCTCTCAAGAAGATGGCATGGTCTATCTGCTCCCTCCGTATTGCTTCCAACACTTCCCGACATTTGCTCGTTTCACCTAACCCTCATTTTCACCAGAATGCTGCCTATATTCGATGGTTTCAGCCACAGGTAGAGGTTGGATAAACTAGGATAGTTTTCTCTACAATGTTGGAAGCTGAGGGGAGACTTGATAGAGGTATATCAAATTATGAGAGGTATAGACAGGGTGGGCAGTCAGAGCCTTTTTCCCAAGATGGAAATGCCCAGCACTAGAGGGCATGGCTATAAAGTGAGAGGGGGAAAGTATAATGGAGATGTGAGGGGCAGGTTTTCTATACAGAGAGTCGTGGGGGCCTGGAACACATTGCTGGAGTGATGGTGGAGGTCTATATGATAGTAGTGTTTAAGAGGACTTTAGATAGGGCACATGGATCTATAGGGAATATTGGCATATGGATCGTGTACAGGCAGATGAGACCGGATTAATTTGGCATCACATTCTTTGTGGTTCCTGTACTGTATTGTTCTATGTTCTATGTTCCTACTGATGTCCACTGGATTTATCTTCAGTTTTGACAATTATGAATGCTTTGCGCATCTGAACCATGTGATGGTTTCTCCACAATGGCGCCAAGGGTTAGCTTTTCTCTTTGGCCTAATAGTTGGTCAACTCCAAACCGTTCAGCTTGGGTCCATTCAACGGACATCCATGTTGATAATCATGTCATCTTCTACACTTATAGACTTTGGTGGAATGGGTGCCATTGGCCGGGATATGCCCAGAAGGAGGTAGACTCTGGCAGTATGGTCAGTCTAATGTGGTTTTGCATTATAGTTTTGGTTATCTGTTCTGTGTCTCTCGCTCTGTGCTGAAGTTGATAGCTCAATCTGTGACTCTTTTCTGTTAAGGGAGAGAATCCCCAGAGCTCCATATCTTTCCCATTATGTGTCCTCTCCATATCAGTCACCTCCTCCCACTTCTCTCCCAACTGCATTAATATCTTTGCTGATGAATCACCTCACAGTCATTATCTTCCTTCAGATCACACGTCCTTAGTGTTTGCAACCTTCCCTCATCCTGCATTGCAAAAGCTGAATCACTGCATCTCGATCTTACTTTAGCTCTTCAATAGGACAATGCATGCCTTTTTTTTAAATGATCTTGTTAGCATGTGTCATGCAAGAAAAAAACCCATCAGCTCTCATCTCTTAATGATTCCACCTTCAAAGTTAAACCATCATCCATTGCACATCATTCCCCCAACCTCCTAGTGAACTCCATATCATCTCTGTTGCTAAACATACCTTCAAAATGCTCACATTTATTTTTCCTATTAAACACTTGGACAGTCAGGGATTGATCAGGGACTGTCAGCACGGATTTGTTGGTGAGAGTTCCTGTCCAATTTCATTGATGTTCTTTGGAAGAGATAATTAAGTACATTGATGAGGGCAATATGGTGTAGTGGTTCACATGGACTTCAGAATGGGTTTGCTTCATATGGATGGCTGGTCCATAAGATTAGAGCACCCGAAGTACAAGGCAAATTGCATTCAAAATCAACCTGGGAAAGGGAGACAGGGAGAGGTGGTGGCGAATTGCCACTGTGATTAGAAACCTGTGACCTGTTAAACCACAGGGATCAATGCCCGGAGATTTGCTGTTCGTTCCTTTGCTCCAACAAAGCATTGCCACCGCATCAGTTGAAGTCCTTGGTATTGGCTCCACTGCCTCTCTCGGGTCTCCTTGTCATTCTTCCCTCACTGTGCCCAGCGATGAGCTGGTGGCGGTGGGCCATCTTCCCGTGGTGTGTCCACACCACAACCTCTTCCATGGCGGCACCATTGTTTGCAACTGTTCATAGCTTCCAATTCCTGGTGCGCAGTTCTGGTGGCCCCATTACAGGAAGGATGTGGAGTCTTTGGACAGGGTGCAGAGGTAGTTTACCAGAATGTTGTCTGGTTTAGAGGGCATTAGCTCTAGGGAGAGGTTGGACAAACTTGGATAGCTTTTCTGGCACATCAGAGGCTTACGGGAGGCATTGTAGAAGTTCATAACATCATGGGAGGCATAGATGGTGTAGACAGTAAGAACCTTTCCTCCAAGCTGGAAATATCAAAGGCCACTGGATATAGTATTAAGGTGAGAGGGGTAATGTTTAGGGATGTTCTTGTTAAGATATTTACACAGACAGTGATGGGTGCCTGGAACATGCTGCCGGGGGAGGGGGTATAAAGTATAAAGTATCCTTTATTGTCATTCAAACTTGTTAGTTTGAACGAAATTAAATGTCTTGCAGTCATGACAGAGAATAAAATAACAGAACACATAATGAACACAGTTTAACATCCACCACAGTGAGTCTACCAGGCACCTTCTCACTGTGATGAAAGGCAAAAGTCTTAAAGTCCTTGTCTCTTCCATCCTTGTTCTCCCTCTGCGTTGAGGCGATCCAGGCTTTCGATGTTGGAGCCCCCCCGCCGGGCGATGGCAAGTCCCGCGGCCGAATCCGAGCTCCGCGAACGGGCTGGTTCAAACTCCCGGGGCGGACGAAGCTGCCACCCTCCAGTCCAGCGGACGAAGCTGTTGCCGCGGGAGCTCCGGGAATCGGTCACCAACCTGGGGCCTGCGAGCTCCCGATGTTGTCGTCCACTGGGCCCGCGGCTGAAGCCTCCGAGGCTCCGAAGTCGGGTCACCGCCACCGCAACGACACCGCAGCCCCGAAGTCGGCCAGCTTCGCGATGGCGAGTCCTGGCTCTGCCTCCGGAGCCTCGAGGCCGGCCCCAGTTGGAGGCCGCCAGCTCCGCGATTAGGCCGCAGCGCAGACGGAGACGGAGATACGACAAAGAAAGGGTCGCATCCCCCCCGAAGGAAGAGACTAAAACAAGTTTCCCCCGCCCCCCCCCCCCCACACATACACAACTAAAAATAAACTAACGCATACGTCCAACAAGAGAAAAAAAAACAAAAAAAATAAAAAGACAGACGGACTGCAGGCGAGCCGCAGCTGCTTGGGCAGCGCCGCCACTTCCGGAATGGGTGCCTGAAACATGCTGCCAGGGGTGGTGGTAGAAGCAGATATGACAGTGGTGCTGATGAGTCCTCAAGATAGGCACATGGATCAGCAGGAAATGGAGAAATATGGTTCACATGCAGGCAGAGGGGATTAGTTTAACTTGGCATCATGTTCAATGTGGGCGTTGTGGGCTGAAGGCCTGTTCCTGTTGTGTACTGTTCCATGCTCTTATATGCTATAGCACATAGACTCATTGATCTGGTGTTTAGTGTACAAGACACCCAACAGACCCTGTTTCTAATGCCCCAGTGTTGGTTTCAAATGTTTTATTTATTAACCTTTCCCTGCAGACATAGAAACAATAGTGAGAGCCACAACGTACAGGAGATGTACCTTTGTCACCACTTTAATATTGCTGCTCCCCAGACTCCCACTGATCCTACTACTATCGTTTAGTTTAGTTAAGTTTAGAGGTACAGCGCAGAAGCAGGCCTTCGGCCTGCCGTGTCCACACTGAGCAGCGATCCCCGCACATTAACACTACCCTGCACACACGAGGGCCAGTTTACACTTATACCAAGCCAACCAACCTACAAACCTGTACGCCATTGGAGTGTGGGAGGAAACCGGAGATCCCGGAGAAATTCACACGGTCACAGGGAGAACGTACAAACTCCGTACAGACAGCACCCGTGGTCAGGATCGAACCCGGATCCCTGCAACTCTACCACTGCGCCACCGTGCCGCCCTGATGGTGACAATAATAACTCTGGTCACATCTTCCTTTTCAGATTGATTGATATAAATACCAGTTCACCAATGATGGGTGACGTTACAACACCATGAAAAAAAGTCACAAAGTGCTGGAGTAACTCAGCGGGTCAGGCAGCATCTCTGCAGAACATGGATAGGTGATGTTTCGGGTCAAGGCCCTTCTTGGCTATATTCAAGGCCAGGTCATTGGCTATATTTTAGAGGGAGTTAGATGTGGCCCTTGTGGCTAAAGGGATCCGGGGGTATGGAGAGAAGGCAGGTACGGGATACTGAGTTGGATGATCAGGCATGATCATATTGAATGGCGGTGCAGGCTCGAAGGGCCGAATGGCCTGCTCCTGCACCTATTTTCTATGTTTCTATGTTTCTATGTTTCTTCAGTCTGATTGTAGCGGGTGAGAAGAAAGCCGGAAAAAGGTGAGAGGAGTCCTAACCCGAAACATCACCTGTCCACGTTCCCCAGAGATGCTGCCTGACCTGCGGAGTTAGTTTTGTTTTAGTTTGGTTTAGTTTAGTTTAGTTTCTGGTCACGTGTACCGATGTACAGTGAAAAGCTATTTGTTGCGTGCTATCCAGTCAATGGAAAGGCTTTACATACTTACAATCGAGCCATCCACAGTGTATAGATACAGGATAAAGAGAATAATGTTTAGTGCAAGGTAAAGTCCCGTAAGGTCCGATTAAAGATAGTTCGAGCATCTCCAATGATGAAGATGGTGGCTCAGGACCACGGCCTAGTTGTTGACAGTTACTGTGTCTTTTTTTGTATTAAACCAACATCTGCAGTTCCTTTTTACTCCATGATGTATAAATGGGTGGGCTTTGTGAATCTTTCCTCACACAAGCCCCCGAGTAATTTAGTGGGGGAGGACAGAGGCACAGCGGTAGAGTTGCTGCCTTACAGCGCCAAAGACCCGGGTTCGATCCTGACTACGGGTGCTGTCTGTACGGAGCTTGTACATTCTCCTCGTGAACCTGCGTGGGGTTTCCTCCGGGTGATCCACTTTCCTCCCACACTCCAAAGAAGCACAGGTTTGTAGGTTAATCGGCTTCGGGAAAGATGGTGCATTGCCCATTGTGCGTGTAGGAAAGTGTTAGTGTGCGGGGATCGCTGGTCGGCACGGCCTCAGTGGGCTGAAGGGCCTGTTTCCACACTGTATCTTTAAACTAAACTGAAGGTGTAGCAAGAGATTTAACAGCAGGCTACTTGCATATATCCCGCATCTAGGTTTGCTTGTGAGCACTGGAATAGTTGATATGGTGCAAGAGGACTCAAGGCTGGCAGCCCGTCAACTTATGAACAAAATATTAAGTGTGCAGTCTTAAGTTAATGAAGTGGCAGTGTAAGTCATGTGTCAGTGGGTTGGTCTCTTGTCACTGATTCAGAAGCTTGTGGTTTCAACACCCACTCTAGAGACTCGAGCGCATAATCAGAATTTGTCCACACATCCACCCAGGAGAAATGGCCACAAGTCATTCAGGAACGTAAATCTGTATTTGCAATTGTAACTTGTGTTTCACAAAGTCTGCAGCATTGGCTAAGTGATAAATCTGAGCAGTGAATGTTCGCTCGATTAGCGGTATGTTTTTCACTGAATTAGGTGAATTGATAATAAAATCAAAATGTCAAAAAAAGTGAGCACTGAAGCGCCCCTTGTGCATTAAACCTATCGTGGACAGGTCACAGCTTCTCTTCCGCGGAATCCTGATCCTTCATGGAAATTAGCAGAACATCGCGACAAGTCTGTTATAATGGGATGGAACCACAAAACAGGGGTGTCGTTTCGGGTGAGGGACATTTGGTCAGAACTGATGGAGCGCCTGTGATGTAAAAGATTGACCCTAACTCTGCGTTAGTAGATGCTGCCCGACCTGCTGAGTACTTCCAGCAATTCTTGTTCTTTGATGACTTGCAGTATCTCGAGTTTTGTCAAGATTTTCATCGGCAATAAAGAGACGGTTATAGAGGCCTAGAGTTTTACAGCGTGCAAACAGGCCCTTCGGCCCGACTTGCCCACACCGACCAACGTGTCCCATCTACACTAGTCCCACCTGCCTGAGTTTGGCCCATATCCCTCTCGACCTGTCCTTTCTATGTACGTGTCCAAATGTTTCTTAAGCGTTGCGATAGTCCCTGCCTCAACTACCTCTTCTGGCAGCTCGCTCCATACACCCACCACCCTCTGTGTGAAAAACGTTCCCATTAAATCTTTCACCCCTCACCTTAAACATATGTCCTCTGGTTCTCGATTCCCCTACTCTGGGTAAGAGACTCTGTGCGTTTACCGGATGTATTCCTCTCATGATTGTGTACACTTCTATAAGATTACCCCTCATGCTCCTGCGCTCGAAGGAATTGTGTCCTAGCCTGCTCAACCTCTCCCTATAGCCCAGGCCCTCGAGTTCTGGCAACATCCACATAAACCTCTGTACTTCTTCCAGCTTGCAAACATGGCGGCACAGAGGCGCAGCGGTAGAGTTACTGTCTAACAGCACCAGAGACCCGGGTTCCATCCCAATGACTCCTATTAGGCTGTCTGTACGGAGTTTGCATGTTCTCCTCATGACCAAGTGGGTTTTCTCCGGGTGCTCCAGTTTCCTCCTACACTACAAAGATGTGCAGGTTAGTAGGTTAATTGGCTTTGGTAAAAATTGTAAATTCTCCCCAGTGGGTAGGATGGACCGCTGGTTGGCATGGACTAGGTGAGCCGAAGGCCTGATTCCGCGCTGTATATCTAAACTAAACTAAGCATCCTTCCTATAACAGTACACAAAACTGAACACAAAACAGGAGAGCCACAGCGGAGCCAGACAACAAGGCTTTAGGACAGTTCAAACTGTACATCGTTAACAACTTTTGACTTGAATCAAACAAAATGGTGCCAGAATCATGGTGACTTTTATACTGTCCCGATGTAATCTACTATTCTTACTCTCTTGTACGTAAGTATGATGTGCCTACTGTATGTACATACATACAGCATGATTTTTATCAAACTGTACAAAAAAACTGTAGATGCTGGTTTAAATCGAAGATGGACACAAAATGCTGCCCAGCGTTTTGTGTCCATTACTTCAGACGAGGTCTGAAGTAATTTCACTGTACAGGTCCACCATCGGTTTTCCGGCAACTGTTGGTCCGGCACCTCCTTCAATACGGCCAAAATGTACGAGAACGCACTTGAAATCCCCTGGTGGACCACAGATGGCGCTGCATGTGGCGCGTGAGCCATCGTGACGTGCCCCTCCGTCCTGTAAGAGTTGTTTGTTTACATCTGTAGTTGTTGGTGGTGCTTCCTCGGTTTTGTGCAATTCTCATCGTAGTTTGCTCACCTTTAACCCTAGCTGTGTCGTCTCAGCAAGGTCCACGCGGCAGCCATGGTGCCAATCCATAAGCACATTTAATTTGCGTTTAATGTTGTATAATTAGTGGGCCAGTGGTGATTTGTTGTATCCTTATTACGTGGCCTCTGTTGGTCCGGCAAAATGGATAATCCAGCGAGGCTCGGGAACCAAGGGTGCCGGAAAAATCGGTGGTGGACATGTGGAAAGGAATTTATCGGGATGCATCTTTGGGATGGTTTGGGAACAGCTCCATCCAAGATGGCAAGAAATTGCAGAGAATTATGGACACAGCCCAGACCATCACGCGAACCAACCTCCCTTCCATTAACCCCATTCACACGTCAGGCTGCCTCGGCAAGGCCACCAGCATATTCAATGACACTCCCTCTTATCCCCCTCCCCTATTAGGCAAGAGGTTTCAGAAGTGTGAAAACGCACACACCCAGATTGAGGGACAGTTTCTGCCCAGCTGTTGTCAGGCAACTGAACCACCCTACCAGCATCTAGAGAGCGCTCCATGCTACTATCTGCCTCATTTAGACCCTCGGATTATCTTTGATCGGACTTTACTGGACCTTATCTTGCACTAAACGTTATCATGTTTATCACCCTTTATCATGTATCTGTGCACTATGGATGGCTCATTTGTGATCATGTATTGTCTTTCCGCTGACTGGTTAGCACGCAACAAAAGCTTTTCACTGTACCTCGGTACACATGGCAATAAACTAAACAAAGCTAAACTAAACTAAACTTATACACTTGTGACAATAATGTAGCATGAAACCATTTAACCATTGAAATTAAAATCCATTCACAACGTTGCAAATTGACTAAAACTGGGGAGTCGAATTATGCACACATTTCTTATCACCCAAGGGAGAACTTGTCTCCTCAGTTTTGGCAAATCTCTGTTTCATAGAAACATAGATACATAGAAAATAGGTGCAGGAGGAGGCCATTTGACCCTTCGAGCCAGCATCGCCATTCATTGCGATCATGGCTGATCGTCCCCAATCAATAAACCGTGCCTGCCTTCTCCCCATATCCCTTGATTCCACTAGCCCCTAGCGCTCTATCCAAAGGGCCTGTCCCACTTGGCTGTTAGTTACGCGACAGGCGGTAGTGACCGACGCGTGACGGTCGCACACGTCATTATGCGTCCACACAGCCGTCTGTGTCATTTGATGATAGACACAAAATGCAGGAGTAACTCAGTCTGAAGAAGGGTCACGACCCAAAACGTCACCCATTCCTTCTCTCCAGAGATGCTGCCGGTCCGCTGATTTACTCCTGCATTTTGTGTCTATCTCCAATCGTCTTGGCCCCACTCTGGGAGTAGGAGTGGGGGCGGGTCCGGACCGCAATGGCCGTGAGCCCCAGGCCGAGCTCGGCGATTGTTTGCCTGCTTCTGATGCTGTTAAAGGTGAGACGTTGCGTTGTGCCAGGGTCTTGGGCCTGTCCCACTTGGCCATCAGTTAAGCACGTTGGTGCGCGAATGACGTCCAAGGACAGGACAAAGTCCACACTCCTCCACACCACTCCATGCGCCCGTCCCAAGCTACCCACGCGCTACCCACACGCTACCCACACGCTACCCACACGCTACCCACACGCTACCCACACACTACCCACACACTAGCAGGTCGCGTAAATGGCGTGTGAATGACAACCAAGTGGGACAGCCCCTTAACTCTCTCTTAAATCCATCCAGTGATTTAGCCTCCACTGCCCTCTGTGGCAGGGAATTCCACAAATTCACAACTTGAGTTTAGTTTAGTTTAGCTTTGTTTAGTTTATTGCCACGTGTACCGAGGTACAGTGAAAAGCTTTTGTTGCGTGCTAACCAGTCAGCGGAAAGACAATACATGATCACAATTGAGCCATCGATAGTGCACAGATACACGATAAAGGGTGATGAACATGATAAACATGATAACGTTTAGTGCAAGATAAAGTCCAGTAAAGTCCGATCAAAGATAATCCGAGGGTCTAAATGAGGCAGATAGTAGCATGGAGCGCTCTCTAGATGCTGGAAGGTGGTTCAGTTGCCTGACAACAGCTGGGCATCTTGGATGGAGCTGTTCCCAAACCATCCCAAAGATGCATCCCGAAAAAGTTTTTTCTCACCTCAGCCTTAAATGGCCTCCCCTTTATTCTAAGACCCCCAAAGCCCTCAGCACTTCTTTGCTTGTGCAAAATTCTTTCAAGTGATACGATGTGAAGATATCATAATTAGCCAGCAATTTCCTCTATTATTCAATTCGAGTTTTTATTTCATCATAAAACAATCTAGAATTACCAACAGTGCTTCCTCAAAATCATTCTATATAAAGGGCGGAAACTGAAAACCTCGTGTCAACACAAAGATCTGTGGACTTATCTAATAGAATCATAGTTGTCTAGCACGGAAACTGGCCCTTCAGCCCGACTCGTCCATCTAATGTCCAAAGATGGAGACCATTAGCTGGAGTAACTCAGCGGGTCAGACAGCATCTCTCTGGAGAAAGGGAATATGTGACGTTTCAGGTCTTTCTTCAGACTGAAGAGGTCTGGAGAAGGGTCTCGACCCGAAACGTCACTTTTCGTTTTCTTCTGAGATGCTGCCTGACCTGCTGAGTTACTCCAGCTTTTAGTGTTTATCTTTGGTTTAAACCAGCATCTGTGCTGGTCAGGCCGCATTTGGAGTACTGTGAGCAAATTTGGGCCATGTACAGTGGCATGCAAAAGTATTCAAACCCCTTGAACTTTTCCACATTTTGTCACGTTACAACCACAAACATAAATGTATTTTATTGGGATTTTATGTGATAGACCAACACAACGTGGTGCATAATTGTGAAGTGGAAGGAAAATGATACATGGTTTTCAATTTTTTTTACAAATAAAAAACTGAAAAGTGTGGCATGCAAAAGTATTCAGCTCCCTTTACTCTGATACTCCTAGATAAAATCCAGTGCAACCAATTGCCTTCAGAAGTCACCTAATTAGTAAATAGAGTCCACTTGTGTGTAATCTAATCTCAGTATAAACACAGCTGTTCTGTGAAGGCCTCAGAGGTTTGTTAGAGAACATTAGTGAACAAACAGCATCATGAAGCCCAAGGAACACACCAGGCAGGTCAGGGATAAAGTTGTGGATAAGTTTAAAGCAGGGTTAGGTTATAAAAAAATATCCCCAGCTTTGAACCTCTCACGGAGCACTGTTCAATCCATCATCCGAAAATGGAAAGAGTATGGCACAACTGCAAACCTACCAAGACATGGCCGTCCACCTAAACTGACAGGCCGAGCAAGGAGAGCATTGATCAGAGAAGCAGCCAAGAGGCCCATGGTAACTTTGGAGGAGCTGCAGAGATCCACATCTCAGGTGGGAGAATCTGTCCACAGGACAACTATTAGTCGTGCACTCCACAAATCGGGCCTTTATGGAAGAGTGGCAAGAAGGGGCTCATGTTGTCGACCTCCCCGTGGTGAGCCCTGTCAACTGACTTCAGTCAGGCGAACGACAACAAACGGAGACAGCAGCAGCGCCGTAGCTTGGCGCCAACCCGAAGCATGCGCCCTTTTTAGGGTGGGCACCTACGGATGTCGAACCGGATGGCATCACCCTGCTGCGGACTTCTGTTGCCTCAAACGCAAGAAGAAGAAGTGGCAAGAAGAAAGCCATTGTTGAAACAAAGCCATAAGAAGTCCCGTTTGCAGTTTGCCACAAGCCATGTGGGGGATACAGCAAACATGTGGAGCTAGGAGCTCTGGTCTTATGAGACCAAAATTGAATGTTTTGGCCTAAATGCAAAATGCTATGTGTGGCGGAAAACTAACACTGCACATCACCCTGAACACACCATCCCCACTGTGAAACATGGTGGTGGCAGCATCATGCTGTGGGGATGCTTTTCTTCAGCAGGGACAGGGAAGCTGGTCAGAGTTGATGGGAAGATGGATGGAGCCAAATACAGGGCAATCTTGGAAGAAAACCTGTTAGAGTCTGCAAAAGACTTGAGACTGGGGCGGAGGTTCACCTTCCAGCAGAACAACGGCCCCAAACATACAGCCCGAGCTACAATGAAATGGTTTAGATCAAAGTATATTCATGTGTTAGAATGGCCCAGTCAAAGTCCAGACCTAAATCCAATTGAGAATCTCTGGCAAGACTTGAAAATTGCTGTTCACAGATGCTCTCCATCCAATCTGACTGAGCTTGAGCTATTTTGCAAAGCAGAATGGGCAAAATTTCAGTCTCTAGATGTGAAAAGCTGGTAGAGACATACCCCAAAAGACTTGCAGCTGTAATTGCAGCGAAAGGTGGTTCTACAAGGTATTGACTCAAGGAGGCTGAATACTTTTGCATGCCACACTTTTCAGTTTTTTATTTGTAATAACATTTGGAAACCATGTATCATTTTCTTTCCACTTCACAATTATGCACCACTTTGTGTTGGTCTATCACATAAAATCCCAATAAAATACATTTACGTTTGTGGTTGTAACGTGACAAAATGTGGAAAAGTTCAAGGGGTGTGAAAACTTTTGAAAGCCACTGTATCTGAGGAAGGATGTGCTGGCTCTGGAGTGGGTCCAGGGGAGGTTTACAAGAATGATTCGAGGATTGGGGGGGGTTAGCATATGATGAGTGTTTGTCAGCACTGGGTCTCTACTCGCTGGAGTTTAGAAGGATGAGGGGAGGCATAAATAGATAGATTGGATGTGGAAAGGATGTTTCCACTGGTGGAAGAGTGTAGGACCAGAGGTCATAGCTTCAGAATTAAAGCACGCTATTTTAGAAAGGAGGCGAGGAGGAACTTCTTTAGTCAGAGGGTAGTTAATCTGTGGAACTCATTGCCACAGTTGGCTGTGGTGGCCAAGTCAATGGATAATTTTAAGACAGAGATAGACAAATTCTTGAATAGCGTGGGTGTCAAGGGAGAAGGCAGGAAAACGGGATTAGGGGGCAGAGATCAGCCATGATTGAATGGCGGAGCAGACTAGATGGACCGAATGGCCTAATTCTACTCCTATAACTCGTGAACTTGTAACTGGCTTTAGTTTAGAGATACATCGTGAAAACAGGCCCTTTGGCCCACTCTGCCTGCATCGACCAGCGATCACCCTGCACACTGGCTCTACCCTACACACTAGGGGAGGGGGGAGGGGGGGGGGTCATAGGAAATCGAGATGGAATAGGGTGGTATTCCGTAAAAGTAGAGAATTGAATGTCCATGCCATTGGGTTGTAAGCTTCCCATGCAGAATATGAGGAACAAACGGAATGTACACTCAGCATGTTTGCATGAATCTCCAAATTCACTTTTACAAAAGGAAGTGTTACTGCATTTAACTCTCATCTATCTTCGTAAAGGGACCATGTTGTTCCCTCACCTGTGCAGAACCAGTCTGCGCTGTTTACTGAGAAGATATTTTTGTTAGTGTGGCATGGCTGTGTCTGTAGTTGTGCCCTGGTTGTTATTTAAAGAACTTTATTATTTAAAGAGACATGTGGTCCTGTTGAGAAGGTGGGTGACTGAATCTGAAGCAGTTACCAATAGCATTGGGTAGTACCTCAGGGATCACAGTTGGAAAAGTGTTCAGTTTACATTCAATCTGTGAACCCTCCAACAGAAAACTTCCCTCTGAAAATCATGGCTGTGTTTGATCTTTGATCTGGAAAGAGGTGGAGCTGGCTGCTGGAGAAGTGAATATTAAATTTGCAGGAATATTAAATTTGGCCGTTAATTAAAAGGGCCAAATGGCAATATTCCCCCAAGGTTTGCAAATGCACAAAGGTGGACAACTCTCCTCAAATGTACCAAAGCAGAACGGGATTGATATTATCTTGCTCCAAGTGACGGGGAGATAGAGCGCTTTTAAACGGCATGATTGGCAGCAGTAGCACTGTTGTCTGTTGCTCGTTCCCATAGTAAAAATAGTAAATGGATCCTCTGGAACAGATGCTGAGGTTTGGCATGAATCACAGCTCCCTTCCCGTTGAACAGAAACTTTGACAGTGATGCACCTGTGAAAAGCCACATGACCTTTAAGTGCCATTGCAGATGTTGGCATGCAAGACAGCAAGACTCGCCACAGCTGGGGCACCAAGGTTGAAGGTAGAGCTGCCTTTAACCCCTGAGTGACCAAGCCAATGGTTCATATGTTCATAAGTTGCATGAGCAGAATTAGGCCATTCGGCCCATCAAGTCCACTCCGCCGTTCAATCATGGCTGGTCTATCGTTCCCTCTCAACCCCATTCTCCTGCCTTCTCCCCGTAATCCCTGACACCCGTACCAATCAAGTATCTGTCAATCTCCGCCTTAAAAATACCCAAAGACTTGGCAATGAATTCCACAGATTTACCACCTTCTCATTAAAGTGCTCCTCATCTCCTTTCTGAAGGTACATCCTTTTATTCTGAGGCTATGCCCTCGGGTTCTAGATTCTCCCACTTCACTTTGAAAAGAAAACTGCAACTTTCTTATGTTCACAAGTACTAGGAACAGAATAAGGCCATTCAGCCCATCAAGTTAGACAGGGCTCTTAAAGATAGCGGAGTCAGGAGATATGGGGAGAAGGCAGGAACGGGGTACTGACTGTGGATGATCAGCCATGATCATATTGAATGGCGGTGCTGGCTCGAAGGGCCGAATGGTCTACTCCTGCACCTACTGTCTATTTGCTATTGTCTAAGTCTACTCCGCCATTCAATCATGACCGTTCTATTATTCTGCCTTCTCCCCATAGCCCCTTACACCCTTACTAATCAAGAATCTGTCAATCTGAAACTTAAAAATATTCATTGACTTGGCCTCCACAGCTGTCTGCGGCAATGAATTCCACAGATTCACCACCTTCTGACTAAAGAAATTACTCCTCATCTCCTTCCTTTTATTCTGAGGCTGTGGCCTCTGTGCCTAGACTCTCCCACTAGTGGAAACATCCTCCTCACATTCACTCCATCCAGGCCGTTCACTATTCGGTAAGTGTCAATAAGATCCCACCCTCATCCTTCTAAACTACAGTGAGTACAGACCCAGTGCCGTCAAACGCTCACTCCCGGAATCATTCTTGTAAAATGGTGGTCCCTTTCTGCTCTTGTACCGTGGAACCAATAGAGCCAGGCGTTGGTCTACCTCTCACCTTCCTGATCAATGCCAAATGTTAGAAGGCCGAGGCCTCCCGGTGTTGTCTGTGCGGGGTTTGTCTGTGGAGCTTTCTCCCAGGTACTCCGGTTCCCTCCCACAGAGACTAGGTTAATTGGCCCTCTGTACATTCTTCCTCATGTGTGGTGAGTGGTAGAACCTAGAGAGGGTGGTTGATGACATTGTAGGGAGAATTGGATGAGTGTAGGATTAGTGCAAATGGGTACTTGATGGTCAGTGAGGAATCGATGGGCAGAAGGGCATGCTTCTGATCAGTGCATCTCTAGTGCCATTAGTGTGTCTCTTGTGGTTCCCTGCCGATTTAGTTTAGCTTGGTTGAGAGATCCAGCTCAGAAACATGCTCTTCAGTCCACCGGGCCCACGTCAACCAGCACACTAACATCATCAAACACATTCTGGACAATTTAAAAATCTTACCAAAGCTAATTCACTTACAAACCCCGCTTGTCTTTGGAATGTGGGAGGAAACCGGAGCAGCCGGAGAAAACCCATGCAGGTGACAGGGAGAACGTACAAACTCCGTACAGACAGCACCCGTCGTCAGGATCAAACCCGGGTCTCTGGCGCGATAAAGGGCCGGTTCCACTTGGGCGCCATTTGCGCGTCGCGCAGGTGGCGCGCGAAGATTTTGTGAATCCTAAAATCCTGAGGCGCCGTCGCGACTGCGTGTCACTGCCTACGCCACCACGCCTCACCACGCGCCATGCGCGCATCACGTGCGCGTCACGGCGTGCTCGGCGTGCATCGTGACGCGTAAAAATGAAGCACAAATGGTGCCCAAGTGGGACAGGCCCTTAAGTCAGCAACTCTACTGCTGCGCCACTTTGCCGCACGTATACTGATGAAGCAGTCCAACCACTTTGACTTATGGGGCAGCCACCATTTTCCTGTTAAGGCTTAGGTTAGAAATCACGATTTTACCACGTAAGATCACCAGAGCCAGCGTGGAAAATTCAAAGAAGGACCTTGTTAACTCTTGTCACCTAAAACTTGCATCAGCATGTATTGGGAAGTGTTGGTTAATTCAGACTTTGGGCGGTATAGTGGCACATTTTAGTTTAGTTTAGTTTAGTTTTAGTATTGTCACTGGTTCCGAGGTACAGTGAAAAGCTGTTTTTTTGCGCGTGGTAACCACTCAAAGGAAATACTATGTTTAAGAAGGAACTGCAGATGCTGGAAAATCGAAGGTAGACAAAAATGCTGTAGAAACTCAGCGGGTGAGGCAGCATTACGGAGCGAAGGAAATAGGCGACCAAGGGTTTCGACCCGAAACGTCGCCTATTTCCTTCGCTCCATAGATGCTGCCTCACCCGCTGAGTTTCTCCAGCATTTTTGTCTACCAAAGGAAATACTATATATGATTACAATCCACAGTACACGGGTAGAGGATAAAGGATACAACATTTAGTGCAAGATAAAGACTGATTACAGTTAGTTTTAAGGTCTCCAATGAGGTAGACGGGAGGTCAGGGCCACACTCTAGCTGATAAGAGGACCGTTCAGTTGCCTGATAACAGCTGGGAAGAAACTGTCCCTGAATCTGGAGGTGTGCGTTTTCACATTTCCATACCTCTTGCATGATGGGAGAGGGAAGAAGAGGGAGTGTCCGGGGTAAGAATGGTCTTTGATTCTGCTGCCGGCCTTTCTGAGGCAGGGTGAAGTGTAGATATATATTCACAGATATTCATTTGCCTGGTAACTCTCTTATTTTACTCAGCCAGTAAGAAAAGCAGTGGGCCCCTTCACAATAGCTTTGAAGTCTCCCTGGCAGAACAACATGTCCAGATAAAAAGACAAGTAAAACATTAATTTTACTTACTATGTTATAATTCAAATCCAGGAAGAAAAATCAATGCCTTGCGATGTCCAATGGTTGAGCACTCTTCAGAAACGTCAATGTTTATGACAATTAGGCCAGCAGTTCAGGTCCTGCTAGGGCAGAAAAGATCGAATTCTTTTATCCAAATGGTGATCTGATACTGTTAGTTATTTTTTCCTGTCGTTTTGCGTTTTCCCTTCACGTTTAATCTTGGGGCAAAGGGAGAGTAAATCATTCATTTTTCCGTTCAAAAGAAGAGGAAAATGAAGGACGTCATTCTTAATTTCTCTTGAGCTCATCGAGAAAACTGGGAACGTTATAAACAATGGTCTCGGCTATTTGTAGCAATGAGTGTGAGCACAGGAAACAAATGGATGAGGCTGTCCAGGTACTGTAACAGAGTAAAGGGCCTGTCCCACTTTCACCACCTAATTCACGACCTTTTTTACTCGTGGACATTTTTCATCAGGCTAGAAACCCCCCCCCTCCCCCGACCTACTTGATGCCACGCGTAGCTACGACTAGCATCACGACCTGCTACGACCTGCCTGCGACCTCCTACGACCTCGTGACGACCATGCTGCGGGTATGAGTCAAGGGCAAACTCGGCAGAGGTCGTGAATTAGGTGATGAAAGTGGGACAGGCCCTTTAAGGGGAAGCCAAAGATATTTCACTTCTTCAAATCTAAGCATCTGTATGGATTCTGAAGAAGGGTCTCAACCCCAGAACGACATTTAAAAGAGAGTCAGATAGAGCTCTAGGGGCTAGCGGAATCAAGGGATATGGGGAGAAGGCAGGGACGGGTTACTGATTGTGGATGATCGGCCACGATCACAATGAATGGCGGTGTTGGCTCGCAGGGCCAAATTTTTTCTAAAACATTTAAAATAAAATTGGACCCCGACACTGAACTGATCACTCTAGGTATGTCAGAAGCCTGTTCTGAGCTAACACTATTTCAAAGACATTTCCTTAATTATGGCCTGATAACGGCAAAAAAACGAATACTTAAATTTTGGAAACACACATCAGTCCCTACAGTTAAGATGTGGATTACAAGCATGTCTGAGACACTACATCTTGAAAATATTACACTTGTCTTGGCAGAAAAAACAGATCATTTTTCCAAGACATGGACATCCTTCACCGAATTCTTACAAGGATAGTGTGGCACAACACAACTTTGGATCTAAATCCAACTATGGGTTGGGTGAGGTGGGGAGGGGGGGGGGGGGGGGGGGGGGGGGGTGAGAGGCAGGTATATCACCACTTTTTTCTCTCTTTTTCTTTTTGTTCTTTTGTTTTCTTTTCTTTCTTTCTTTTACCCACTCTTTGGCTACACTACTTTGGTAGTCTAGGGGCCCTATCTTTGCACCTCTCACTTTTTCCCTCTCTTGTTCTTTCTTTCTTCTTTTCCTCCATTTTAAAGTTAAAAAAGTTTAAATTAAAGCTGTACATTAACTATAATTTTATATGCCGATTGCTCTACTCTTGTACCGTTGCTTCTAATAAATACTTTTTTTTAAAAAATTAATAAAATAAACACTTTTTCACACAGAGAGTTGTGAGTCTGTGGAATTCTCTGCCTCAGGGGGGGGGGGGGGGGGGGGTTCTCTGGATGCTTTCAAGAGAGAGCTGGATAGGGCTCTTAAAGATAGCGGAGTCAGGGGATATGGGGAGAAGGCAGGAACGGGGTACTGATTGTGGATGATCAGCCATGATCACATTGAATGGCGGTGCTGGCTCACAGGGCCAAATGGTCTACTCCAACTCCTATTGTCTATTGTCTATTGTTAACTGAGGGTTTAGTTTAATTCAGAGATACAGCGTGGAAGCAGGCCCTTTGGCCCACCGAGTCCGTACCGACCCCATACACGAACAGTAGCCTACACACTAGGGACATTTTACAATTTTACTGAAGCTAATTAACCTACAAACCTGCACGTCTTTGGAGTGTGGGAGGAAACTGGAGCACTTGGAAAAATCCCATGCGGTCACAGGGACAATGAGCAATTTCTGTACAGACCCGTAGTCAGGATCGAACCCAGGACGCTGGTGCTACAAGACAGCAACTCTACCGCTGCGCCACCGTGGTGCACAGTTATAGAGGCATGCAGGACGGACACAGGCTCTTAGGCCCAACTCATCCAAGTTATACCAAGATGCCCCATCTAAGCTACTCCCATTTGCCTGTGTTTGGCCCGTATCCCTCTCAAGCTTGCCTGCCCATGTACCTGACCAACTTCAAGAACACACGTTTCAGAACTGAGACAATGATGCCTGCCCCTTTCCAGAGTCCATCTCTCCTTCATCCAATAAAATGATAGAATCATAGAAGCATACAGCTGAGAAACAAACCCTTCAGCCCCTTTAACCCAACTCGTCCACACCAACCAAGATGCCTATCCGAGTTAGTACCATGGTTTGGCCCGTAGCCCTCTGAATCTGGAGGTGGCAACATGTACCAAAGGAAGCTAACCTATTACACATTACACTCAGGCCCTGAAAAATGCTATTTTGGTCTTTTTGTCTCCTACAGGGAAACGACTGTTGTTTCTCCCATGCAAGCAAATCTCCATTCAGCTTTATCCCCCAGAGGGTGTCTTTGATTTGCTATAATCAGCTGGTCCTTGGGAGCTGAGTGCTGCATGTTTCTCCTTCATCTCTGCCTCATCCAGATCCCTCCTAATGCCAAAGAGGGGCAGGAAGTGGAGGAAGATACATCTGTTTAAAACATCCTATTAACCTTGCTCAAATTCTTTCCCAGATGTGCTCTTACTGGGTGTCCTGTGCCTCACATCTCTCCCTGTGCATGTTTGTTTGTTGCCACAGAGAGCTCATAAAGGATGTTCTGTAATTCAAACGCGGCCAGGTAAAGTGGGACTCCTGCAGTGTTGGGACAAGTCAACATGGCATGGGGGGTGCAAGGAGAGGTGAGTGTTCAAGAGTCAAGTGGCACCTAGCACCTGGGTCGTAATGTGCGACAACAAATGCTTTCTTGAGAAACCAAGACTTCAACGGCCTGGTCAGAAAAGCAAAAGACATCCTTTACGCCCCCATCCATGGACAATTTTGGAAGTTTGGTTTGGTTTAGTTTAGTTTAGTTTATTATTGTTTTGTGTACCAAGGAACAGTGAACCAGTGAAAAGCTTTTATGTTACGTGCTGTCCAGTCAGTGAAAAGACTATATGTGCAGCACAGTGGAGCATCGGTAGGGTTGCTGCCTTACTGCGCCAGAGACCTGGCTTCCATCTTGAGTGTGGGTGCGGGGGGTTTCTCCGGGCGCTCCGGTTTCCTTCCACACTCCAAAAATGCGCAGGTTAGGAGGTTAATTGGCTGCGGTAAAATTGTAAATTGTCCCTAGTGTGTAGGATAGTGATCGCTGGTCGGTGCGGACTTGGTGGGCTGAAGGGCCTGTTTCTGCGCTGTATCTCTAAAGTCTAAATTCTAAAAGTCTATACATTGATTACTAGGACTGGATGTTACAATCCCTAAGATTTCACTACAATTGACATTCTTGGGTATGACCACCAGGTGAATTTTACTAACAATCAGACTACCCACAGTGTACAGATACATGATAAAGGGTATAACATTTAGTCCAGTAAAGTCCGATTAAATATTGTTTGAAGATCTCCAATAAGGTAGATGGGAGGTCAGAACTGTTCTGTAGTTGGGGTGACAGCTCTCCAGTTGTTGGTAGGATAACTCAGTTGCCTGATATCAGCTGGGAAGAAACTGTCTCTGAATCTGGAGGTGTGCATTTTCAAACTTCTGTACCTCGTGTCTGATGGGACAGGGGAGAAGCGTCACCTATTCCTTCTCTCCAGAGATGCTGGCTGTCCTGCTGAGTTACTCCAGCATTTTGTGTCTATCCACCTATCACTCTCCAGGTCTTGGCCCACCCTTTCCCTTCTCCTCTTTCTATCAGCCATTTCCCCTCCACTCCAGACTTGGGAATGGACCCAAAACATGTCTGTCCGTTGATGCCACCTGACTTCCTCCAGCACATTGTTTCTGCTGTGCAAGGAAAATACTGATACATGTCCGCGTTTACACACCAGAACTTGGTCATTTGGACTTCAGACGTGAGAGATACAGTGCGGAAACAGGCCCTTTGGCCCACTGAGTCCGTGCCGACCACGATCGTGCATATACTAGCGCTATCCTACACGCTAAGAACAGAATCAGAATATGAATCAGAATCAGAATCAGAATCACAATTTATTCGCCAAGTATGTTTTGCAACATACGAGGAATTTCCAATGTTTACAATTTACAAATTTACCAAAGGCAATTAACCTACAAACCTGCGCGTCTCTTTGCAATGTGAGAGGAAACGGGAGCAGCCGGAGAAAAGCCACGCAGCCACAAAGAGAAGGTACTAACTCCGTACAGACAGCACCCGTGGTCAGGATCAAAGCCGAGCCTCTGGCGCTATAAGACAGCAACGCTACGTTGTGCCACACTAAAATGTAATCAAAACTGGAGAAGCACTTTGGAAGTTTCAGAAGTAAAAGAAGAAAAACAAAGATGGACATTGGTGTGAAGTGGGAAAGAGTCATGGGCAAGTATCTTGTCTCCTGTTTCTCTCGCATTACCTCTTTGCTCTTGCACCGTGTGCTGAGACTAATAGCGTATCTCTTATGCCTTTTCAATCACCTTGTTGACTTTCCCATTACCTTTATGGATTTGTAGACTGAAATCTCTGCATAAAGTGAGGCCTAGTTGGAGCACAGCTGGAGTGTTGTATGTGTAGGTTTGATTACTGGAATACAGGATGAATGCCATGGTGTGGGACAAGGTGGGGAGGAGATTTAAGAGGAAGTTGTCAGACTGGTGAACATTAATTCTGAAGAAAGCTTGTCTATGTAAAGTCTATTTGCTCTGGAATAAAGGAATTCATTGGAGGTTTGGAAATTTAAGAGAGGCTAGGATTGAGAAAGTCAACATTGGCAGTGCTCTCTGCTACCACTTACATTGTTCGGTCAAGTGGTTGCAGAGAGTAGAGGTAAACGATAATTCAACCTGAAGACAATTAAGAAGCAAGGAACTGCAGATGCTGGTTTACAAGGAAAAACGCAAAGCGCAGGACATGGGGGTGGCAGAGTGGCGCAGCGGTAGAGTTGCTGCTTTACAGAGCCAGAGGCCCTGGTTCCATCCTGACTACGGGTGCTGTCTGTACAGAGTTTGTGCATTCTCTTTATGACCATGTGGGTTTCCTCCGGGTGCTCTGGTTTCCTCCCACACTACAAAGACGTATAGGTTTATATGTTTATTGGCTTCAGTTTAAAAAATTGCAAATTGTCCCTAGTGTGTCGGATAGTGCTAGTGTCCGGGGTGACCGCTGGTCAGCGTGTACTCGGTGGGCCAAAGGGCCAGTGTCCGTGCGGTATCTCTAAAGTTGAAAGTCAAGTTTAAGGAGTAACTCAGTGGGTCAGGCGGCATCTCTGGACCAAGTGGACAGGTGATGCTTTGGTTCGGGACAAGTCTGAAGAAGTGTCCTGACCCGAAACATCACTGATCCATGTTTTACAGAGATGCTGTCTGACCCGTTGAGTTACTCTAGCACTTTGTGACTCTTTGTTTAGAAGGCAACTAAGGACTGGAACCTACTGTTGGAAATGGGTGGAGAAAGAAATGGTCATCACATTTAAAGACTTGTTCTAAACCTTAAGCGCCAATATAAAAGATTGCTACAAGAATAAGGGGGCAGAGGTGGGAAGTTTGAACTTGGGTAGAATGGCAAAACAAGCTATGCTGTGAATGTCCACGGCTGTATGAATGCAGCAGCCATTTTGAACACAGGAAGCTCCAAAATGAGGCATGATATTGACCAGATAATGCTTCAATGAATGCAACACCAAGTGCTGGAGTAACTCAACGGGTCAGGCAGCGGTACCCCGACGTGGCGCCGATGGACGAGAAGCTGAAGCAAAGACGTGGAAGCCAAATGACCGAATGGAAACTAAGCCGAAACGCCAACTAACCGAAAGGGCTGGACGCCTATAAGCAAACTCACCGCATGACCGCTCTGCCAAAACGCCGCCTACCCAAAAGGCCAACGGAGCGAATGCCGCTCAACAGAAAAGTCAAGTAACGGACTTGACGTTGCCGGGGGGGCGGGACTTGTCAGCGATTGGTCCAAACTCCCGTGTCCATCACCTCGCTGTGGAGGGATGAACATTGTCCCACACCTCCGCTCCACCCGACCCACAGCCCGCGGAGGGTGGCCGTGGGAGAGAGGGGGCTGTCCCGAGCGATGCACACCTTCGGCCGCTCACAACTTGGTGCTTGGGTCCAGATTGCCCAGTCAACCATGGCTTGTGTGGGAAAATGACCCCCACACTCCCGTCTCCCCCTTCTCTACCCCCTCTCTCTCCCTTCTCTCTGTATCCCCCTTCTCTATCTCCCCCTCCCCTCTCTCTACTCTCTCTCTCTCCTTTCTCTCTCTCCCCTCTCTCTCCTCTCTCTCTCCCCCCCCTCTTCTCTCTCTCCCTTCTCTCTTCTCTCTCCCCTCTCTCTCTCTCTCCCTCCTCTCTCTCTCCGCCCTCTTTCTCCACCTCTCTCTCTCTCCCCTCTCTCTCCCTTCTCTCTCTCCCCTTCTCTCCCTCTCCCTCTCTCTCTACCCTCTCTCTCCTCTCTCTCTCTCCCCTCCTCTCTCTCTCTCTCTCCCCTTCTCTCTTTCTCTCCCCTCTTCTCTCTCCCTCCTCTCTCTCTCTGCCCTCTCTCTCCACCTCCTCTCTCTCCCCCCTTCTGTCTCCATTCTCTCTCACCCCTTCTCTCTTTCTCTCCCCCTTCTCCCTCTCCTCCTCTCTCTCCCCCCCCCTCGCTTCTCTCTCACCCCTTCTCTCTTTCTCTCCCCCTTCTCTCTCTCCTCCTCTCTCTCTCCCCCACATTCAGAGCGGCTATGGAAGTTGGCACTGACTGCAAAGATTGACACTAAATGCTGGAGTGACTCTGGGACAGGCAGCATCTCAGGGGAGAAGGAATGGGTGGCGTTTCGGTTGA
Source organism: Okamejei kenojei (assembly GCA_035221665.1). Taxonomy (NCBI): domain Eukaryota; kingdom Metazoa; phylum Chordata; class Chondrichthyes; order Rajiformes; family Rajidae; genus Okamejei; species Okamejei kenojei. Next base: position 35,922,618 of record CM069143.1, read on the forward strand.
GACTCACAAAACCGTTCTTTCTCTCCTGAGATGCTCCTGTCCCACTGAGTTACTCCAGCATTTTGTGTCTATCTTTGCTGTCAGTGCCAGTTTTCTCAACTTCCATAGCCGCTCTGCATAAGTAGGGGAGGGAGAGAGAGAAGGGAGAAAGAGAGGGGGGGAGAGAAAAGAGAGGAGAGAGAAGGGGGAGACGGGAGTGTGGGGGTCATTTTCCCACACAAGCCACAGGTGAGTGGGCAATCTGAACCCAAGCACCAAGTTGTAAGCGGCTGAAGATGCGCATCCCTCAGGACAGCCCCCTCTCTCCCACGGCCACCCTCCGCGGGCTGTGGGTCGGGTGGAGCGGAGGTGTGGGACAATGTTCATCCCTCCACAGTGAGGTGATGGACGTGGGGGTCTGGACCAATCGCTGACAAGTCTCGCCGTTATTTTACTTTTCTGTTGAGCGGCATTCGGTCCGTTGGCTTGTGGGCGACGCCGCCTTTCGGATAGGTGGCGTTTCGGCAGAGCGGCCATTCAGCGAGTTTGCTTTGAGGCGTCCCGCCCTTTCTGTTAGTTGGCGTTTCAGCTTTGTTTCCATCCGGTTAGTTGGCGTTTCGACTTCCACTTCTTTGCTTCGGTTTGTCGTCCGTCTGCGCCACGGCCGCACACGTCAGGCAGCATCTGGAGGACATGGACAGGCAAGGGACCCTTGTCGGAATCCCATTTAGAGCAGCACCCCTGATAAATGTGTAACTTTTATCTGTTATTGTGTCGGGGTGGGCTACAGCCTGCTGTGCTCACGGTGTTGGCTGTACACATGCAGCTGCACATTGCAAAATAGCAGCACAGGTGTTTGAATGTACGCCCAAGGAAATAAAAATTGTCAAGTGGGTCTTCTTTTTGTCCTAATTGCTGCATTAATATTTTAATATTGTGCTATGCCCGTTTATCAATTGAAAGACGAGCTTCCCTTTCCAAGCAAAGTCAATAAATGTTGCGTCGACTTGGCTCACGTGCAATAATTGTCTGGCCCAGGCATTCAGGGCTGCATTCAAATTGCTTCAGTGAAACAGGGCCCTAGTCAAGCCAGACTGAAGGAGATTATTCTGTCTGGCCTTGGTGCGTGCAGCATCTGTGTTAATAGAATTTATATCTGCAGTCATTCTCAACTCCCTGTTGTGTATTCAAGCAATGTGTGGGCTTCTCTTAGCTAGTGAGCGAGAAGCCGAATATAATCAGATATATTAGGGTGGAGGTGGTGGTGGGGGTGGAGTGCTTTCTCTTTTTAACTCGCAACGAGGTTAAGTGTTTAAACGCCTTACGTATATGCTTCGTGAGTGATTGTTCCGTGCGTCAACAATTATTGATATGAAGGATATGTTGCGTGTTGAAGGTGGCGGCTTGAAGACATGAGCTCGAAGGGATTAAAGTCATCTCCGCCATATTTAATCACCAGTGAAAACAGAGTCGATGTCTTTCTCTTTTGGCATTATAATATGTGCGGCTTGCGAGACGTAACACACCAAGGCTGCCATTTTCAGAGCTCCTCATTGTTGTTTTGGCAAAAGACAAAAAAGCTCTTGCACTAATAGTGAGTTAATCATTCATAGCTTGTCACATGAATTCCATAGTTGCCACCAGTTCCACAGTCAAGAATGAACTACTTTGCTAAATCAGCAAAGACAGTTGTCAAGGTTACCTATATGTAATCTATTTAGTCGGTTCCCAAAACACCAATCAAGGTCAGATAGCTGAGTGAAGGAGTGCGGGCGATGTGGATTCATACAGTACATTGCTTTGTATCAGGACAGCAGGGAAGAAAAAAAAACTCATTAGGAAAGCAAACGCTAAGATGAGCATAAGAAGTGTTAATTGTTCGTCTCGTGCCTTTTTTTCTTTTCTCTCTCCGGTGCTTAGTAATGCATCGCCATTAAACAAATTTAAAAAATGTATTCAAACAAAAAAGTAAAGGAAATTGTTAGGTTTTGCGTTGCTCAGTGTAAAACAGAAACTAGCTTTGGCCTGTATTTACATATGAAAAAATGAAACTAATTGTATCTGTGGGGAACTGGTGCGAACCAGTCAGTCGTCCAAGCTCCAGCACAGTGCAGCTTGTTAAATGCTGCTCCGTATAATCATTCTGGATTGCAATATGCAGATGTCACGTTAGTAGCAGGAGGAGGCTGTCGTGAGGTTGGAAAATCACATCCTGGAAAACTATCACATGCTAATCTAACGCAACCCATCACACAAACCAACCTCCCTGCCATTGATTCCATCTATACATCACGCTGCCTCGGCAAGGCCACCAGCATAATCAAGGACCAGTCTCACCCTGGTCTCCCCTCTCCCATCGGGCAAACAGTACAGAAGAGTGAAAACACACACCTCCAGATTCAGGGACAGTTTCTTCCCAGCTGTTATCAGGCAACTGAATCATCCTACCAACAATTACAGAGCTGTCCTGAGTTACTACCTGTCTACCTGAGTTACTATCAACCTTATTGGAGACCCTCGGACTATCTTTGATCGGACTTTACTGGCTTTAGCTTGCACTAAACATTATTCACGTTAGTCCCTTTATCATGAATCTGTGCACTGTGGATGGCTCAATTGTGGTCATGTGTTGTCTTTCCGCTGAAGATAGACGTACCTCGGCACAGGTGAGAATAAACAGAACGCAAACTAAATTCAAGCTCAAGCTAACCTCCACTTGGCTCTGGACTGCCTGTAACTCGCCCCAGCTCTGACTCCTGTCGTATCTCCCGGGCTTTCTAAGACAAGACCTGCACACATGTCCGACTTGCGGACCCCTCACTGTCGGTGAAGGAGAGAGGGAGAGATGTGCAGCACGCAAGTGGAAGGTGCAAAAAAAAGCCCTGCCGCCATGCAGCTCACTACTGCAAATACAAATAAATAACCTTTGAGCCCCGACTGTTGAGTTGATCAGATGATGTGCTTATCCCTCCAGGGTAAGGTGAACGCTGCAATTGTCTGAGATAACCTCCATTTCCCAGCGACATTGAGTGCTGCAGATGCTATGGTTCATTTCACAATACCAAAAGCAGCCTGTTGTTTGACAATATAAAGGGGGCTTGATGAAAGATTATGTTAAACACTTTTCAAAAGAAGTGTCTGAATGAACGGTGACAAAGATAAACGAGGAAAACCCTCCTTGAGGTTTCTGCGGAAAAAAAAAACTGCAGTGTACCGGCTTATGATCCAAAAGGCTGAGAATATTGCAGTTATAATGTTTGAGTTTAGTTTATTGTCACATGTACCGAGGGACAGCCAACAGCTTTTGTTGTGTGCTAACCAGTCAGTGGAAAGACAATACAGATACATGATAAAGGTAATGAGGTGAAAACGTTTAATGCAGGAGAAAGCCAGTAAAGTCCGATCAAAGATAGTCCGAGGGTCTCCACTGAGGTAGATAGTAGTTCAGGATTGCTCTCTAGTTATAGGTAGGATGGTTTAGTTGCCTGATAACAGTTGGAAGAAACTGCCCCTGAATCTGGAGGTGTGCGTTTCCACACTTCTGTACCTTTTGCCCGATGGGAGAGGGGAAAGAGGGAGTGGCCAGGGTGCCACTCTAGAGCTGGCAATATCATGGTTGCAGCATTAGATAGAGGTGAAGCGACAGGAACAAAGAACTGGGAATTGTTAGCAATAAGCTCATTGGTAAACAAACTATCGCAGTTTTTAGTTTTTGCAATAACAGTTTCACCCGACTCTCTGGGAGGTACATTACAAAATTGTCCCGTCCATTACTGGATCAGTGGCAGACTGTAAACTTGCAAAATCAGTGAAGGGATCTGACAAATAATCACAAGATGACCTCTAGAAGGGGGAAATTGGAAAGCTGCCTGTAATTTCCCCTTTGTCACCATCACTTCCAGCACACATTGCTGCCTAACAGTGGCAGTTTACTTATAGTTGAAGTTTTGTCTGCATGGAGTCTGCATGCACTCCTTGTGACCACCTGGGTATCTGCAGAGGCTTATGCCCCTGTCCAACTTAGGAAACATGAACAGAAACCTCTGGAGACTTTGCACCCCACATAAGGTTTCCGTGCGGTTCCCGGAGGTTCCCGGAGGTTCCCGGAGGTTTTTGTCAGTCTCCCTAATGGTCGAAAGTGGTTTCTGCTTCTTCTATGTTCCGGCGGTTATTTCACAAAATTCAAAACCGGCCGCGACCAAACATAGGTTGCCGTTTTAGAAATCGGTAATTTTTTAGTCGAAGCCGGTTGCGATGCTGGTTGAAGGTGGTTGCCGGAGGTTGCAGGTAGTGGAAGGTAAGACCTCCCTGGTGGAATAAAACTGGGTGAAAAAAAGGTCTTACCTTCCACTACCTGCAACCTCCGGCAACCACCTTCAACTAGCATCGCAGCCGGCTTTGACTAAAAAATTACCGATTTCTAAAACGGCAACCTATTTTTAGTCGCGGCGGGTTTTGAATTTTTTGAAATAATCGCCGGAACATAGAAGAAGCGGAAACCATTTTCGACTATTAGGGAGACTGACAAAAACCTCCGGGAACCGCACGGAAACCTTGGGTGGGGCTCAAAGTCTCCAGAGGTTTTGGTTCAGGTTTCCTAAGTGGGACAGGGGCATTAGGCTTCCTTCCACATCCCATTGGTAAATTATCTCCAGTGTGCAAAATCGGAGGGAATCGATGGAAGCGTGAGGAAAACAAAAGGAGATTGGTGCAAATGTGTGGTAGATGGTTAGCATGCCCTCAATGGGCCGAAGGGCTTGTTTCATGCTGTATGACTCCATGACGCAGTGTTGAGGTTGCAGCCACCCAAATAGTGTAGAAAATACAATGGTCAAAGTGATTAGGATCAGATGGTCTCACTTGGGACTGAAGATGGGGCTCGACCCAAAAAGTCACCTATTCCTTTTCTCCAGCGATGCTGTCTGACCCGCTGAGTTACTGCAGCTTTTTGTGTCAATCTTTTTTTAACTTACTTGTGGCTCATCAGGCAGCAGAATATCACCAACTAGACAGTGATCCTGACCTACAACCTCGTTGGAGGCCTTCAGACTATTTTTAATTGGACTTTACTGGACTTTCTCTTGTAGTAAACATTATTCTCTTCTTCATGCATCTGTGCATGGTGGACAGCTCAATAGTAACCATGTATTGTCTTCCCGCTGACTGGTTAGCACGCAACAATAGCTTTTCACTGTACCTCGGTACATGTGACAATAAAATGAACTAAACTAGACTAAACCAAACTAAACTAAAACTAGAAGCCGTTATGCCGTGTGTGCTGAAAGTGCACTGAAGAAAAAAGACCTCGTTCTAATGAAGTCCAATGTTGATATTATTGTGGTGTTAAATCTGTGCTCCAGGGCCAGTTTTTCTCTGCCATGATAAATAGCCTCTGTCTTCTTCAGTCTGAAGAAGGGTCTCGACCCGAACCTTCACCTGTTCCTTTTCTCCAGTGATATTGTCCGACATGCTGATTCACTCCAGCTTTTTGTGTTTATCTTCGTAGTCTGAGGGTCTCCAATGAGTAGACAGTAGCTCAGGACCGCTCTCTAGTTGTTGGTAGGATGGTTCGGTTGCTGATAACAGCTGGGAAGAAACTGTCCCTGAATCTGGAGGTGTGTGTTTTCACACTTGTGTACCTCTTGGCTGATGGCAGAGGTCTGGCATTGTGGGGCAGCACCTGTACCAGCCGCGCCACTGTGCTGCCCAGCCTCCTATGCTAACTTAATAATGGATGTGCGGGGCAGGTTCCTTTACACAGAGGGCTCTGGGTGGCTGAAAGGTGCTGCTGGAGGTGGTGGTGGAGGCGGGTGCGAGAGGAGCGTTTCAGGCACTCTGTCGCAGCGGTAGAGTTGCTGCCTCACAGCGCCAGAGACCCGGGTTTGATCCTAGCTGTGGGCGCTGTCTGTACAGATTTTGTACTTTGAGTTTAATTTTGTTTAGAGATGTAAGGCGCAAACAGGCCCTCAGACCACCGAGTCTGCGCCGTCTGCGTCCAGCGATCCCCGTTACACTGGCACACACTGCACACCAGGGACAATTCACAATTTACACCAAAGCCAATTCATCTACAAACCTGCACATCTTTGGAGTGTGGGAGGAAACCGGAGCACCCGGAGAAAACCCACGTCACCGGGGGACCGTGCAAACTCTGCACAGACAACATCCGTAGTCAGGATCAAACCTGTGAGGCAGCAACTGTACCTCCTCACTGTGCCGCCATGTTCTCCTTGTGACTGTGTGTTTTCTCCGGGTGCTCTCGTTTCCTCCCACATCCTACATCTTCGGTGGGCCAAAGAGCCTGTTTCCGCGCTGAATCTCTAAGGTCTAAAAGTCTAAAATGACTAAGATAGATAACTGATAAAGGTGCTTGAGGAAACAAGAGTCGGCTGGTAACATTGTCAAACTGTGCTCAGTACACTCACTCCCTGCTGCCTGCTTTCAATAACTCTTGCTGGTGTCACCCTGCAGAGTTCTGTTTGCAGAATGATCATGTAGATCAACTGACAACCCCAATATTACAAAATACCATCTTTGCTTTCTTTTATTTTTTCTTCCCAGAGAACCACGTTTTTTGTTTCTCCCAAATGGCTGTCACAGTGCGCCTGCCATTGATCTGCAACGATAAACCCAGTTTTAATTATGATCAGGACACCACGGCAGGCTGCCTGCTATTACTGTGACAGCTTTCATTAGCTGTCAGTCAGGCCAGTGGCCTGAGGGGGGAAGAAGGGGAAGTGACTCTGTTTATCAGCCTAGACTCAGACACACAACCCTGGGGCATTGAAGATGTGTCTCTTGCTGGTAAATCAATGGAGCTCTCTTCATTTATTTTGTACTGGGTGTGTGGAGAGGGTAACTGTTCCGCTCAGATACCAAGGCCGGGGTTCTGCTACTGACTACAAACTGCAGCAACCCTAAAGGAGCCCAATAAAATGGGCCACAGGAAATATATCAGTGGCGCAGCAGTAGAGCTGAGAGAGACCTGGGTTCGATCTTGACTATGGGTGCTGTCTGTACGGAGTTCGTACGTTCTCCCAATAGCCATGTGGGTTTTCTCCGGGTGCTCCAGTTTCCTCCCACATTCCAAAGACATGCGGATGTGTAGGTTAATTGGCTTCTGTAAATTGTCCCTCGTGTGTAGGATAGAACTAGTGTACAGGGAGATTGCTGATGGGCTGAAGGGCCTGTTTACATGCTGTATCTCTACAGTGAAGTAAACTAAAGCAACAAAATTCCCCCGGCTGGGACAGATAGTTGCTCAAAACACAGGGGAGCACAAGACTTGAACTCGCTTGCAATTCCTCTGTTCCTGTGATATGACCATATTCCAAAATATATATTATATATATATATATATTTTTTTTTAATGTTGTTGCGTTGTTCCTGTTGCAAGCGCAAGTTAAACGCTTAGTACTAAAATGCATCGTAAGAGCTGTGAAAGGGGCAAGTTGATAAACAACCAGTGATCACTGAACGGTCACAAGGCCAGAGGCAGTGTCGTTTATCAGAGTGTATTAGCAAGCTCCTATGTGTGTTATTCTTATAAGGGTTTAATATTTAAAACCAAGTGAAGATTACTCTCATCTCAGGCTACAGAGTGGGTGAACTTTACCTTGGTTTTAAGTCTCATCCTGGCCAAATGGCAATATGGATAGTGGTTTCTGGTTGACCTCCTGCCATCATCTGTTGTGCGTTTGTGTTTAATTTAGTTTAGTTTAGAGATTCAGCGCGGGAACAGGCCCTTCAGCCCACCGAGTGTGCGCCGACCAGCGATCCCTGCCCACTAGCACAATCCTACACTCACTGGGGACAATTTGCAATTTTACCATGCTAATTAACCTACAAACATGTACGTCAATGGAGTGTGGGAGGAAACTGGAGATCCTGGAGAAAACCCACGCAGGTCACAATGTACAAACTCCGTACAGACAACGCCCGGGGTTAGGATCGAACCCGGGTCTCTGGCGCTGAAAGGCGGCAACTCTACCGTTGTGCCACCGTGCCACCCAAGGTTAGTAGATTCTGGTTCACCATCTGCCATCGTCTGTTGAGTGTTTGTGGCTGGTCTGAAGCAGCATTGTAGTATTGGAGTTGTTGACCTTCAGATGGGCGTTAACTTGAGGTCCTGCTTGATTGTTAAGATGGACGGAAAGATCCTATTCAGCGATCTGAAGCTAAAATGGGTCTTGAATCCTGATCAATGTTTATCTCTCGACCACCAGGTCACATTACCTGCTCACTTACAGCCAATCTAGGAATGCCCACAGCCAAACAGGAATGAACAGTGGCCTGCATCCAGTGTTCCTGATGAGGGCTCCTGTACATCGGCGAGTCCAAGCGTAGACTCAGCGACTGTATCGCTGAACACTTACGCTCGATCCGCCGAGACCTACTGAATCTCCCACTTGCCAAACATTTCATCTCCCCTTCCCATCCCCATACTGACCTTTCTGCCCTGGGCCTCCTCCACCCCATATTTTGCTTGGGTAGCTTACAACCCAGCGGTTTGAATGTTGAATTCTCTAATTTTAAGTGACTTCTATTTATACACTCCCCTCCCTCTCCCCCCCCCCCCCCCCCCTTACCCCATTTCCTCCACCCTGATTGTTTAACCAGTTCTGCAGTTCACCACATTGTATCTCTCTTGAGATCACGCTTTCCCGAACCAACAATGGGCCTACATGGGCACCACCATGCCTGAGGTCATTTGTTGTCGGCCCTGATTTGTCCTGGTCTTTTTCCACCTCCAGCTCTTTGCCCCATCATCCCATCCCCTACTTTCTGTCTGAAGACTCATCCAGACCTACAACGTCACCCATCCTTGCATCTGAACAGGGGGCAATCTTACTTCAAAGCTTATGTGTGAGACCCAGGCTATTGTAACAGCCAAGCCGAGTTCAAGACCAAAGAGAATTCTTAAGAGTAGAAGCAATGAACTGCAGCTGCTGGTTCACACAAAAGGACACAAAGTGCTGGAGTAACTCAGCGGGTCAGGCAGCATCTCTGGACAACATGGATAGGTGATGTTTCTGGTCGAGACCCTTTTTCAGATTCTGAAGAACTGGAGGCAGTGATGGTCATTGATTTGGCAATGCCTCAGGGGCGTCTGAAGACCAGTAAAATAATCTGATCATAAAGCAGATTGATAATTATTACTGAAATAAGAATATATCATTTTCAAATTCTCAAGGATGGATAAATTAAAAATGGAAGATCTGTAATGCAAGAGGGGGAGGGCAGGGTGGGGTGGTATTAATGTCATATCCCTTCAGAGACCCAGTACATATGTGGTGGGCCAAATGGCTGTCTTCTGCACTGCGATGTGCACTGATTGAATCTATTAAATCCTTTCGTACTATGCGTTGTCAGGTCATAAAAATGGTTTCGACCAATGACGTTCTGACCAGATAGATTCAGGGCTTGGAGGAGTTTTGAGTCATAGTCATACAATGTGGAAACAGGCCCTTTGACTCAACTTGCCCATCCTGACCCATCTACCCATCATTCGCACCTGCCTGCTTTTGGTCCATATCCCTCTATATCTATTGAGGCTTGCCAGAGAACGGTTTGACATAACAAGCCAGCTCTGGTGGCACAATGTTACAGTGTCTACGGCCACTGTCTCACAGCTCCGGTGACCTGTGTTCAATACTCACCTCTGGTGTTGTCCATGTGGAGTTTGCATGTTCTCTCTGTGACGCCATGAAATTTACCTGGGGAGAGTGGGGGTGGGGTGGGGTGGGGGGGCTCCAATTTCTTCCCACGTCCCAGAAACATGCACATTGGTAGGTTCATGGTCTTTCTAAACATCCCGTGGTCTGTCAGACTACAGTGGTAAAATCAGGGAAGGTGGGAGAAAATGAAACCAGGTTTATGTCAATGGGTGGACACAAAATGCTGGAGAAACTCAGCGGAAACAAGCCCTTCCGTCCACCGGGTCCATACCAACCAGCGATTACCCCGTACACTAACAGTATCCTACACACAAGAGACAATTTTACATCTTACTGAGGCCAGTTAACCTACAAACCTACAAAGTGCAAACTCTGCCTCAGAGGGCGATGGAGGCGGGTTCTCTGGATGCTTTCAAGAGAGAGCTGGATAGGGCTCTTAAAAAGAGTCAGGAGATATGGGGAGAAGGCAGGAACGGGGTACTGATTGTGGTACATGATCACATTGAATGGTGGTGCTGTCCCGAAGGGCCGAATGGCCTAATCCTGCACCTATTGTCTATTGTCTATTGTCAAACCTGCACGTCTTTGGGGTGTGGAAGGAAACTGGAGCACTCGGAGGAAACCCATGCAGGTCACGGGAAAAACTCACGAGAATGAAAGCAGGGAGAAAGTGCAAGCTCGCTACAGACAAGCGCTGGTGGTCAGGATCCCGAACCTGGGTCTCTGGCGCTGCAAGGCAGCTTCTCTACCGCTGCGTGCGCCACTGTGCCATAGTGATTTATTGATTTTTTTTTGTTTATTGTATGAATATTGTGCTTACCAGCCTGTTATGCTGCAGCAAGTGAGAATTTCACTGTTCCAAATATCAGTACATACGGCAATTAAACTCTCTTGACTCTTGATTTGACTCTTTCTCAGTTTAATCTTCAGTGCTGAAAACGTAAGCTACAGACCTTACTCCCTAAAACTTTATGCCCCTCTGTTCTACTCCTTTGTAAACTCTCATTAAAACCGACAATTTGGCTGGGGTTGTGGCCGTCTCCTTGTCATCTCCTTGTCTCAAGGTCAGACCTTTGTTACAATGTCCTGTGAGGCGACCTGATGTGTTAAAGTGGTAATGTGGCACAATTGGAAGTTTTTGTTTATATTCTGGAAATATACTGCTAAATCAGCTTTTTAAAAGAATATCAAAAAACCATGAAGCTATTTAAACTGTCTGATTAATCCATTAGTAATATCCCATTGGGATGTGAGTTGGGAGATCAGCTGTCACTGCATCTATTAGTTGTGTGCTGACAGGCCACAGATTTACATATCCATATTTGTAAATGACGCAAAGTGGGCCTTAATTGTAAGCACTTTAGATAGAGGTATAAGATGACAGAGACATTACTGTATTAAGTGAATGGGCACAAACGTAGCAGATGCATTTCAGTGTGGATAAGTGTGAAGTCATCCATTTTGGATCTAAAAGACATAAAACGGAGTACTTATGAAATGTGAAATAGCTCGAGATAGTAGACCCAGTGTACAGGGTGCTGGTTCCACAAAATGCTGGAGTAACTCAGGCAGCATCTCAGGAGAAAAGGAATGGGTGACGTTTCGGGTCGAGACGCTTCTTCAGACAAAGGAGAGGAGCAGGGAAGAGGGAAACTAGAGATATGAAGGGGGACAAAGAAAAAATAAAGAACAGGTATGTAAAATGACACAAAAAGAAAAATAATCAATAAATGGTAGTTTTGAACATCTATACTAGTTATGCTGAAACCAGCCATAGTTAAGCCAATCCTGGATTGCTATAATGAGCACCATTTATAAGGGAAGAGAAGAAAAGACACAAAGTGCTGGAGTAACTCAGCGGGTGAGCAGCACCTCTGGAGAACACGGATAGGTGAGGTTTCAGGTTGCTTCGGACAGAGCAAGCTGGAAGAGAGGAGGGGCAGGGTAAAGCCTGGCAAGTGATAAGTGGGCAGAGGTGAAAGGGGTTAGGGATATGTTATAGTCGGATGGTTGGGCAAAGGCCAGAGATGAATAAAACAGGTGTGAGATAGAAGAATTGAAGAGTTGCGAATTGTGAAGCCAGAGGAAGGAATGTAATTGGAGGGGGATGTCGAGGGTCAGAAACAGGTGCGAGTCCAGGTGGGGCACGGGGAGGGGATGCTGCCTGAGCATACCGAGTGTTTCATTTCATTTAGTTTAGTTTAGAAGTACAGAGTGGAAACAGCGCATGGGGCCTACCGAGTCCGCACCGACCAGCGATCCCCGCTCACTAACACTATCCTACACACACTGGGGACAATTTACATTTATACCAATGCCAATTAACGCACAAACCTGTACATCTTTGGAGTGTGGGAGGAAACCGGGGCACCCAGAGAAAACCCACACAGGTCACGGGGAGAACGTACAAACTCCGTACAAGTGCCTGTAGTCAGGATCGAACTGGGGTCCCTGGTTCTGTAAGGCAGCAGCTCTAACACTGTGCCACTGTGCCATCCATCAATTGTGTTTCCATCAATTTTTAGTGGTCTCACAGTGACATAACAGTAGGGTTACTGACTTACAGCGTCACTGATCCAGGTCCAATCCTGACTACGGGTGCTGTCTGTACAGAGTCTGCATGTTCTCCCTGTGACTGCATGGGTTTTCTCTGCGTGCTCCGGTTTCCTCCCACACTCCAAAGACATACAGGTTTGTAGGTTAATTGGCTTTGGTATAAATGTAAATTGTCCCCAGTGTGTGTAGGATAGTGTCAGTGTACGGGAATCGCCGGTCGGAGTGGACTGGGTGGGCTGAAGGCTCTGTATCGCTAAAGATTAAAAAAGCTGCTCAGGTTTCCTCCCAAACTCCAAAGATGTACTGTTTGTAGGTTAAATGACTTCTGTACATTGTCTCTAGTGTGTAGGATAGTCATGCACGGGCGATCATTGGTCAGCATGGACTCGATGAGCCGAAGGGCCTGTTTCTACGCTGTATCTCTAACACTAAAAATAAATACAAAATGCTGCAGGAACTCAGCGGGACAGGCAGCAGCTCTGGAGAGAAGGAATGGGTGACATTTCGGGTCGAGACTGAAGAAGAGTCTTGACCTGAAACGTCACCCATTCCTTCTCTCCAGAGCTGCTGCCTGTCCCGCTGAGTTACTCCAGCATTTTGTGTCTACCTTCGATTTAAACCAGCATCTGCAGTTCTTTCCAACACTAAAACTAAATAGATATATTCATTCCATGATTTTTCCATCCCATTCTCCCTGGTTATCTACAAGATCGCGGGGCAGAATGATGCTGACTTATCCTAGTCTGCTGGTGGTCTTTGTTTTATTATCTGACATATAGTTCATTGAACAATATAGCAAGAAGCTAAGGAAAGTGCTTTTCAAATCTCTAAGCCTACAAACGTAGAACAGGGACAAATAACATCAGCCAATAAATATAAGCACACATATGACTGGATTGGCAGTGTGTCATAGACCAGAAGTTAGGGTTTGCAAACCGCATGCCATCGTGGCTTACAATTTCACCCTTCTTTTATTATTGTTGAAATAGCCTCGACCCACATCCTTTTTGCCATTGATTGCAATTGCTCCTTGCCAATAGAGTCAACAAAGTTGCTATTTTATTATTCTGGGAAGATGGGCTGACATCCATTTTAGAAAAATCACATGGATTCAGAGGTATCTTTGGGAATAGGTGTGCTGATAGTGCGGGCAAGAGGGAGGGGGGGGGGAGGAGAGTGTGGGTAGAAGTTAAAATGAGAGAATTAAACATTCGTCCCTCTGGGTCGTAAGCTACCCGAGCAAAATATGAGGTGCTGCTCCTCCAATTTGCATGTGGCCTCACCCTGGCACTGGAGGAGGCCCAGGTCAGTGTGGGAATGGGAATGGGAAGGGGAGGAGAGATGGTTGGCAACTGGGTGATGGTGTAGGCCTTGGCGGACCCAGCGTAAGTGTTCAGCGAAACAGTCGGCGGGTCTGCGTTTGGTCTCGCCGACAGGCAGAATGGCTTTCCCGCTGTATCTGTATATGTGATGTGCTGTGAGGAAAGTAAGCTCCGGAATTCTGGAGGTGAGCAGGCCGCCGGGTACAGCTGCGGGGCAGGGAACACACAATGCTTAGGAAGGAACTGCAGATGCTGGTTTACACCGAAGGTAGACACAAACGCTGGAGTAACTCAGCCGGTCAGGCAGCGTCTCTGGTGAAAAAGGGTGGGTGACGTTTTGGGTCAGGACCCTTCTTCCGAATGAGATTTTAACTGTACATCGCACACATCACTAAAGCTGCTTAATGTTTCCTGTGTGAGGTTAACTATCCCCGATCCACACCCACTCTTACTATTGAACATTCCACCCAAACCTCTGTCATCCCTCCCCCTGAATCTGCTTTTGACAATCTAATCTCACCATCGCAGGAATATTTTTTATACAACTTTCAGCACTCAATTCCAGTCACTATTGTCAGAGATAGACACAGAGTGCTGGAGTGACTCAGTGGTTCAGGCAGCATCTCTGGAGAAAAAGAATAGGTGACGTTTCATGTTGGAGCCCTTCCAGAGATGCTGCCTGACCCGCTGAGTTGCTCCAGCATTTTGTGTCTAACTCAGACATTGTTTACTCAGACATGCTTCAATGACGGTGGTGAGGGAGGTGGGTCTGACTTTGTGGTGACGATGGGTTTGTATTCACAGATACTTCAGGAAGGGACTAGTAACCGAGAGTGTGCTTAAGGGCAGTGAGGGGGCTTTTTGCGTTGGTTTGTCACTGATACCTTACTGCGATACTGCCAGGAGATGTGTCACTGTAAATACTGTCTCTGTTAACGCTCACATTCTATGAGTTGCCTGTTTCCTTCTTGTGTCTGGAACACTTCCAGTGCTATTATTTAAGCTCACTCTCTGTGTCTTGTTTACAGTTCTCGATTCTGCTCCAAAACCTTTGCAAAAAGAAATGTTTCAGAGAAGCAGTGTGGCTTTCCTGGCAAACAGTGTTCCTTCCAAACCACCGCCGTGGAACAGAGGACCTGGTCATTGTCACAAACGTTTCTGTGAGAGTTTGCTGTACACAAATTGGCTGCCAAGATTCCTCCTTTACAACAGTTGGCCACAGGCCATGTGATCCTTCGCAAGCATAAAGAGGTTTGGAGAATTGAAAGGTGCTATTGAAATGTCGTTCTTTCTTTCTTTCTTAAATAATCTGTCTCGCTCTGCTTTCTAATCAACCCCCTGCATTTGCTACGTTACCCGCTTGTCCACAGTAATTACCGATGTCACAGCCTGAACAGTCACTCCAGAACTGGCAAATCAATTAAGGTGGCTTGCCTTCAGTTTAGTTTAGTTTAGGTTTAATGATACAGCATGGAAACAGACCCTTCGGCCCACCAAGTCCATGCTGGCCATCGATCACCTGTTCAAATTAGTTTAGACATTGGACTTGAGACTTTAAAGATGCAGAGGGGAAACAGGCCCTTCGGCCCACCGAGTCTGCGCTGACCAGCGATCATCCCATACGTTAGCACCATGCTACACACTGGTGTCAAATTTTGCAACTTACCAAAGGCAATTCACCTACAAAGCTGTACCTCCTTGGAGTGTGGGAGGAAACCGGAGCACCCGGAGAAAAACCCACGCAGTCACAAGGAGAATGTACAAACTCCGTACAAACTCCTGGCCATAGTCAGGATCGAACCCAGGTCTTTGGCGCTGTGTGGCAGCAACTCTACCGCAACGCCACTGTGCGGCCGCTAAGCTCCGTGGTATTCCAGCTTCTCACCCACTCCCTACACACGGGGGGAAACTCACAGCGGTCAATCAAGCTACAAACACACATGTTTTTTGGGATGTGGGAGGAAACCGGAGTATCCAGAGAAAACCCAACTGGTCACAGGGAGAACATGCAAACTCCACACGGACAGGATCCGCCGTTAGAATCAAACTCTGGCTTCTGTGAGGCAGCAGCTCTACCAGCTGCACCGTTGTGCAGCACATATTGGGATAAAATAATTATATTACCTCGCTCACTCATAAGAAACCGGCAGCTTGTCAGCTTGTGTACCGTGGGTCAGTAGTTAATTACTGGACCATTAACGGCGACTCTTAAAAGCCACCAAGGCCATTGGGGAACTTAAATAAGTCTAGAAACAAATCTGGAATTTAGACAAAAATATACCAATATTAGCAGTAGTTCACATCAGACTACTGGACAGTTGCAAAAACGAAACCTTCAGTTTACTAATATCCTTCTGGAAAGCAATCCTGCTTCCATTATGGAGAAACAATGAACTGCAGATACTGGTTTACAAAGAAAAGGTTCTTCCTCCCACCACAATCAGTGAAGAAGGCTCCCAATCCAAAACATCACCTATCTAGGTTCTCCACAGATGCTACATGACCCACTGAGTTACTCCAGAACTTTGATGGTTCTGGTTAGGATTTAGATAGAAGATGGAAACAGGCCCTTCGGTCCACCAAGTCCACACTGACCATTGACCACCTGTACACTTGTTCTACATTACCTCACTTTTGCATCCTACACATCAGGGGTAATTTTTACAGAAGCTAATTATCCGACAGACCCGCACGTTTTTGGAATGTGGGAGAAAACCCGAGCACCTGGAGAAAACCCATGCAGTCGCAGGGAGAACGTGCAAACTCCGTGCAGACAGTACCTGAGGTCAGGATCAAACCTGGGTCTCTGGCGCTGTGAGGCAGCAGCTCTACCCGCTGCCCATTGTTAGACTCTGGGATAACATAGAACTAGTGTGAACTAATGACCAATGGTCGGCACGGACTTGGTGGGCTGACGGGCCTGTTTCCAATACTATATCTTTCAATTCAATTCAAAGAGTTACATTTTAAAATAATCTTAGAGGGAATTTCAGAGTGTGATTAACAGGCACTGGAGTCACAGCTGCCAGTGGAAGAACAGGAAAATAACCTTGCACAGACATTTTACACATTGTAGGGCTGGGGAGGTTACGGAGGCACAAAGGTATGATGGGGAGAGAAGGTGGAAGGATTTGAGAGCATGCCTATCCTTAGGAAGATTATTGAACAAACTTCCATGCTGACAGCATTCACCCACTGGAACGGATGAAGATATTTCCTTTTCTCCCTACGAAATGGTCAGAAGGAAGAGAGATCTTCACACAAACCAACCTCCCTTCCATTGACTCTATCTGCATTTTACGCTGCCTCGGCAAGGCAACCAGCATAATCAAGGACAAGTCTCAACCCGTTCACTCCCTCTTCTCCCCACTCTCATCAGGCATGAGGTACAGAAGTATGAAGACACACACCTCCAGATTCAGGGACAGTTTCTTCCCAGCTGTTAAAGGCAACAGAGTCATCCCATCACCAACTAAAGCGGACCTGACCTCCCATCCCTTTCATTGGGGACCCTCGGACTATATTGCCCTTTATTTTGCACTGCGTTCTTCTCTATCCTGTATCTGTACAGTGTGGGCGGTTTGATGGTAATCACGTGTAGTCTTTTCACTGACTGGTTAGCTCGCAACAAAAAGCTTCTCACTGTACCTCAGTACGCGTGGCAATAAACTAAACCAAACTAAACTTCTTTGTTACGCACTTAGAGAGTCGGGAGAGCTGGTGTCAGCGAGCTGATGATGTATCTGCTCAAGGCCTCCGCTGGAGATATGGTGACCTTCTGCACACAGAGACATGATGCTCGCTGCAGCACCCATGTTGTGATTCAATTCAGAATCTCTGCCTTGGCAGAGGAAGGTAAGCAGTGCTGCCAACATAAACTGTAGAGTCATAGAGTGATACCGTGTGGAAACAGGAGCTTCGACCCAACTCGCCCACACTGGCAAACAATGTCCCAGGCTACACTAGTCCCACTTGCCTGCGCTTGGCCCATATCCCTCCAATCCATGTACCTGTCTAACTGTTTCTTAAACGATGGGATAGTCCCAGCCTCAACTACCTCCTCTGACAGCTTGTTCCATACACTCACCACCCTTTGTGTGAAAAAGTTACCCCTCGGATTCCTATTAAATCTTTTCCCCTTCACCTTGAACCAACTGTATGTCCTCTGGTCCTCAATTCCCCTACCCTGGGCAAGAGACGCTGTGCATCTCCCCGATCTATTCCTCTCATGATTTTGTATACTTCTATAAGGGGTGTGTGAATCCCTGCTTTGCTTCGGGTACATTGCAGACTGGGTTTGATCCTGACGTCTGCCGCTGACTCTTTGGGGAATGCACGTTCACCCTTTGAGAGTAGGGGTTTCGCCAAGTGCTCTGGTTTCTGATGCAGGATCAACACCCATAATGTCAACAATTCCTTTCCCCTCACAAATGCTGCCCCATCCGTTGACTTCCTCTAGCTGTTTGTTGCTCTAGCTTCCTCCCATGTACCAGTGGTGCAGCGGTAGAGTAGCTGTCTTATAGCGAGGGAGACCCGGGTTCGATCCTGACCTCGGGTGCTGTCTGTACGGAGTTTGTACGTTCTCCCTGTGACCGCGTGGGCTTCTCTTGGTGCTCCGGTTTCCTTCCACGCTCCAAAGATGCGCAGGTTTGTAGGTTAATTGGCTTTGGTAAAACTGTAAATTATCCCCAGTGTGTGGGATGGTACGGGGACTCGGTGGGCCAAAGGGCCTGTTTTCGCACTGTATCTCTAAAGCCTAAAGGGTGTTGTATGACACTTGGCAACACCGGCACCTGCCTTGTGACTGCCATGTACTAAGGCATCACTCACACAAGGGTGCTGGCAACTGAATTACCTTGCACTGAGCGCTATTCCCTTGTTATGTATCAACACACTGTAAATGGCTCGATGTTAACATTTATTGTCTTTCTGCTGCCTGGATAACACGAACAAAAAGCTTTTCACTGTACCTCAGTACACGTGACAATAAACTAAACTGAGCTGAACTGCTGGTAATACATTTCCCCAGCAATCGTGCATTGGAAATAGAGAGCCAGCATGTGGGACAGGGTGTAGAGTGGGGAAAGGGATGCGATACTCTCAACCCCAACTCATGGTTGTAGTGATACAGTCATAGGGCGATACAGCGTGGAAGCAGGCCCTTCGGCCCAACATGTCCCAGCTACACTAGACCCACCTGCCTACGTTTGGTCCATCTAATCATAATTATAATCATAATCATACTTTATTAGCCAAGTGTGTTTTGCAACATACGAGGAATTTGATTGGCCATACAGTCATACCAATAAAAAGCAACGGAACACACAAAATACATTTTAACATAAACATCCACCACAGTGACTCCTCCACATTCCTCACTGTGACGGAAGGCGAAAAAAAGTTCAATCTCTCCCTTCTTTGTCCTCCGGCGGTCGGGGGCCTCGAGCCTCCGTTGACAGGACGATCTTACTCCCGTAGCCGGTGGCGGGCCTCCTCATCAGGGAGATCAAGCTCCTGCTTCGGGGGGGGGAATCTCAGCTCCCCCGCAGGTCGGGGTTAGTCGAACGTCGTGTGGTTTTGGAGCTTCCCGACATCGGTCTCAACCCGAGACTGCGAGCTCTTTGATGTTAAAGTCCGCACCCCGCGGTGGGGCTCAAAGTCAGTCCCGAGCAAGGCCTCCAGCTCCACGATGTTTGGCCGCAGAGCGATTGGAGATACGATCCGGAAAACAATCGCATCTCCGGCAAGGTAAGAGATTGAAAAGTTTCCCTCCACCCCCTCCCCCACCCCTGCCCACCCGACACATAAAACAAACCAGAGAACATTAACACATACTTTTTAAACACACTAAAAATAACAAAAATCAGACGAAAAGGACAGACATATCCTAGGCGAGGCTGCCATCGAAGCGCCACCTGGTGGTTGAATCTCCCTCCAATCCAGTCCTATCCTGTCTAACTGTTTCTTAAACGTTGGGACAGTTGCAAACGTTGGTTGCAGGTAGACAAGCAGTCATAAAGTCAGGACAACCACAAGCGGGAGAGTAAATAGATGAGTAGGGCCCCAACTACGCTTGCCTCTTTGTCGTGTACGTCAAACAATCCTTGTTCTCGGCGTACCAGGGCCCCATCCCCAACCTCTACCTCCGTTACATCGACAACTGCTTTGGTGTTATCTCCTGCACCCACACACAACTGACTGACTTCATCCATTTCACCACCAACTTCCATCCAGCACTCAAATACACTTGGACCATTTCCGACATTTCCCTACCATTCCTTGACCTCACCATCTCTATTGCAGGTGATACACTCCTGACCGACATCCACTACAAACCAACCGACTCCCACAGCTACCTGGACTACTCTTCCTCCCACCCTGCTTCCTGTAAGGACTCCATCCCCTATTCCCAATTCCTCCGTCTACGCCGTATCTGCTCCCAGGATGAGGTGTTCCACACCAGGTCATCACAAATGTCCTCATTCTTCAGAGAACGGGGATTCCCCTCCCGTACTATAGATGAGGCTCGCACCAGGGTCTCCTCCATACCCCGCAACACTGCCCTCTCTCCCCATTCCCCCACTCGCAACAAGGGCAGAGATCCCCTGGTCCTCACCTTTCACCCCACCAGCCGGCAAATACAACACATAGTCCTCTGCCAGTTTCGCCACCTCCAACGTGACCCCTTCACTCGCCACATCTTCCCATCTCCTCCCCTGTCTGCCTTCCGCAAAGACCGCTCCCTCCGCAACTCCCTTGTCAATTCTTCCCTTCCCTCCCGCTCTACCCCTTCCCCGGGCACTTTCCCTTGCAACCGCAAGAAATGCTACACTTGTCCCTTCACCTCCCCCCTCCACTCCTTTCAGGGACCCAAGCAGTCCTTCCAGGTCCGACAGAGGTTCACCTGCACCTCCTCCAACCTCATCTACTGCATCCGCTGCTCCAGATGCCAGATGATCTATATCGGTGAGACCAAGCGGAGGCTTGGCGATCATTTCGCCGAACACCTCCGCTCGGTCCGCATTAACCAACCCGACCTCCCGGTGGCTCAGCACTTCAACTCTCCCTCCCATTCCGTATCCGACCTCTCAGTCCTGGGCCTCCTCCACGGCCAGAGTGAGCAACACCGCAAGTTGGAGGAACAGCATCTCATATTCCGCTTGGGGAGTCTGCATCCTCTGGGCTTGAACATTGAATTTTCTCAATTCTGTTAACCCTTGCTGTCTCATCCCCTTCCCACCTCTCCCTCAGCCCTCGGGACCTGGCATTCCCTCTCTCTCTATCTCTCCCCCACTCTAGTCGCACTAGCTTCTCATTTTCACACCACAAACAGCTTACAATGGCTTGTTCCCTTTATCATCGATACTTTTTTGCACATCTTTCATTCATTGTTCTTTATCTCTCCACATCACCGTCTATATCTCTCGTTTCCCTGATCCCTGATCAGTCTGAAGAAGGGTCTCGACCCGAAACGTCGCTTATCTCCTTCACTCCTTAGATGCTGCTGCACCCGCTGAGTTTCTCCTGCCTTTTGTGTACCCTCAGTAAATAGATGAAATATCTTGGTGTGCACCGAAGTGAAAATCAAAGAAAGTGCAGATGTTGGAAAGCTAAAATAAAAACTAAAATGCTGGAAAATCTCGGCTGGTCAGGCGGTAACTGTGGAGAGAGAAACGGAGTTAACATTTCACGTGGAAGACCCTTCTTCAGAACTAAGAACAGGAGGAAACAAATTGGTTTTAAAAACCTCAGAGAGAGTGGGGGAGGGATGGATAAGAGAATGTGAATATGTCATCAGAAACAGGAGTAGAATTAGGCCATTCGGCCCATTATACACATCGTTCAATCATGGCTGATCTATCTCTCCCTCCTCACCCCATTCTCCTGCCTTCTCCCCATAAGGAAAGGGTCAAGAGCTTCAAATTCCTGGGCGTGCACATCTCTGAAGATCTTTCCTGGTCTGAGAACACTGATGCAATTATAAAGAAAGCACATCAGCGCCTCTACTTCCTGAGAAGATTACGGAGAGTCGATCTGTCAAGGAGGACTCTCTCTAACTTCTACAGGTGCACAGTAGAGAGCTTGCTGACCGGTTGCATCGTGGCTTGGTTCGGAAACTTGAACGCCCTGGAGCGGAAAAGACTACAAAAAGTAGTAAGCACTGCCCAGTCCATCATCGGCTCTGACCTTCCTTCCATCAAGGGGATCTATCGCAGTCGCTGCCTCAAAAAGGCTGGCAACATCATCAAGGACCCACACCATCCTGGCCACACACTCATCTCCCCACTACCTTCAGGTAGAAGGTACAGGAGCCTGAAGACTGCAACGACCAGGTTCAGGAATAGCTACTTCCCCACAGCCATCAGGCTATTAAACTCAGCTCCGACAAAACTCTGAACATGAATAGCCCCTTATCTGTTTATTTGCACTTTATCAGTTTATTTATTCATGTGTATATATATTTATATAATGGTATATGGACACACTGATCTGTTCAGTATTCGTGTCTACTATGTTCTGTTGTGCTGAAGCAAAGCAAGAATGTCATTGTCCTATCAGGGACACATGACAATAAACTCTCTTGAATCTTGAATCTTGAATCTTGAATCTAACCTCTGACACCCGTACTAATCAAGAATCTATCTATCTCTGCCGTAAAAATATCCACTGACGGGCTCCACACCTTCTGTGGCAAAGAATTCTATCCATTCACCACCCTCTGAGTAAAGAAACTTCTCCTCATCTCCTTCCTAAAAGAACGTCCTTTAAATCTGAGTCTATGACTGCTAGTTCTAGACTCTCCCACTATGTGTGATGGGAAGAGGCCAGGTTTACTGTGGTAATTGATGAAGGTCCTGGTTGATTGATTAATGAGGGCAGTTTGAGAGAGATGGTCGAGATTTGATACTGCCTTTATCTCTGCTCTGAACCACTGCTGATTTGCTCCAACCTGCTCGTGATTGCAACCATGCAATAAATAATAATTCATAAAATGGTCAATATTTTAAACAGCTCATTCCTAACAGGAAATCTTTAATTTCATGCTAACCACTTAAAGTTATGCTGAGGTTGCAAGAAATGTTAATGGTAAAACTGATTTGCATTTGCTTATTTTATACTGTATGATAGGTTATTTCCCCTCATCTACAGCTGTCTGTTGATTCCACTAATCTCATTGTATCATCACGACCATTCTCTCTTTCCTCACCCTCCATGTGTGGACCTGGACTACTAGTGTTTGGGCAAGTATCTCATGACTGAAGTTCACCAATACTTAAGCCCCTGTCCCACTTTCAGGACCTAATTGGCAACCTCTGCCGAGTTTGCCCTTGACTCATACTCGCAGCATGGTCGCCACGAGGTCGTAGGAGGTCTTCGTAACTCTTCCTCCTGCTCGTGAGTGGTCTCCGTGTACTCGTGGCCTCAAGTAGGTCGCGGCGTTTTTTCCAGCCTGATAAAAAATGTCCACGAATAAAAAAAAAGGTTGGCATGGAAAAGATGGACACTTTTTACTCGTAGGTGGTCGTAGTAGTTAGTGATGGTAGTCGTTGGTAGTTGTAGATAGTCGTAGGTAGTTGTAGGTCGGAAACTGGCCAGAGAAGAAAAATGCAAACATGACATAATTGTGTCATGTGATAATTTTCAACTCGTAGCTAGTCGTAGTTGGTCTTAGGCATGGAGGACTGAGGTTGAGGGGGTCGTAGGAGGTCGTAGACATGGTATTAGGAGGTCGTAGACATAGTCGTAGGAGGTCTTTTACTTCAGCGAGTCAACACGACTCTTGACATTTTTTTTCAACTCGTCTGGGCTCTTCTAAACTCGTGGATTCGGTCGTCCAAGTGGGACAGGCCCTTAACAATGTTGCTGCAGGACAGGTAAATATTCGGAGTATCAGTGCTAAGATGGTGTCCATTATTATTTTGTTAACCCCCAAATGCGAGGGGCACTGGGGAACAAATTTTGTTTTTCAAGAATCAAGAATCTATCTATCTCTGCTTTAAAAATATCATCGGACTTGGCCTCCACAACCTTCTGTGGCAAAGAATTCCACAGATTCACCTTCTGACTAAAGAAACTTCTCCTCATCTCCTTCCTAAAATAACGTCCTTTAATTCTCAGGCTACGACCTCTAGCCCTAGACGCTCCCACTAGTGGAAACGTCCTAGGGTGTGACAAAGTTACGAAGTGTTCAATGTGGTCTCCAGTGGTCCCTCTATATTGTCGACAGCCCGCTACACTACCATGAACTGCAGCAAAAGAGCATACTGGAGAAGAACCAATGATGACACGTTGGCCCAGACAATACGTTCTAGAGACCCAGGTTTAATCCCAACCTCGGGTAGACAGAAGGACCTGCAGATGCTGATTTACAAAAAAGGACACAAAGTGCGGGAGTAACTCAACGGGTCAGGCATCATCTCTGGAGAATATGGATAGGTGATGTTTCGGGTCAGGACCCTGAAAAAACATTGCTGATCCATGTTCTCCGGAGATGCTGTCTGACCCACTGAGTTACTCCAGCTTTTTGTGCCTAACCTTGGCTGCAGTTTGTGTGGCAGGTTCTTTCTGTAACTGCGTGAGTTGCCTCTGGGTGCTCTGGTTTCCCCCCACATCTCAAAGATGACTGGATTCACAATTCGCAAACCGCCCGAACAGATCCACGGACGATGCAGTCTCCCAGGTTCTGCACACCGCTCTCTCTCATCTCGACAGCCAGAAGGGGGGATTCGTGAGGATGCTGTTCATAGACTTCAGTTCAGCCTTCAACACGATAGTCCCCACCAGACTGGCCGAGAAGCTACTGGATTTGGGGCTCAACACCCCCCTGTGTGCCTGGGTCCTGGACTTTCTCTCCACCAGGCCCCAGGTAGTCAAGATGGGGGTAAATACATCAAAGTCCCTCACCCTGAGCACAGGATCCCCCCAGGGTTGCGTCCTCAGCCCCCTACTGTACACCCTGTACACACATGACTGTGTGGCTAGGTTCAGCTCCAACTCTATATTTGCTGATGACAGCGTGGTGGTGGGCCTGATCTCAGACAACGATGAGAAGGCCTACCGGGAGGAGGTGGCTGATCTGGCACTCTGGTGTCAGGACAACAGCCTCCTCTTGAACATCAAAAAAACTAAGGAGCTGGTCATGGACTTTAGGAGGGCACATCATCCGAGGACGTACACGCCATTGAGGATAAATGGGGATACTGTGGATAGGGTGAGCTGTTTTAAATACCTGGGAGTCCACATCTCTGAGGATCTGACATGGACATCACACGCTGCAGCACTGGTGAGTAAGGCAAGGCAGCGCCTTTACCACCTCAGGCAATTGAGGAAATTCAGAGTGTCTCTGAGGATCCTCCAGTGCTTCTACTCAGCGGCTGTGGAAAGCATCTTGTCCGGAAACATCACGATTTGGTTTGGGAACTGCTCTGCCCAGGACAAGAAGGCTCTGCAGAGAGTAGTGCGTTCGGCCGAACGCACTATGGGAACTACACTCGCCCCTCTGCAGGAACTATACATCAGAAGGTGCAACTCCAGAGCCAACAAGATCATGGGAGACCCCTTCCACCCCTGCAACGGACTGTTCCAGCTGCTACGGTCAGGCAAACGCCTCCGTTGCCATGCTGTGAGAACGTAGAGGTTGTGAAGGAGTTTCTTCCCAGAGGGCATTAGGACTGTAAACTCCTATCTCACCAGGGACTAACTTTACTGGACCATTCTACTGTTTTCTTAAAAATTGCATTTTTTTCCCCTTTTTTCCTTCCTCCCAAAATATGCAATATGTAAATATGTAAATATGTGATTCTGTTCCATTCTGTTTGTAGCTTGTTTGTTTGTTTGTTTTTGCACAAAGTCCGCGAGCATTGCCACTTTTCATTTCACTGCACATCTCGTATGTGTATGTGACGAATAAACTTGATTTGACTTGATTGGTGGGATAATTTCCTCTACGTGTTGCCCCAAGTGTGTGTGGGTGCTGTCTATACAGAGTTTCTACGTTCTTCCTGTGACCACGATGCTTTGGTTTCTTCCCACATTCCAAAGACGTTCAGGCTTGTAGGTTAATTGGCTTCTGTAAGTTGTCCCTAGTCTGTAAGAGAGAACCAGTGTACGGGGTGATTGCTGGTTGGTGCGGACCCGGTGGGCGAAGAGCCCATTTCCACACTGTATCTCTAAAGCAAGCAAACCTCAATTACAAATAGGTTACAAGAAAAATGACTGGGGAATGAGATTGTTCTATGAGTCAGCATAGCCTGAAAGGGCCAAATGGCCTCTTTAGCTATTGCAAGGAAATATAAAATATGATGCCAAACATGTTGACTTCAATTCACCGCCAAACACTCTCTTCAGCACTGGCATGGTGCTGTGTACATTTACACACCCACAATAGAGTGGCACAGTGGCGCAGAGGCAGAGTTGCAGCGCCAGAGACCCGGGTCGCTCCTGACTACGGGTGCCGTCTGTACGGAGTTTGTACATTCACCCTGTGACCATGTGGGTTTTCTCTGGGTGCTCTGGTTTCCTCCCACACTCCAAAGACGTACAGGTTTGTAGGTTAATTGGCTTCAGTAAATTTGTAAATTGCCCCTAGTGTGTGTAGTATAGTGTTAGTGTGTGGGGATCACTGGTTGGTGCGGACTCGACGGGCCGAAGGGCCTTGATCCGTGCTGTATCTCTAAGCAAAGCCAAGCTAAGGAATGATTTGGCTTCTAACAGTTGCTTAATGGCCGGTCCCACCTGGGCGTCATTTACGTGTGACGCGCACGTGATGCGTGCATGGTGCGCATTATGCGCGCATGGTGCGTGGTGACGTAAGCAACGATGTGCAGTCGCGCACGGCGACCCAAGACTTTGGGATGTACAAAATCTCCGCGCGCCATCTGCGTGATGCACAAATGCCGCTCAAGTGGGACACCCCTTTAACCAATATACTATTGTCAGAAAGGACTTTGGATTTAATCTGTAATGTAATAACTTTCCACAGGACAGTGGACCTTAGAAATAAGTTGCTGATGTGTTCCTTGTGTGAGCTGGTTCCTGGCTGGTGTACAGATTCCACAGGTTCCATTAACCACAAGTATGAGCAACCTCATCTCTTGCACCAAGTGCAAAATCCCTTCCATCTGGTGGGTGGGGAGGCATTTTACAGACTTTTTCCACTTTCTTATCCCAGGATTTTCTCCTAATTAAAAAAATGACCATTCCACAGAAGGTCCTGTGGTTGAGGTAGACTGTACAACTGGTGCACCAGGCGAGGGCAGCATGGTGGCTCAGCTGGGAGAACCGATAGCTGATAAGAAAGTGAAGAGAGAATGATTAAAACAAATCTGAAGGAGATTTTAGACTGCAAAGTGTAAAGTCTTTAAGGCAGAGATAGATTTTTGATTTGTACGGGTGTCAGGGGTTATGGGGAGAACGCAGGAGAATGGGGTTTGGAGGGAGAGATAGATCAGCCATGATTGAGTGGCAGAGTAGACTTGATGGGCCGAATGGCCCAATTCTGCTCCTAGAAGTTATGAACATTTGAATCAATATGAACGACAGTGGCTGCATGGCGTGGGTCTGGTGAGTTGGATCTCCATGACTAAGCAGTGTTTAGTTCCCACATGTTGCTGCATCATGTTTGTCACATTTATAACAGAACTTTGGTTAATACCTCCACAGCTTGCTTCAGTTCCTCCTCACATGTGATGGAGGAATTTGGCCAGAAAGTGGGCTAATTTAGTTTAGTTTAGTGTTCATAAGTTCATAAATTAATGTGATAGGAGCAGAATTAGGCCATTCGGCCCATCAAGTCTACTCCGCCATTCAATCATGGCTGATCTATCTCTCCCTCCTAACCCCATTCTCCTGCCATCTCCCCATAACCCCTGACACCCGTACAAATCAAAAATCTATGTCTGCCTTAAAGACGTTACACTTTGCAGTCTAAAACCTGCTTCAGATTTTGTTTTCTCATTCTCTTCACTTTCTTATCAGCTATCGGTTCTCCCAGCTGAGCCACCATGCTGCCCTCGCCTGGTGCACCAGTTGTACAGTCTACCTCAACCACAGGACCTTCTGTGGAATGGTCATGTTTTAATTGGGAGAAAATCCTGGGATAAGAAAGGGCTGATCTATCTTTCCTTCTCAACCCCATTTTGCTGCCTTCTCCCCATAACCCCTAACACCCATACTAATCAAGAATCTATCTATCTCTGCCTTAAACCTGTCCATTGACTTAGCCTCCACTGCCTTCTGTGAGATACAGCATGGAAACAGGCCCTTCATCCCACCGAGAGCACATCGACCATCGATCATCCATTCACACTAGCTCTATGTTATCCCACTTTCCATACATTAGGGGCAATTTGCAGAGGCCAATTAACCTATAAATCAGCATGTCTTTGGGATGTGGGAGGAAACTGGAGCACCCAGAGGAAACACATGGGGTCACAAGGAGAACGTGCAAACTCCACACAGATGGCACTCACATCCTGTAGAGGTCAGGGTCGAACCCGGGTCTCTGGCGCTGTGAGGCAGCAGGCTCCACCAGCCCCACCAGCCCCACCGCCCACAAGACTTGTCTCGTTGAGTGCTAGGACAGGCCTGATGGGCTGAATAACCTTCTTCTGCAATTTCATTCCCTGCTGTTCTAGTAATGTGTCCACGTTGGAAAAAACCTGTGCAACACAGGATGCAATCTCCACCCCCGGGATAAAACAGACAGAACAGTCAGAAAGTTACATTTTAAAACAATGATAACCTTTAATCCCGCTCCCTGGCAAGTGACCAGGTTACCACAAGCACGCAGGAAGCAGTCAATTGTTTAGAGTTGGTAAGAGTTGCTGCCTTACGGCGCCCGAGATCCCCCTGGGTTCCACCCCGACTATTGGTGCTGTCTGTACGGAGTCTTACGTCCGTCCCGTGACCGTGTGGGTTTTCTCCGGGTGCTACGGGTTCCCCCACACACTCCAAACGCGTACAGGTTTGTAAGTCAATTGGCCTCGATAAAAATTGTAAATTGTCCCTAGTGTGTAGGATGGTGCGAGTGTACGGGATGATCGCTGGTCAGCGTGGACTCGGTGGGCCGAAGGGCCTGTTTCCGTGCTGTATCTCCAACCTAAACTAAACTAAATGAAACCACAATAGAACATCAAGAGACTATTATTTGAAGGGGCTCAGAACTACTGCATCAAAAGCTTTCCCAGGACTTTAAGGAAATCTGAAATGCATCCCCTCTTTGCATAAACAAGCGTGGCGCAAAATTCCCTTGTGACGTCTTAATGCAGGCAGAAGTATGCATGATCTATGTGGGAAGGCCAAACAAGGACAAAAATGTAGCAAACAGCCACTGGTCAGGTCGGCCGGGGGTGAAGAACACACCATTCACCGCTGACTATTATCTGCCTGTCCTCGTGTTCTCACCTGCTGTGAGTAAACCTAATCAGCGCTAACATCTGCAATTAGCAGCCGCCAGGAGCGCGGATAACTCTCCACTAATCGCTAGCCCCACCAGGGCTGTAAGCAACAGTGTGGAAGGAAGAGCCAGCCCGGTTACAGCGCTCTAATCGCTAGCCCCAGGGATCCGAGAGATATAGATGGTGATGTGGAGAGAGAACAATGAGTGAAAGATATGCTCATTTCTCGGCTGTAAGCAGGGCAGCAAGGGTGGTTAACGGGTTTTCATTCGCAAACTGCGGTGTCGGATGTGGGAATGGGAGGGGAGTTGAAGTGCTGAGCCACCGGGAGGTCGGGTTGGTTATTGCGGACCGAGCTTCGCCAAGCCTCCGCTTGTCTCACCGATATAGATCAATCTGGCATCTGGAGCAACATGCTGCTGAACCTCTGTCGGACCTGGAAGGACTGCTTGGGTCCCCTGAAGGAGTGGAGGGGGGAGGTGAAGGGACAAGTGTTGCATTTCTTGCGGTTGCAAGGAAAGTGCCCGGGGACCAGCGGTCTTGGCTGTAACACTAGCCTTTGCATCCCAGCTACAAAACAAAGGGTTAAGTAGATTTTTGGGCGGCAGCTCTCCCTATCTCTGCTATCTTGCTCTTGACTTTTGTGGAACATTAGGCTCTGATTATGTATAAAAATAGCAACATTGCGAGCAGGCAGAAGAATGTGTTGTACGCAATGCTCCTGTCGTGAACTGTACTGGAGTTTATTCAAGCAACTCCTGACTGGGGTGGCTTTTCCAAGCATTTCCGACATGTACTTCCCAAGCCTCCATCCAATGCTCTCCGGCTGTTATCCTGAAGGAAAATACTGGCTCCTCCCGCTGTCCACCACCAGCCTTACACCATAAGACACAGGAGCAGGATGAGGCCATTCGGCCCATCGAGCCAACTCTGCCATTCAATCATAGCTGATCTATTTTTCTAAGTCAACCCTATTCTCCCGCCCTCTCCCCTAAACCTTTGACACATTTACTTTAGACTTTAGAGATACAGCACCGGAAACAGGCCCTTCAGCCCACTGAGCCCACACCGACCCCCCCGTACACCAGCACTATCCTACACGCTAGGGGCAATTTACAATTTTTTTGTACTAAAGCCAATTAACATACAAACCTGCACGTCTTTGGGACGCGTAAAGAAACCCGGAGAACCCGGAGAAAACCCATGAGGTCATGGGGAGAACGTGCAAACTCCATGCGAGAGAACAAGCAGACAGCACCCGTCGTCAGATTGATTGGTCTCTGCAGCGAGCGACTCGCCTGCCCGCAAACACTGCAAACACTGCCAGGCAGCAACTCTCCAGCCTCTGCTTTGCACTTGATACAAGTTTTTGAAATTGTTTGTTGACACAGAAAACCTTTTACTAATGGATAAGTGTATAACATTAGGATTGGCATAGAGAGGTCCATCAAGGTTCCTCAGGGAATAGCCCCTTTAAAACTGCCCTGCTCCTATAACTCTCGCCCACTCCCCTTCGGGTCGAAAAAATGTCAGGGGAGTGGGCGAGACAGAGATAGAATGTAGTTGGAAACAGTAAGACTGGTGGTGGAACTGGGAAGGGGAGGGGATGGAGAGAGAGGGAAAGCAAGGGCTATCTGAAGTTAGAGAAGACAATGTTCTTACCGCTGTTCTTACCCAAGCAAAATATGAGGTGCTGTTCCTCCAATTTGCGCTGGGCCTCTGTCAATGGAGGAGGCCCAGGACAGAAAGGTCAGATTGGGAATGGGAGGCGGAGTTAAAGTAACCAGTAGGTGAAGGCGGACTGAGCGGAGGTGTTCAGTGAAACGATCGCAGAGCCTACGCTTGGTCTCGCCGATGTACAGAAGTTAACACCTGGAACAGCAGATACAGTAGATGAGGTTGGAGGAGGTGCAAATGAATCTCTGCCTCACCTGAAAAGACTGTCGAGGTCCTTAGATGGAGTCGAGGGGGGAGGTAAAGAGACAGGTGTTGCATCTCCTGTGGTTGCAGGGGAAAGTACCTGGGGAGGGGGTGGTTTGGGTGGGAGGGTCGAGTTGACCAGGGAGTTGTGGAGGGAACGGTCTCTGTGGAAAGCAGAAAGGGGTGGAGATGGGAAGATGTGGCCAGTAGTGGGATCCTGTTGGAGGAAGCAAAAATGTTGGAGGATTATATGCTGTATGCGACGGCTGATGGGGTGGAGGGTGAGGTCAATGGGGACTCTGTCCTTGTTACGAATGGGGGGGAGGGGGAGCTAGAGCAGAGCTGCGGAATATTGAGGAGACCCTAGTGAGAGCCTCATCTATAATGAAAGAGGGGAACCCCCGTTTCCTAAAGAATGAGGACATCTCTGATACCCGGTATGGAAAACCTCATCCTGGGCGCAGATGCGGTGTCGACGTAGGAATTGGGAGTAGGGGATAGAGACTTTACAGGAAGCAGGGTGGGAAGAAGTGTCGTCCAGATAGCTATGGGAGTCAGTAGGTTTGTCGTAGATGTCGGTCAATAGTCTGTTTCCTGTGATGGAGACGGTGAGATCAAGAAACGGTAGGGAGATGTCGGAGATGGTCCAAGTGAATTTGAGTGCAGGATGGAAATTAGAGGTGAAGTTGATGAATTCAGTGAGTTCTGCAAGGGGGCAGGAGGTAGCACCAACGCAGTCGTCAATGTAGAGGAGGTAGAGTTTGGGGATAGGGCCAGTGTACGCCTGGAACAGTGATTGTTCAACGTACCCTACAAAGAGGCAGGCATAGCTGGGACCCATGCCAGTGCCCATAGCTACGCCTTGGATTTGGAGGAAGTGGGAGGAGTCGAAGGAGAAGTTGTTGAGGGTAAGGACCAGCTCTGCTAGGCGGAGGTGAGTATTGGTGGACGGAAATTGGCTGGTTCTGCGGTCGGGGAAGAAACAGTGGGCTTTCAGACCTTCCTGCTGGGGGACGGGGGTGTAGAGTGACCGGACATCCATAGTAAAGATGAGGGAGTGGGAGCCTGGAAACCGGAAGCCATTGAAGAGACGAAGAGCGTGTGAGGCGTCTTGGACACAGGTGGGGAGGGATTGGACCGGGGGGGGGATGGAGTCGAGGCATGTGGAAATTAATTTGGTGGGATATGAATAAGCAGAAACAATGGGTCTGCCAGGGCAGTGCTGTTTGTGGACTTTGGGGGAGAAGATAAAATCAGGCTATGCAGGGCTGGGGAACGATAGGGTTTGGAGGCTTAAGAGGGCAGAGAGCTCTCTCTCATATGTTCTATGGCCAGATAATAGTCAGCAGGAAATTCAAAAGTGGCTGCCATCACTTTGCAATCCAGTGCCAAACGTTTTCTGGAGTAACAATAAAGAATGACAACTTTCCCCATTTCCCAAACTAAGAGGATTGAGCCATCATTCAAAACTTGTTTTCCTGACTTCTCCGTTCATGTGACTGAGTTTGTCTGTCACCTTGGCTCTGCTGCTGCAGTAAAAAGAGACCAAGAGCTTTATGTTCAGCTCTAAAGTTACTGCTGTTCTGCAGAGGAACAGTCATTGGGACAAGATGTCCCAGCAAGAACACCCATAATGAAGAAATTGGTATGGGCAACCTGCCCAGAGCTCAGCCTCCATAATATGTGAATTCTTAACGCAAGTAGTCGGGGAGCTGGCAAACAGTTTCCTTGAAGATAGACCAGTCCATCGTCGGCTCTGACCTCCCTACTATCGAGGGGATCTATCGCAGTCGCTGCCTCAAAAAGGCTGGCAGCATCATCAAGGACCCACACCACCCTGGCCACACACTCATCTCTCTGCTGCCTTCAGGTAGAAGGTACAGGAGCCTGAAATCTGCAACATCCAGGTTCATGAACAGCTTCTTCCCCACAGCCATCAGACTATTAAACTCAACTCAAACAAAAATCTGAACTTTAATGGCCTATTGCACTTTATCTGTTTATTTATGTGTGTATATATATATATTCTATGGTATATGGACACACTGATCTGTTCTGTATTTATGCCTACAATATTCTGTTGTGCTGAAGCAAAGCCAGAATTTCATTGTCCTATCTGGGACACATGACAATAAACTCTCTTGAATGTTGAATCTTGAACAAAAAGCTGGAGTAACTCAGCGGGACAGGCAGCATCTCTGGAGAGAAGGAATGGGTGACGTTTCTGGTCCTCGACCCGAAACGTCACCCATTCCTTCTCTCCAGAGATGCTGCCTGTCCCGCTGAGTTACTCCAGCTTTGTGCATCTACCTTCGGTTTCAACCAGCATCTGCAGTTCCATCTTGGACAAATAGTTTCCTTCCACTATTATTCTCCAGCTTTCAACATTTTGTTGATTTGTGTTACTCCTCTACAACCTTCTTCCAGATCTCTGCTTTTTCCGTCGTGGCCTCCTGAATGTCGGCACAGATACGCGGCACAGCGGTAGAGTTGCTGCCTCACAGCACCAGAGACGTGGGTTCGATCCTGGCCGCGAGAGCTGCCTGTGTGGAGTTTGCACGTTCTCCCTGTGACGGCGTGGGTTCACTCCGGGTGCTCCGGTTTCCTCCCACATTCCAAAGCCGTGCATGTTTGTAGGTTCATTGGCTTCAGTAAATTGCCCCTTTACACATTGGCTTCAGTAAGTTGTGTAGGATGCGCAGTTGGCATACCTAGTGTGCAACTAGTGTGAGCGGGTAATCGTTGGCTGGCATGGACTTACTTGGTGGGCAGAAGGGCCTGTTTCCACGCTGCATTTCTAAACTAAACCAGTCACTCCACTGTTGGTGGGGAGTCCTTCACTGGCCAAAACCTGAAGGTTCTGGGATATCTTCACTAAATTTCTCTGCTTAAAGATCATCAGCTTTTGGCCAAGTTTTCTCAAAAGCTGATGCCAGGACCTCCGCTTGAATCATTCATACTTTCTTTCTCCAAAGACAACGGCTGAGTATTTCAAGCATTAGAGTCATAAAGCTCAGAAACAGTCCCTGATGTCCACCATGCACCTGTGGACAATCACACACCTTTCTACACTAATCCAACTCCCAACACTTAATCCATAGCCTTCTATACCTTGGTGCTTAGTTCTGTTCAGTTTAGTTGAGTGTAGAGATACAGTGAGGATGCAGGCCCTTCGGTCCACCAAGTCCGCACCGACCAGCGATCGCCGAGTATTAACACGAAACTACACACTAGGGACAATTTACAATTTTACCGAAGGCAATTAACCTACAAACCAGTATGTCTTTGGAATGTGGAGGGAAGCTGGAGATCCCGGACAAAACCCAGCAGTCAGGAGGAGAATGTACAAACTCTGTACAGACCGCACCCGTTGCATGGGCGGAAATCGCTTTGAAAACATGGGGGGGGGGGGCACAATGAGGCCTGACATCTAGGACAGGGGTCTGCGATCTATGGCCCACGGGCCAAATCCGGCCCGTAACCCGAAATCATCCGGCCCGCAGGTGTTTTTTTTAATTTCAATTCGTTTTCGCGACCTGGGAACTGCAGCCAGTCTACAGGCGAGCCTACCTGGGATAGGCTGTAGTGCCCAGGTCACAAAACATGGGGGGGATTGTCCCCCACCTCTCAAAACATGGGGGGGGACAGGTCAACCCCCCTCCATGGCAGTCGGGATCAAACCCGGGTCTCGCGCGCTGTAAGGCAGTAGTTCTCCCGCTGCACCACCACACCTCCCAAGTAGTGAATCAACAACTTGTCTAGGTGGTTGGTAAATGGTGTTGGCATACCTACACCGCCTATCCGTATCTTGCTTTCATTTCTTACATCTCTTCACATGACTCTTGTACCGTTTTCCCCCCCAGTTATGATCCCATGAAGTGCCTTTGGATGTTAAAAGCGCTGCAAAAATGAAGTGTTATTTAACGCGATACAGCTGAACATATATTTGCAGTGAGAAGTTACCAAGAATACCATTGTCAAAGCATTCCTACATAACATTTCAATGCAAGATTTTTCTAAAATGTTTTTAAATGCTGAAAACTAGTATACGAGAGTGATAGTCATCCAGCAGGAAAACAAGCCCTTCGGCCCAACCTGGCCATGACGACCATGCTGCCCCATCTACACTCGTCCCACCTGCCTGTTTTTGGCCGACGTCCCTCTAAACCTTTACTGTCCATGTACCTATTTTGCTTGGACAGCTTACAATGGTATGAACGTTGATTTCTCTAATTTCAAGTTACTCCTGCATTCCTTCCCTCCCCTCTTTCCCCTCTTCCCCCCTCCCTCCCCCATCCTGGTCATCTTACTAGTTGCACTGTTTGCATTCTTGAATCCCTGTGGTTAGCACATCTTCCCCAGCCAACAATGGGCCTTTATGAACTCCACCCTTCCTGAGGTTATCTGTTGCTGAGGTAGGCAAAAATGCTGGAGAAATTCAGCGGGTGCAGTAGTATCTATGGAGCGAAGGAAATAGGTAACGTTTCAGGCCGAAACCCTTCTTCAGTGATGTGAGGGTGGGGGGGGGGGGGGCGGAAAGAAGATAGGAAGATGAGGAGCCAGAGGGCTGAGGGAGAGCTGAGAAGGGGAGGAGAAAGTAAGGACTACCTGATATTAGAGAAGTCAATGTTCATACCGCTGGGGTGTAAACTGCCCAAGCGAAATATGAGGTGCTGCTCCTCCAATTTCGGTGGTCCTCACTCTGGCCATGGAGGAGGCCCAGGACAGAAAGGTCGAATTCGCAATGGGAGGGGGAGTTGAAGTGCTGAGCCACCGGGAGATCAGGTTAGTTATTGCGAACCAAGCGGAGGTGTTCGGCGAAGCGATCGCCAAGCCTACGCTTGGTCTCACTGATGTAGAGCAGCTGACACCTAGAGCAGCGGATGCAATAGATGAGGTTGGAGAAGGTGCAGGTGAACCTCTGTCGCACCTGGAACGACTGCTTGGGTCCTTGAATGGAGTCAATGGGGGGAGGTAAAGCGACAAGTGTAGCATTTCTTGCGGTTGCAAGGGAAAGTGCCAGGAGAGGGGGCGGTTCGGGTGGGAAGGGACGAATTGACCAGGGAGTTACGGAGGGAGCGGTCTCTGCAGAAAGCAGACAGGGGAGGAGATAGGAAGATGTGGCAAGTGGTGGGATCCCGTTGGAGGGGGCAAACATGTTATCTGTTGTCTGCCCTGTTTTGTTCTGGCCTTCTCTATCATTCAGTCTGAAAAGGGGATCCGACCTATAAGTGACACCTATTCCTTTTCTCCAGAGCTGCTGCCTGACCCGCTGCCTGACCCGCTGCCTGACCCGCTGCCTGACCCGCTGAGTTACTCCAGCATTTTGTGTCTATCTTCATGTACCTTTTAAATGTTGTTCAAGTATTTGCCTCAACTACCTTCTCTGAAAACACATTCCATATAGCCACCATTCTCTGTAGTTAAAAGGTGACCATGTGTTACCTTTGTGTATCACTGGGGATTAAAGGGTTGGCCTTAAAGGGGACAGTCTTT
The DNA here is from genome assembly GCA_035221665.1 of Okamejei kenojei. Taxonomy (NCBI): domain Eukaryota; kingdom Metazoa; phylum Chordata; class Chondrichthyes; order Rajiformes; family Rajidae; genus Okamejei; species Okamejei kenojei. The sequence continues at coordinate 35,958,966 of CM069143.1, forward strand.
CTGGAGAAGCGTGCTTGGCAAATGTAAAACAAACCCATGAAAAAACATCTTTAAGTACCATCGGAAGGATCAGTTTGAACAACATTGAGTCCACTGGGAGCGACACATAGTGTTGGAGTAACTCAATGGGTCAGGCAGCAGATCTGGAGAAAAGGAATCGGTGACACTTTGAGACCCTTCTTCAGATTGAGAGTCAGGAGTGAGGGAAACTAGATGCAACCATTTGATTTCTGTACCTTTTCGTACCTCTAGTTTCTCTCCCTCCTGACTCTAAGACTGAGGAAGAGTCTCGACGCGAAACATCTCCTATTCCTTTTCTCTCGAGATGCTGCCTGACCCGCTGAGCTGCTCCAGCACTTTGTGTCTATCTTCAGAGTAAACCAGCCTCCGCAGTTCCTTCTTGTACAGTGAGTTCACTGTATTAGTCTCTGGATCGTTTTCTAGACCATTCTCAGACTTAAAGATGGTGCTTCTTACTAGAGTTTTGTGTTGTTTTTACACAGATTACACAGGAGAGACACAATCCAAAGTAAATGTTCAATGCAGGTTTGAGTGGGAGCTGCATTGGTGGAAGTGCCATCCTTTAGAGAGGTACTAAACCGGCTTTATGTTTACCTGCTTGGATGAAGTTTCGTTTAGTTGAGAGATACAGCGTTCAATCTACACCGACCATCGATCACCCATTCACACGAGTTCCCACTTCCTCATCCACTCTCTTCACACATTAGGGGCAATCTTACAGTGGCCAATTAACCTATTCATCCACATATCTTTGCGGGGGTGGGAGGAAGCCAGAGCATACCCAGGTGGTCACAGGGAGAACGTGCAAACTCCACGCAGGCAGCACCCAGGCCGGGATCCAACCCAGGCCTCTGGTGCTGTGAGGCAGCAGCTCTACCAGCAGTGCCACTGTGCCGCCCTGTAAAGGAGAGATGGCGTGGACTTTTCAAGAAAGGCAGAAGAGTTCTCCTCATTTCCTGGCATTAAACTTCTCTCTCAGTCAACAAGTCTAATCCCATTGCTATTTGGAGGATCTTGCCGTCCATTAATTGACTGCTATATTTGCCTCAATAGTTATACAGTATATAGAGGATGCAAGGCCAAAATTAAGTTGTTGGCCACGAACAGCTTGTGGGTTAGTCTGAGTCTGTGAAAGTCATTATACAAATGGAGGTCCCAAAGATAAAATAGGCTTAGACAGTCCGTCACTGGCAGTACTCTCAATTTAAGCATTCAAAGGTGTTGTAAAATGCTAATTGTCGCTTAAATATCCTCCGAGCGGCATTTGGCATGAAGTCTGATTTACAGCCAACACTGGGAAGACAGCACTAGTGTGAGAGGTGACAATTCATTACTGCGGACAACGGCAGCTTATAACTGATGACTGAGTGGCAGGCGGCTGAACTGCTTCCTGCCAATTCAAGGCTGTAGCTCACTTTGCCAGGCAGTACATCATAGTTAAGCAATATAAATCCCTGCAACCCAGGCAATGTCAAATGTGCTCTTTACAGCAATCTCAAGCCCGCTGCTGTTTGCAACTGATGTTAGACAGCATGTTATCAAAGGTCAATCAGTGTTCTCACACATCACCATGATGCCAGCAACAGTTTAACCACAATCTGATGAGATGACACCAAAACGTACAGATAGTTCCTCTGGATGTGACCTTCGCCGTTGTGTAAAAAAAGAATAATTCTCAACTGTTTCAAGTAACATCTATCACTATTCACATATCTGACCAACAACCGTTTCTGATAATTATGTGACCGCACTCGGTGGATAACAGCGACTGTTTCTCATAGCCGACGGCATACTAATAAATATTTTTTATCAGTGATCTCGTAAATATTAATTTGATGGTTATTCAATTTGTTAGTGATCTGAAAAGCTACAGAAAGCTATCTGGAGAAGAGAAAAAAAAGATACAGATTGCTGAAGTAACTCAGCGGGTCAGGCAGCATCTCTGGAGAACATGGATAGGTGACGTTTCGGGTCGCGACCCATCTTAGAAACATAGAAAACAGATGCAGGAGTAGGTCATTCGGCCCTTCGAGACAGCACCGACATTCAATATGATCATGGCTGATCATCCACAATCAGTATCCCGTTTTGCTTTCTCCCCCATATCCCTTGATTCTGTTAAAAGCTCTACCTAACTCTCTCTTGAAAACATCCAGTGAATTGTCCTCCACTGCCTTCTGTGGCAGAGAATTCCATAGATTCGCAACTCTCTGGGTGAAAAAGATTTTTCTCATTTCAATCCTAAATGGCCAACCCCTTATTCTTAAACTGTGACCCTTGGTTCTGGACTCCCCCAACATCGGGAATTTTTTTCCTGCATCTAGCCTGTCCAATCCCTTAAGGTTGCTACATGTTTCCATAAGATCCCCCCTCACCCTTCTAAATTCCAGTGAATATAAGCCCAGTTGATCCATACTTTAGATTCAATAAGCGAGTTTGGTATTCCGACTGCGCATGCCAGGTCAAAGGTCACTATATGCAAATATTGCTGGAAAGCAGTGCTGTGTACATACACACTTTCATTTATTCCGTTTTTTCCAGCTTTGATTCTTATAGGGAAGAAAATATTGCTTTCAAACTATGAATTAGTTGTAGTTATTGTTCCTTTGTTAAACGCTAAGATTATTGCGAACCGAGCGGTGGCGGTTCGGCAGCGCTTGCGACGCCGGGGTCCCGGGTTCAATCCTGGCTGCAGATGAGGCGCGGGCCTGTGTGCACGCTCTCCCCTGTCTCCCACTCGCATCTGCCCCCTCTCTCTCGTTGTTACACCCCGGTCTCCCGCTACCTGTTCCTTTGGGGGGATGAGGAGTTGACCAGTTATGGGAGTCTCTCTGGAATTGAGAATTTCATTGCTCATTCGTATTCATAGATGAGGCTGAAGAATCCCGTTGCCTTGAAATGAGCAGAATAGTGAAATTCGACTCAGAAACTATCATCGTTGTGTTCCAGTCTGGAATACATTAATTTTCCTATAATGTGACCACACGACACCCCCGTTCCTCAGATTAAATATATTTTTCCACATAATTTATGAAAAAAGTTAAGAATTTATACAGTTTCTTCAGCCAGCGGTTTGTTCACTTTTTCTTTATGATGAATGACCACTGACAAATCCCATGATTCCTTGCGTTTTTCAGAATACCGAATTCACTTATTATCTGAAGGGTTGTAATTACAACTTACTCTTTGATTTTGAAAATACTCTGACTCACACTCTTGAGGAGATCTTTGTGATGGCACAGAGGCACAGCCAGTAGAACTGCTGTCAGAGATCTGGCTTTCATCCTGACTTCGGGTGCTGTCTATGTGGAGTTTGCACCTTCCCCCTGTGACTGCGTGGGTTTCCTCCGGGTGCTCCGCTTTCCTCCCACATCTCAAAGACGCGCGGATTTGTAGGTTCATTGACCTCTGTAAATTGCCCCTGGTGTGTAGGGAGTGGATGAGTAAGGGGGATAACATAGAACTAGTATGAACGGGAGATCGATGGTCAGGGTAGACTCGGTGGGCCGAAGGGCCTGTTTCCATGCTGTATCTCTAAAAACTAAGAGAGTTAAACTAAAACCAATTATTTTTTTGCATAAAATGATGCATTTGCAGTCTAAATGTAGAAGGCACATACGCAGAAGAACATTTCCCATTTCACTTCTAGTTGGCTAGTCCCCAACTGTAGTAAGACACAACATGCTGGAGTAATTCCAACTAGCCCCAACTAATGGAAGATATGCAAGAAAGTAACGATGATAAAGGAAACAGGAAACTTTATCATCGTTACTTTTTTTTGCATATCTTCCATCCATTTGTTCTATAGCTCTTCACATCATAGTCTATATCTCTCGTTTAGCTTTCCCCAGACAAGTCTTAAGAAGGGTCTCGACCTGAAACACCACCCATTCCTTCTCCCCAGAGATGCTGCCTGTTCTGCTGAGTTACTCCAGCATTTTGTGTCGATCTTCGGTTTAAACCAACATCTGCAGTTCCTTCCTACACAGCCCAGCTGTGGAAACTGTGTAAGGAAATGCCCATATTTCATCATCACCACATGGGTGGCAGACTGGTAAATGCAAACTCACAGCACTGCTTTTTGTTCCATTTTCTGCTCCAAAGTCAGAGAAGCAGTCAAGGCTCCAAGCAATGAGACTGAAAGGTTGCAACCCATTAGATTACAAATGTCTCCTGCAGTTGTCATTAAATTTTACTGAAAATGTGCTGAAAGATTGTTGTTCGATGGGCTATTGAATACTGATCTTCTATTGAATGTCAGGATAGACACAAAATGCTGGAGTAACTCAGCAGAACAGGCAGCATCTCTGAAGAGAAGGAATGGGTGATGTTTCGGGTCAAGACCCTTCTTCACACTGTCTGAAGCAGGGTGTCGACCCGAAACGTCACCCATTCCTTCTATCCAGAGATGCTGCCAGTTCCGCAGAGTTACTTTTGCAGTTTGTGGCTGTCTTCGGTGTAAACCAGCTTCTGCAGTTCCTTCCTACACATATTGAATGTCAGGAGTAGGTTTACTTTAAAGAAAGACACAAACTGCTGGAGTAACTCTGGAGTAGGTAGGGGGTTTTGCAGGGAATTGTCAAAGACTAGAGGGCATAACTTTAAGGAGAGAGGAGCAAAGTTTAAAGGAGACGTGTGGGGCAGGTTTCTTACACGGAGGTTTGTGGGTGCCAGGAACGAGCTGCCAAGTGTGGTGGTGGGGGTGGCGCAGTGGTCGAGTTGCTGTCTTATAGCACGAAGCGCTGGAGACCTAGGTTCGATCCTGACTGCGGTTGCTGTCTGTACGGAGTTTGTACGTTCTACCCATGACCAGGTTGGTTCTCTCCGAGATCTTCGGTTTCCTCCCACAGTCGAAAGACGTACAGGTTTGTCGGTTTATTGGCTTCCGTTTGTACACTTGGTATACGTGTAAATTGTCCCTAGTGTGTGTAAGGCTGTGTTAATGTGCGGGGATCGCTAGTCAGTGCAGACTCGATGGGCCGAAGGGCCTGTTTCTGCGCTATATCTCTAAACGAAACAAAATGCCACTAGATATGATAGTGGGAATGTATTGGTGCGCGGTGGTTGAGGCAGATACGAGAGTAACGTTGAAGAGATAGGCACATGAACGAGCAGGGAATGGAGGGATATGGAGCATGTGCAGGCAGAGGTGATGGGTTTCACTTGACTTCATGATCAGCACAGACTTTGTGGGCTGAAGGGCCTGCTCCCATGCTGTACTGCCCTATGTTCTATGTTCACTGCTATATCACAAGCATTGGATGAAGGAGAAGAGGAAGCTGACATGGAACATAAATAATGTATAAGCACTTTGGACCTTTTTTCTGTGCAGTAAATGCTACAAAATTGTACAAGACACTAGAATTAGTGGAGAAGTGGAGAGTGAGGAAGCTGTCTAAAACCCCTGTCCCACGGTACGGGTTCGTTCCAAGAGTTCTCCCGCGTTTGCCCTGATTCGAACTAGGAGATTTACGGTAATGGCCACTCGTTGGTACTCGGGGCTCTCGTGGACATTTTTCAACATGTTGAAAAATCTTCATGAGTCTTCCCGTGCTTACCTGCCGTTAGCGAGTCTTCCCGAGTACCTGCCGTTAGCGCTAAGAGACGTCCCCGAGCTCCAACGTACCCGCCACGTTCATACTCCGTGCTTACCACGAGTTTGATTTTTTTTAAAACTCGGGAAAGCTCTTGGAATGAACTCGCACCGTGGGACAGGGCTATTAGTTTGCAACTGGTTCCAGATCAGTCGGGAAGATGGGCCATGAAATGCAAATGGAGTTTGACTGACAAGTATAAGGTTCGGTGTATCAATCCTGGGCAGGACTTACACAGCCAAGATGTGCATTGCAGAGCGGAGAGATCTGGGAGTGTAGGTGCATGGTTCCCCGAGAGTGACGAGAGGCGGGTGGGCAGAGTGGGTGTAAAGGGAGTTTGACATGCTAGCCTTCACTGGGAAGGGCATTCAGTACAAAAGATGGGACATCATGATATACAGCTGTGTAGGTCGTTGGCAAGACCACACTTGGAGTAGTGTGCAGTTCTGGTTCCCCAACCATAGAGGGGTACAGGGTTAGCATGTCAACAAATTATTCAGCTGGAAAGGGCGCACAAGAAATTCACCAGGATGGTAGCTGGATTTGTGGGTTTGAGTAACCAGATGAGTTATGGGTAGGCTGAGAATTATTTCTTTCCTGTGCAGAGTAGAAGGCTGAGGGATGATCTCATTGAGCTGCACAAGATCACCAGGTGCATGGACAAAGTGAATACTCACAGTCTTTTTCCCAGGGTACAGGATTCCAAAACTAGAGTTCAAAGGCTTAAATTGAGAGGGGAGTGATTTAAGAGGGGCTTCAAGAGGAACTTTCTTTCACACAGTGTGGTCCATATTTCAGTTAGCTTACTTTAGCTTAATTTAGAGATACAATGTGGAAACAGGCCCTTCGGCCCACCGAGTCCGCACCAAACCAACGATCACCCTGTACACTGGTTCTACCCTACACGCTAGGGGCAATTTACAGAAGCCAATTAACCGACAAACATGCACGTCTATGGAGTGTGGGAGGAGACCAGAGCACCCGAAGAAAGCCCATGAGGTCACAGGGAGAACGTACAAACTCCTTTCAGACAGCACCAGTAGTCAGGATGGAGCCCGGGTCTCTGGTGCATTAAGGCAGCAACTCTACCGCTGGGGCACCAGGCTGACCTTGGCCCCCGCATCAACCAAAAATCTTCGGCCCGAACACCGGTCCCAGGCGTAAAGGCGATGAACTTTGCCGACTGCTGCGGTGATTACCGGTGTGTCAGGGGGTGAATATCCCTGGAAGGACCCGTCAGAGGAAGCTACTGAATTAGATACAATATGGCTTTCAATTGATATTTGGACAAAACAAATGGATAGGAGGGATTTAGAGGGATATGGGTCAAATGCAGGCGAATGGATGAGCCCAGGAGACATGGGCAAGGTGGGCCGAGGGCTCTGTTTCCGTGCTGTATGACTCCATGACTCTTGTGAGTAATACTATGCATTATTGCAATGATATGTCAGTCTTGGCATTCAAAGAGGAGCAGTGGCTTTTGTGGAGACCAGACTACTTGGTAATATACTGTGAATTAATTTATTCCACTGCTTGTTCAGTAAGATTATGCCTGCAAAACATGAATTATTGGTTGAGAAATAAGATGAGATATCCCGAGGTGATTTTAGATAAATGCAAGATTTTGGGAGCTGAGGTTTGCTGGAACCTGCAGGTATGCAGATCAAAACTTCACACGAGAAGGACAGAAAATTATGAGAAACTAATGAAGAAAAATGGTTAACTCAATGATTCCGCTTTCCCCGGCTGAAGCTGAGTGTAAAGAGAGCACGGATGAGATAAGAGATTAGAGCTTAGAGATATTGTATGGAGACAGCCCACTGAGTCTGTACCAATCATCAATCCTCCATTCACACCAGTTCTATGTCATCCCACTTTTGCATCCACTACACACTATGGGTCATTTCTGCTCATGTCTCCATGTGAGAGAGTCCAGGACCAGACAGCATAGACCTCATAGTAGAAGGATATACCTTTAGATACGAGATGGGGAGGAATTTATTTAGCCAGAGGGTGGTGACGCTGCAGAATTCATTGCCACAGACGGCTGTGGAGGTCTAGTCAATGGGTATTTTTAAGGTGGAGATTGACAGGTTCTTGATTAGTAAAGGTGCCAAGGGTTATGGGGAGAAGGCAGGAGAATGGGGTTGAGAGGGAAAGATAGATCAGCCATGAATGAATGGTGGAGTAGACTTGATGGGTGGAATGGTCTGCTTCTGCTTCTGTGACTCATGAAGTTATGAACATATGAATTTAACGGAGGTCAATTACCCAACAAGCCTGCACGGGAAACAGCTTTGGAATTTGGGGAGGAAACCGGAGCACCCGCAGGAAATCCACCTGCTTCCAGGGAGAACACTGAGGTCAGGATCAAATGCGGAACTCTAGCAGCCGTGCCATTATCTCGCCCACACAATGTTCCTCTTCACCCTTTGACTCCTTGGAATCAGTGAATGGTGAATTATAAAAAGGGGAAGATGGCAGAAGGATTGCTCCGTGGTACAATTTATTGTAATCAAAATGCAATTCTGGAAACAAGGAACTACAGATGCTGGCTTACAAAAAAAAACATTGATGGAGTACACCAATGGCTCTACTTTGTCAGAAGGCTCAGCAAGGTCAGTACGTCCCCAACAACCCTCACCAACAGTTGCACCTTATAACGCATTTAATTGAGATGCATCACAGCATGGTTTGGGGCAGTCACTTCCCAGATGTTGTTGGCAAACTGAATGCTTCTCTCACCAACCAGAGAGCGGTCCTGATCTCCCATCTACCTCATTGGAAACTTTTGAACCATCTTCAATCGGACTTTATCGGACTTCAAATTGATCGATTCAGATTGGTTTAGTTGAATATTATTCTCGTGTGTACCAAGGCACAGTGAAAAGCGTTTGCCGCATGCTATCCACGGCTACACATGCTTACAATCAATCCACAGTGCACAGATACAGCAAAAGGGTGCAACATTTAGTGCAAGATGAAGTCCGATAAAGACCGATTAACGATAAGGTCTACAATGAGGCAGGAAGATAGGCGGTCAGGAGCACTCGCTGGTTGGTGACAGGACGCTGCAGTTGCTTGATAACAGCTGGGATGAAACTGTCCCTGAATGTGGAGGTATGCTTTTTCAAACTTCTGCACCTCTTGCCTGAAGGCAGAGGGGAGAAGAGGGAGACTAGTCCTTGTTTGTGCTGGAGGCCTTGTCGAGACAGCGTGAAGTGCTGATGGAGTCAATGGAAGGAAGGTTTGCTTGCTTGTCTGAAGAAGGGTCTCGACCCGAAACGTCGCCTATCTCCTTCGCTCCTTAGATGCTGCTGCACCCGCTGAGTTTCTCCAGCTTTTTGTGTACCCTTGCTTGCTTGATGGTCTGGACTATGTCCACATCTCTCTGCAACATCTTGCGGCCTTGGATGGAGCTGCTCACATGCTGTGATGAATCCCGATAAAATGCTATCTACAGTGCATCTATAGAAGTTAGTGAAGGTTGTTGGGGTCCTGTCAAATTTCATAAGCAACTAAGGAAGTAGTGGCATTTGTGTGTGTGCTTTCTTGCACTAAATGTTGTACCCTTTATCCTTTATCTGTGCGCTGTGGACGACCTGCTTGTGTTCATGTGTAATCTCTCCTTTTAGTGGATAGCACGCAAACAAAACCTTTTAACTGTACCTCCGTGCACATGACAATAACAAACTAAACCAGAGTCCAGGACCAGAGACCACAGCCTCAGAATAAAAGAACGTAACTTTAGAAAGGAGATGAGGAGGAATTTCTTTAGCCAGAGGGTGGTGAATCTGTGGAATTCATTGCCGCAGACGGCTGTGGAGGCCAAGTCAATAGATATTTTTAAGGGGCAGATTCTAGATTAGTCAGGGGTTATGGGGAGAAGGCAGGAGATTGTTAACGGTTTGGACACGCTAGAGGCAAGAAACATGTTCCCGATGATGGGGGAGTCCAGAACCAGGGACCACAGTTTAAGAATAAGGAGTAAGCCATTTAGAACAGAGACGAGGAAACACTTTTTCTCACAGAGGGTGGTGAGTCAGTGGAATTCTCTGCCTCAGAGGGCGGTGGAGGCAGGTTCTCTGGATGCTTTCAAGAGAGAGCTAGATAGGGCTCTTAAAGATAGCGGAGTCAGGGGATATGGGGAGAAGGCAGGAACGGGGTACTGGTTGGGGATGATCACCCATGATCACATTCAAATGGCGGTGCTGGCTCGAAGGGCCGAATGGCCTACTCCTGCGCCTATTGTCTATTGTCTATTGTCTATTGAGAATTTGGTTTAGAGGGAAAGATAGATCAGCCATGATTGAATGGGCCAAATGGCCAAATTCTGCTCCTAGAAATTGTGAACATATGAACTTCAATTAAAACTGAGCGTGATACTCTGCTGGTATTGTGATTTCAGCTTCACAGAAAAATAAACTTTGAGAGGCTGGAACATTGGGTATAGTGTACTGATTAATTGTTATTGCATTGGCTTATGTTATTGGTTGCTGACAGGAAACTGTGCATTAATACAGACCAGTCAATTTCAAAAGAGCCCTGGTTTGTTGCTCCTTGTGGGATGCAGCCAGGTCCGATTCTGTGGCACATATTGCAGCACACTGAGCAAAGCACCAATTACAAGGTGTCTGGCTGCATGTTACCTATGACAAAGCATCCTCCAGGTTGAATCAGACAAGTTACACTCTTGCAGAGCAGGGCAATTCAAACAAATGGCTGAGGCACAGATCAGATCGCGTTCAGTTATTGATTATTGCGCTCAGTGAAAAGAACCAAGGCTGCAAAAATAAGAAAGGGTCAGAAGCGACTCAAAATGGTATGCAATTCGTCATAGATCGCTTAAGCCTGGTAGTGTCTGGATACAGGAAACGCTTCAGAAGGCAAAACATGTTCTGAAAACCCTGTATCAGCACGATCTTAATGTAATGTTACAAGCGATTCAATTTCTGCTAATGTGTAAACGTTTCCATGTACACAGATATCGTTTGGCTTATATTTCTCAGTTGCTATGCAATTAAATTGTTTTTTTTTCCCTCATATTCAGACATCTAGTTCAATGTTAATATCTAAAGAAATCATGATACCATCATTGGATAGATGTTAATGTGGGGGATGATTGTGGGCCCAGTACCAGGGAGCAGAATTAAACAGCGCCTCTTTTTTTAAAATCATGAAATCACAGTCTGGCTACATTAATCCGAACTGGAATCATCATCTTTATTCCTGTGGCTACCTGAAGACTGTCAACACCTCACAAAGGAGAGAAACAAGGAGCTGCAGACGCTGGTTTACCAAAGAGGACACCAAGTGTTCATTGTGTTCAGTTCAGGGCACCGTTCTATAGGAAAGATATTGTCAAGCTGGAAAGGGTACAGAGAAGATGTACGAGGATGTTGCCAGGACAAGAGGGTCTGAAATATAGGGAGAGGTTGAGTAGGCTGGGACTCCATTCTTTGGAGCACAGGAGGATGAGAGGTGATCTTATGGGGGTGTATAAGATCATGAGAGGAATAGATCGGGTAGATGCACAGTCTCTTGCCCAGAGTAGGTGAATTGAGGACCAGAGACATAGGTTTAAGGTGAAGGGGAAAAGATATAATAGGAATCTGAGGGGTAACTTTTTCATACAAAGGGTGTTGGATGTATGGAACGAGCTGCCAGAGGAGGTAGTTGAAGCAGGGACTATCCCAACATTTAAGAAGCAGTTAGGGCAGGTTTGGAGGGATATGGACTACTGTAGCTGGGACGTGTTGGCCGGTGTGGGCAGGTTGGGCCGAAGGGCCTGTTTCCACGCTGTATCACTCCGTGACTCTATGACTACGTGCTGGAGTAACTCAGTCGCATCACTGGAGAATATGGGTAGGTGATGTTTTATGTCTGAAGAAGGATCCCGACTGAATCATCACCTATCCATGTTCTCCACAGATGCTGTTGGACCCGCTGAGTTGCTCCAGAACTGTGTATCCATTTTTTTCCTCTTAAAATGGGAGTTAAACTTTGAATGTGCCTTCTGCAGAATGTGCCTATGCCCCACCAAACACCCACTGACTATAATCTTCATCTGTGGTTTTTTGGTACACAAAAGAAGGCAGTATGTATATCAATTAAAAATGAAGCGGCATTGATCACTATTTATTTCCATCAATATTACCCCGTCTTCAGTTTGAGTTTATGAACAATTAATCAATTTTAATAAACTACTATCTAAAAAATATAAAATCGACACATGTTTAAAAATTAAATATATTGTTAAAATAATATACAGGAAAAGACTTAGAGGTGGCACGGAAGCGCAACGGTAGAGTTGCTGCCTTGCAGCATCAGAGACTAGGGTTCGATCCTGACACCGGGTGCTGTGTGTACGGAGTTTGTACGTTCTCCCCATGACCTGTGTGGGTTTTCTCCGGGAGCTCTGGTTTCCTCCCACACTCCAAAGACGCGCAGGTTTGTAGGTTAATTGGCTTCAGTGAAATTGTAAATTGTCCCTAGTGGGTGTAGGATAGTGTTAGTGTGCGGGGATGGCTGGTCGGCACAGACTCAGTGGGCCAAAGGGACCGTTTCCACGCTGTATCTCTAAACTAAACTAAAAGGTGCCGTGCGTACCATCACAAAAATAGCACTGATCTCCACCCAAGACTGTTCAGAGCTGCTGAGAGCTGTCATCCTAGCCCCGTACCATTGTCCTCCAACGGTAGCAGCTCCAGCAATAGTTGCAGCAAAATTCAAAGGCCAGCTGGCCCATCAGGTCAATGCCCGTCCGAAAACAACTCTTTAGGCTGATCCAACTTTCCAACTCCCGGTCCAGAACCTGATAGCTTTGGAAATACAGCATGGAAACAGGCCCTTTGGCCCATCGAGGCCTCACCGACCCGCAATCACCTAAACATCTGTCGACGTTGGTGAGGGTTGTTGGGGACATGCCTCATTTCCTGTGCTACTAGGGAAGTAGAAGCGTTGGTGTGTTTTCTTGCACTAAAAATCTTGCACTAGATGTACCCGTTATCATTTATCTGTGCGCTGTGGGCGGTTTGATTGTGTTCATGTTTCGCCTGTTTGACTGGATAGCACGCAAACAAAAGCATTGGTGAGGGCTGTTGGGGACTTGCCAAACTTCCTAAGATACTAAGCTGCACCAGCACTTTGTGTCTTTTTTTCCCTCTCAAAGGGGAGTTGAAATTTGAACCTGTTCCATGTCGTGTGCGGACGTGGCGTCGAAGGACGAGAAGCCGAAGCAAAGAGGTCGAAGCCAAATAACCGGACGGAAGTGAAGCCGCAACGCCAACGAACCAAAAAGGCGGGGCGCCTAAAAGCCAACTAACCGAGAGGCTGCGTCGCCTAAAAGCAAACTCACCGAATGGCCACTCTGCCGAAATGCCACCGAACCGAAAGGCTGCATCGTCTACAAGCCAACTAACCGAATGCTGCTCTGTCGAAAAGTCAAATAATGGCTTGTGTGGGAAAATAACCCCCACTCTCCCGTCTCCACCGGCCTGTGATGTGATGGACGCGGGGATCTGGAACAATCGCTGACAAGTTCCACCTCCCCCGGCGACGTCATGTCCGTTATTTGACTTTTCTGTTGAGCGGCATTCGGTTAGTTGGCTTGTAGACGACGCCGCCTTCCGGTTTGGTGGCATTCCGGCAGAGCAGCCATTGGGTGAGTTTGCTTTTAGGCGACGCAGCCTTGCGGCTCGTTGGCTTTTAGGCGTCCCGCCCTTGCGGTTCGTTGGCGTTTCGGCTTCGTTTCCATTCGGCTATTTGGCTTCGACCTCTTTGCCTCGGCTTCTCGTTTTTCAACGCCACGTCCGGGTACCGTTCCGTGTCCTACACACTAGGCTCACAAACCTGCCTGTACAGCACGTCTTTGGAATATTGGAGGAAACCGGAGCACCCAGAGGAAATCCACACATTCACAGGGAGAATGTCCAAACCCCGTACAGACGGCACCCGTCGTCAGGATTGGACCCGGGTGCCTGGCGCTGCAAGGCAGCAACCGTACCGCTGCGCCACTTTGCGGCAGAAATGCTGCATGACCCGCTTAGTTACCGCACCACTTTATGTCCTATTTTGCAAGCCAGCATCTGCAGTTCTTTGTACTGTTTTCACATTTTTCCACACCTTTAGGCTTAAAACGAGTGTTCATTCCCCATTCATCTCAAGTGGCTGATTGTGGGGGGAAGGGGAGAAAGCTGGGAGAAAGGAGGGGCTAGGAAAAAACCTGAATGAATTTCTCCCTCCAATGTGCTCTTTAAGCTAACATTCAGCGTTGTGGTGAACTTTTCTTCCTGAAAGTGTCTTCAGTTGTTGTGAGTGATGTCAACACTCGGGGCCCTAGCGAACATCCTTCCTCATTGGAGCTGCTAATGACTTAATCAGCCCTATCAATGACTCCTGATGGAGACGTACCAGTGCTATTGCACCAATAACAGAACTAAAGTTTCCCTCAGCAGTTCCGTATACAGTTTGCTCTAATTTAGGGAAATTCTGTGCGGTGCAGTTGTGACTGCGGAGATCTGGACTGAGCCCGACCCAAAGTTAATTCACAATTCCTTCCTTTAGATTTTAGACGTTAGAGATACAGCCAGCCATCGATCACCCCGTACACTAGCACTATCGTACACACAAGCGACAATTTACAATTCACAGAAGACAATTAACCTGCAAGCCTGCACGTCGTTGGAGTGTGGGAGGAAACCGGAGCACCCGTAGAAAACCCACGCGGTCACGGGCAGAACATACAAAGCCATGTACAGACAGCACCCGTGGTCAGGATTGAACCCAGATCTCTGACGCTGTGAGGCAGCAACTCTATCGCTGCGCCAATTATCTGTGGCACCCGACAACAAAGCCTCCCTTCCCCCCAACAGAGACGTAAGGAACTGCAATGATGGTTTACAAAAAAAGACACAAAGTGCTGGAGTAACTCAATGGTTCAGACAGCATCTCTGGAGAACATGGATAGGTGATGTTTCGGGTGGGAACCCTTCTTCGTTTCCAGTTCCTACAAGAGTTTCTTTTTTGATCCATATTCCTGCGTCTGCAGTTCCTTTGACAGGCGCAAAGTGCTGGAATAACTCAGCGAGCCAGGGGGCATCTGTGGAGAAAAAGGATGGGTGATGTTTCAGGTCGCAACCCTTCTTCAGAGCCTGAAACTTCACCCATCCTTTTTTTCCAGAGAGGCTGCCTGACCCGCTGAGTTACTCCAGCACTCTGTGTCTATCTTTGGCATCAACCAGCCTCGACAGTTGTTTGTTTCTGCAGTTCCTTGTGACCTGTGTATCCAATTAACTCCACTGTGAAGTCACTTCAAGGCATGCTGCCTTTGAAAAACGTTTCTCTTCTCATTAATGGGAGTTCTGTGGACGCTGTCTCACGGCTCTCCCTCGTGGATTTGACTCCTTTCCTAGGCCACATTAGCCTGCTGGCCCCTGCCTCTCCACTCCCCCCACCCCCAGCTCCTCTTAATACTGCCCATCTCCCCATGGAGAATCTTGACCCAAAGCATTGACAATTCCTTTCCCACTGCAGATGCTGCTCAACCTGCTCAGTTCATCCAGCATCTGCAGTCTCTAGTCTCCAAAGTCTCTAGTCTCCCCTGCTGATAAAACACTGCCCCATTTCTGCTTCCCTTTGTGTTTTGATCCTTTCACTTTCTGTCAAAGTAATTCTGTTAAATACTCCTTCCAAATGAGAAGTGCAGAGAGCGCAGGCAGGAACTGCATATGCTGGTTTCCCTTTCCCCGACCCTCAGTCTGAAGAAGGGGTCTCGACCCGAAACGTCACCCATTCCTTTTCTCCAGAGATGCTGCCTGACCCGCTGAGTTACTCCAGCATTCTGTGTCCATCCGAAGTGTTCAGTTTAGTTTATTTTCAATTGCACCGAGGAACGGGGAAAAGCTTTTGTTGGGCGCTCACCAGTCAGCGGAAAGACTTGGTTACAATCGAGATGTGAGCGATCAGTTCAATTATTCAGGCACTAACATTTGCAACACTTAAAATATATGTGTAGATGAATGTTTCAATTTTAGTTAAGATTATTTTGTCGGCATCATCTATGATGTCCAATCATCTCATTGTTTGTCAATAAAATGTCTGCCTTTATAAATATTTCATATCGAGCCAGTGGGAAACTACGAGGCTTTGCCTCTGTAGTATTTAATCAATTTCCCAGTTGTATTCCATTGTCCAGATTAAATGGCTAAGCCTGTACAGTTTTATTTAGCAAGGTAGGAGATTTGACCTAGTTCTGCTTGCATTTGGATTTGTTCATCTTGTATGTCTTACGCATGTTCCACTGGCGGTGAACATATTGCAAGTTGCTTTATCTTTATACGTGTTAGTTACTGTATAATCATTCATCCGCAGCTAGAAAGGGAGTAACAGCTCAGGGAAAAACATCCTG
Organism: Okamejei kenojei; assembly: GCA_035221665.1. Taxonomy (NCBI): domain Eukaryota; kingdom Metazoa; phylum Chordata; class Chondrichthyes; order Rajiformes; family Rajidae; genus Okamejei; species Okamejei kenojei. The sequence continues at coordinate 35,974,989 of CM069143.1, forward strand.
TTTTTTTTTAACAAACATACTTCAGACTTTAGACTTCAGAGATATAGCGCGGAAACAGGCCCTTCAGCCCACCAAGTCGTGCCAACCAGCGATCGCCCATACACTAGCACTATCCTACACACTAGGGGCAATTTACAATTTTACCAAAGCCAATTAATCTATAAACCTGTACGTCTTTGGAGTGTGGAAGGAAACCACAGCGCCTGGAGAAAACCCACGTGGTCCCAAAGAGAACGAGCAAATTCCATACCAAGTGTGCTTGTAGTTAGGATAGAGCCCAGGTCTCTGGCGCTGTAAGGCAGCGTCTCTACCACTGCGCCACCACGCTGACCCTAAATATCTCGGTGCTCACCCGATGGATTTCAGATCTCCATTATGGCCTCAGTCAGGACAACACAAACAACATCCATCATTAATTGATGATGTGTGTGCTGTCAATCTCTCTTTGGTTTCCCATTACCACTAGAAGTCTTCCGGATTTGTGATATCTGTTCTCCTTGACAATGCATTGAAAGATATGGAGATGAATATTCACTAATTCCACACTGTGCACTTTGAAAATTCTCACAGCGCCAGAGACCCAGGTTCGATCCTGACCCCAGGTGCTGTCTGTGTGGAGTTTGTACTTTCTTCCTGTGACCGCGTGGGTTTCCTCCAGGTGCTCAGTTTCCTCCCACATACCAAAGACGTGTGGGTTTGTAGGTTAATTGGGCTCTGCAAATTGTTCCTAGTTCTTGGTTCTTCTTGGTTCTTGGTTACTTGGTCCTCCAAAATATTCCAACTGGAATTTAAACTGGAGGTGGTGAAGGGAGGGGTAAAGCCAGAGAGGGTTATTGGGAAGAAAGTGCCACTTTAAATTTAGTTGCATCTGGCTGGGCAACCGTGGTTTGGTGGAGATTATTCCATGCTTTAATAGTGCGTGGGAAGAACGGATTGCTGTACACATCTGTCTTTGTGGCTGGGACCACAAATTGGATCGAATGCCCTCGTCTGCTCCTAATTGGTTTGGGGTTGGTGTAGGTCTTGTGATCTATATCTAGCTGACCATTTAACATTTTGTAAAAACAGGTCAAACGGTGAGCTTCACATCTGTCTTGGAAAGGGTTCCACCCCAGAGAATTCAGAAGTTTGGTGACACTCGCTTCTCTCTCGTAGGTGTTAGTAACAAATCGAGCGGCCTGTCTTTGGACACGCTCGATGGATGAAATGTTTTTATCTGTGTATGGGTCCCAAGCTGCAACTGCGTAGTCCAGATGAGGTCTAACGAAGGTGAAATACAGCTTCTCCTTGACAGAAGCTGAACAATGATGGAAGTTGCGCCTCAGGAAGTTTAGGACACCTGTTGCTTTCACTGTTGCATGATGAGTCTGACCGTTCCAACGTAGATCGTTCTGCAATTTGATGCCAAGATACTTGGTTTGTTTGGATTCTTCAAGGGTGACACCAAGTATGTTGTAAGATGTGACGCCTGGATTCCTCTTTCTGGTGACACGCATGGTTTCACATTTGGACGGGTTGAACTGCACGCCCCATTGTTGTGACCACTCGACCATAGTATCGAGATCCTTTTGGAGGCAGTCGATGTGAAAATGGGATAACATAGAACTGGTGTGAACAGGTGATCTGTGGCCACGTGGGTTTGGTGCACTGAGGCACAGAGCATAGAAGATAAGAAAGAACAACCTACTAAAAATGGAGACAGACAGAGAGAGAGAGGAAACTGTTTGTAGGAAGGAATGTTGGTACATACGTCAAACTTTTGTTTTTAATAAATAGTTTTAGAGATACAGCATGGAAACAGGCCCTTCGGCCCACAGAGTCTGAACCGGCCAGCGATCACCCATACACTAGTTTAATCCTACACAAGGGATAATCTATAGAGGCCAATTAACCTGCAAACATTCACGTTTTTGGAGTGCAGGAGGAAACCGGAGCACCAGGAAAGAACCCACGCAGTCAGAGGGAGAACGCACTAACTCCACTAACTGAAGAAGGGTTTCGGCCCAAAACGTCGCCTATTTCCTTCGCTCCATAGATGCTGCTGCACCCGCTGAGTTTCTCCAGCACTTTTGTCTACCTTCGATTTTCCAGCATCTGCAGTTCCTTCTTAAACGCACTAACTCCATACAGACAGCACCCGTAGTCAGGATCGAACATGGGTCTCTGGTGCTGTAAGGTAGAAATTCTACCCGCAGTGCCACTAAACTGCCCCCCCCCCCCTTCCCCACTCCTCTATTTATCTCCGTTTAGAGATAATATAATGAGCGCACACGTGTGGGGGGGGGGGGGGGTATCAGGTGCATAGGGAAGAAATTGCAAATGCTGGTTTACCCCGAAGATGGACATAACATGCTGGAGTAACTCAGCGGGTCAGGTTCTTCAGACTGAAGAAGGGTCTCGTGCCAAAACATTACCTATTCCTTTTCTCCAGAGATGTTGCCTGACCCACTGAGTTACTCCAGCATTTTGTGTCTATATTAGTTAAGTGTTGGAAGCCGAGGGACACCCTGTATTTGCAAACAGAATTTCCCCTTCCACCTCCAACAAAGGTCGTTGTTAATGTTCAACTTTCATCATTGAAACAGGCAGATTGTCTGGTCTTTATCACCTTGCAGTTTGTAAGAGTTTGGAACTGAGCAAAAGCGGCCGTCGCATTTCCTACAGCAATGATTATACTTCTAACATGAACGGCAACCTGAAATGCTCCACAGCTAAAGGGCCTGTGCCACTTGCCGATTTTACCGGCGACTGCCGGTGTCATTGACTGATGTTTCAGGGTCGCCGAAAGGTTTTTGGAACGTTTCACAATCCAACGGCGACAAAAAGAATGTCGCGACACTTGAGGAAACACCACGCGCCTGTACGCCATCACGCCGCCACTTTTTCGGCGACCTGATACGTCAGTCAATGATGCCGGCAGTCGCCGAAAAAATCATCGTGGGTCAGGCACTTGATGCTCTGAAATTGCATAAATGTGAAAGGTTTATTTTTGCTTTTGCTCAGTCTGAGGTGGGATGAACTATCAGCAACAGAAACCACAGGTTCAATGTTAGCTACTTGTCCCTCGTCAGTCAGTGTGTATTGAGTAGAGAAAAGATAGACACAGTGCTGAAGTAACTCAGCGGGTCAGGCAGCATCTCTGGAGAAAAAAGGATGGGTGACGCTTCAGGTCGGGGTCCTTCTTCAGATTGTAGAATCAGTCGACTGTAAACTGTGGAGTCTGAAGAAGGGTCCCGGCCTGAAACGTCACCCAGTCTTTTTCTCCAGAGATGCTGCCTGACCAGCTGAGTTACTCCAGCATCTTTGGTATAAATCTACACCTGCAGTCATTTGTTTCTAGATATTGAGTACAGAAGTTGAGATGTTAGGTTGCAGGGCATGACATGCGAATTAAGGGACAGAAGTTTAGGGGTAACGTGAGGGGGAACTTCTTTACTCAGAGGGTGGTGGCTGTGTGGAATGAGCTTCCAGCAGAAGTGGTGGAGGCAGGATCGATTTTAACATTTAAAAGTAAAGTGGATAGGTATATGGTCGGGAAGGGAATAGAGGGGTATGGTCTGAGTGCAGGTAGATGGGACTAGGGGAAAACAAATGATCAGCACGGACTGGAAGGGCCGAGAGGGCCTGTTTCCGTGCTGTAATTGTTATATGGTTATATGTTATATGTACAAGGCGCTGGTGAGACCGCATTTGGAGTATTGTGTTCAAGTTTGGTCACCCTGTTGTTGGGAAGATGTCATTAAGCTGCAAAGAGTGCAAAGACAATTTACAACAAAGTTGCCAGGATTTGTAGCCCTGACCCACAGGGAGATGTTGGGCTGGCCAAGGCTTTATTCCTTGGAGCACAGGGTGATGAGGGGTGATCTTGTAGAGGTATATACAGTGGCTTGCAAAAGTATTCATACCCCTTGAACCTTTCCACATTTTGTCACGTTACAACCACAAACGTAAATGTATTTTATTGGGATTTTATGTGATAGACAAACACGATGTGGTGCATAATTGTGAAGTGGATGGAAAATGATACATGGTTTCCAAATATTATTACAAATAAAAAACTGAAAAGTGTGGTGTGCAAAAGTATTCAGCCCCCTTTAGTCAATACTTTGTAGAACCACCTTTCGCTGCAATTACAGCTGCAAGTCTTTTGGGGTATGTCTCTACCATCTTTACACATCTAGAGACTGAAATTTTTGCCCATTCTTCTTTGCAAAATAGCTCAAGCTCAGTCAGATTGAATGGAGAGCGTCTGTGAACAGCAATTTCCAAGTCTTGCCAGAGATTCTCAATTGGATTTAGGTCTGGACTTTGACTGGGCCATTCTAACACATGCATATGCTTTGATCTAAACCATTCCATCGTAGCTCTGACTGTATGTTTAGGGTTGTTTTCCTGCTGGAAGGTGAACCTCCGCCCCAGTCTCAAGTCTTTTGCAGGTTTTCTTCCAAGATTGCCCTGTATTTGGCTCCATCCATCTTCCCATCAACTCTTGTTTCAACTTTGTTTCAACAATAGCTTTCTTCTTGTCACTCTTCCACAAAGGCCCGATTTGTGGAATGCACAACTAATAGTTGTCCTGTGGACAGATTCTCCCACCCGAGCTGTGGATCTCTGCAGCTCCTCCAGAGTTGCCTCTTGGCCTCTTGGCTGCTTCTCTGATCAATGCTCTCCTTGCCCGACCTGTCAGTTTAGGTGGACGGCCATGTCTTGGTAGGTTTGCAGTTGTGCCATACTCTTTCCATTTTCAGATGATGGATTGAACAGTGCTCCGTGAGATGTTTAAAGCTTGGGATATAACCATATAACCATATAACCATATAACAATTACAGCACAGAAACAGGCCCTCTCGGCCCTTCCAGTCCGTGCCGACCATTTGTTTTCCCCTAGTCCCATCTACCGGCACTCAGACCATACCCCTCCATTCCCTTCACGTCCATATACCTATCCACTTTACTTTTAAATGTTAAAATGTTAAAATCGATCCTGCCTCCACCACTTCCACTGGAAGCTCATTCCACACAGCCACCACCCTCTGAGTAAAGAAGTCCCCCCTCACGTTACCCCTAAACTTCTGTCCCTTAATTCTCATGTCATGCCCTCTTGTTTGAATCTTCCCTTACCTCAATGGGAAAAGCTTATCCACGTCAACATCATTTTAAAGTCCCCCCTTAACCTTCTGCGCTCCAAAGAATAAAGACCTAACTTGTTCAACCTTTCTCTGTAACATAGTTGCGGGAACCCTGGCAACATTCTAGTAAATCTCCTCTGTACTCTCTCTATTTTGTTGACATCCTTCCTATAATTACGCAACCAAAATTGTACACCATACTCCAGAATTGGTCCTACCAATGCCTTGTACAATTTTAACATTACTTCCCTACTCCTATATTCAATGCTCTGATTTATAAAGGCCAGCACACCAAAGGCTTTCTTTACCACCCTATCTACATGCGATTCCACATTCAAGGAACTATGCACAGTTATTCCTAGATCCCTCTGTTCCACAGCATTCCTCAATTCCCTATCATTTACCATGTACGTCCTATTTTGATTTGTCCTGCCAAGATGTAGCACTTCACACTTAACAGCATTAAACTCCATCTGCCATCTTTCAGCCCACTTTTCCAAATGGCCCAAATCTCTCTGTAGACTTTGAAAATCTACTTCATTATCCACAACACCACCTATCTTAGTATCATCTGCACACTTACTTATCCAATTTTCCACCCCATCATCCAGATCATTGATGTACATGACAACAACAGTGGACCCAACACAGATCCCTGAGGCACCCCACTGCTCACCGGTTTCCAACCTGACAAACAGCCATCCACCATTACTCTCTGACATCTCCCATTCAGCCACTGTTGAATCCATCTTGCTACTCCGCCATTAACACCCAAAGATTGAACCTTCTTAACCAACCTTCCATGGGGAACCTTGTCAAAGGTCTTACTGAAATCCATATAGACAACATCCACTGCTTTACCCTCATCAATTTCCCTGGTTACCGCTTCAAAAAATTCAAGAAGGTTTGTCAAACATGACCTTCCAGGCACAAATCCATGTTGACTGTTCCTGATCAGACTCTGTTTATCCAGATGCTTATATATATTATCTCTAAGTATCCTTTCCATTAATTTGCCCACCACTGACGTCAAACTAATAGGTCTATAATTGCTAGGTTTATTCTTTGAACCCTTTTTAAACAATGGAACAACATGCGCAGTACGCCAATCCTCCGGCACTATTCCCGTTTCTAATGACATTTGGAATATTTCTGTCATAGCTCCTGCTATTTCTACACTAACTTCCCTCAATGTCCTAGGGAATATCCTGTCAGGACCTGGAGACTTATCCACTTTCCTCCTCTTTGAATCTCATAGTTTCCATAGCTACTCTACTTTTTTCCCTTACCTCACAGAGTTCAATATCCTTCTCCTTGGTGAATACCGAAGAAAATAAATTGTTCAATATCTCCCCCATCTCCTTTGGCTCTGCAGATAGCTGTCCATTCTGGTTCTCTAATGGTCCAATTTTATCCCTCGTTATCCTTTTGCTATTAATATAGCTGTAGAAACCCTTTGGATTTACTTTCACCTTTCTTGCCAAAGCAACCTCATATCTTCTTTTAGCCTTCCTAATTTATTTCTTAAGATTCTTTTTACATTCTTTATACTCCTCTAGCACCTCATTTACTCCATACCTCCTATAATTATTGTAGATATCTCTCTTTTTTCGAAACAAGTGTCCAATTTCCCTTGAAAGCCATGGCTCTTTCCAATTTTTACAATTTCCTTTCAACCTAACAGGGACATAAAGATTCTGTACTCTTACAATTTCCCCTTTAAATGTCCTCCCCCTCCTTCTCTTCCAACGGCTCCTGTGGGCCTCTGAAAAAACAAGCCTCGCGCTTGATTTTAAACATTGTTTGTTCACTAATGTTCTCTAACAAACCTCTGAGGCCTTCACAGAACAGCTGTATTTATACTGAGATTAGATTACACGCAAGTGGACTCTATTTACTAATTAGGTGACTTCTGAAGGCAATTGGTATCACTGGATTTTATTTAGGGGTATCAGAGTAAAGGGGGCTGGATACTTTTGCACGCCACACTTTTCAGTTTTTAATTTGTAAAAAAATTTGAAAACCATGTATCATTTTCCTTCCACTTCCCAATTATGCACCACTTTGTGTTGGTCTATCACATAAAATCCCAATAAAATACATTTACGTTTGTGGTTGTAATGTGACAAAATGTGGAAAAGTTCAAGGGGTATGAATACTTTTGCAAGCCACTGTATAAGTCATGAGGGGGAAATATAGACTGAATGCTCTTAGTCTTCTACCGAGAGTAGAGGAAATCAAAAAACAGTTTAGTTTAGTTTTGTTTCGAGATGCAGTGTGGGAACAGTCCCTTCAACCCGCTGAGTCAGTGTGAACCAGCGATCACCCTGCACAGTAGCGCTATCCTACACAATTTACAGAAGCCAATTCACATAAAAACCTGCACGTTTATGGAGTGTGGGAGCATCCTGATCCCGACTACAAGCGCTGTTTGTACAAAGTTTGTACGTTCTCCCCGCGACTGCGCGGGATCCCCCCGGGTTTGCTCCGCTTTCCTCCCACACTTCAAAGACATACAGGTTTTTAAGTTAATTGTCTTCGGCAAAATTGTAAATTGTCCCTGTTGTGTGTAGGATAGTGTTAGTGTGCCGGGATTGCAGGTTGGCGTGGCCTCAGTGGGCCAAAGGGCCTGTTGAATACTGTATCTCTAAACTGAACTAAACACATGGAGAAAAGGGAGAACATACATACTCTGTGCAGAGAGCACCCATAGTCAGGATCGAACCCATGTCTCTGGTGCTGTAAAGTAACAATTCTACTGCTGTGCCATTGTCCTGCCCTCAACATAGGTTTATGGTGAGAGGGGAAAGATTTCATAGGAACCTGAGGGATAACCCTTTCACACAGCGGGTGGTGGGTACATGGGCTGAGGTACCAGGGGAGGCATTTAAGGCATGTACTATGACAACATTTAAAAGACATTTGGACAAGTGCACGGATAGTTTAGTTTAGTTTGTTATTGTCACAAATATGTAGTATATTTTGGTGTAGTGAAAAGATTTGTAACAGGATATGGGCGAAACGTGGATCTATTGTAGATTGGGGCACAATGAGGAGTTGGCATGGACAAGTTGGGCCGAAGGGCCTGTTTCCATGTGGTACGACTCTATGGCTCTGCTTCTTCCCATCCTCTTTAACTGCGTTTCCTGCTTCCTCTCCGCCCACAGCAAGCGCCCGGTGCCCTCAGCTGACCTGAGCTCCTACACAGACCAACCTCATTCATGCCTCTGGACACTTAATATGTTTGGCCGTTTTGATTTACTCTTCATGCCTCTGAAGCTCCGTTGTGCCATTTTATCGCCGGCATTTCAGAACAGGTTTTATGAAGCCTTGGTTTAAAGCAGCTCCTTCTTCCACTGTTCGCAATTCCAGTTGCCTGACTCGGAAGCCAGAGGTAATGAGAGAGCACATCTTTAATTGGAAGCTTTCAAGAAAACCAAGGGCGAACCACTTACCTGCATGCAACGTGGAGACGATCAGTCAGACTAGTGAGCACCTGTGAGGGTAATAGTCCTGTCAGTGCGATGACTGATAGTCAATTTTCTACTCACCACTCAGTAAAACCCGAAGGTAAATGTCATAAAACTAAAGGCAAAACAAAGGCGCTTCTTGCCTATAAAAACTGCAATTTTAAAACAGTGCTTTGGTTACCATAAAAGTTTATTTTAAAAATAAATATTTTTGAATCCATCAGAGCCTTTCAAGTTGCACTCTTTGTTTATTCCTCCTGTGATGTTGATGGCATTAAATCTAGTTGTTAAATGTCTGTGCCGTATCTAGTTATACTTGAAATTTCAGCCTCAGATGGGTTAAAGTCATGCCTGACCTTCAAGTAATAGTTTAAACTCAACCCACTGCATGCCCACATTCCCAAACTGAGCAGAAGTGCCAGAATCCACACGCTCCCACCAACTCCAGTCTCCTGAGTATCCTCAGCTTCCTTCACCACCCCATGATAGTTGTGTTGCCCCCCCCTCCCCCCTCATGTTCAGTGGTAATTCTTAGCCTCCACCTCTGTCCTCCATTAAGACCCTCCTATAAACTCACAAACTCACCCCTTTGACCTAACTTTCTGTTCTGACACCTATCCTTTTTCTCCAGAGATGCTGCCTGATCCGCTGAGTTTTGTGTCAATCTTCGGTGTAAACCTGCATCTACAGTTCCTTCCTGCACATTCTGCATACACCTCACGCAGCCTCGGCAAGGGCAGAGGCATAATCAAGGAAGAGTTGCACCCTTGCCACTCCCTCTTCCCCCATCTCCCCGCTCCCATCTTGGGCATAAGGTATAGAAGTACAGGAGCAGGGAGGTTCTACTTCAGTTGTACAGGGTCTTGGTGAGACCACACCTGGAGTATTGCGTACAGTTTTGGTCTCCAAATCTGAGGAAGGACATTATTGCCATAGAGGGAGTGCAGAGAAGGTTCACCAGACTGATTCCTGGGATGTCAGGACTGTCTTATGAAGAAAAACTGGATAGACTCGGTTTATACTCTCTGGAATTTAGGAGATTGAGAGGGGATCTTATAGAAACTTACAAAATTCTTAAGGGGTTGGACAGGCTAGATGCAGGAAGATTATTCCCGATGTTGGGGAAGTCCAGGACAAGGGGTCACAGCTTAAGGATAAGGGGGAAATCCTTTAAGACCGAGATGAGAAAGACTTTCTTCACACAGAGAGTGGTGAGTCTCTGGAACTCTCTGCCACAGAGGGTAGTTGAGGCCAGTTCATTGGCTATATTTAAGAGTGAGTTGGATGTGGCCCTTGTGGCTAAGGGGATCAGAGGGTATGGAGAGAAGGCAGGTACGGGATACTGAGTTGGATGATCAGCCATGATCATATTGAATGGCGGTGCAGGCTCGAAGGGCTGAATGGCCTACTCCTGCACCTAATTTCTATGTTTCTATGTTTCTAAGTGTGAAAACGCGCACCACCAGATTCAAGGACCAGTTTCTTCTCAGCTGTTATCAGGCAACTGTTTCATCCGACCACAACCAGAGAGCAGTCCTGAACTACTATCTACCTCTTTGGTGACCCTCGGACTATCCTTGATTGGACTTTGCTGGCTTTACCTTGCACTAAATGTTATTCCCTTATCACATATCTGTACACTGTAAATGGGTCGATTTGTAGTTTATGTAGTTAGTGTCTTTCCGCTGACTGGTTAGCACGCAGCAAAAAGCTTTTCACTGTAGCTCGCTACACGTGACAATTAAACTAAACAGAACTGAAAATGAATACGTCTTGACCCGTTGAGGTACGTCAACAACCAGACTCCTGAAGGGAATGGGAGTTCGGGGACAGGCCTTCCAGCAAGCCGTCAGGCCGCTGTCGGAGGCTGCCGAGCGAAGCAGCAACTGGCTGTGGCGGAAGAGGAAGGACCAGCTGGGCTGCAACATGACCAGCAAGAGGGGTAAAACGGAGGGGGCGTACCTGGGACGCCAGGTGTTGCTGTTGAGCCCTCTGGAGGTGTCGTGGGCCGATCAATGAAACAGCAAGGAAGGAGGGTGCCCACCTGATGACCCCAATGAAGGCTTTACCCCTACCCCCACTCAAGACAGTAAGAAGTGCCAATTATAGTAGGGATTGTAATATCAAGTCCTATAAGCCCAACTCCAGCATTTTGTGTCTATCTTCTGCCCTAACAACGCCTCATGTGACGCAGAGCCTAATAACACTTTAAGTGAAATGCCTTGGGGTGTTCTGTGTTTGCGATGCTAACTATATGGAAGTTGATTCTGCAATTACACTAAAGATAATGTGTCAGGAGAAAGAAAAATACTTTTCTGTTGGGGCTGTCCATAAATGAGTGCAGTCACTGTTTCCTGGTCGTTCAGTAATGGACAGACAAAACGCTGCGTTAACAGTTAGTCTAGTTGCATGTCGTGTTGGTTCGGTCAATGGGTAATTCCAGCTATTTCTGGCAACATGTTGCAATGCATTAACCTCATTTTCATCGCGGTAATCCGCTGATTAAAAGCTCAAACTGCTGTGATTCGTGGGCTTGCTCTGAGTTACTGGAGAAATGTACAGGCCCAACCTTGATAGAGCAGCGCTGTGTGAAGGGATTAAAATCAAGTGTTCCAATAACACGGTGTAACTCCAGCGTTATCTTCACGATCAGTAACAGAAAGGTATTGTGAAGTGAAGGACACAGAAAGCGGTGTGGCTACATTTGTGACGGCAGTCTTCACTCAAGACCTTAGACTTCAGTGATACAGCATGGAAACAGACCGTTCGACCCACGGAGTCCACACCAACCAGCGATCACCCCATACCCTAGCACCATCCTATACACTGGGGACAATTTACAGTATTTTTCTACTGAAGCAATCGGCCGACAAACCTGCACGTCTTTGGAATGTGGGAGGAAGCCGGAGCACCCGGAGAAAACCCACGCGGTCACAGGGAGAGCGTACAAAGTCGGTACAGACAGCGCCCACAGTCAGGGTCGAACCCGGGTCTCCGGTGCTGTGGGGCAGCGATTCTACAGCTGCGCCACCGTTCCGCCCAAAACATAAACTTATCATGATAGTCAACACTGCAAGTGTTCAGAGAGGTGGTGAGGTGAGGCGGAGAGGGCAGCGGAGTGGGGGCGCAGAAGGGGCAACGGGTTGGCACTGACTTAGGTGGTGACACAGAATGGGCAACAACAGCAGTTTTGCCATGCTTAATGTTTGTTCGACCAAGGGCTTGGCTGTTCACTCAGCTGGACGGCAATTTCTGAAGAATGGCCAAGGATTTCTCTCCAGGATCCTGGCCTTTATTTCACCCACCATCAAACAATAACGTGATCTTGTGATTATCACATGACTGTGGATCGTGCTGTGTGAACAATGGGATTTACCCTTTCTTGCTTCACAGCCATGTCTATCCTTGTACTTCTGAAACTTTGGAAGTACTTCTTCAGTTTTAAAGGGATTTTTTATTGATCTTCATAAAATGACCAAGTTGTGGTGTGTCAACTTATGCCCCTGTTCCACTTAGGAAACCTGAACGGAAACCTCTGGAGACTTTGCGCCCCACCCAAGGTTTCCGTGAGGTTCCCGGAGGTTTTTGTCCTCCGGCAACCCCCTTCAACTAGCATCGCAACCGGCTTCGACTAAAAAATTACCGATTTTTAAAACGGAAACCACTTTCGACCATTAGGGAGCCTGACGAAAACCTCCGGGAAACCACCGGGAACTGCGCGGAAACCTTGGGTGGGCCATATATTTCCCATATGTAAGTCCGGGCAGGGCTGTAGGTTAACCTGGCGGGACAGGCAGAGTTGAGCTGGGTTTGGCGCTGCTTCTCTGCGCTGGCTGTGGGCCTGAGGGCACAGCTTCCGTCTGACTCGCGACATCTCTGGCCACCCCCGGGCTTGGGGGGGGGGGGGCTCTCGGGTGGGGACGGGGATGGTCCAGTGGCGGTTCGACAGCGATTGCAGCGCCGGAGATCCGGGATCAATCCTGGCTGTGGATGAGGTGCAGGTCTGTGTCCAGGGACGCCGAGAGTTTGGCACGTCTCCCTCCTCCAATCACAGCGCTCTATCTTCAGTCCCACTCCCCCCTACTTCTGCCTCTGACCGACACATCCTTCCTCCAATGATCGCGCGGAATCATCATGTCCAGCCCCCATTGCCTGCTGACCGACATCTCTCTCGTCCAATCGGCGCCCTCGATCAGCAGTCCCGCCCCCACTGTCTCGCGGAAAGCGGAGATTTCACCGGGTTTTAAAATCCGGATTACAAATAATGGGGGGTGGGGGGGGGGGAATTGTCCAGCTATGCCTGCCTCATGTTGGGAACGTCGAATAATCCTTGTTCGAGGCGTACCAGGGCCCCATCCCCGACCTCTACCTCCGCTACATTGACGATTGCTTTGGTGCTACCTCCTGCACCCACACACAACTGACTGACTTCATCCAATTCACCATTCCGGCATTCAAATACACCTGGACCATTTCCGACACTTCCCTACCATGTCTTGACCTCACTATCTCCATCGCAGGTGATAGACCTGACCGACATCCACCATAAACCCACTGACTCCCATGGCTATCTAGGCTACACTTCTTCCCACCCTGCTTCCTTCAAGGATTCCATCCCCTACTCCCAATTCCTCTGTCTACGCCGCATCTGCTCCCAGGATGAGGTGTTCCACACCAGGGCATCGGAAATGTCCTCATTCTTCAGGGAACGGGGGTTCCCCTCCCCTACTACAGATGAGGCTCTCACCAGGGTCTCTTCAATACCCTGTAACACTGCTCTCTCTCCCCATCCCCCCCACTCGTAACAAGGGCAGCGTCCCCCTGGTCCTCACCTTCCACCCCACTAGCCGTCACATACAACAAATAGTCCTCTGTTATTTTCGCCACCTCCAACGTGAGCCCACCACTCGCAACATCTTCCCATCTGCACTCCTGTCTACTTTCCGCAAAGACCGCTCCCTCCGTAACTCCTCGGTCAATTCTTCCCTTCCCTCCCGCACCACCCCCTCCCCGGCCACGTTCCCTTGCAAACGCAAGAGATGCTACACTTGTCGCTTTACCTCCCCCTTCAACTCCATTCAAGGACCCAAGCAGTCGTTCCAGGTGCGACAGAGGTTCACCAGCATCTCCTCCAACCTCATCTATTGCATCCGCTGCTCTAGATGTCAGCTGTTCTATATTGTTTCGCCGAACACCTCCGCTATTAACCAACCTGATCTCCCTGTGGCTCCCTGTGGGAGCACTTCAACTCCCCCTCCCATTCCGAATCCGACCTTTCTGTCCTCGGCCTCTTCCATGGCCAGAGTGAGCAACACCGGAAATTGGAGCAGCAGCACCTCATATTCCGCTTGGGCAGTCTGCACCCTAGTGGCATAAACATTGCCTTCTTCAATTTCCGGTAGCCCTTGCTGTCTCCTCCCCTGCTCAGCTCTCCCTCAGCCCTCGGGCTCCTCCTCTACCTTTCTCCTTTCTTCTCCCCGCCCCCCCCCCCCCCCCCCCCCTCCCCCCCTACATCAGTCTGAAGAAGGGTTTCGGCCTGAAACGATGCCTATTTCCTTCACTCCATAGAGGCTGCTGCACCCGCTGAGTTTCTCCAGCACTTTTGTCTACCTTAGCAGCAATCAAATACGGGCCAAGGGCGGTCCCTTATGGGACAAATCAATTTAGCCAAATATACGGGATGTCCCGGATAATACGGGACAGTTGGCAACCCTACTGTCACAGTACATGACTTGAGGTCCTCATAAGGAATAGGAGCAGGAGTAGGAACAGGAGTAGAATTAGGCCATTCGGCCCATCAAAATGAAAATGAGCTGGTGCCACTTGGGTGGGGATAGAGAGAGAGGGAATGCAGGGGTTACTTGAAGTTAGAGAAATTAATATTCATATTCATACCACGGGGCTGTGAGCGGCCCAAGCGAAAGATGAAATGCTGTTCCTCCAATTTGTGTTTAGCCCCATGGACAATGGAGGCGACCTAGGACAGAAATGTCAGTGTGGGAACGGGAAGGAGAATGGAAGTGTTTAGCAACTGGGTGTTCAGCTGAGGTGTTCAGCGAAACGATCGCCCAGTCTACATTTGGTCTTGCCGATGTATAAGAAGAGATCGATGTATGATAGATGCTTTGTGGCCCTCTCTGTGCTAATTCAGGTGGTAGACTCTTTAACAAGCTCTTGAGAGTTGTGCTATAGAATGAATTCATATTTTATTCCATTGGCAAGGCTGAATGTTTACGGTCACTCAGAGTTTAAATTTTCTTGGATCAGAGATTTTTCAATTGTACTTCAAATGGATTTGAAGGCAAACTAACCGGAGAATGGACATGGTGTGATTAGTATGTGCAGTTGTTGATTAGGACAAATCTAATGGATCAAGTTTTATTTCCCCCAGCTAATTAGTTCACTATCAGAAACAATCAGAAACATTATAAAAGTTTCCACTGAGGAGAATTGAAAGAACAGCAATTCTAACATCATTATGTAAAGGCCAACCCAAAGAAGCCACATCGCTCACTGGTACTCATGGCTAGGTCAAACCAAACATTTGTTATTTTGAGTGCAAAACTTGAGAAAAAGAGTTGAGCATTCAATTTTTGATCTGTTTTGGAACCTTTTAGATAAAAGTAAAAGAGATTTTAGCTCTTTGCCAGATTATCAGCGATCTCGTCAATGTCTCCGTGGCTCAGGTCTATTTTGGAGCATTTACAAAATGCAGTGCAGTCGCTTGCCTGCAGTATCTCCCATTAGGGTCGCCAACTTTCTCTCTCCCAAATAAGGGTCAAAAGATCGAAAATAAGGGACAAATTCCCGACGGCATAAAGTACAGAAGGCTTTCGTCGAGTCACCGCTGACAGTCATAACCCGTGTCTTTCTTGCTTCCCATTGCGTGTTACAGCTGTTTTCTTTTGTGCAGGTTTATCCATATTTGCACACGCCAACCGACCGAACAGCACCAGACTTTACTGAGACTTTTTGTTTTGGCGGGAATCGGCAAAATATAGCGTACAACCGATGCGCATAAGGGGGCCTGTGATTGGATGACGGGTGAATCACTCGTGCGTGGCACGCTGTTGTATCAGATGTAGGATCTGTCTGTAAGCATCATTACAGAGTA
Source organism: Okamejei kenojei (assembly GCA_035221665.1). Taxonomy (NCBI): domain Eukaryota; kingdom Metazoa; phylum Chordata; class Chondrichthyes; order Rajiformes; family Rajidae; genus Okamejei; species Okamejei kenojei. Next base: position 35,990,702 of record CM069143.1, read on the forward strand.
CAGATGATCCTCGACTTACGATGCTTCGACTTACGATATTTCTACTTTGCGATGGTGCAAAAGCGATTCACATTCAGCAGAAACCGTATTTCACTAGCCTGGCCTCGTGGCAGCGCTGGGCTGCGATGATAATTTAAGCGGCAATGCTTTACTGTTTAATTAAAATTGCTTTCCTGTGGTATATTTAGATTTACGCCTGCTCTGTTGAGCAGACTCACACTCTCGCCTGAGCTGGCTTGTTAGCATCTAAAGCTAGCCGGTGCACTTTCTCTCCCATTTATCTTGATGTAAGGTCGATTGAGTCAGCTGTTTTGTATGCAAGATTTCTGAGCTGAGGCTGGAGAGAGGGAGGGGGGGGGGGGACAGAGAGAGAGAGAGAGAGAGAGAGAGAGAGAGAGAGAGAGAGATATTGAGAAAGCGTGCAGTGGATACAGAAGAGGTGAGCCTCAGGACCGGAGAAGAGGCTGGCATATGGCGAGATTTTGCAGGGTGATAAGAGAACCGTGTTGGTCTTTCCGTGGGAGGAAGCGACAAGGGAGTGACTTGTGAGGAATCTTGCAGGAGGCGAGATGGACATCGAACGGCAACAGATCTGGTGAGCCGGTTGATAAAATCTCAGAGCTGCTACCTGCTGTGACGATTCGCCATGTGTTCGCTCCTGCGGGGGCTGGCTGGCACTCGGGAGATTTAAGGGGCATCGGTGCTCAGGGAATTGGTGTGCGCTCCTACCGAACAGGGGCGGTGGTGGGAGTGGGGATGGGGCGGGCGGTTGATGGGCGCCAAAGAGATTTCTTAATTAAAACGTGGAAATTAAAAACACTCCCATAGGCCGAGGACTGAAGAGGAGAGCGTGGGGGAGAAACTAACCCAGAGAATGAAAACCCACAAGTGCCTGGGGGTCCGACACTGAACACGCTGGTGTTTGTAGCTTTTTGGTGTAGTAAATGCATTTTCAACATGATATTGTCGATTTACGATGGGCTTATTGGAACGTAACCCCATGGTAAGTTGAGGAGCACCTGCTGGTGGCAGTCAAATATGGAACAAGGGCGGTCCCGTATGGGACAAACCAATTTGGCCCAATATACGGGATGTCCCGGCTAATACAGGACAGTTGGTGACCCTATCTCCCAGACACATAACATTCAGTTGCGGTTCCTTTTCCAAATCGAACAACGTCAAGACTTAGGAAGTGTACTGCTGTTCCTGCATTGTCACCCGGTCTAAATCCTGGAATCTATACCCTAGAATAGCCTGCCCAGAAGGGCTGCAAAGGTCTCAGAGGCCAGCCCAATACTGTCTCCTCAAGGGCAAGTAGGGATAAGCAACAGAATAGTACAGCACAGGAACGGGCCCTTTGGCCCACAATGCTTGTGCTGAACATAATGCCAAGTTAAACTGATCTCATCTGCCTGTACATGATCGATATCCCCCTATATTTCCTGCACTTCCACGTGCCTATCTAAAAGCTTCTTAAACAACACTACCGCATCTACCTCCACCACCACCACCACCACCACCCCTGGCAATGTGTTCCAGGCCCCACCACTCTCCGTGTAAAAAAAAAACCTGCCCCCCACATCTCCATTTAACTTTCCCCCTCTCACATAGCTTTGCCCTCTAGTGTTGGACATTTCCACCCCGGGGAAAAGGTTCTGACTGTCTATCCTACCTGTACCTCTCATAGGCTGTGGGCCAAATTTTCTGGCAGACAGTGGGGTTCAGTAAATGGGGGAACCACCAGGAACGGCACTCACCCATTAATTAGGCTGGTTCAAGAGGACCTCTGCAGCAGTCTCATTAAAAAAAAACCCACAAATATATTCATATTATTTTATATAATATAATTATATATGATTACAGTCATATATATATATATATGCGGAATAATAATATATGGTTTAAAGAGACTGCAACACGGAAATAGGCTCCCCATGGTGTAATATGGGCATTGGACACTAGATAGCACTTACTTTTCCAATCTCATTTTCTAATTAGTTTAATGAATTAATGTGCAACTTTTGGCACTGACGAGTTATGAATTCCTTCTCAATTATTATCTATATTACTAAAAGTAAGATCTTGACCACTTCATGTTTTTCTGTTTCATGATTTTTGAAAAAAAAACGCTGCCACTTATGGCTGTGATTTTTGGCCATCTTACTCAGAGTCCCCCTCAGCTGCGCAGGACAAGAGGATTTTTCCCATCAATGAAAAATAGAAGAGTTATTAATGTTTTAAAAATGTTGACATTCTCTCTGCTGCTGGTAGGAGGGGGGAGGGATTATAAAACCCGGAAGTGTTGTGCCTCTCCCAGTCTCTGCAAGATGGAGGATGCAAGAGGGTCACGTCTCTCTGAGCTGTGAATAACACTGAACACATGTCTACTCAACTGTGAGTGCCCTTAATGTAGTGTGAAAATTAAAATGTGGTTGCTTTGAAATGCTGCACTGCAAACGGTTGTTGTTGGTGGTAACTGCTTTGAAATGCTGCGCTGCAAACGGTTGTTGGTGGTGGTAACTGCTTTGAAATGCTGCACTGCAAAAGGTTGCTGGTGGTGTTAACTGCTTTGAAATGCTGCACTGCAAATGGTTGTTGGTGGTGGTAACTGCTTTGAAATGCTGCACTGCAAATGGTTGTTGGTGGTGGTAACTGCTTTGAAATGCTGCACTGCAAATGGTTGTTGGCGGTGGTAACTGCTTAACTTCCTGTTTGCACTGTATATTGATTTTAGATAAAACCCTACCACTTACGGCTGTTTTTTTTGGCCATCTTACTCAGTCCCCCTCCGCTCATCAGGTGCAGAGGATTCTGCCCATCAATGCAAAATAAAAGTGTTATTAGTGTTTAAAAAAATGTTGAGAATCTCTCTCCTGTCAATCATGCCATGAAAGCCACGCCCCTTCTAGTGGGAGGGGGATGGGATTATAAAACCCGGAAGTGTGGGTGTGGCTCAGTCTCTGCAAGATGGGGGAGGGAGAGGTCACGACTCTGTCTGAGCTGTGAATTAACTGAACACTCTGAATGTCTACTGAACTGTGAGTGTGGTGTTTATGTGGTGTTTTGTGTGGTTTTATGGTGGTTTCACCCTGCTTGAAATGGTATGAATGCACTTGAATTTGGTGGCCTTGCACCCTGCATGAAATGGTATGAAACTGCATTTGAATTTGGTGGCCTTGCACCCTGCATGAAATGGTATGAATTTGCACTTGAATTTGGTGGCCTTGCACACTGCCTGAAATGGTATTAAACTGCACTTCAATTTGGTTGTCTTGCACCCTGCTTGAAGTGGTACGAAACTGCACTTGAATTTGGTGGCCTTGCACACTGCTTGAAATGGAATTTCAAGGAATAGCCGTGTCAACTGCTCGCCCACCTGCCGTGAGTGAGCTGCTAGCACATCAGGCTTGAGTGACTGATCTGTCACCCCAAGAATCCATTTGGCCCACAATGTCCATACTAGCCCTCTGGAAACCAGTCCCTTCAGCCCACAATACCCATACTAGCACTCCAGAAAGCCTGCCACACCCCCACTGGCCACCAATATTGGAATTGGTGGAGAGGTGGACTATTGTGTTGGGGGACTAGCCCTCCCGTGTGAACATGGGACGCAACGAGTCCCACTTAGTCTAGTATTTTATCTAAATGTGCAAAATTTAACGTAGTTCCGAGACATGAATCATGAAAATTGATTTCTAGACACATTTTTGATACTCCGCCCACAGCCTATCATGATTTTACATACTTCCATCAAGTCTCCTTTCAACCTCTGTCATTCCAGAGAAAACAATCCAAGTCTATCCAACCTTTCCCTGTAGCTGAAACCCTCTAATCCAAGTAGCATTCTGGTGAACCACCTCTGCACTCTTTCCAAAGTTTCCACATCGTTAGTGTAATGCGGTGACCAGAATCGCATGTAAAACATCCTGGCTCTGTCAGCAAAAGCAACACCGTATAAAAATCATTGCAATTCTTTGAATGCCACAATTCCAAAAATACTTGATGCCTGCAACAGCGCGAGACCACCGTTAGCTTCACTGGATAAATTTAATCTGATCAAAATGACAATTTATTCTCATTCAACTTTTCATTGTCTTTAAAACCTTCAAAAACGCTGAGCCGGCCACTGGTCGGAGAGCCCAGCCTCGTACTCGTCCCCCGCGGCCCAGCGTCACCGCTGCATGTGGGGAGAGAACCAGCGGCCTAGCCCGTGCTCCTCCCCCACGGTCCAACGCAAGACCCGGTGGACCGCGACCTGCGGGAGAAGCTGCGAAGCCGGTCCCTGCTCGTCCCCCGAACACCAGAGGGATGGATGGAGCCGGGTGATGACGACGGATGCGACGGCGAGAAGTGAGGCAGGTAGGAGGGGAGAGGGAGCTGGGGTACAGTGGTGGACGGGCGAGGAGAGGGTCTTCACATCCAAAGAAATCGATGGCTTGCTAAACTAGGGTGCACTTAGTTAGGGGAATACCCGACTGAACTGGATGTAAGGAAAATAATTTCACTGTGCCTTTGCACATGTGACAATAAGTAAGGAAGTAAGTTTATTGGCCAAGTATTCACATACAAGGAATTTGTCTTGGTGCTCCGCCCACAAGTAACAACATGACATACAGTGACAGTTACAAATGACTCAGAAAACACTAAACATTAATAATAATAAAACATTAATGATAAAGCACCATTGATCAAGCATGTGAACCAACAAAATACCAGATCAAAGGGAGGCTACAGATTTTTGGCTGTTGAGTAGAGTAACTACTCGTGGATAAAAACTGTTTGTATGTCTGGCGGTGGCAGCTTTGACAGTCTACTTCCAGAGTGCCATTGAGCCATTGAACCATTGAACTCTTTTTTCCGTTGGCTATTTCACTTGATGTTCATAAGAAAACAGTGGAAGTTTTGCATTTACTGGGTGATTCAATGCCGCCAGTCTCTCCTTGGCTTAGGCAGGCTGCCCTGGCAGGATTGGTTATTTCCACACATTTTTAATAGCTTCTCATTAATAACCCCCTCACCACCATCTTGCACAGGGCAATGTTTAATCAGCAGAGGATTATGTTAATCAACATATGTCCATGAATCACGTTTAGAAAATGGAGTAACTCGGTGGGTCAGGCTGCATCTCTGGAGGACGTGGATAGGTGATGTTTCAGATTGGGACCCTTCTGTCAAGCAAATAGCCTTTGGTCTGAAGAAGGGTCTCGACCCGAAATGTCACCTATTCCTTCTCTCTGGAGGTGCTGTCTGAACCGCTGAGTTACTCCAGCTTTTTGTGTCTATCTTCAGTTTAACCCAGCATTTGCAGTTTCTTCCTACTCAAAAAAATAGAGCCATTGGTTCATCTGGAGACAATGATGAAAGTGACTGCGGGAGATGGTACGAACTTTACAATTTGACAATTACATCGGCAAGCCCAAGCGCAGACTAGACGAATGTTTCACCGAACGTTTGCGCTCAGTCCGTCAAGACCAGCTGGATTTCCCAGTTGCTAACCATTCCCAGTTCCCCTTCCCCTTCCCATACCGGCCTTTCTGTCCTGGGCCTCCTCCATAGCCAGAGTGAGGCCAAATGTAAACAGGAGGAACAGCACCTCATATTCCACTTGGGTAGCTTCCATTGAACTCTCCAGTTTTCAGTAACACCCTCCTTTCCCCCCCTCCCCACTCTCTTTCCTGTTCCCCACACCCCCTCCCACCGCAGTGCACACCCATTTCCCACCCAATCTGCCCCTCTTTCTCCCCCCCCCCCCTCCCCACTGTCTCCAACCACCTCAATCCCTCCCATTGGTTTTATATTTCACTCTCCTTTCTCCACCCTACAATCAAGGGTCGCCTGTCCATCCCCTCCGCAGATGCTGCCTGACCCACTGTGTCCATCCCCTCCGCAGATGCTGCCTGACCCACTGTGTTACTCCAGTACTTGGTGTTATTCCAACATGGTAAAAGGCTACAGGAGTTTGATGGAGATACGGGAATACTGAACCATCATTGGGACTCTAACAGATATCCTGATATATCTCAGTGCATTACCTTTGTACCCACCTGGGAATTTCTCTGTGTAAGCTGGAGTTCAAAAACATTGATGGTAAGAGTTCATAAGTTCAAAAGTTACAAGAGCACAATTAGTCCATCCGGCCCAATAAGTCTACTCCGCCACTCAATCATGGCTGATATACCTTTCCCTCTCAACCCCATTCTCCTACCTTCTCCCCATAACTCCCGACACCCATAGTAATTAAAAAATCTATTAATCTCTGCCCTAAATATATCAAAAGACTTGGCCTCCACTGCCTCCTGTGGCAAAGAATTCCACAGATTCGCCACCCTCTGACTAAAGAAATTCTTCCTCATCTCCTTTCTAAAGGTACATCCTTTTATTTTGAGACTATGAACTCTGGTCCTAGACTATCCCACTAGTAGGAACATCCTTTCCACATCCACTCTACCCAGACCTTTCACTATTCGGTAAGTTTCAATGAGCTCCCACCTCATCCTTCCAAATGCCAGCGAGTACAGGCCCAGCGCCGTCAAACGCTCATCGTTCGTAAACCCAATCATTCCTCATAAACCTCCTCTGAACCCTCTCCAACGCCAGCACATCCTTCCTCAGGTACTGGGCCCAAAACTGCTCACAATTCTCCAAATGCAGTCTGGCTTCAAGTGGCTTCAACCGAGTTCCGCAAAGATGCACGGATGTCCCTTACCCGCACGCATGGGCATCAAATATAATAATATTCCCATTGGCAACATACTTTGTAATGGGGGTAGATTGCGCAGGATGCGGTGAGATGGATTAACAAATACAAAACACATCCAAGTGGAGTGCCTGCTGTAAGCAAAGCCAGCCCATTAACGTTTAACTGGAGCCAACATCCCAGGGCTGTTAAAGAATATAAATAACATGAACAGGAAGGGCTTTTAAGTATGCCAACGCTGTGATTAGAAGTTGCTGTAAATGGTCACGGACGCTCCGGCCTAATCCTTTGCTCAGACGACGCAAGACTCCGCTTTTACTGAAGATAGGCACAAAATCCCGGAGTAACTCAACGGGCCAGGCAGCATCTCCAGAGAAACGCAATTGGTGACGCTTCGGGTTAGAAATGTACTTTGCCATGCCTGCCTTTTTGTTGGGTACGTCGAACAGTCCCTGTTCCAGGCTGCACCAACTCTATAAATGCTTCCGTACTCGGCATTTACTGTTTGTTTCAATATGCAGGAAGACCCAGAGCTGAAGAGATGAACAGCCCCCCTTTATAAATAGAATGTTCCCTGTTGCCTGTGCAACGTGTTTTTCCAGTAGTCTATCTGGGTTCATCCACCAAGCCAAACTGCTTGGACCACCGCATTGCTTCTGTCTGAATGATAAACTTCCTCAAGCAAGAATTAATTCCATCTCCTGCCCACTCCAAAGACAGGCCCAGCTCTGCGTTTTCCGCACAGACTAATTGTAAATGTTATTTTTTTACTGCTCGATAAAAAAAACCGTCCCTTAAGTTAAATGTAGGTGGAATTCCTTTCATGCCTGTGGCGTCTCACAGTGATGGTGAGTCATTTTTTCTCAAGCACAAAGTTTCCCCTATTTCACTCCCATTTTTATGTTTACTCGTAAGGCCTCGAAGCCTTGCACCATTTCCCAAGGAGTTGGTGAGAAGATATTCTCATCCCAGTTACCAACGGTGCAGTTGTACCTGGCGGGGAAGAAACCAGCATCCAAAAAGCTGGACACAAAAGGGCTGGACTAACTCAGCGGGTCAAGCATGATGTGGAAGAAGGAACTGCAGATGCTGGTTTACACCAAAGATAGACACTAAATGCTGGAGTAACTCAGCGGGTCACTGGCATCTCTGGAGAAAAGGACAAGGTGACGTTTCGGGTCGAGACCCCTTCTTCAGACTGAGTCAGAGGAAAGGGAAACAAGAGGAATGAAAAGATTCAGAACAAATCAGAGCCGACACGGATGACTCTAGAAAGGTAGAGCCCACAATGGTCCATTGTTGGTTGTGGAAGAGGTGATAATGCAGGGTATACGGACAGTGAAACTAGCAGGATGACTAGGGTGGGAGAGGGGCAGAGAGCAAGGGAAGGCAAGGGTTACTTGAAATTAGAGATATCAATGTTCATACCGCTGGGTTGTAAGCTGCCCAAGTGAAATATGAGGTGCAACATCTCTGAGAATATGAAAGGATAATCTCTAAAATCAAAAACCACCGATGCTACAGAATCCCTACACATATCTGAAGAAGGGTCCCGACCTGAAACGCTGCCTCTCCATTCCCACCCCAGATGCTGCCTGGCCTGTTGAGTTCCTCCAGCACTTTGTGTTTTGCTGGATTCCAGCATCTGCAGTTCCTTGTCTTCTTAGGTGCCTGGAACGTGGTGCCAGGGGTGGTGGTGGAGGTCCATATGATTTAAGAGACCTTTAGATATGCATTTTTTACACAGGCAGGGTATTTTTAAGGTGGAGATTGACAGAATTTCAGGGTTTGACAGGGTGTCAAAGGTTCTCAGGAGGAGGCAGGAAATGAGATGCAAAGGTACATTAGCCATAGGTAGACAAAAATGCTGAAGAAACTCAGCAGGTGAGTCAGCATCTACGGAACAAAGAAGAAACCCTTCTTCAGTGATGTGAGGGTGGGGGGGGGGAGGGGTGGGAAGAAGAAAGGAAGAGGAGGAGCCGGAGGGCTGCGGGAGAGCTGGGAAGGGGAGGAGAAAGCAAGGACTACCTGAAATTAGAGAAGTCAATGTTCATACCACTGGGGTGCAAACTGCCCAAGCGAAATATGAGGCGCTGCTCCTCCAATTTACGGTGGTCCTCACTCTGGCCATGGAGGAGGCCAAGGACCAGAGATTGAATGGCAGAGTAGGCTCGATGGGCCGAATGGCCTAATTCTGCCCCATGATTTATGAGTGTATGAATATGGATCATCAGCAGGTGAATAGATTCCAAACGAGTTCTGCCCCAAAACGTCACCAATCCAAGTTATCCTTCGTTGCTGCCTCACGCACTGAGATACTCCAGCACTCTGTGCCTTCTTTTGTAAACCAGCATCTGCGGTTGCGTGTTCCTATTTCTGGGATTAGTTTAGCTTGGCATCGTGTACAGCACAGGCACTGTGGGCTGAAGGGCCTGCGCCTGTGCTGTGCATTTCCGTGTTCCTTGATGTTGTGGTAAGTAAATGAAAGCTCTCTGGGTTAATGCAGCTGGCCGTGTCTGTTCTGTCGGTAATGCTGACTGCAGTTCGGTGACACCTTAGCAAGAAGCCGGCAGCTTGCACATTACTGTATTCCTCACTAATAGCAATGTCAACAGTTGATGTGTTTGAACTCTGGCGGCAGTAATCACTGAACAAACATGTTTTGTTTCACAACACCCATTTAAGGCACTTCCTTTTCGAGTCAATGGAAAATGACTTCCTTCAGCCTTTTAACCGCTGGCTGCTTATTGATACCATCTGATTTCAAATGACTGGCCACCCCAGCAAGACAACTTTGCCCCCGGGACGGCTGCCACAGAGAGGCGACACAAAGTGCTGGAGTAACACAGCGGGCCAGGCAGCATCTCTGGAGAGAAGGAATAGGTGACGTTTCGGGTCAGAAGCCTTCTTGAGACTCCATCTGCAGGTCCTTGTAACGCGATTGCCCACCTCTTCGCAGAGTGTGGATTTGAGAAGAGCATCTGGACAAGGTTGCCTGGAACCCGGTCACGGTTTTTTCTCGAACAGCTCCATCGCAGAGGATTCATTGATTTACAGACTGTTCCAGAGACAGATGTCGAGTGCTGTTGGAAGGTCATCAACGCGGTGAAAGACGCTCTTTGGTCGGCCCAAAACCTGTTGACCTCCCAGCAGAGCGTGTTGTCCATCGGGGAATGTTGCCGACTGGCCCGCTCCAGACTGCGGAGGGACGCACTGAAGCTCGGCGCAGCCAACGGCAAGGCTCTGTAGGGGAGGACCACAATCTAGGGTCCTTCTGCTGTTGGACATTGGGGAGCAGGGTCTGGTGGAGACGCCCCATCAAACAAGGGAAGGGATATCACCCCAGGGGAGCACATGAGTTGGAAGAGTGATACCAAATATAACGCTAATGAATGTGTATATTTAGCTGCTGAGAATGTCGGATGAGCTTTTGTACTGTTCTTGTTTTATATATTTATATTTTATTCTGAATAAAATTTATTTTTGAAAAAATAAATCGCAGCTCATAGTGGTCTGTCAAAACCAGCAGCCTTGCTTGTGAAGAGAAAGGAGGGCAGGGAGAGAAACCTCACAAGGGGAAAGATGGTAATGGCTCCCTTCACGGCCCAGGCTTTCCCTCACGCCTTTCCCTGCCATTGCACACCAATTAGTTAAATATGTGTTACAACTTTATGAACTTTGGGGTGGCACAGTGGTGCAGCTGGTAGAGTCGCTGCCTCACAGCACCGGAGACAGGGTTCGATCCTGACCTCGGGTGCTATCTGTGCGGAGTTTGCACGTTCTCCCTGCGACAGCGCAGGTTTCCCCCGGGTGCTCCGGTTTCCTCCCAAAGACGTGCAGGTTTGCAGGTTAATTGACCTCTGTCGAAAACTGTGCAAAGGGAGTGGGTGAAAAAGTGAGATAACGTAGAACTAGTGTGAATGGGAGATCCAGTCAGTGGTCAGCATGGATCCGATGGGCCAAACGGCCTATCTCTAAAATAAATCTGTTTGCTTTGTTGATGTGCATGTTGAAACTTCATGACCTGTTTTCTTTGATGATGTACAGGGCCAAACATCCTTGTGAATGGTCAGAGGCGTTCAGTAGTGGACAAATTCACATACTTTGGCAGCACTCTCTCTGGCAATACACCAAGTGCTGGAGTCACTCAGCGGGCATGGCAGCATGTGTCAAGATTCAGTCAACGTTGCTGATGAGGGCAACAACCGGATAGGAAAAGCCCGCTCTTGGAGTGGAAAACTCAAAAATAAAGTGCGGGGAACAAAGACCACGCTGAAGTTCACATTCATAGGTTATAGGAGCAGAATTAGGCCATTCAGCCCATTGAGTCTATCCCGCCATTCAATCACGGCTGATCTATCTTTCCCTCTCAACCCCATTCTCCTGCCTTCTCCCCATAACCCATGGCAACCGTACTAATGAAGAATCCATCAATCTCCACCTTTAAAAATATCCAGTGACCTGGCTTCAACAATCTTCTGTGGCAATAGATTCCACAGATTCACTACCTTCTGACTGAATAAATTACTGCCCATCTCGTTTCTAAAGGTACGATCTTTTAATCTGAGGCTATGGGCTCTGGTCCTAGACTCTCCCACTCTTGAAAACATCCTCTCCACATCCACTCTATCCAGGCCTTTCACGGTTCTGTACATCGTGCTTTGTCAGGGCCACCTCACTCAAATCTTGGGAGGCATGAACAGTGCACAGCGGACATGCCAGACAGGACAGCACAGACGATCATAGAGCCTGGCCGCCTGGCCACTTCCACATCAGCTGTCTGTGCAGAGTACTTCACATCCAGCGGCAAGGGACCGAACAAGATTCCGGACACAGAGTTGCTGCCTCACAGTTCCGGAGACCCCGGTTTAATCCTGACTGCGGGTGCTGTCTGCATGGAGTTTGTGCATTCTCCCCCATGACCACTTGGGTTTTCTCCGGGTGCTCCGGTTTCTTCCCACACTCCAAAGATATACGGGTTTGTAGGTTAATTGGCTTCGGTAAATTCTCCTTGGTATGTAGGATAGTGTTAACGGCCTGTCCCACTTACGCGACCTTTACAGGCGACTGCGGTGACCCGTGATAGGTCGTGAGAGGTCTCCTATGGTCGTGAGAGGTCATGAGAGGTCACCTACAACATGTCACCAGGGGTCGCCTGTATGGTCGTGAGAGGTCTCCTATGGTCGTGAGAGGCCTACAAAGAGTCTTTCTGGTCGCCGCTGAATTTTCAAATCTTGAAAATTTTGGCGACCTATGACGGGTGCCAGCAGTGGCCTGTAAAGGTCGCGTAAGTGGGACAGGCCCTTTAGTGTACGGGGTGATCGCTGGTCAGTGTGGACCTGGTGGGCCAAAGGGCCTGTTTTCCGCGCTGTATCTCTAAAGTAAACTAAACTAGAATAAACTATCTACACTGCCTTTCAGGCTGATGGTCAAGGATTCAACACTGGTAGTGCATCCAGCAATTGGGTCGACACCTCCGATCTGAAAGGTTGGAAGAAGGAGCTCACTGGAAACGTTCCAGGTGTGGATGACACAAGATTAGATCCCCTGTGATTTTATATTATAAACATCCGTTCAGTGAGGAGTGGTTAACTAACAGCAAAAAAAATAGTAAAATAAACGGGTCATTTCCCACTTGATCAGCTGTAGCCAGCAGGTTTCTACACAAATTGGTGGCAAGGCCTTAATTATTTACAATCTCGATCAAGGGCTGGGATGGGGACCTGAGTGTAATATACCAGATGTGCTGATGCTCGGCAGAAAATTAAGCTGCGAGATTGGTGAAAAACGGATATGGACTGGTTGGATGAATATGAAAATACATTCGGATAGTTTTTAATGTGGAATTTAACTATGAAATTCTCTATTTTGTAAGGCAAACTGGATATTTTTTATATGTTGGGAGGACGGAAAGTGGTCTATTCTGAGGAAGTTTGTCTAGAGAAACAACAGAAACGGGGCTGGCATAGTGACACAGCGGAAGAGCTGCTGCCTCACAGCGCTAGGAACCCGCGTTGGATCTTGACTACGGGTGCTGTCTGTTCAGAGTTTGTACGTTCTTCCTGCAACCACGTGGGTTTTCTCCGGGTGCTCTGGTTTACTCCCACATACCAAAGATGTGCAGGCTTGTAGGTTAATTGGCCACTGTAAATTGCCCCGAGTGTGTAGGATGCAAAAGTGGGATAACGTAGAACTAGTGTATTCATTCAGAGGGCGGCGGGAGTGGGGGGGAGTGGAGGGGGAGAGAGGAGGGGGGAGAGAGGAGGGGGGGAGAGGGGGGAGGGGGTAGAGGAGGAGGGGAGAGGGCGGGAAAAGGGGAGAGGGTGAAGGTGAGAGTGGGGAGGGGGGTGGAGGAAGGGAAGGGGAGAGGGGGAGAGAGGGGGGGGGGAGGGGGAAGGGGGGGAGGGGGGAGAGAGTGGGGAGTGGAGGAGGGAGGGGGAGGGGAGGGGGAGGGGGAGCGAGAAGGGGAGGGGGGAGAGGAGGGGGGAGAGAGGAAGGGGGGGTAGAGAGGAGGGGGGGACAGGGGGAAAGGGAGGGTAGAGGGGGGAGGGGGAGAGAGAGGAAAGGGGGAGGGGGAGTAGGGGGTAGAGGGGGGAGGGGAAGAGGGAGGGGGGGAGGGGGAGAAAGTAGAGGGAGAGATGGGGGTAGAGGAGGGAGAGATGGGGTAGGGGGGGAGGGTAGGGAGGGGAGGGGGGGGTGGGGTAGGGAGAGCGGGAAAGAGGGGGGGGGTGGGAGGGAGGGATGGAGGGTGGGAGAGAAGGGAGGGAGGGGGGAGAGGGGGGAGGGGGGAAGAGGGGGAGGGGGAGAGGAGTGTGGGGAGAGAGGAGGGGGGAGAGAGGAGGGGCCGGGCGAGCTAGATTGCTTGTGAAAAGAGGAGCGAGCCCGAGGGGGGAGCTCTCGGAGCTCTGGGTTCTCTTGGGAAACCCGGGCCGAAGCGCGAGCGTACTGTGTTATTTCAGCGGCTTCAATTCAGAGCCCCGGGGGGGGTAAGGGCGCTGGGCCCCTTCAGACAGCAGGCCGGTGGACTGTGAGCGAGAGGAGCCATTGTGGCATCATCAGCTCGTTAGATTTTAAAAATATATTAGATTTGTGAAGGATTTCAAGATATATAACACGTAAAATAAAGAATCTCATTTTCAGATGAGGGGACTTTTGACATCATGGTGTAAATCTCTACCGGATTATGTAAAAATTTCACTGTTAGCGCATAAGGTTTTCGAGGAGATGTGAAACACAATGAAACACACTAATAAATATGGACGACACACAGACGACATAAACATCCAAGATCAGAGTTTTATAATAATACTAAACTAAGTGGGACCCATTGGGTCCCAGCATCACACGGGAGGGCTGGTCCCCCAACGCAATATTTCACCTCTCCACCAATTCCAATATTGGCAGCCAGTGGGGATGGGGGGGGGTTTCTGGAACGCTAGTATGGGTCTTGTGGGCTGAAGGGACTGGTTTCCAGAGGGCTAGTATGGACATTGTGGGCCAAATCAATTAGTGGGCTGGCGACTCAGTCACTCATGCCTGTTGTGCTGGCAGCTCACTCACTCACAGCTGGTGGGCTGGCAGTTGACTCACGGCTATTCCTTGAAATTCCATTTCAAGCAGGGTGCAAGGCCACCAAATTCAAGTGCAGTTTCTTACCACTTCAAGCAGAGTGCAAGGCCACCAAATTCAAGTGCAGTTTCATACCATTTCAAGCAGGGTGCAAGACCACTAAAGATAGTAAATCATGACCTCTCCCTCCTCCATCTTTCAGAGACTGAGCCACGCCCACACTTCTGGGCTTTATAGTCCCTCCCCTCTTCCACCGGAAGGGGCGTGGCCTTCATAACGTGATTGACAGGAGAGAGAATCTCAACATTTTTTAAACACTAATAACTCTTTTATTTTTCATCGATGGGAAATATCCTCTTCATCTGATCAGTGGAGGGGGACTGAGTAAGATGGCCAAAAATCACAGTCGTACGTGGTAGCGTTTTTTCTAAAATCAATATAAAGCGCAAACAGGAAGTGGTCAAGATTAGACTTTAATTATATAGAAGGCAAGGCAACTTTAATTAGGCAAGGCAACTTTAATTAGGCAAGGCAACTTTAATTAGGAAACACAGCTTTAGCATTTCCAAACCATAGGCAACACAACTTTAACCTTTAACCTTTAGCCTTTCCAAACCATAGGCAACACAGCTTTAGCATTTCCAAACCAAAGGCAACACAGCTTTAGCAGTTCCAAACCAAAGGCAACACAGCTTTAGCATTTCCAAACTATATTTTCAAACCACATTAAGGGCACTGACAGGTCAGTAAAACCACTCACAGTTTAGTAGACATGTGTTCAGTGTTATTCACAGCTCAGACTGAGAGACGTGACCCTCTCCTCCATCTTGAAGCGACTGACTGAGGCACTCAACACTTCCGGGTTTTATAGTCCCTCCGGAAGGGGCGTGGCCTTCAGGAGAGAGCATCTCAACATTTTTTAAACACTAATAACTCTTTTATTTTTCATCAATGGGAAAAATCCTCTTGTCATGTGCAGCGGAGGGGGGCTCTGAGTAAGATGGCCAAAAATCACAGCCGTAAGTGGCAGCGTTTTTTCTAAAATCAATATACAGAACAACAGGAAGTGGTTAAGATCAGACTTTTAGTAATATAGATAGATAGATATGCAAGCAGGTCTTCATATTGTTTTAATTCACTATCTGATTTCTCCTCCAATAGACACAAAATGCTGGAGTAACTCATCAGGACAGATGGCATGTCTGGAGAGAAGGGAATGGGTGACGTTTTGGGTCGAGACCCTTATTTATGTCTGAAGAAGGGTCTCGACCCAAAACGTCACCCATTCCTTATATCGAGAGATGTTGCCTTTCCCGCTGAGTTACTCCAGCGTTTTGTGTTTATCTTCGATGTAAACCAGCATCTGCTGTTCCTTCCGAAGGATATCTCCTCACATCATTTACAGTGATTCAACATGTTACCGATATCTTCATCCCCAATCATGTCATTTAATTGGGAGATTATTACGTAGGGCTCCGAACCTCAGTCTCGACTGGTAGGACAATGTTCACTTAGGTGACCTTGTGGTGGCTTCAACGAGATTCAATGTGTGCCTCGGCATACACTCCTGGAATCTGCCAGTCTATTCTAAAGGCCAACTGATCACTTTTCGTTATCACACAAGGATTGGAATATAAGTGTAAATAACATTTACTTCCTGTACATAGTGGCTTTAAATCCTGGGTTACCTACTATGCAAATCAGACAGCACCATTACGCTGCGATAGAGTTGCTGCATTACAGCACCAGAGACCAGGGTTCGATTCTGACTACGGGTGCTGTCGATACGGAGTTTGTACCTTCTCCCTGTGACCGCATGGGTTTTCTCCGGGTGCTTCAGTTCCCTCCCACAGTCCAAACATGTACCAGTTTGTTGGTTAATTGGATTCTGGTAAATTGTAAATTGTCCCTAGTGTGCAGGATAGAACTAGTGTATGGGGTGATCGCTGGTTGGCACGGATCCGGTGGGCCAAGGCGTCTGTTTCCACACTGTCCCTCTAAAGTAAAGTCATGAAACCATGACGCACTGTGTACAGATTTTGTCTCCTTTCGTAAAGGAAGGCTAAGCTTGCTTTGAATAGATTGCAGCAGGTTTTCATTAGACTGATTCATGGGGTGGCGGTGGTTGCCCTCTGAGAAGAGAGTAAGCACCCTCAACCAAATCTTGACGTTACCTCTATTAACCTTGATCCCTGTAAGGACATCATTCCCTTCTCCCAGTTTGTCCCGCTCTGTCACGTCGGTGCTGATAATTAAACGTTCCACACGAGTGCACCTGCGAAGTCTTCATTTTTCCTCACCATGGTTGGCAGGTCACTCAACTGTGTCTGCACTGTTTGCCACACTCCTGCTCTCACCTCCTCTCCTCCCAGTCAGTGCAAGGATACCCTTATAGTATCCTTATGGTTATAGGATAACCAGTGCACAGGTTGTCCTTACCTTCCACCCCATCAGCTCCACAGTCCACAGGACTTTGTTCCACCTCCCCTGCCCTCCCCCACATCATGGCAGTCCACCACCAGACAATGTCCTCCCCCTCCCTTGCCCTGTCAACATGGAGAAGGAACCATCACCTCTCAGCTCCTTGGTTCACTTTTCCATCTCCACTGCCCACTCGTGTCCATGGAGCGATTTCCCGTGGGTCCAAAGGGTCCTGGCATCCATACACACAAACATCTCTTCCAGGTGAAGCAGTACGTGTCTTGGACAGCACGGGAGTGGCCATCCCGAGCACCTTCAAGGTCAGCTGCAAGAGACAGCCCTGGGACACAAAGATGGCCGGGCGAGGAGAGGGACGTTGGTTCATGGGCACAGCCAATCCAGGGTGACGGAGGAGGCCCTGCAGAAGCCTGGGGCTTACTTGGATTGGGAACTGCTCCAGCAGACCGAGTGCGCGGGTGGACTGGACTTTGGGCTTTGGAAATGGCGCCAAAACGTCCGCATGTGTAAATATGTAAAAAGGATTTCACTGTGCACCTGCACATGTGACAACTTAGCCAACATTGAACCATTGAACCAATGCACGTTTTCCAATCTGCTACCAACTTATTGCTTTACACCCCTTTCTGCCCATCTCCTTATGTGCTGTATTTATTTAACTGTTTTGTCCAGATGCCTCATCAGCAGAATAATTCTATCTAATTCCATCAACCTCTCTGGCTGCTCATTTCAGATGTCAATCACCCTATTCAATTGGAACTGAATACCCCAAATAACCAGCCTTTCCTGTTTCTGTCAGAACTTGCCCTTTCTTGATGTAAGCTCAACCACCTACAATAAGAAATATGTAATAGTCTGAAGAAGATTTCCAACATGAAACGCCACCTATCCATGTTCTCCAGAGATGCTGCCTGACCCGCTGAGTTACTCCAGCACTGTGTGTCTTCTTTTTTAACCCTGTAATATGACTCAGTATCCCTCTCCACAAATGCTACCTCACCTCTTTCTTTACAGATGCAGTGTGGAAACAGCCTCTTCAGCCCACCGAACCCGCGCCGACCAGCGATCCCCGTACACCAGCACTATCCTACACACTAGGGACAATTTACAATTTTATTGAAGACAGTTGAAGTATAAACCTTTATGTCTTTGAGGTGTGGGAGGAAACTGGAGCACCGGGAGAAAACCCGATGCGGTCACAGGGAGAACGTATAAAATCCGTACAGGCAGCACACGTAATCAGGATCGAACCTGAGTCTCTGGCACCATAAAGCCCCGCTCCCACTTTCCCGAGTTACTCACGAATTCTCCCGAGTTTTCCCCTTGATTCAAACTCGGAGAATGTCCGTAGCGAGGCCGTGGGAGTGTGTAGATATATCGTAGCGGCTCGTTACGCCAGCCGTAGGTACTCGTGGCATCAGGTAAGTCGGGATGTTTTTTCCAGCCGGACAAAACAGTCCACGAGTAAAAGGATAGTCGGGAGGAGGAGTTCATAGATCACAAAAATCTTTTTGTTTTTAACGTCCTTTCAACTCGACAGAGGACTCGGGAAAGTGGGACAGGCCCTTTAAGGATGCAACTCTACTGCTGCATTGCCGTGCCACTAATGGTATATCTGAGGTTGCCAAACTCACACACACGTATGCTCACACACACCCGCACACATAAACACACACACATACAAACACACATATGTACACACGTGCACACGCGCGCACACATGCATATGCACACACACACACACACGCAAGTGCACACACCCCCACATATGAGCACATACACATGCGCACACACATACATGCACATACACACACATGCACACACACAAACACAAGCACACACACATGCGCACACATGCACACACAAACACAAGTGCACACACACATGCGCACACACACATGTGCGCATGCTCACACACACACATACATGTACCCGCACACATGCACACACACACATGCAGCATGTACACATGTGCAGACACAGACACACACACAGACACACACACACACACACACACACACACACACACACTCTGTGCTCTGAGCCTGCCTGAGATGGATATCAGCACAGCCGAGGTGAAATCGCTTCACAGTGACATTATACTGGCTCAATTAATATTTTGTGGCAGATTTTAAATGGTGTTTCACCTGGCAATTAAAATAACAGCTCAGTTTGATGCCCAGGGTGATCTAAAAGTCACAGTGAAAGGAGGGTAATACACAATGAAAATAGCAACATTGATGTGGGAAAACGCCCTGAAGGAGCTACAGAGGAGCATAATCTGATCAAAATATAACACAGCAGGGAATATTAGGGGCCAGGTGACCACAGTCCAGCTTTGAGAGGCTTTAAAGAACATCGTAGTTTGGTGTGTGCAGACATACACTCAAATCTATCATCAATTTGTTTTGAGTTTATTCAGATGGAAAAATGTTAATTAAAAATTTCCATTGATTCCTCTACCATTCCAGAATATAAACTCAATAACACAAAAAACTATTAATAATTTATCCACCAGCCATTAGTATAATGTGATTTTGCTGCTATTTAAAAAAGTGAAAACAATCTGCTTATTGCCATATAACAGGCGGCTGTAACAATCTTAATCAAGGCTCTGGCGCTGATTTGGATAGGGATAAGGCGAAATATATACGCCCATTCTATTCTTCAGAGGCTTGGTGCAGTTGGGGTGATTACTGCTGTCTCACAGCATACGGGGCTGTGCTGTGTTTGTTATGCTGCAGTGTTGTGGATGGAGCTTCTAATCCAATGCAATCAGCATTCATTACCTGAGATTCCCCGGGGAACACTGTGCCCTTTAGAGAGCGCGGTACTCGTTTATACAATTTCAACTGAGCGTAAGAATCTGTTCAAATATTAAGCAGATTTCTTTTTAATGCTATAATCTCAAACAGTCTTCGACCCTCAGATATAACCATTTATTTATATTTCAAAAATTATTCAGGGATAGGAGGAGGAAGCGCAGGAACTAAGTACTCCTGGGCAGCCCATGTTTGACCACTGGAAGACTGTCTATTTTCACTCTGGTGTCCTGGGAGCTCCCCACATGACAGATAACAGGCACGGCTCATTGCGTTCATATTGAACCACTCTAGTACATTCCTCTTCCCCAGAGTTGCAGTAGGATATCACCGTATGTTTGGAACGCCAGCAGGTAAACTCGCACTTGCAAAGTGAAGATGCTGATTGTAAAAGAAACAAAGACATCCTGTACATCGGCGGGATCGCAAATGTAGACTCGACGACCGCTTCACTGAACAATTATGCTCAGCCCGCCGAGGCCAACAGGATCTCCTCTGTTGCCAGAGCGAAACCGCATGCAACTTGGAGGAACAGCACCTCATATTTCGCTTGGGCAGCTTACACCCCAGCGGTATGATCATCGAATTTCCTAAATATAAGTAACTTCCTCCTGCACTCTCCTGCACATCCCCCTTCCCCCTTGCCCCCTTCCTCTACCCTAGTCACTTTACCAGTTCCACAGTTCTCCACATTGTTGCCCTCTTGAGATCACACCATCCCTGGCCAACAAAGGGCCCACCAGGCACCAACCACCCTGCCTGAGGTCATTTGTGATCAGCCCAGGTTGGTCCTGGTCTTTTCTCGCCTCCAGTTCTTCACCCCTCCCCATCCCCACCCTCTACTTTCAGTCTGAAGCGAGGTCTCGAGCCAAAACGCCACCTATCCTTTTTCTCTAGAGATGCTGCCTGACTTGCCAATTACTCCCAGCACCCTGTGCTTTTTAAATACCCCTGGTTCCTTGTGAATTGCCCCAGGTCGGGTTTGCCCACAAAGAGTTCAGGTCGAGTTAGTTTGTGTGCTGCATGGCAAGTTAAATTTCACCACACCAACTGGTGTATGTGATAATAAATATCCCTTGTCCTTTTGTTGTCCCTTGTCCTTTGTTAATGAATTGGCCACATTGGGCTCTAACTCCATCTACATGTTTGCAGATGGCATCATTGTGGACATCATCATGGACAGTGACAAGGGGGAGTCTAGGAGGGAGATAGGGAACTTCGTAACAAGGTGTCAAGACAACAACCTCTCCCTCAATGTGAGCAAGATGAAGGAGCTGGTTATGGACGTCTTGAAGCGTGGGGGAGTCTATAGGCAATAGGCAATAGGTGCAGGAGTAGGCCATTCGGCCCTACGAGCCGACACTGCCATTCAATGTGATCATGGCTGATCGTCCACAATCAGTACCCCAATGCCCCAATCAGTACCCCAATACCCCAATGTCCACAATCAGTACACCAATACCCCAATTAGCATCCCTGAGCTGAAGAAGAAATGGTAGAGAGCTTCAAGTTCCTATGAGGTAATATTACCAATAAAGTATCGTGCGATGCAACCACACCATGCGATAGCCAAGAAGGCACAATAACACATCTAATTCCACAGGAGACTGAAGATATTTGCCTCGGCTTAGTTTAGTTTTTAGTTTAGAAATACAACTCGGAAACAGGCCCTTCGGCCCACCGAGTCTGCACCGACCAGCGATCTCACTGTACGCTAGCATATCCTACACACCAGGAACAATTTAAAATGTTACCAAAGCCAATGAACCTACAAATCCGTACGTCTTTGGAGTGTGGGAGGAATCTGGAGCATCCAGGGAAAACCCACCTGGTCACGGGGAGAACGTAAAAACTGTGTTCAGACAGCACCGGTAGTCAGGATTGAATCGGGGTCTCTGGCGCTGTGCTGCTGCACCACTGCATCTGAGCCACTGTACGGTTCTATGTTCTATACGGTGATGTGACGACAACACAAACTTACATTTGTCAATTTTCCAACATCTCTAAAAGGCAACTCAGCGGGTCGGGCAGCATCTGTGGAGGAGATGGGCATTTCGGTGACATTTCAGGACCTTCTTGAGACCCGAAACATCGCATCTCCATTCCCCCCACAGATGCTGCCTGACCCGCTGGGTTCCTCCAGCACTTTGTGCTTTGCCAAAGATTCCAGCATCTGCAGTTCCCTCCGTCTTAGACAACTCAAATTGTTTGGGTCAGGAACACATTTTTGCAATTCCTTTCAACACAGGCAAGCGCTCCCTGTTGCATGGGTCAGATTACAGAGGTCTCATTTGGTAGTAAAAGTCTGAGAGAACCATTGCCGACTTCTGATGTGACTCAAATTCTGTAAGGGCTTAATCCGCCAGCAGGGCACCTTCCCGACAAACCCTTAAAACGCAAGCACTCAAAGATTCCCTCCAATGGGAAACATCACATTTACAATACAGCGTGACTGAAGGAGAGAGTACTGCGGTGTAAATACACTTCAATAATCCCGAGATGTTTAATCAGTTTTTAATATACTCGTTCTGTAGTTAATGCACTCTTATCATACTCTTTCTGGATTCCCCGAAGGCTGTCAAGATGCATACTTATACGCCTGCTTTTTAAACCAGGCAGCGTGGGCTTTTGTACCGTGCACAGTTAGCCTGCAAGCTTGGCAGTAAGTCGAGGCACGCGTTGCCATTTGATTCAACACGAGCTGCAAGAGACAAGTAACAAGGTGACAGAGACAGGCACCGTGATCCTGCTGCTCGGACGATCAGAGTTATCAACGATCCTTGGCTGCTCCCAAACACTCTGGGGACCAAAGGTTAATCCGGGCACCGATGCAAGCAACACAGGAGACAAGATAAGCCTTTTAAATATTATCACCTGTAAACTCACACCGACAAACTGGGGTTCGTTTCCTTCGAGCAAAGAAATTTGATAGAGTGTACAAGACCACAATATCATGAGACATGGAAACAGTTAGGCCATTCAGCCCATCGAGTCTGTTCCGCCATTCGATCACGGCTGATTTATTGCCCCCCCCAACCCCATTCTCCTCTGTTCCCCCGTAAACCATTGATGCCTGTACTAATCAAGAATTTATCGATCTCCACTTTATAAATACCCATTGACTTGGCCTTCATAGCCGTCTGTGGCAATGAATTCCACAGATTCACTGCCCTGTGTCTAAAGAAATTGTTCCTCATATCCATCCTAATGGTATGTCCTTTTATTCTGAGGCAGTGCCCTCTGATCCCAGACACTCCCCCTACTGGAAACATCCTCTCCACATCCACGCTATCTAGGCCTTTCATTATTCAGTAGTTTTTAATAGACAATAGGTGCAGGAGTAGGCCATTCAGCCCTTCGAGCCAGCACCGCCATTCAAGGTGATCATGGCTGATCATCCCCAATTAGTATCCCGGTCCTGCCTTCTCCCCATATCGCCTGACGCCGCTATCTTTAAGAGCCCTATCTAGCTCTCTCTTGAAAGTATCCAGAGAACCGGCCTCCACCGCCCTCTGAGGCAGAAAATTCCACAGACTCACAACTCTCTGTGTGAAAAAGTGTTTCCTCGTCTCCGTTCTAAATGGCTTACTCCTTATTCTTAAACTGTGGTCCCTGATTCTGGACTCCCCCAACATCGGGAACATGTTTCCTATGTTGTCTAGCCTGTCCAAACCCTTAATAACCTTATATGTTTCAATAAGATCCCCTCTTATCCTGGTAAACTCCAGAGTATTCAAGCCCAGCCGCTCTATTCTCTCAGCATATGACAGTCCCGCCATCCCGGGAATTAACCTTGTAAACCTACGCTGCACTCCCTCAATAGCAAGAATGTCCTTCCTCAAATTAGGGGACCAAAACTTCACACAATACTCCAGGTGTGGTCTCACTGGGGCCCTGTACAACTGCAGAAGGACCTCTTTGCTCCTATTGCTTCAATGAGATCCCCCTCATCCTTCCAAGCCATAGACTTGATTAGATAGGTAAGCATATTGTGTAAGCATAACTGATCCTGGCAGTGATCAAATTTGAAGGGTGGAAATGTTGTGGTACTGATATCGGTTTATGATTATCACGTATACCAGGGTACAGTGAAAAACCTTTGTATGCCATCCAATTAAACCATATAATGCTAGACATTAATACGATGAAGCCATACAGAAGTATAACGGATGCAGCAGAGAGAACAAAATTAGAGAATAAAGAGAAGAATATTTAATGGGTAAGACAGGAAGGAGACACGAGTCAAGGCTGGTAATGACCTGGGACGTACCGTCTGGTGCGATCATGGAGGCGAAAACCAGGGCCTTGAAGGGGGAATTGGATAGGCAGTTTAGTTGAGTTTAGAGGTAAAGAGATACATGCAGAAACAGGCCCTTCGGCCGTCCAAGTCCACGCCAACCAGCGATCACCCAGACACTAGCATTATCCTAAACACGAGGGATAATTTACAATTTTACTGAAGCCAATTAATCTACAAACCTGAACATCTTAAGAGCGTGGGAGGAAACTGGAGCACCCAGAGAAAGACCGCCTGGTCACAGGGAGAATGTACCAACTCCGTACTGACTTTGCCCGTAGTCAGGATT
This sequence comes from Okamejei kenojei, assembly GCA_035221665.1. Classification (NCBI taxonomy): domain Eukaryota; kingdom Metazoa; phylum Chordata; class Chondrichthyes; order Rajiformes; family Rajidae; genus Okamejei; species Okamejei kenojei. The sequence continues at coordinate 36,014,815 of CM069143.1, forward strand.
GAACCCGGGTCTCTGGTGCTGTAAGGCAGCAACCCCACCGCTGCCTCACTGTTCCACCCTGAACATGGGGAGCCTATGAAGTGAGTGAAGGGATCAGGAGAGAATACAGTTGCAGGTCTGTTGAGGAAGGGAATTAACAGAAATATTCCACTAGGAGCTAATGGAGACCGAATGGGTCAAATGGACCACGTCTCTGCCCTAACTTCCATATGTTTATCTAAAAGCCCCTTAAACGATACAGCTCAAACGCTCCCAATATCTCAGGCTCTCGAGTCCTGGCAGCATTCTCATGAATCACTGCACCCTTTCCAGCTTGACAACATCTTTCCTATAACATCGTGATGCCTAAAACTGAACACAATACTCTAAATGTGGCCTCAACAACATCATATGTAACTGGAACATGCCCTCCCAACTTCTATACTCAGTGCTCTGACTGCTGTAAGCCAATGTGCCAAAAGTATTTTGGACCACCCTATCTACCGATGATGCTACTTTCAAGGAACTATGTCCCTGAACTCCTGGATCAACCACTCGGCCAACCAAACCCGCAAATAGATCAGACTACACACGGGCGGCAAATTTCCTCTCCTGAACGGCAGTTGTGAACCAAATAGTGATTTCAATAATCCAGTGGTTTTGTGGTCACCATTACTGAGACCACCCTTGTGTAAATTCTAAACTATTTATCTGCAAGAAAACACGCCAGTACCTCTCCTTTCATACAGGTTTAAAGTGATTTGGCATGTCACCGAATACTCGAACAAAAGTCCACAGATGTGCTGTGGAAAGTATCCACACTTGATGCAGGAACACGCGAGGTTGCAGAGAGCGCTGGACTCCGCCCGGTCCATCATATGCAAAGCCCTCGCCACCATCAACGGCATCTGCATGCGGCGCTGCATCTATCATCAAGGGTCCCCAAATCCAGGCCATTCCCTCTTCTCACTGCTCCTGTCAGGCAGGTGGTCCAGACGCACGAGGTCCCACACTACCGGGATCACGGACAGCTACTTTCCCACAACTATCAGGTCACGGAACCGACCTGCAGAACCCGAGTTTAGTTTAGTTTAGCTTATTGTCACCTGTACCGAGGTACAGTGAAAAGCTTTTGTTGCGTGCTATCCGGTCAGCAGAAAGACATTACAAGATTCCAACTCAGCCATCCACAGTGTACACCCATAGGTACAGATACATGATAAAGGGAATAATGTTTAGCACATAATAAAGTCCAGTAAAGATAGCTCCGATGAAGCTCAGGACCACTCTCTAGTTGTTGATAGAATGGTTCCGTTGCCTGATAACAGTAGCCACCTCGGCAATGGAACACTATGAACCAAGCCCTTCGGCTCAAAACGTATGATAATGGACTTGTTTACTAATTATGTGTCCCAAGACCTCAACGGTGGAACAGGCGGAGGATGGTGGCTGACCTTAGTGGAGCGTCACAACGGCTGGGAAGGCGGATGAAGGCTGCAGCAGAAAAGGGTCTCCAGTCGTCTTGTACTCCATGCCACTGGATCCTGACCAGATCTGTCAAGGACCGTGTGGTGGCTGTCTGTGCACCAGTCTCCCCACGTTAAACAAAGTCACGCACAGGCATCCTCCATGAGAGGACAGTCATACTCGTTTCGAGTGAGCGCCGATGATGTGTTTTTGCACTCATGTATTTCCCTGTTCATTGTTTTGTTGAATGTATGTGTAATTTATGTACTCTAAAGATGCTGCAGCAAATTAGTAAGCCCAAGCGGTCACAGGGAGAACGTGCAAACTCCACACAGACAGCACCTGAGGTCAGGATGGAACCATGTTCTCTGGTGCTGTGAGGCAGCTGCTCTCCCAGCCTGTGCAGGTGATAATAATCTTGATTTTACTTGACTTGACTTGACATGCACAGCTGGTAGAGATGCTGCCTCACAGCGCCAGAGACCTGGGATCGATTCTGACCATGGGTGCTGTCTGTGTGGAGTTGGCACGTTCTCCCTGTAACTGCATGGGTATCCTTCGGGAGCTCTGGTTTCCTCCCACATCCCAAGATATGTGGGCTTGTGGGATAATGGGGTTCTACAAATTGTCCCTCGTGCCCAGGGACTGGATGGGAAAATGGGATAACATGGAGCTAGTGTGAACGGGTGATCAATGGCTAGCATGGACTCGGTGGGCTGAAGGGCCTGTTTCCTCATTGTATATCTATACGAGCTGCTATATTGAGATTTGAGACTTGACAATTGTCCAGCACAGAAGCAGGCCCTTCAGCCCACATCGTCAATGCCAACCTTTTTGCCCACCTACACTATCCCATTTGCCCACATTAGGACCATATTGACCTACGCCTGGTTTATTATATTTTTGGTGTTTTCTAATTCAAGATCAGATTAGCATTGTTGTTGGCGCTATAGAAACAATTGCCATTTTCCAATACCTGAAGCTTGCCGTTAAAGCATAGGAACGTTAGAAATAGGAGCAGGAGTCGGCCATTTGACCCCTCGGGCTTGTTCTGTCGTTCAAAAACATCATGAGTGATGGTATGCCTCAAATCCTCTTTATTGCCTGTTTTCCATATCCCCTGATGCTATTAGTATTCAATACCTTTATCACAATAACTATCCACATTCCTCCCTGGCTAAGATTTACAGCCCTCTGTGTGAATAAACTTCTCCTCATCTCAGTCTTAATTGGCTCACCCTTTCTCCTGAGACTCTTTGCTTCACTGCCAATGAAGTACTTTGAAGTAAATTGCAAGGTAATAAAAGTAGCAACTGATTATTGACTCCAAGGCCGTACAGTGGCACCAAAGTAGACAGAGTCGCAGAGGCACAGAGTCACACAGCACGGAAACAGGACGCTCGGCCCAAGTTGCCATGCCGACCAAGACGCCCCATCTACCTAGTCCCACCTGCCTGCGTTTGGCCCATATCCCTCTAAACCTTTCCTCTCCTTTAAATAAACTTACATTTATTGGCATTTTTCAATACCTAAAACGTCCTTTAAAGCTTAAGAGCACACGTTTGCGTACAAAATCATGAGAGGAATAGATAGGGTAAATGCACAGAATCTTTTGCCCAGAGTAGGGCAATCGAGAACCAGAGGACATAGGTTTAAGGTGAGGGAGGAATGGTTCAATGACAAGCATTAAGTGTGAAAATCTCACCATGGATTTGAGCTCCATTCCTGTATGTAAGCCAGGAAATCCTTCAGGACTTCTGTTGAAGTTCAAGCAGTTTCCCTGTGATAATGTGGGCTGACACGGGAGCAGAGCTCTGCGAGAGTGCTGCTTCACAAAAGTAATCAATGAATTATGAATCATCTTAAGATGTTTTGTGAATGTGGAAAGCATCACGTTCTTTCCTACGCCATTCATTTTTTACAAGTTCAAACTTCCAGCAACAGCCCAATGGAGCTGAAACTTTTCGATTAAATAGGAAAGGCCAGAAGTCTTCAGTGTTTGTATAAGTGGGTTGTGCACCAGGGGTGTGGCTGGGTAACAGAAACTGACCAAAGCAGTAAATTTCAACAACATTGGAATATAGGAATAGGAGTAGAATTAGGCCATTTGGCCCATCAAGTCTACTCCTCCATGCAATCATGGCTGATCTTTCCCTCTCAAACCCATTCTCCTGCCTTCTCCCCATAACTTTTGACACCCTTACTAATCAAGAACCTGTCACTCTCCGTTTCCGTGCGGTTCCCGGAGGTTTTTGTCCTCCGGCAACCACCTTCAACTAGCATCGCAACCGGCTTCGACTACAAAATTACCGATTTTTAAAACGGAAACCACTTCGACCATTAGAGAGACTGACAAAAACCTCCGGGAACCTCCGGGAACCGCATGGAAACCTTGGGTGGGGCGCAAAGTCTCCAGAGGTTTCCGTTCAGGTTTCCTAAGTGGGACAGGGGCATTAAGCAATACTCAAATAGTTCAACACCATGCAGCCAAGAGCAGTCCACTTGATAGGCACCTCATCCACAGTCACATTCACTCCACCACCGACATTGTCATATCCATCATCTATAGGATACACTGCAGTAACTCACCAAGACTCCTCAGCCAGTAACTTCCAAACCCATGACATCTAGTAGTTAGAAGAACAAGGGCAGCAAAAGCAAGAGAACATCACTGAGTATGGAAGTTGGAAGTTCATATCACATGATTATAGAAATTGGGAGGTTATGTTATAGTTGTACAAGACAGTCTTGGTCGCTCCATTATGAAAGATGTTAAACTGTAAAGGGTGCAGAGATTTACAAGGATGTTGCCAGGCCTCGAGGGCCTGAGCTATAGAAAGAGGTTGGGCAGGTTAGGAGTTTATTTCTTGGAGTGTATGGAGTGCAGGATCTCAGGAGAAGGGTTCCCACCCAAAATGTCACCAATCCTTGTTCTCCTGAGATGTTGCCTGACCTGCTGCGTCTCTCCAATACTCTGTGTGTTCTTTTGATTACCAGCATCTGCAGTTCCTTATTTCTACATCTCTCTGAAAGGAATGTTGTTTCCTTGCACACCCGCTGACATAGTCATACAGCACGGAAACAGACCCTTCGGCCCAACTTGTCCATGCCAGCCGAGATGCCCCATTTATGTTAGCTGCATTTGCACGCATTTGGTCCGTATCCCACTAAGGCTTTCCTTTCCTGCCCTTGTCCTTCTAACCGAGTGTGTCAGGGGTCAGCAGCCTTGGGAGGAACTGCAGTCCACTTTGTAGACAGTTGATCAGCCGGCACTGTGCACGGTGGTGAGCAAGTGAACGTTTGGTCAATGGATGGCTGGTCAAGAGGGCCGCGGTGTTCTGGGTGCCTATGTGTTGTTGGGCCGATCCAGGCACATGGAGAGCAGTCCATCACAACCCTGCCTTGTGGAGAGCCCATGGCCATCAGTGGGTGAGGAACTCATTGCAGGATCCACAGCCTCCAACCTCTTTGGTGGAGCACGACGGTGCAGCCGGAAGTTAGGACCCGGTGGGCCTCGGCCTGTAGAGGGAGCCGCCGAGCCCAGTCCCTGCCCGTCCCCTGAGGTGAGGATGGAGGGAACCGGCGATGGCGGACACACGAACAAGGGGCAGTAAGAGAGAGAACCAGGGACTAACCTCCCGCACCCTCAAGGTCAGCTGCGGGAGGCCCCCCGGGGCTCAAAGTCTGACGGTGGCCGGGCGAGGACAGGGATGACGGTTTGCTGGACGATCCGGATGGAGGCGCCGGTTGGAGGCCCTGCAGAAGCCTAGGGCTCGCCTGGATCGGGCACCGCTCCAGGAGACCGAGCAGGCGGACCGGACTTGGCGTTGGGAATAGCGGCAAAATCTGGCGACTCTGGCATGCAGTATCAGTGGACTATCTCTATACACTTTGTACTAATCAGGGAGTGTGCTGAGTTATGTCAATAATTTACTGAACTGTCTGCAAAAGAAGAATGTCACTGTGTGTGACAACAACGAACCATTGAACCATTGGGTTGGTGCAGGAAGGAACTGGAGATGCTGGTTTACACCGAAGAGAGACACAAAATGCTGCAGTAGCTCAGCAGGTCTGGCAGCATCTCTGGAGAAAAGGAAGAGGTGACATTTTGGGTCGGGACCCTTCTTCAGACTGAGAGTCGGATGAACCATTGGGCTTACTGTTGTTCTGTGCACTGACACTATGACTCTGTAAATCCTGGCTAAAACAGAGTAGTAATAGCACCAACATTTAGTAAAGGCTTCATGTATTGTTAGGCCATTTTGGTCAAGTCTGTGTTTTTGCAGATACAAGACAAGCTGTTGATGGTGCCAGTAAGTCTAGGGCCCACATCAGTGGTGCAGATAAGAAATGTATGAGTATCTCTTCAATTGACAGAATTAATGGTATTTCTGCAGAAGACCTCACAGAAGTGTAAAATGCATGAAGATGATTGAATTACTGCAAAAGCATTGTATATATTGTAAATACCGTTGCCAGATCAGTTACCCTGCTGTTTGTTGATTGGCCAAAGTGTTAAGCCCTGGCATGGTTGTTTTGAATGCCAGGGTAAATGTTGCATTATTGAAGTTAAGTTAGCTTCCTCTAGAAGCTTCTCCTGAAATGTATGGGGGGGGGGGGGGGGGGGGGGGTAACAGTCAATAATGTATTGTTGTAATTAATATCTTTGATTGGATTGTAAAGAGACCACTCCTATGTGGTTTGGCCCCTCAGGGTTCGGGGACCTATAAAAGGCAGCCCTCACGAGGTCCTTTGTCGATCTTCTGGAAGAGCGCTTGGGACTGTCAAGAGTCAAGAGAGTTTATTGTCGTGTGTCCCAGATAGGACAATGAAATTCTTGCACTGTGTGACCTTTTGGAGTGTCTCTGCTTGCACGAGGCTGAAGGGCTTGGCCAGGCTGATACAAGAATTGAACCCGCGGTGGTTAGGTAACGTAAATGGGAATTTGCTGTTCAATCTAACAATAAAATTGAATTGTTCCAGTGCTTGACTCAGTACTTTATTAACTGAACTAGTCTGGGGGGGAGCTTTCAAGGACGTACATGGATGTACACGGTAAATGTTAGGGAATTGAGGAGTGCAGTAGAACAGAGGGATCTAGGAATAACTGTGCATAGTTCCCTGGAGGTGGAATCTCATGTAGATAGGGTGGTAAAGAAAGCTTTTGGTGTGCTGGCCTTTATAAATCAGAGCATTGAGTCTAGAAGTTGGGATGTAATGTTAAAATTGTACAAGGCATTGGTGAGGCCAATTCTGGAGTATGGTGAACAATTCTGGTCGCCAAATTATAGGAAAGATGTCAACAAAATAGAGAGAGTACAGAGGAGATTTACTAGAATGTTGCCTGGGTTTCAGCACCTAAGTTCCAGAGAAAGGTTGAACAAGATAGGTCTTTATTCTTTGGAGCGCAGAAGGTTAAGGGGGGACTTGATAGAGGTTTTTTAAATGATGAGAGGGATAGACAGAGTTGACGTGGATAAGCTTTTCCCATTGAGAGTAGGGAAGATTCAAACAAGAGGGCATGATTTGAGAATTAGGGGAGAATTAGGGTAACATGAGGGGGAACTTCTTTATTCAGAGAGTGGTAGCTGTGTGGAATGGGCTTCCAGTGGAAGTGGTGGAGGATTTTATCGTTTAAAAATAAATTGGATAGGTATATGGACGGGAGAGGAATGGAGGGTTATGATCTGAGTGCAGGTAGATGGGACTAAGTGAGAGTAGTGTTCGGCACGGACTAGAAGGGCCGAGAGGGCCTGTTTCCGTGCTCTAATTGTTATATGGTTATATGGTCATACAAGAGCATATTTACAACTCAAACTTACGAAAATCCATTCCATGCCTAAAAATCCCTTTGTGATATCTGAGCTACTTAAGTGCAAGTTGTTTTGGTTTTTATAAGACGGGGCCAGTACTTCTGTGGTCTTTTAGCAACTGCGTGCAAAGAATATATGATGCAGGCAAAGGAATCTCTCTTGTGCCTACGCCAAGGCAGTCCTCTCAGCAAAGCTGCCAGGGTGAGTGAGACTGTTCTATGTACACCGACCATCCCATGAACACACTGGCATTTAATTCCTTCCCTGCACTGTATGGAGTGCCCTGGGTAATGTTTTTATACACAATTCCTGTCTCGTTCTAAAACAGCCATTAACCCCAAAAGGTTAGTGACTGCATTCAAATTGTTCAGACAGGACGTTAACACGCATGACTTAACCGGGGCACTAAAAATAGCAGGCAGAGCAAACCTATCTCCTCCTGTGTTTATTTAAACGTGCTGCCTGCCCTCGTGATGGTGCACGTAGACCAGGAGCATGCTGTTGTAATTTAGCAACTAATCTAACAACAGGTTTAAACATCTCGGAATTAATAGCACATTGGGGCTTGGCTGCCGTCGCACTGTTCTCAGCACAGCGTACTTCATGTTTACATTTGAGCGTGGATTTTTCCATCCGCCAGTTTCAGTCCCAACCCCCTCTCCCACATAAACACGATATTCTAAACTGATTCCAGGTCAAGCTTCCCTGCAGCTCAGGCCCAACCCACTGCAAGTGTTGTTTTCATCTAATGCTTTCCACAAAGCCTTCATCGGTCGGGGCATAGAGCATCAGAGTTAGGAAGGTTGAGTTGCTGCTTTACACCGCCTAACCCGGGTTCGATACTGACTATAGGTGTTTGTACGGAGATTGTACATTCTCTCAGTCACCACGTAGGTTTTCTCCAGGTGCTCTAGTTTTTTCCCATACCCCAAAGACACACAGATTTGTAGGTTAATTGGCTTCGGTAAAAATTGTAATTGTCCCAAGTGTGTGGGATAGCGCGGGCGTACGGGGGTCGCTGGTTGACATGGACTTGGTGGGCCGAAGGGCCTGTTTCCTCTCTCTAAACTAAACTAAAGTAAAGTCATGTTGCAGCTTTATAGGACTTTGGGTAGGCCACATTTCGGGTATTGGGTGAAGTTCTGGTCGCCCCATTACAGGGAGGATGCGGAGAATTTAGAAAGGGAGCAAAGGAGGCTTACCAGAACGCTAATAATGAACTCAAAGTGCCGGAGTAATTCAGCAGGTCAGGCAGCATCTCTGGAGAACGTGGATAGGTGACGTTTTGGGTCGAGACCCTTCCTCAGATTCGAGAATGCAGCCTGGATTGGGGGGGGGGGGAGGGGGGGGGGGGGTATTACTATCAGGAGAGGTTGGGCCAACTTGGATTGCTTTCTTTGGAGTATCAAGGCTGAAGGGAAATCTGATAGAAGTACATACAATTATAAGTGGCACATTTACGGTAGACAGAAACCTATTTCCAGATTGGAAATGTCAAAGACTCGAGGGCGTAGTTTTAAGGTGAGAGGACATAGTTTAATGGAGTATGGAGGATGTTTCTTTACACAGAGGGTGGCGGGTGCCTGGAACCTGCTGCCAGGGGTGGTGGAGTGGTGGGGACAGATGGGTAAGTGGCATTTAAGAGGCAAATCTGCAGGAGAAAGAGGAATGTGGATCATGTACAGTTTCACTTGGCATCATGCACTGCACGGTGGCACATGTTGGCCGAAGGGCCCGTTTCTGTGCGGTACGTCTAAAACACAGAGAACATATATCTTGATTTCACTCGAACCTGCTTATTGGAAATGGTTCGGGTTTGGAAATAAACATCATAAGGTGTTGACTGTTCAAGCGATGGTGAACTTGCTGGCAATGTCAGGATTTACAATCCATTCAAATGCCACATCAAAGGGCAACTAGGATTCAACATTACTGGGGGCTGGACTCACATGAAGGTCTGGTATTCTGGCAGATTTTTAAAATTATAGATTCTTTGTTGAGGTGGTTGCGGTAGAGTTGCTGCCTCACAGCGCCAGAGACCCGGGTTCAATCCTGACCACGGGGGCTGACTGTACGGAGTTTGTACATTCTCCCCGTGACCGCGTGGGTTTTCTCCGGGTGCTCCGGTTTCCTTCCACATACCACTTGAGGCCAAACCATTGGGTATTTTTAAAGCAGAGATTGACATGTTCTTGAGGGATATGGGGAGAAAGCAGGAACAGGGTACTGATTCTGGATGATCAGCCATGATCATATTGAATGGCCTACTCCTGCACCTATTTTCTATGTTCTATGTTCTTTGATTCTTGAAGGGTGTTAAAGGTTACAGGGAGAAGGCAGGAGAATGAGGTTGAGAGGGATAGATCAGCCATGAATGAATGGTGGAGTAGACTTGACGGGCTGAATGGCCTAATGCTGCTCCTATGATCTATGAACTCATGAACGTTTAACTTAAATACATCACTATTTCCCTCTATTCTACTCTATTAGCCACATCTTCAAATATCTCCAATAGATAAGGCAAACATGATTTCCCTTCCAGAAAGTAGGGCACATGGTGACGGTAGAGTTGCTGCCTTACAGCGCCAGAGATCTGGGTTCGATCCTGACTGGGCGCTGTCTGTATGGAGTTTGTATCCTCTCCCTGGGACCATGTGGGTTTTCTCCAGATTTGTAGGTTAATTAGCTTCTGTAATTTGTCCCTAGTGTGTAGGATAGTGCTAGTATTCAGGGGAGGGGTCGGCACGGACTCGGTGGGCCGAAGGGCTTGTTTCCGTGCTGTATCTTTAAAGTCTAAAGTCTAAGATGTAGATGGCGGAAGGTGAAGTAGCTATGAGCAGCCCACAAACTCATCTCTCGCGCCATCAGAAAGCTGCTAACGTTCCGTGATTGGATCGGGTAAGGATGTGGCTTCCTGGACGCACCAAAGCACAGCGGCGGCTGCCGGAGGAGACGGATGGCACGTTTGCAGTGGCCACGGGTCTCTGCATTGGTGCACGCAGCTGCAGGAGGCCCCACAGCAGCCTCACAGGACACCGGGCCATAAAGTGAGACAATAAGAAATTATCTGAGGAAGGGTCTCGACCCAAAACGTCACATTTTCCTTTTTTCCAGAAATGCTGCCTGACTTGCTGAGTTACTCCAGCATTTTGTGTCTACCTTCGGTCTAAACCAGCATCTGCAGTTCCTTCCCAGTGACTCCAACTCTCCCGCTTTCGGCGGGAGATCTCCCGCCGAAAGGCCATTTTCGCAAAATCTCCCGATCTCCCGCTTGAGATTTAATTTCTCCCACCCTGGCTTTGTGTCTCCCACTTAAGATGTATTTTCTCCCGCTTGAAATGTTCTTTCTCCCGCCCAATCACCTTTTTGAAAAGTGGAATTTAATTTTCATGCATTTCCACGGTGTATAAATCACCAAATGTGCACACGCGATACTACATACGTTTTAATGCATATAGTGCATACATGTATAATGTGCATGCTAGGCGCTCTACCCCCCCCCCCCCCCCCCCCCGGACCCCGGCCGCAAGGGACTTCGCGCTTCGCGCACATGAGTTTGGAGTCTCCAGTTTCCTAGGGGATCCAGGCGGGAGAATCTCCAGATCAGAAGGTGCTTGGGGTTGGAGTCTCTGCCTTCCTGCACAATACGAAATTGCATATCTCCTTGGACCTAGATTGGACTTTTCAGAGATTTGGAAATTGTAAGATGCCAGAACCTGTCGACTCTCTGCATGCTGTTCCAGAAGAAGACCTCTTGTACACGTGTATAGTACGAACTAGACTAAATGGGACCCGTTGGGTCCCAGCTTCACACGGGGGGGCTGGTCCCCCAACGCAATATTCCACCTCTCTACCAATTCCAATATTGCTGGCCAGTGGGGGGGGCTTTCTGAAGCGCTAACACGGTGTTGTGGGCTGAAGGGACTGGTTTCCAGAGGGCTAGTATGGACATTGTGGGTTGAATGGATTCTTGAGCTGGCAGCTGAGACCACACACACACACACTCACATTCACACACTCACTCACTCACTCACTCACTCACACACAAATACACACACAAATACACACACACACACACACACACACACACACACACACACACACACACACACACACACACACAACACACACACACTCACACTATCACACACACACACACTCACACACACACAGACACACTCACACTCACACACACACACACACACATACACACACTCACACATACACTCACAAACACACATACACACACACACACACTGACTCACACACCATATATATGGCGGTAAACCTTCTTTAATACTCACACGGCCTCTCCACTTTGGGGCTTCCGCAATCAGCGTGACCTCTGCACTTACCGGAAATTACGCAATCAGCGTGACCTGTCCACTAAGCGGAAGTCACGAAATGAGCGGGACTTTTGAACCAAACCCAGTCGGACCTAATAAAGCATTTATTCCTTCCAAACACAGTCTAAAAAAGCATTGCAGTTTCAAGCACAGGCAGGGCAGCAGACTAAACAACTCATGGCATTGTCATTAAGGGCTAACAAATCATTTATTGCAAGTACATTGCAGACTCACAGTTCAGTTGATTCACAGCTTAGAATGAGAGTCGTGGCCTCTACCTCGCGATCTTGCAGAATGACTGAGTCACATCCAGGCATCCAGGGTTTATAGTCCTGCCCCCACCCCCCCTCCCCAGAACGGGCGTTACCTTAATCATGGTGATTGACAGGCTAGAGGATCTCAAGATCTCAAGGTTTTTTAAACATTCATAACTTTTTTATTTTTCATCGATGGACTGTGAGTAAGATGGCCAAAAATCATAGCCATATACGGCAGCGTTTTTTCTAAAATCAATATACAGCGCAGACAGGAAGTGGTCAAGATGAGACTTTTAATTATATAGTTAGACTGGATAGCACATGGAACAAGCTTTTCACTCTTTGGCTGTGCGCATGACAATAATAAACTAAACATGGGACATAGAATATAAAACAGTACAGCACAGGACCAGGCATGTTGGCCCCCGATATTTGTACTGAGGCCAACTTAATCTAATTCCATCTGCCTGCACATGGTCCATATCCCTCCTCCCCCTGCTTGGTCTTGTACCTGTCTTTATGTTGCTATGTTATTTTCTTCCTTCATCACACTTAGTAGTGTCATTCCCTAGATGTCCTACACATCTCCTTTAAACTTTTCCTCTTCACCTTAATTCGACGTCCTCTCGCTTTTGACATTCCCAGCCAGGGAAAAGATTCTCTCCACCCTATCTATGCCTTTTATAATGTTATATATATCCATCAGCTCGCCCCTCAGGCCCCAATGCCACAGAGAAACCAATCCAAGTTTGTCCAGAGATGGATCTTCTCTCCAGAGATGCTGCCTTCCCGCTGAATTACTCCAGCATTTTGTGTCTACCTCTTCTGACAGCTAATACCCTGTCATCCAGCGAACATCCTGGTGAACCTGTTCTACACCCTCTCCAGAGCCCCCACATCCTTCCTGTATTACAGCTACCAGAACGGCACTCAATTCTCCATATGTGGACTAACCAAAGTTTAAAAAAAGTTGCGACAGATGTGTTTATAGTTAATGCCCTGTTAATATTCTTTTGTCGATATTTTATTATTACTCCTTTCATTATAGATGCCACCATTTTCCCAGTCTTCCTCAAGTTAGTTGAACAGGTTGGTAGGTAGTTCCTTGAATCCACTCTCCTTCATTTTGTAAACAGTGGGCCCACATTTGCCATCTTCATATTCAGAGTAACCATCCTGGAAGCTATAGGAAGCTGAATGGTGTTGCCCATCACGTCGACTGCCTCCATTGCCAACTCGTTCAAAACTCTGGAAAATAGATCATCCTATCCTTGGACTTTCAGTCCCACTAACTTCACTTGTCATAGAGTCACACGCATGAAAATAGGCAAGTAAAAGAAGGGTTCCAATCTGAAACGTCGCCTATTCCTTTTCTCCAGAGATGCTGCCTGATCCGCGGAGTTACTCCAGCAGTGTCTACTTTCGGCCCAACTTGCCCATGCCAACCAAAATGCCACATCTGCACTGGTCCCATCTGCCCCCATTTGGCCCAATACCCCTAAATCTTTCCACAAACCGTCCAAGTGTCTTTTAAATGTTGTTATAGTAGCTAGAGTTTTACGTTTGCAGATTCCTTCGATTCCTCACCAAGATGCAAGTGAACAGGAAGAGTGTATAGATATGATATCCTTACCTAAGGACCTTAGTAAACCAGATGAGGCTTTAAAAATCAAATTTGAAGTTCCAGTATCACCGATCTTCGGGGTTTATTTTCTAGATTATTTAGTGGGGTACAGCAAGGCTCGGTGCTGGGACCGCAGCTATTTACAATATATATCAATGATTTGGATGAAGAGATTCAGAGTAACATTAGCGAATTTGCGGATGTCACAAAGCTGGGTGGCAGTGTGAACCGTGAGGAGGATGCTGTGAGAATGCAGGGTGACTTGGACAGGTTGGGGGAGTGGGCAGGTGCATGGCAGATGAAGTTTAATGTGGATAAATGTGAGGTTATCCACTTTGGTATCAAAAACAGGAAGGCAGATTACTATTTAAATGGCGTCAAGTTGGGAAAAGGGGAAGAACAACGGGATCTTTGTTCATCAGGCTATGAAAGTAAGCATGCATGTACAGCAGGCAGTGAAGAAAGCGAATGGCATGTTGGCCTTTATAACAAGAGGAGTCAAGTATAGGAGCAAAGAGATCCTTCTGCAGGTATACAGGGCCCTAGTGAGTAGGAGTATTGTGTCCAGTTTTGGACCCTTAATTTGAGGAAGGACATTCTTGCTGTTGAGGGAGTGCAGCGTAGGTTTACAAGGTTAATTCCCGGGATGGCGGGACTGTCATATGCTGAGAGAATGGAGCGGCTAGGCTTGTTACACTCTGGAGTTTAGAAGGATGAGAGGGAATCTTATTGAAACATATATGATTGTTAAGGGTTTGGACACGCAAGAGGCAGGAAACATGTTCCCGATGTTGAGGGAGTCCAGAACCAGGGACCACAGTTTAAGAATAAGGGGTAAGCCATTTAGAACGGAGTCGAGGAAACACTTTTTCTCACAGAGATTTGTGAGCCTGTGGAATTCTCTGCCTCAGAGGGCGGTGGAGGCTGGTTCTCTGGATACTTTCAAGGGAGAGTTAGATCGGGCTCTTAAAGATAGCGGAGCCTGGGGATATGGAGAGAAGGCAGGAACGGGGTACTGATTGGGGATGATCTGCCACGATCACATTGAATGGTGGTGCTGGCTCGAAGGGCTGAATGGCCTACTCCTGCACCTATTGTCTTTTGTCTATTGTCTATTGTCTAATTCAGTGAATTTTAATTCCTAACTTTCGTGGCGAGATTTTAACTCTGAATCATTTGTCCAGGCCTCGGGAGTCTGCAGTCACTGGTACATTCCCCATATTTCCAGAAACTCGGTGGAATAGAGATGCTAATCACAGTAGCTGCAATCAGCCAAACAGTAGATAATGACCAAATAGGGGTAGAAATTCGGCTGCAACGGTCCGATTGGATCCTCGTCCAATCTTATCCAAAACACAAGGTGTGTTAAAACCAAGCGAGTTAGAAATTGAAAAAGATTTTTGTTTGGAATTCCTGACAACTGGTTTGGAACTGGTTTGTGTTCAGAGTGTGCAATGTTCAAGTGTATAACTCACGAGATTACGTAACTCAGGCTGCTCATACTTAACTTCGTATTGGGCTAACGATATTCACTTAATTAAAGGCAGCAGGCAATAATTCATGCACAGTATGGAATGTTGGATCCCCCCCCCCCCCCCCCCCGCAGGGAAACAAAGGGGCTTAAGTCGCCAACACCAGAAAACAGGTGCGGGGACGGTGATGTGGGAGTAAGGCACCTGCTTTGCTTCAGAAGGCAAGCGGCAGGCTAACTGTTTGCTGCCCAGTAATGACCTGAATGGCAGCATGGAGCCACCGCTGATCACATTGCACCTCTCAATGAGCCACGGTTACCGTGAGCGATTGGAACCACGAGAGAATTGCCGATGACACTTTAGACCAGACCGCTTCTCTTAAAGGGGCAGGGCCCTCTGGTTGGATTAGAGAGTGTGAGAAATTATTTTGACTTGGACCAATTCAGCATGATGGCAAAACATAGAGAGTGCGGGCTACAGAGTGATGGACAAGGTGAAACGAAGGTGAAAGGAAATAGGGATCAGAGCTGGTGACACTCCAGTCTTCTGTCCTTTCACCCACAGTCACTGATGATGTAAATATATTTGCCAGTGGCCCCGTAATTTCTTCCCTGACTTCCCTAGCAATGTCCTAGATACATTTGACCAAGCCCTAGGGATTTGCCTATCGTACTGCGTTTTAAGGCCTCCAGCAACTCTTCAGTCAGGTGGACTCTCTTCAGGATATCGCTATTACCTTCCCCAAGTTCCCTGGCATCTATGTCTTCGCCTGTGGTAAACGCAGGTGAGAAATATTCATTGAACACCTTGCCCATATTCTGTGCCTCCATATATAGACAGCATTGTCGATCTTTAAGGGGCCCCACAGGCTGTGCAAGTGGATGGCAGTAAAGAGGCTGTCCCACTTGGGTGTCATTTGCGCGTCACGCAGGTGGCGCGCGAAGATTTTGTACATCGCAAAATCCTGGAGCGCCGCGCACGACCACGTGTCACTGCCTACGTCACCACGCACCATGCGCGTTGTGCGTCGTGACGCGTAAATGATGTCGCGTAAATGACGCGAAAATGACGGCCAAGTGGGACAGGCCCCTGACTGACCAAGCCAGAGGTTGTGTCCATGGGTCTGGGTGCAGTTAGACATTCAGGGCGGCACGGTGGCTGCGTGGTAGTGTTGATGCCTCACAGCGCCAGAGACCCAGGTTTGATCCTGACTACGGGTGCTATCTGTACAAAGTTTGTACATTCTCCCTGTGACCGTGTGTGACCATCATGCCACCCCAGGTCTTTATAA
Organism: Okamejei kenojei; assembly: GCA_035221665.1. Taxonomy (NCBI): domain Eukaryota; kingdom Metazoa; phylum Chordata; class Chondrichthyes; order Rajiformes; family Rajidae; genus Okamejei; species Okamejei kenojei. The sequence goes on from CM069143.1 coordinate 36,031,064, forward strand.
GTCTTTGCAAGTATGTAGTCTTTCCGTTCACTTGATAGCACACAACAAAAAAGCTTTTCACTGTACCTCGGTATACATGGCAATAAACAAAACTAAACTAATCTTTGGACTAGTCCTATACGTTTCCATAACTATTATTGAAATTACTAGTATTTGGTCACTGATCCCAAAGTGCTCCCTCACTAACACTTCAGTGACCTGTCCTGACATATTTTTCAACAGTAGTTTAGTTTAGTTTAGAGATACAGCGGGGAAACAGGCCCTTCGGCCCACTGAGTCCTCACCGACCGGCGATCCCCGCACATTAACACTATCCTACACACACACTAGGGACAATTTAAACATACACTGAGCCAATTAACATACATACCTGTACATCAGTGCAGTGTGGGAGGAAACCGAAGATCTAGAAGAAAACCCACGCGGCCACTGGGAGAACGCACAAACCCCATACAAACAGCACCCAGAGTCGGGATCCAGCCCAGGTCTCCGACGCTCCAAGAACTGTAAGGCAGCAAGTCTATTGCTCTTTGGCACAATCTTTGCGGAGTGAAAAGCAGTTAACATTGCAGGTCGATGGTTTTGATGGGATATAACATGAAAATGGGATATTAAAACTCATCTGCTCTGAACTCAACTGGATATGCCCAGGCGGCACGAGAAATTAGCCTTCTAATTATTCCCGGGCAACTTTGTGAATAAGAGCACAATGGTGTTTTAGCATTTGGTGTGATGCGCTGTAATTAGCTTTTTTTCAAAGTCTCTGCTTTAAGCTGAGAGTTGACATTTGCAAACATACTGCTGTGTGGACCTGTCTCCATTGGTTGATGGTGTCAGGGTATATTAGCTTTCAAGGTTAATTGAATATTTCAGGACTTTATCAAGAAGCTCAAAATTTTAAAGAAAATAATTGTAATTATAGGTTCTAATTGGTTGCTAATGATGTATGAGCGGCAGGATTTTGTGTGTGGGTGTATTTTGCAAATGGTTCATGACACAAACTTTGAACAGCTTCTTTCAAGTGCTCCAAAGAGCAAAAAGGTGGCTTTCTTGATTTAATTAGTTGCATTATTCTTTTGATATCAAGAACCTGTTTGATTACACATAGTGACATGGAAATGGAAAGTGTTTGAATTTACCAGGGATGTAGGCCACTGTATACCTGACACTAGTTACGCCGCTGGTAATTGCAAGTCCTCATGTAACGCGGTTAAAATGAACTGAGAATGGGCGGCACGGTGGTGCATCGGGAGAGTTGCTGCCTGCCAGCGCCAGAGGCCCGGGTTTAATTCTGACTACAGGTGCTGTCTGTATGGAGTTTGTGCGTTCTCAAACAGCGTATCTCAACCGGGGTTCCCTGGAAAGCTAGGGTTCCGCGAGAGGTCGCCAGGGGTTCCGAGAGAAATGTTTATTTTTCTTTTCCTTTTTTTGTCTCGCCCCCTCCCCTGACTTCAGTCTGACGAAGGGTCTCGACCCGAAACTTCACCCATTATTTCTCTCCAGAGATGCTGCCTCACCCGCTGAGTTACTCCTGCATTTTGTGTCTACCTTTAAATACATAGAAACATAGAAAATAGATGCAGGAGGAGGCCATTCGGCCCGTCGAGTCAGCACCGCCATTCATTGTGATCATGGCTGATCATCCCCAATATAGAAATTTTATCATATGTAAATGCATTTTTGACTCATTTTGGTGTTTAATTCCATATTCGTAATTTTATTATACACGTACGGCATATTTATCGACGGCTATTTAGCATAGTTAGCGACGCCATATTTAGCGACGTCTATATAGTGTGAAACGGCCTTTAGTGGTCAGTGGACAGGAGCTGTACGCAACGGGTTTGTGTATCATCAAGTGACTCACTCGAGTACAGACGCATGTACGGTTCCATCAGTCCTCTGTGCTTCCTGGTGTGCAGGTACAGTCCCTCATTCACCCACATTATTTAGTCATTTAGGGATGTTACATGAATTTTAAAAAATTAAGTATGTTTATGTTCATTTTTGTTAATTTATTAAAAGGTTATTTATGTGTGTTTTTGTTAGTTTATAAAAAGTTCATGTGTGTTGTTTTCTTTCTCTCTCTCTCTCTCTCTCTCTCTCTCTCTCTCTCCTCCAAGGTTAGTTCTTCTGTTTGCCTTTATTTGCTTCAGTTTTAAACAAGCAGTTTGATTTCAGTGTTTTATTTGTATTGTCAATAAACTTGAGAAAAACGTGTTATTTTTCGCTTAAACCAGTTATCAGAAAAATATATTATGTTTGCCTTATGAACTTTAAGTTTATGAAAGAGAAAGAAAGAGATTAATAAAGATATATAATGATTTTTATATAGGGGTTTCCTGAGACATGAAAATCACTTAATGGGTTCCGCAAGGGTAAAAAGGTTGAGAAACACTGCTCCAAAGACATAAGGGTTTGTGGGTTATTTGGCTTGGTGTAAATGTAAATTGTCCCTAGTGTGTGTAGGATAGTGTTAATGTGCGGGATCGCTGGGCGATGCAGACTTGGTGGGCCGAAGGGCCTGTTTCTGCGCTGTATCTCCAAACTAAACTAAACTAATTTAATTCAAAGGAAAGGTGCGGGCTTTAAAACTTCAAAGTTAAGAAGATCACCGTTTGAAATAAGAATGGAATCTGTTCAAAAATTCCAAATGTAACCCAGGTCTGAGGAGCATGACCTGTTTGACATTAAATGATTTCAACAGCGTAGTAGGAAAATAGGATGATGATCTCAACACTGACAAACAACACTCAGGCTGAATCCAAGCACATTCTTAGGCAGGGTAATTGATCCATTAGGGACTTCCTTACTGGATGTATATTTATATGTGTTGTACCTTTAGGCCATATATTCTCTATGGGTGTCAGTATCACAGTAACCGCTCCTTTCTTATTAAGTGAACCCGAGTTGTATTCGTGGACTAATTGATCAAGAGGGCATCACTTCTAAGTTAATCTACATCCAGCCTGGCCTTTACACATGCATCACCAGTAATATGTCTACCTCTCTCTCAAAGTTAACAACTGCAGCTCTTTCCAGTGGCTGTCTTCCAAGCTGGCAAAAAGACTATAGGTTGACTCCGATCTCTCCAAGTTGCACAGTCCAGTCCCACGTCCAATGGTGCAGTGGAGAAAGAGGCCATTTGGCCCACTCGGTCTGTGCAAGCTCTTTCAAAGGGATATCCATTCATGTTATCACTTATCAACTGTATCATGATGGTTATATGATCTTAAAGTGGGTTCAACTGTGCCACCCTGGCTTTTTGATACAACGGATTTAGACCAGTGCAGGAAACACAATGTGATGTGAGAGGATATAATGAAGATAATGTGAATGTTAAAATGGATTGAAGGGTTAGAATGAGGGTGTGGAACAAAAACATACTTGGATAAGATTCAGAGGTTTTCAGGCGTACCACTGCCTTACCACTGCTGAAATGTGAAGGTGAAGGACATGGCCAAAGGGTAGCAGCCTAACCTGTGAGAAAATGGTGTGAGGCAGGGCAGCCAAGTGGTGCAGCGGTAGTGTTGCTGCCTCAAAGCGCCGGAGACCCAGGTTCGATACTGACTACGGGTGCTGTCTGTACAGAGTTTGCAGGATCTCCTTGTGACCGCGTGGGTTTTCTCCGGGTGCTCCAGTTTCCTCCCGCACTCCGAGGACGGACAGGCTTGTAGGTTAATTGGCTTAGGTAAAATTGTCCCCCGTGTGTGGGACAGTGCTAGTGTACGGGGGGATCGTGGTCAGTGTGGACCAGGTGGGCAGAAGGGCCTGTTTCCGCGCTGTATCTCCAAAGTCTCAAGTCATTAAAAAATAAAGGATATATACCCGTCAGAGCTTTTGCTACACTGCTAGAGTCCATTGCTAGAGATTGGACGCAAGGAATAATGAACCGTAGCTGGTCTCCATCCAGACCTCAGGAAATCCTCAAGCACTTTACAAACCAATATGAAATGTAGTTAATTCTACAACATGGCAACTAATTTGAGCACAGCTCATTCTAGCTAACGGCAAGGAGAAATTGACAAGATACTGTGATGCGATGATGGCAGTTGACAAATCAATCTCGATTGTTACAGATTGTTGACATTTGGAATACAGAAATTACTCTTTTGAATGGAATGATCCCGTTTTGGTCACCGTACTGTAGGAAAGATGCCGTTAAGCTGGAAAAGTGCAGAGATGAGGATATTGCCAGGACTTACAGGCCTGAGCTATAGAGAGAGGTTGGGCAGACTAGGACTTTATTAGTGTAGGAGACCTAGTGGTTTTATAGAGGAGTATATGATCATGAGGGGCCTGGGTCGGGTGAACGTACACATTATTTTTCCCAGAGTTGGGGGAATCAAGAACTGGAGGACATAGGTTTAAGGTGAGGGGCAAAAGATTTAACCTGAGCTTTATCACAGGGAGGGTGATACATATTGACCGATTGAAATAGGCTGATAGGCCCACCGAGTTTCACACCGACCACCCAACACCCGCTCACACTAGCTATACGTTATCCCACTTTCGCATCCACTCTCTTAAGGGCCTGTCCCACCAGCATGCGATTGCATGCGTCTAGAGCGACCAAATGTGGTTCCCTGAGGCGTACGGCCTGTGGGGCCGGCCCAACTTCGATCGGCGGAGGCATATGGAGTTGTGCGGAGCTGGGCCTGACATCACGCGGGGCTCCAAAAATCTTGCACTGTCCGAAGATTCCGCGCGCCAACGGCCTATCGGCCCACAGGCGCATTGAGGGCGTACGCAGCGTCTCGACGGGCGTATGCTGTGTCTCGATGGCGTACGCCCAGCGCATGCCGTTGCGTGATGACATCACCGCCCGACGCTGTGCGACGTCCAAATTCAGTCGGCCCGCCTCCTGCCCAGCCGATTGGTAAGTATGATGTCGGGACCAGCCCCGCACAACTCCAGACGCCTCAACGGTTCGAATTGGGACCGGCCCCGCGAGACCGTACGCCTCAAGCGACCACGTTTGGTCGCGCTAGACGCATGCAATCGTATACTGGTGGGACAGGCCCTTTACACACCAGCGGCAATTTACAGAAGCCAATTAACCTACAAACCCCCACGTCTTTGGGATATGGGAGGAAACCGTAGCATCTGGAGGAAACCCACACGGTCACAGGGAGAACGTGCAAACTCCACACAAACGGTACCCGAGGTCAGGATCGAACCTTGGTCTCTGGTGTCACGAGACAGCGTCTCTACCAGCTATATGGAGCGAGCTGTCGGAGGAAGTGGTTGAGGCAGGTATAATACCAACATTTAAAAGATAGCTGAACGAGCACATGGGTCGAAAAGGTTTAGAGAGATGTGGGTCACACAGGTAAACGGGACTAGGTCAGGTAGGCATCTTTGCCAATATGTATGAGTTTGGCCATGGGGCCTGGCCTTTAATCTCAGGCAGCAGAACTGCTTGGGACCATCGGCAGACAACTGTGAGCCATGTGATTGGCCATTCATGATAGTTCAGGCCATGTCTTCACAGGGGACCCAAAGTAGGCCTCTAATGCACATTTAATTGACTCATGCTCACACTATGTATGGGGATCTTATGAGGCACACCTGTTTAAACTAGATCACATGCTCCCCCCCCCCCCCCCCTTCACATCCACTGCCCCACAAGGAGTTAATTTACAGAGACCTATCCTACAAACCATGTGGGAGGAACTTGGAGCACCTGGATGGAACCCACGCAGTCACAGGGAGAACGTGCAAGCTCCACACAGACAGTAAGTACCCTGGTCTCTGGTGCTGTGAGGCAGCTGCGCCAGTCCAGCTGCTGCCGTACTCACTGGAGTTTAGATGACCAAGAGGGGCACCTCATTGAAACACTGTTGAAGAGTGAAAAGCCTGGACAGAGTGGAATGTTGAGAGGATGTTTCCACTAATGGGATGCGGAGAGGATGTTTCCACTAGGATCAGGTGCCATAGCCTCAGAATAAAAGGATGTACTTTTAGAATGGAGATGAGGAGGATTTTTTTAGCCAGAGGGTGGGAATCTGTGGAATTCATTGCCACAGACGGCGGTGGAGGCCAAGTCCATGAGTATTTGTAAAGCAGAGATCAACATGTTCGTGATTGGTAAGGGTGTCAAAGGTTATGGGGAGAAGGCAGGAGAATGGGGTTGAGAGGGAGAGATAGATCAGCCGTGATTGAATGGTGGGGTAGACTGGATGGGTTGAATGGCCTAATTCTGCTCCTATGTCCCATGGACTTGGTCACCGGAAGAAACTGTGACGTCACGAGCACTGGGATCAATGCAAAGTCGGCTAGGCCCCCACTGCACCTGTTGTTGACTCACTGTGACATGCTCACGCTGTGTACGGGTATCAGGAAATGCAGTTAACAGTGTGGGCTGTAGGTGTCCATGTCACATTATTCACCTCACTAGCAAAGCCTTCAGTTGGCAGATAGCTCCAGAGCCCCCTCAAGGTGTATCGTTGATGGAATCTGCTTCTGGCTGTCCGAGGCATGACACAGGCGATGAGACTCTGCCCACACTCGTAGCAGTGTGTGTGGCTACAAATCACACAGCTAGCACACACTGCCACACTGCAGCTCCACCTTCCCGCCGCACACTCAGCAAGCCCGACAGCTCCGTCAGCCCAGGGTCTGTAAACATTTATTAAACACCAGCCGCTGAGAGGCCATCACTTGCACATGAAGGTTGTTGAGGAGATCAGGCAGCGCCACCACACACAGCTCTGGAGGAAAACAACCGCCTGGGAAGTTCATGTGGGCGAGGATCTGTGGGTGGAGAATATTTCTGGCGGAACTGCAATGTTCATTAAACAATTGAGATGTACCAGAGCAGCGGTGAAATTACTCCTGATTATCCGCGGAACACATACTGCTGTGGGATGAACAATGGGATAGAGAGAGGGAGGGAGGGAGAGGGAGGGAGAGACAGAGAGGGAGGGAGGGAGGGAGGGAGGGAGGGAGAGACAGAGAGAGAGGGGGAGAGAGAGGGAGAGAGGAGAGGGGGAGGGAGGGAGAGGGAGAGAGAGAGAGGGAGGGAGGGAGAGGGGTAGAGAGGGAGGGAGAGGGAGGGGGAGAGGGAGAGGGAGAGAGAGAGGAGAGAGGGGAGAGAGAGGGAGAGAGGAGAGAGGGGAGAGAGGGAGAGGGGGAGAGAGGGGGAGAGGGGGAGAGAGGGGGAGAGGGGAGAGAAAGGGAGGGAGTGGGAGAGAGGGAGAGAGAGGGAGAGAGAGAGAGAGGGGGGGAGAGAGTGGGAGAGAAGGAGAGACAAGGGAGATAGAGGGAGGGAGAGACAGAAAGTGAGAGAGAGAGAGAGAGAGAGAGAGAGGAAGGGACAGTGAGAGAGAAAATATGAGAGAAAGAGAAAATGTGAGAGAGAGAGAGAGAGAGAGAGAGAGAGAGAGAGAGGTTGGTTAATTCGGCTTCTGTCTAATTGAATGCTATCTATTTTAGAGATACAGCCTGGAAACAGGCCCCACGGCCCACACAGTCCACGCCAACATCGATCCCCCTACCAACCCGTACGACTTTGGGATGAGGGAGGCAACCGGAGCACCCGGAGAAAACCCATGCGGCCATAGAGAGAACATGCAAACTCCACACAGACAGCCCCCGAGGTCAGGATCAAACCAAGGTCTCTGGCGCTGGGAGGCAGCAGTTCCACCAGCTGCGCCCCAGTGCTGCGTGTGTGGATATAAAAGGTTTGCAGAACGCTTGATGTGGCCCAGCGATTTAGAGGGTTTTCAGTTTCTTTCCAATTTGTATTATGTGCTGCTTTTTCAGTCCGTAAATAAAATACTGTCAAGGAATCGCAGTAAGCAGCCGGCAGGTGCAGTATGTTGTAAAACCGAATCTTGATGGATGATATATCACGGCTATCTCAGTGAGGCAATGAAAAGGCACTAAAAAACAAAAAGAATATGAAACACTTGTTTCTAATGCTCTCTTTCAGCCTCTCCTGTTGTTCACTCCTATGTAAGAGCTCACTTATCTTCCTGATTCCCAGAACTATCACCAAAACATTAAATCTGTCTTTTCTGTTTACAACCAGCGTTTGATTCCAGCCTCTTCTGCTTTTATTGAAGATTACCAGCAATTGGTGCCCTGTGTTATGCTTACAACGGCACGTATGTCCACAGAGCCACACTACATCTGAATAGGGCTTTGTGTGTGTAGGTGATCCTGTGGCGGACTGGGCTGGGAGAGGGGGCAGGGTGTGGGGGAGGTGGGGTTAGATTGGCCGGAGGGGTGGGGGAGGGTAGAGTAGGGTTGCCAACTGTCCCGTATTAGCCGGGACATGCCATATATTGGTTTGTCCTGTATGGGACCACCCTTGTCCCGTATTTGACTGCTACTACTCAGGTCCAGGGGACTGCCGGGTCGGAGCGCTCAGTCCAGCCCCGCCTCAGCCGTCCCGATGTAGTGCAGCCCATGGAGTGCAGCAGCAGCTCCTCGCCCGTGGCCCTGTCGGTCGGCAGCCCGGCCAGCTGTCCGACCTTCTATCTTCGCTTACTGCCGACACCACCACCCCTCCTTCTCATGGCCGATCATCGGTTTATGAGTTGGATGGGGCGCTGGGCTTTGCGCACATTATCGCTCGCCCGGGCCAAAACTCCTCAGCTGGACCGCCGGCTGGGCTTTGTGTGCAGTCCAGCACCCGGGCCAACTCATCACTCACCCAGCCACGGCCGAGTCGGTCAACAAATTGCCGTCGGGAATTTGTCCCTTATTTTGACCTTTTGTCCCTTATTTGGGAGTGAGAAAGTTGGCAGCCCTAAGGTAGAGTGGGGGGGAGGGAGCAGCAGTGAGGGGGGGGGAGGCAGATTTGGGGGGGGGGGGCAGAGTGATGGGGTAGGAGGGGGCAGCGAGAGTGAGAGGGACAGTGAGGGGGAGGGTCAGTGAGGTGGAGGGAGTCAGTGTGGGGAAGTGGGTGTGCTCCAGGGTGGGGGGGAGGGGCACAGAAAAGTGAGGGGGGGAGTAAGGGGGGTTGTTAACTAACATTAGAGAATTCAATGCTCCATCATCACTTCCCACCTCTTCCCTTCACTCATTGTGGGGCTGAATAGGTTAGAGATCATCCATCAGGAATTTTAGTCAACTGCCCCATCCCAACTTCCCCCAGTGCCTGAGAATCACCAAAAAATGGTCAGGGAGAAAAAGGCAGCTGAGTAGTTGTGCCAAAATGCTGGTGGACACTCCAATATCTTCCCATGGATTAAGCCCACCCAAAGGATGTTTCCAGGAACGAGAGAGCCTCGAACCAGAGGGCACATCAGCGAAAGAATTTTGAGAATTCTAAGAATTCCTCCTTAGAATGGAGACGAGGGGGAATTTCTTAAGCCAGCGGGTGGTGAATCTGTGGAATTCATTGCCGTCATTGGGTATTTTTAAAGCGGAGAGTGATATGTTCTTGATTAGAAAGGGCGTCAAAAGTTATGGGGAGAAAGCGGAATACATCGCAGGGACGCACTGAGTCCTTTGCACAGAGTTGGAGAATCAAAATCCAGAGGACATAGGTTTAAGGCAAGGGGGGAAATATTTAATAGGAATATGAGGGGCAACTTTTTTACCAAAAGGGTGGTGGGTGTATGGAATGAGCTGCCGAAGGAGGTAGTTGAGGCAGGTTCTATAATGACATTTAAGAGATAATTGGACAGGTACATAGTTGGGATAGGTTTAGAGGGTTACGGGCCAAGCGCGGGCAGGTGGGATTAGTGTAGATGAGGAATGTTGGTCGGCATGGGCAAGGTGGGCCGATGGGCCTGCTTCCCCGCTGAATGACTTGACAATGGGGTTGAAATAGAGGAAAAAATAGATCATCCGTGCTCGAATGGCAGAGTGGACGTGATGGGCTGAATGGCCTAATTCTGCTCCGATGTCTTATGACCTTATGGAACCACAGCCATTGGTAACGTTGATGGGGACAACTTTGTGAGTGGATAGGATTTCTTAGCTCAACCATAGGTGTGGTGAATAAGGATCATGTTACAGGCAGCAAGAACTTGCTCCTGTAAAGTTGGTCCAACAGAAATAATACTTGAAGTCATTGAGCTAAAACTAAAATTACAAATCCCTTACGTTAGTCATCACTTTTGGAATGTGCGATCAGCAGTGATTCGGAATGAAGTCATCCCGATGGTTTTGAGATGGTGGGAGAGCTCAGTCACTGGACTCGAGGCCGACAACATCTCCAGTACTATAAGTCTGCTTCAGTTGTAGCTATAGTTTTAGAGATATAGTATGAAAACAGGCCCTTCGGCCAACGAGTTTGTGACGACCAGCGAACCCTGCACATTAACATTACCCTACACACACTTGGGACAATTTTACATTTATACCAAGCCAATTAACCTACAAACCTGCAGGTCTTTGGAGTTTGGGAGGAAACTGGAGATCCCGGAGAAAACCCACGCAGGTCACGGGGAGAACGTACAAACTCCTTACGGAGAGCACCCGGGTCTCGGGCGCTGTAAGGTAGCAACTCTACCGCCGCGCCACCGTTCCACCCACTCGCGTACTTCCCACTTCTGCCACCGGACGGGACATAAGCAGGCAAGATCCGGTAATGGACGCATCTGAACGCAGTGCCACAGCCAGAGTCGGAGAATTCCATCAGCTCCGTTAATGTTCCAGAGATGGTTTGGTCGACTGCCCAATTAGTCATGAAGGAATTGTGGCATCATGTTGTTTTTCTCTAAGGGCATTAGGACCATTTCTGCCTGCCCTTGAGGTGCCTATACTGGACCAAAGCAAAAAGCACCAAGCAATAATCAGACCCCTAGGCCCAGAAGCAACAATAATGTCACATCAGAGTAACCTTGTCATCACTATTCGTATTATCAGGCACCAGTTGTCATTTTCTGTCTTTTTTTGTGCAGTGCTGGCATAGAGTCAGAGAGTCATAGAGTTATAGAGTCATGGAGTCACACAGTGTGGAAACAGGCCCTTTGGCCCAACTTGCCCACACCAGCCAACATGTCCCATCTACACTAGTCCCACCTGCCTGTGCTTGGCCCATATCCCGCTAAACCTGTCCTATCCATGTACCCATCTAAATGTTTCTTAAACGTTGCGATCGTGCCTGCCTCAACTACCTCCTCTGGCAGCTTGTTCCATACACCCACCACCCTTTCTCGGATTCCTGTAAATGTTATCTCCTTCACTGTCCTCTGGTGCTCGATTCCCCTACTCTGGGTAAGAGGCACTGTGCATCTACCCGATCTATTCCTCTCACCAGGAATCTCATGCTGTGTCGGGCTGTTTCGCTGAGAATTTCCCTGTGACTGAAAGTTTGCTCACGTTTGGTGGGTCCCAGGATGCTGGGTGATGCAGGATGGGTGGTCTTCTGTGTCCCTCCACCCTTGCCCAAGGGCAGTAACTCTCGCAGGATAACAGTACCTCAGGGATAGATTCAGAGTGTACATGGAAACAGGCCCCTCGGCCCAAATCAAGATGTCCCATCTATATTAGTCCCGCCTGCCCGCGTTTGGCCCATATCCCTACAAACCGTCCCCACTCATGTATCCGTCCCAATGTTCTTTAAATGTTATAATACCTGCTTCAACTTGAGGCCTCGAGGTTGGCTGCGGGAGGTGGACATGCGAGGAGAGGGACGTTGGTTTGCAGGTTGACTCGCATGTCCAAGGAAGGCGATGGCTGGAGGCCCTGCAGCAGCCTGGGGCTCATCTGGAATGGGCACCGCTCATAATACCTAGAGCGTGGACTGGACTTTGAAAATGGTGGCAAAACATGGCGCCTCGTACACGCGGGACCAGTTGATTATTTCTGTACAATTTGCTAAATGGGCTGTTTGTAAGAACAGACTCTCACCGTGCTTTTGCACTTTGCACATGTGACAGTAAAAGCAACATTGAACCATAGAAGCATAGAATCATACAGCAGAGAAACAGACCCTTCGGCCCATCTTGCCCATGCCGACCAAGATGACCCATCTACACTATTCCCACCTGCTCGCCTTTGGCCCATATCCCTCTAAACCTTTTTGCGATTCAGTTTGATGTACATTTTCCGTCTGAACTGCTTGCCTCACCTGCACGTTGACTTTCCGTCACTTCCGCCCACAAGGCCCACCCAGGCCCCGCTAAACGGCAACACCCTTCAACCTCACGCCGTTGAAATCAAACACTCTGCTTTTAGAAACATAGAAAATAGATGCAGGAGGAGGCCATTCGGCCCTTCGAGCCAGCACAGGCATTCATTGTGATCATGGCTGATCGTCCCCAATCAATAACCCGTGCCTGCCTTCACCCCATACCCCTTGATTCCATTAGCCCCTAGAGCTCTTAAATCCATCCAGTGATTTGGCCTCCACTGCCCTCTGTATTAGGAAATTCTACAAATTCACAACTCTCTGGGTGAAAATGTTTTTCTCACCTCAGTCTTAAATGACCTCCCCTTTATTCTAAGGCTGTGGCCCCTGGTTCTGGACTCGCCCAACATTGGGAACATTTTTCCTGCATCCAGCTTGTCCAGTCCTTTTATAATTTTATATGCTTCTATAACATGTTCTACTTTGTCTGCCAGAACAGATGATCTCACATGTATCTTCCATGTGATATTCCATTCGCGGGTGACCCTGCCCGTACGCTCAGCCTGTCTGTGTCTCTCCCACGCCTTCCTTCAAAGGCTCCGCGGTGAACAGTGTCGCATCGCATTGGGCCCCTCAACCCCAGCACTGACAGAGAGCGTGACCAGTTGGCACCAATCCCCCTACTCAAACCCAATCCACGAGGCACCACACCTAGCAGCAAGCCTCCAGCCAACACGCCACAGGGTCAACTTTTATTTGACTTCAATAACATCAGTGGGAAGCACCTGCTTTGAATGTTTTTCCACTTCAGTAGAACAGAATGTGTAGCAGCCCAATATTCTCTCATCCACAGATGACGATGGAGGAATGTCTCCTTAAAATATACACTGTGCGCAGTTGAAAGTGGCTTGTTTGAACTTATCAACTAATCATCTCCTCATGTCCAGAGTCATTATGTCATTATCTTAACTGCTGTGCTGAAAAGATGCTGTGTGATGTTGTATAATATTGGGGCTAATATACTGTTACTCAGACTACTCACTTGGTCAAATTAGAATATTTGCTAAACTCTCCCTGGCTGTGAATCGATTTTAAAATGTTCCGTTGGGAAGGGAGACAAACATTGCATTTATCTCGTGAAAACATCTTGAAATGCTGTGAGCCTCGGAGATTCAAATCCCAGCCCCACGGGTGTGTAGTTAGATGGAACTGACCACCAGGGACCTGGAAAATGTGACAGGATCCAGTCTGTGTCACTGGGATTTTGCTCCTTTCTCCAGGAATATATTTCGATGCGTTGAGTGGTGTAGGTGGAGGACGGATCAAAGGCAAATGTCGGCTGGAATTTGAAATAGCAGGAAAATGTGGCAAATCTATGTCTGGTAGTGAGAGAGAGGGAGGGGGAGAGAGGGATGGAGAGAAAGAGAGAGGGAGAGAATGATGCGAGAGGAAGAGAGGGGAAGAGGGGGGGAGAGAGAGTGAGGAGGGGATAGAAAAGGAGGGAGAGAGAGAGAGGGAGAGAAAGACAGGGGGAGGAAGAGGGAGAGAGGGAACGTGATTGGAGAAAGATAGGGGAAGGAGAGAAGGAGAGGGAGGAAGAGAAGGAGGGAGAGAGAGAGAGAGAGGGGGAGGTGGGGAGGGAGAGAGGGAGGAGAGGGGGAGAGAAAGGGGTGAGCGATGGAGATACATCGAGAGAAAGGGAGCGAGAGAAGGGGAGAGGGAGAGGGAAGGAATGGGGGAGGGACGGTGAAGAAGGAGAGGGAGAGAGAAAGGGGTAAGGGGGGAGAGGGAAAGAGGGGTGGAGAGGGAGAGAGTGCGGGAAAGATAGTGGTGAGATAGGAAGGTGGGAGGGAGAAAGGGAGAGATAGAGAAAGGGACAGTTAGAGAGAGGGAAGGGGAGGGAGGGCAGGAAGGAGTGGGGGAGAGAGTGTGGGGAGGGAGAGAACTCAACTAATATACGTGAGCTTTGCAGAACCTCAGGGTGACCTCTTGAGAGACAGCGGATTAACTTCTGAGATGCAGTCACTGGGGGAAAGATGGCAGTCATTTTGCGTACAGCAAAGTCCTAGCGTCACATATAACGTGGCTACTAGTGCGATGATCATGCAGCTACCTGCATGCACCTCCTTCTCAGGCAGCATCTGGCGATCAGGAATTACTTGTTTCCACTCCACGTCAGTGAGTCCATGAGGATGAGGCAACCGATGTGAAGATTCCTCCACCGACGGGTCAGGAAGTGTCTGCTGGGACAATCAGGTGTGCGGTTGGTGAGGCCATGCTCTTCTGCCGCGATTGTTTTGTTGCTCTGGGCAGCACAGCGGTGCAGCGCCGGAGACCCGGGTTCCATCCCGACTACGGGCGCTGCCTGTGCGGAGTCTGTACCTTCTCCCCGTGACCTGCGTGGGTTTTCTCCGAGATCCTCGGGTTCAGTTTATAGGTTCAATTGGCTTGGTATGTGTAACTTGTCCCTAGTGTGTAGGGTAGTGTTAATGTGTGGGGTTCGCTGGTCGGTGCAGACTCGGTGGGCCGAAGGGCCTGTTTCCGCGCTGTATCTCTAAACTAAATTTTCACGGGGCTTTTGTGCTCAAGAGTCATATGGTCATATGGTCATAGTGTCATCTCACACAGAAACACGCCCCTCAGCCCAACGTCCACACCAGCCAACATGTCCACCTACGCTAGTCCCGCTTGCTTGCGTTTGTCCCATATCCCTCTAAACCTGTCCTATCCATGTGGCTGTGTAATTGTTTGTTAAACATTACGATGGTACCTGCCTCAACTACCTCCTCCGGCAGCTCGTTCCATACCCCATGCCACCCTTTGTGTGCAAAAGTTACCCCTCAGATTTCTATTAAATCTGTCCCCCCTCACCTTAAACCTATGTCTGGTTCTCGATTCCCCTACTCTGTGCAAGAGACTGTGTGTTTACCTGATTTATTCCTCTGGTGATTTTGTAGAACTATGGAAACATAGAAAATAGGTGCAGGAGTAGGCCATTCGGCCCTTCGAGCCAGCACTGCCATTCAATATGATCATGGCTGATCATCCAAAATCAGTACCGTTCCTGCTTTTACCCATATCCTTTGATTCCGTTAGCCCTAAGAGCTAAAGCTAACTCTCTCTTGAAACATCCAGTGAATTCGTCTCCACAGCCTTTTGTGGCTGAGAATTCCACAGATTCACAACTCTGGGTGAATTTTTTTTTTCCCTATCTCAGTCCTAAATGGCCTACCCCTTGTTCTTAAACTGTGACCCTTCTTATTCTTAAACTTGTACACCTCTGTTAGATCACCCCTCATCCTCCTGCGCTCCAAGGAATAGTCCCAGCCTGCTCAACCTCTCCCTATAGCACAGAACCCTGATGTCCTGGCAACATCTTCGTAAATCCTCTCTGTACTCTTTCCAGCTTGACAACATCAAATGAACATCCTGCAAGTTCATTCCCCCCGTGAACCAAAGATTCACAGAAATCACCGGTGATGTGGCAGATTTTCAAGAAGGCACATCCTTGAACCTTTTCATCTATCTGCCAGGTAATCTCTTTGTGGGACAGAACTCAGAATAGAACGTCCGCTTCGTGAATCCGATGTCTGACATACACAGGACACGGTCTGCACAGCTAAGCCAATTGAAGTTAACTTGGAATTCAATGTTAACCTTTATTGAAGATTGGAGAAAAGGTTTTTTTTAAGCAGAGGGTGGTGGGTGCCTGGAACGTGCTGCCTGGGCTGATGGTGGAGGCACATATGATAGTGGTATTTAAGAAGCCTTTAGATAGTTACATGTATATGCAGGGAATGGCGGGATATGGATTACATGCAAGCAGAAGAGATTAGTTTAAATTGTAATCATGTTTGGCATGGGCATTGTGGGCCGAAGGGCCAGTTCCTGTGCTGTACTGTTCTGTATTCTGTGTTCTACGTTCTATGTTCTATGTTCCGTGTTCTATGTTCTGTGTTCTCTGTTCCATGTTCCATATTCCAGGTTCCATGTTCTATGTTCTATGTTCTATATTCTGCATTCTAAGTTCTGTGTTCTATGTTCTATGTTCTATGCTCTATGTTCTATGTTCTATGTTGTATGTTCTATGTTCTATATTCTGCATTCTAAGTTCTGTGTTCTATGTTCTATGTTCTATGTTTTGTGTTCTACGTTCTATGTTGTATGTTGTATGTTCTATGTTCTACGTTCTATGTTCTGGGAGTTGATAGTGATATTAATTCCCTTATCCTTTCAGTGAGCTTGGCATTTTGCAGAGGGCATTTTTAATGCCATCTTTAATGTAGTTTGATTTAGAGATACAGCGTGGAAACAGGCCCTTCCGCCTATCACGTCTGTGCCGGCCAGCAAGCACCCATACACTTGTTCTATCCTATAAACTAGCACATTTTTTCCAAAGCCAATTTACCTACAAACCTGCATGTCTTTGGACAATAGACAATAGACAATAGGTGCAGGAGTAGGCCATTTGGCCCTTCGAGCCAGCACCGCCATTCAATGTGATCATGGCTGATCATCCCCAATCAGTACCCCGTTCCTGCCTTCTCCCCATATCCCCTGACTCCGCTATTTTTAAGAGCCCTATCTAGCTCTCTCTTGAAAGCATCCAGAGAACCTGCCTCCACCGCCCTCTGAGGCAGAGAATTCCACAGACTCACCACTCTCTGTGAGAAAAAGTGTTTCCTCGTCGCCGTTCTAAATGGCTTACTCCTTATTCTTAAACTGTGGCCCCTGGTTCTGGACTCCCCCAACATCGGGAACATGTTTCCTGCCTCTAGTGCGTCCAAGCCCTTAACAATCTTTGTAGTGTTGGAGGAAACCGGTGCACCCGGAGAAAACCCACGTGGTCACGGGGAGAATGTGCAAACTCCGTACAGACAGCACCCGGAGTCAGGATGGAAGCCGGGTCTCTGGCAATGTAAGGGAGCAACACTACCGCTGTACCACTGTGTCGCCCCGCCAGTGCCTTGTGGTACCTGCTAAAGGTTATCCCTGGTGAACACTGGCCGGATGCCAAGGGGAATTACTGTTCAATATCATAACATGAGTCTTTCACAAAATATGAGCGTGCACCCAAATCAGTAGATTGTTCAAATCAATGACAAGTTGGAGTGCTGGGTTCCTTCTGCCCGAACATTATAAAACCATTTCCCCAACACAATTATTTTGTAGACTTTAGACTTTAGAGGAACAGTGCCGAAAATGACCCTTCAGCCCACTGCAACCACGCTGACCCCATACACAATACTATCCTGCACACTGGGGATAATTTACACTCTTTACTGAAGCCAATTAACCTACATACCTGTAAGTGGTTGGAGTGTGGGAGGAAACCGGAGCACTTGGAGAAAACCCACACGGTCTCGGGGTGAACATACAAACTCTGTACAGACAGCACCCGTAGTCAGGATCGAACCAGGGTCTCTGTAAGGCAGCAACGCTACCGCTGCATCGCCATGCCGCCCTTTAAAGAAGTTAAGTGTATAAAATTATGAGGGGAATAGATATAGAGTAAATGCATTGAGTCTTTTACCCAGAGTTGGGGAATCAAAAATCAGAGGAAATAGGTTTAAGGTGAGAGGGGAAAGATTGAATAGGAACCTGAGGGACCTTTTTACACAGAGGGTGCTGGATGTATGAAATTAGCTGCCAGGTGAGGTTGTGAGGCAAGTGCTACAACAACATAGGAAAGGTTTAGAGCGATATGGGCCAAATGCAGCAGGTGGGACTAGCGCAGGTGAGCTTGTTGGTTGGCATGGACATGTTGGCCGGTAGGGCCTCTATCTGTGCTGCATGACTCCATGCCTCTCTATGGCTCAAGGTTATTTCCCATGGGAGCTTTGGAGACTTCAAGAGAGCAACTCGTTACACAAAGATTTAGCTTCCATTATCCCCATCCCCTGTTTTGGCTGCAGAGACTGAGAAGTGAAACCATGACAACAGATTATTAATATTGACCAGGCACGTGGAAGCTGATAGTGGGACGTGCAAAGTCTATGTTTGCTGTGGGGATGCTGACGGAAACAAGAGGTGGCGACTCAGAACAGCACGGAACAATGAATGAGTGATTCATCCTCTTTGCTAAAGGTTAGAAAGATGCAAGAACCATGACAAGAGGCAAGAGCGTTTTATTGTCAAATGTCCCAAACAGAACAATGACATTCTTACCTCCAGCAGCACAACAGAATATGTAAACATAGCACTCTGTAAACAATATAATAATTGAAATATATAAATTATATACACACAGATACACACAGACAGACACACACACACACACACACACGAGTTTGTGTGTGTGTGTGTGTGAAGGAACTGCAGATACTGGTTTATACTGAAGAAAGACACAAAATGCTGGAGTAACTCAGCGGGTCAGGCAGCATCTCTGGAGAAAAGGAACAGGTGACGTTTTGGGTTGAGACTTCTTCAGATCCATATTTACACACATACACACACATGTACATGTATACATGTGCACATATGTACATACATAGATTCACATGCGTGCACATACGTACATACATGCATACGTACATATGTACAGATATACGTACAACAAACAATAATAGTGTAGATAAATCAAAGCCAATGCCCCCAAGTCTATGTAGTTGAGAGCTTATTTGGATGTTGCAGTGTTTAATAGCCTGACGGCTGCAGACATCAGCCAGGGTACAAGTAGAGAGGGAGAGAGTCAACTTCAAGGAGATAAAGATTCTCCAAACATAATGAGTGCTTCACTGTCTCAGGGCACTGATGGTTCTGTATTCAGCCATTGTACTTGGTTTTGTGAGAGTATTTGTATTTCTGAGGAAGTGGTGACTAAATTCCAGTATGTTCTTGACACAATGTCACAGTGTACTTCAGAACATTGCACAGTACAGCACAGGAACAGGCCCTTCGGCCCACCATGTCTGTGCTGGCCTTGCTGCCAGTCTAACTAATCCAGCTGACTGCACATGATCGATCTCACTCTGTTCCACGGCCGTTCATGTGCCTGCCTAAAGGCCTCTTGCTATTGCTATTGCATCTGCCTCTCCCACCTTCCCAGGCAGTGCGTTCCCAGCACCTACCACTCTCCATGGAAAAATAAACTTGCTTCACACATCTCCTTTAAACTTTGCCCCTCTCGCCTTAAAATATGCCCTCTGGTATTTGACAATTCCCATGAATGGCATCCCCTTGGCTCAGTTCTCAGCTCCTATGAAAACGCTATTCTGGCGAGATCAGGCAATTACTGGTGGGGTGTAGTGGGATGCCCATAGAATTTGTTTAATGTGTCCTGGGCATTATTGGCAAAGTTATCCTTTATGGACCAACCCTAAATGTTTTTGAGAAGGAGGTGGGCAGCACAGTGGCGCAGCTGGTAGTGCCGTTGCCTCGCAGAGCTGGAGACCCGGGTTCGATTCTGACCTTGTACTGTCTGTGAGGAGTTTGCATGTTCTCCCTGTGGCCACGAGGGTTTCCTCCGGGTGCTTCGTTTTGCTGTCAGATCTCAAAGACGGGCGGCCTTGTGGGCCAATCGGCCTCTACAGTGTAGGGTGTAGACAGGAAAGTGGGATAACATAGCCCTAGTGTGAATGGGTGATCAATGGCCGATGATCGGTGTGCAAAATCATGAGAGGAATCGATCGGGTAAACGCACAGTCTTTTGCCTAGAGGAGGGGAATAGAGAACCAGAGGACATATGTTTAAGGTGCGGGGGGGAAAATTCAATGGGAAACTGAGGGGTCACTTTTTTACACAAAGGGTGGTGGGTTTATGGAATGAGGTGCAGAGGAGGTAGTTGAGGCAGATACTTTAAGAAACATTTAGATAGGTGCATGGATAGGGTAGGTTTAAAGGGATATGGGCCAAATTTACGTTATTTAGGTTATTTCTACCAGGGATTTTTTTAATGCCTCGTAGGTCACCTTGATTTCTCAGGTATTTAAAGCACAGGTTCATGAAAGCGAATGGCAGGTAACCTTCATTTGTTTTGTTTACAGGTACGATGCACAGGATTGCTGATCACATCACAGCCATTAAGTCATTATATCATCCTGGGAAATGATTGAATAATTCTATCCTCCCAGGAGAATCTCTGAACGTAGAAAGTGTTCCATTAAATCTTTAAGGGTTTGATTTTCCTCTCATGTACTGGCGGTGCATACATGGTAGCAGAGATAGAGATAGAATCCTCTATTGGCAATCGCATGTCAGTGCAGCCATCCCATCCCCACCGCCCTATCCTCTCACGCATTGCAGGTAAGTCTCACCCCCCGGTCCAGGTGTAATGCATAACATTTGATATCTGGTTCCTCGATTTCCTGACCAACAGACCACAAACAGTGAGGATGGGTGACAAATCATCCTCTACGGTAATCCTCAACACTGGTGCCCCGCAAGGATGCGTTATCAGCCCTCTGCTATACTCCTTATACACTCACGTGACAACTGTGCAGCCAAATACCAATCCAGCTCAATCTACAGGTTGGCAGACGACACCACCGCAGTGGGCCAGATACCAAACAATGACGGGACGGAGTACAGAATGGAGGTTGAGAACCTCGTGACAGCAACGTTTCCCTCAGTATCAGCAAGACAAAGGAGATTATAATTGACTTCAGGGAGCAAAGCAGTACACACACCACGGTCTACACTGATATCGCCAAAGTAGAGATGGTCGAATGCGTCAAGTTCGTAGGAATAAATATCACCAGCAATTTGTCCTGGACCGGCCACATCGAAGCTAAGGTCAAGAAAGCAGACCAACGCCTCTACTTCCTTCGAAGACTTAGGAAGTTTAGTATATCCTTAATAAACCTCACCAACTTCTACAGATGTGCCGGGGCAAGTATTTTATCGGGATGTATCGCAGTCTGGTTTGGGATGAGGTCCATCCAAGGCTGCAAGAAATTGCAAAGAATCGTGGATGTAGCCCAGACCATCACGCAAACCAACCTCCTTTCCATTGAGTCCATCTGCACTTCACGCTGCATTTCCAAGACCGCCATCTTAATCAAGGACAAGTCTCACCCCAGTCATTCCCCCGTCTCCCGTCTCCTATCAGGCAAGTGGAACAGAAGTGTGAAAACCCATATCTCCAGATTCAGGGACAATTTCCTCCCAGCTGTTATCCGGCAACTAGTCCGTCCTGCGCCTGACCTCCCATCTACCTCATTGCAGACGATTTGAACTATCCTTTCTCACATTTTATCAGACGTTGTCTTGCAGTGAATGTTGTACCCTTCATCCTTTATCTGCATACTGTGGGCAGCATGGTTGTAACCATGTCATCTAGTCTTTTCTTTGACTGGATAGCAGCTTTTCCCTGAACCTTGTATATGTGACAATAGTAATCGAAACTAAACTCTTTGACTATGTGGGCATCACAGTTGAGTTCCATCCTTTCCACATCCGTAAGCAGTGCGTGGGAGTCAACAGGTGATAAGTATCTACTGCCGCAGAAGGCAGTGGAGGCCAATTCACTGGATTAATTTAAAAGTAAAGGGCCTGTCCCACTTTCACGACATAATTCACGACCTTTTTTACTCGTGGACATTTTTCATCATGCTAGAAAAACGCCCCGGCCTACTTGATGCCACCAGTACCTACGACTAGCATCACGGCCTGCTACGACCTCTTACGACCTTGTGACGACCATGCTGCGAGTATGAGTCAAGGGCAAACTCGGCAGAGGTCGTGAAAGCGGGACAGGCTCTTTAGATAGACCTCCAGGGGCTAGCGGAATCAAGGGATATGGGGAGAAAGCAGGCACAGGTTACTGATTGTGGATGATCAGCCATGATCACAATGAATGGCGGTGCAGGTTTCAAGGGCCAAATGGCCTCCTCCTGCGCCTGTTTTCAATGTTTCTATATATTTTCCTAGGTGTCTACACAAAGAAGACTTTAATAGATTTACTTGATTGACCCAGTTCACCCTGTCTCTGGTGCGGGTCCAAACACTGAGGCCCAGTGAGTTTCTATTACCTCCTGTCCCAAAGTCAAAGGTTCGATCCTGACCCCGGGTGCTGTCTGTGCGTGGACTTTGCACGCTCTCCCTGTGAGCGCGGGGGTTTCCTCTGGCTGCTTCGGTTTCCTCCCACATTCTAGACGTGCGGGTTTGCAGGTTAATTGGCCCTCTGTAAATTGCCCCTAACGTGTAAGAAGTGGATGCGAAAGTGCAAAAACATGGAACTGGTGTGAATGGGTGATCGATCGACGGCCAGCATGGACTCAATGGGCTGAAGGGCCTGTTTCCATGGCTGTATCTCTAAAACCCCCGCAGAGGAAGTCGCCACACACAGGGAGCAAAGGAATCTCCAATCAAAATATTTTTCAGGATAGTTTTAAGCTCTTGGTACACGATGAAAGAACATAACCACATCACCGCGATTTTCTTGCTTCCACCTTGTTGAAACTGCAACGAGTTACCCTAACTTAATGAGCATAGGTTTATTTAAGTAACAGAGTTTTTTTATCAGGAGAGTGAGTGCCCTGCTGCTGGACTGATTTTGATGGGTTTGCTCACACGGTGGATCATCGCTGTTTAACCTTTAGCTGCAGAGAGAGCTATGCAAGTTTTGATTCTGCATGATTGGTTCAATATTGAAAATTATATACTAATAAAATATTGATTTCTAATTTTGATTTCACGTTGGCCGTTCTTTGCTTGTCCGCAGGTGGTTGCTAATGATTCTGGTTTACAGCGGGCTTGTGTTGAATGAGTGAGCATAGCCTGTGAGCTCTGCACCGATCCTCTGCCTCTTAGTAGAGTGTCGGGTCTGCAGCGCGCCGGGTACGTACGTAATCCACGTTGATAAGAGCAAGTCGTGCGGGGAACTTACTACCTAAATGGCTTTCTGTTCTCCACAGCTCCCTGCAGACCCGTGCAATTTTCCTCGCGTGTCAGTTCATCAAAAGGCTCGGAGCATTGGGTTTCAGCCTCTGATTGTCAAGTCTGATCCTGGCTTCCTTTGAAAAGTCCAGCGCTCTGACCTCGCTACTAAAGTTCATCATATCAGAGTCTGTCTGGCTCTCAGTCCGTCTGTCGACTTCTGCCCTGTCCTTTCCAGTCTGAGAGCCACGTTATTAACTGCTTCTAAATATATGTTTTTTTTTAATTAACCCATTGCTTATTGCTGACCCAAATCCTCTTAATTTTTATCTTACCATAAACAGCTATTTTCCTTACATTTTAAACCTCACAGCGCTGTGGCATTTCGAGGCTTGAATTTAATCCAGAGTACATATGGCTGCCAATAGTATGCTTACACCAGGTGCTGTACTGTGCCCCAAGCTATTTTCCATGGAGTAGTTGGTGCTTTTTAGACCAAGTAAGTCTGGGAAGCACAAAGGAGACTGGAGATAATATTTTCCCATCTAAACATTCTTATTAACTGATGTCCATCTGTTCTATTTTGGAAAGTTTCAGTCAAATTGCAAATATACTTGGATAAAGTGTGGTCTGAAATGTACAACAGTGTGTGAATGAGACCCAGGGTGCATGGTGGAAGCAAATTAAATAGAAAAGGAAACACACTGGACTGACCTGTGTTTTTTTCTCAGCAGTGGGGGTCAGAAAGGTCTGCCTGTTGAACTGCTCCCTTTTTTTTGTCTCTATTAGATTCTGGTAACGTGGTAATTAAAGACAGACTGCCCCAGTGTGGAGAGAGCGAGAGCCCCGGGAGAGTTCACATCTATTCTCAATCTGTGGTACCTGTGACTCTGTGGAGTTGCGCGCCTGACTTCGATGGTGTACGATTCACTTCCTACTCTGGAGGCAAGTGTGCGATTTTGTACCCGGCATAGCGCCGGCACTTTCATTCACACGGGCAACGCCCTGGCACAGCGGTAGAGCTGCTGCCTCACGGCAACAGAGTCCCGGCTTCGATCCTGACCTTGGGTGCTGTCTGTGTGGAATTTGGGTTTTCTCCATGTGCTCCGGTTTCCTCCCGCGTACCAAAGGCATGTGGGATTGTAAATTACCCTTAGTGTGTAGTGGGGATGATCGATGGTCGGCACAGACTCGGTCAAGTCAAGTCAAGTCACTTTTATTTCTATAGCACATTTGAAAAACAACTCTCATTGGCCAAAGTGCTTTACATTGGCATAAGAATAGTGTAACATACAACAGTGGTTCATAGATTAAATACAAACATCACTACATACATATAGCCCCCGCTCAGAGGACGTCAAGAAAGGCTTGGGAGTAGAGATGAGTTTTTAGTCTCGACTTAAAGGAGTTGATGGAGGGGGCAGTTCCGATGGGAAGAGGGATGCTGTTCCACAGTCTAGGATGCGGTCGCCCCTGAGCTTATGCCTAGACCTCGGTGGGCCGAAGGGCCTGTTTCCACGCTCTATCTCCAAACTGAACTAAACTAAACTAAGCCAAACTCTCCGTCTGCCCTCAGTGAACATAAAAGTGCCTCAGTGTTCTCTGAGGACATTTGGGCATGTTCACGGATCGGATAGGTTTAGAGAGATTTGCGTCCAATGCAGGTATGTGGGACTAGTGTAGATGTGGCACCTTGGTTGGCATCGGCTGAAAGGATTGTTTCCGTGTTGTTCGACTCCATGATAAGAATCCCTTTGAATTTTTGAAGAAGGGTCTCGACCCGAAATGTTGCCTATTTCCTTTGCTCCATAGATGCTGCCTCACCCGCTGAGTTTCTCCAGCAATTTTGTCTACCTTTGAATTACTCAATAGCTTCCAAAATGGCCAGTGACTCGTCCATGCCTATCAAAAGCAGGAATCTCACATCCTCCAGTCTTGGGATCATGGGATACATTTTGCCGGGATCAGGGGAGCGCTGTATTGGAGCAATGGATTCTGACAACAACTATTCCTGAACCCAAAAAGACAAAGGTGGAGTTTGAATCATCCAAACTTCTTATAGGGCTTGGCAAAGTCAGAGCAGGGGTGATGTTCATTCCTGACTGTGAACTCTGGAATCAGGAGACAAAATAGGGAGCCGGGTGAAGGTGGGGAATCTTCCCAAGAGATTTGTGAGAATTCAGTAGTATATTTAAGGCAGGGATAGAAGGAATTAGCTAATGGGTGATCGTATAGAGCCGTATAAAATGCACAGTCTTTTACCCACTGCAGGGGGATCAAGAACCAGAGGACTTAGATTTAAGGTGAGAAGGGCAACATTTTATAGGGACCTGAGGGACAATGTTTTCACTCAGAAGGTAGTAGATATGTGGAACGAGCGGCCAGAGGAGTTAGTTGGGGCAGGTACCATAACAACATTTAAGTGGCACATAGACAGGTACATTGGTGTGATAGATGTAGAGGGATAGGGAAGAAATGTGGGCAAATGGGATTGACTTAGATGGGGCATCTTGGTTGGCATGAACAAGCTGGGCTGAAGGGCCATTTTTCCATGCTGTGTGACTCCACCACCCTATGACTCTATTAAGAGCGGCGAGGGACCTGAGTTTCATGTGGGACAGAACTGCTGAGGTTAAAATATCAGCCGGGAGATTATTGAGTGGCAGGATCGCCTCGAGAAGCCAAATGGCCTCGGCTTGCTTCAGTGTCTTATGTTCAATGCAATAATGATGCTGATTACGTACAAGTCTTGCCTTTCCATTGCAACTTACAGGACCATAATACGTTCCAAACTAAGTTCTCTTGATGTTGCAATGTGGGAAAGGAGTCGCCAATATACCCACAGAAGCCAAAGACTGTATTTGTATGTGCATCGCTGATTATCCTGGAAAATGTTCCATCAATTGTACCTAACGAGATGAACAGCTGGTTGAAGGATTAAAGTTGCCCAGGAATCTGAAGGGAACTATTCTCCTTCAAAATAGTGTCGTGCAATCTTGAGTGGGGAGTGAAGACCGTGGGTATCTCATCAATAAAACTAGTGATGAACGTTGAACTGGGGCCCATTGTACAATAGAGAGGTAATCATAATGCCTGAAGCTTTATGTCTTAATGGACGTAGCCCAGTCCGTCACACAGACCAGACCAGACCAGACCAGACTCCCCACCGTTGACTCCATCTACACTTCATGCTGCCTCAGGAAAGCAGCCAACATAATCAAGGATCTTCGTTGGAATTCATTGCCATAGACAACTGTGGAGGCCAAATCAATGGATATTTTTAATGTGGAGATTGATAGATTCTTGATTATATGGGTGTCAGGGGTTATGGGGCGAAGGCAGGAGAATTAGTTTGAGATTGACAGATAGATCAGCCATGATTGAATGGGGGGAATCGACTTGATGGGCCGAATGGCCTAATTCTGCTCCTATAATTTATGAACTTATCTATTTCACCCCTCTTCACCCCTTTTTTCATCCCTCTTTTCCCCTGTTCCCATCGGGCAGAACAAGCTTGAAAGTATGTACCACCAGACTCGGGGATTGCCTCTGCCCTCTGTTATCGGACCTCTGAACAGTTCTCGTGTAGTCCCAGTCTTCCAATCTACCTCATTGTGGACATTGGACTTTTTCTCTGGAACTGTAATGCTACACTGCTGTAAACTATATACAGCGCTCAGTATTGTCCCCGTATATGGCTCGATTATATTTATGCATGGAATTATCTGATTTAATTGGATAGCATGCAGAAAAAAGCTTTTCACTGTACCTCAATACAGTGCATAATTTAAAATGTGTAAATTAAACACTACATGACAATACATTACATTAATCACGTGTTGTCTTTCCGCTGACTTGATAGCACGCAACAAAAGCTTTTCACTGTACCTCTAAACAGATGACAATAAACTGAATTAAATTAACTAAACATATACACAACTACGCTGTCAGATGTAAATTTGAGCGCATTATTCCAAAAGTACGAGCGTGTAACTCAGGATTTGGTATTAAACGAAGAAGCGCTTTATTCTAAAAACAGATAAATCAAACATGCGTAATACGTGAAGTGCCTGTACAGGTGACAATATTAAAGCAATACCAATAAACCACAAAGCTTCACAAGGGTGTCAAAGACTATGGTGACAATTTCTGGCTCACTTCTGGATGAATCTTATCCATTCTGAAGTAGATTATTGACCATCAGATAAGAAAGAATAACATGAGGTGACTAGTTGATTTAATCTCTATAAGGGGAGGTTACGATGTACAGAAGGTTGCTGTTCTAGACTGGTCATAGAGTCATACAGCATGGAAACAGGCCCATGTTCACCAAGATGTACCATCCACACATATGCCCATATTTGGCACATATCCCTCTAAACCAGCATTTCTCAACTTTTTTACCCTTCCCTGAGACATGAAAATAATTTTCATGTCTCAGGGAACCCCTACATAAAAATGATTATATATCTTTATTCATCTCTTTCTTTCTCTTTCATAAACTTAAAGTTCATAAGGCAAACATATTATATTTTTCTGATAACTGGTTTAAGCAAAAAATAACTTACGTTTTTCTTAAGTTTATTGACAATACAAATAAAACACTGAAATCAAACTGCTTGTTCAAAATTGAAGCAAATAAAGGCAAACAGAAGAACAAACCTTGGAGGAGAGGGAGGGAGAGAGAGAGAGAGAGAGAGAGAGAGAGAGAGAGAGAGAGAGAAAGAAAACAACACACATAAACTTTTCATAAACTAACAAAAACACACATAAATAACCTTTTAATAAATTAACAAAAATGAACATAAACGTACTTAATTTTTTACAATTCATGTAACATCCCTAAATGACTAAATAATGTGGGTGAATGAGGGACTGTACCTGCACACCAGGAAGCACAGACAGGACTGATGGAGACCGTACATGCGTCTACACTCGAGTGAGTCACTTGATGATACACAAACCCGTCACGTGCAGCTCCTGTCCACTGACCACTAAAGGCCGTTTCACACTACATAGACGTCGCTAAATATGGCGTCGCTAACTATGCTAAATAGCCGTCGAGAAATATGCCGTACGTGTATAATAAAATTACGAATATGAAATTAAACACAAAAATGACTCAAAAATGCATTTACATATGATTAGCCTATTTATCACTATTTCTCTCGGAACCCCTAGCGACCTCTCGCGGAACCCTAGCCTTCCGGGGAATCCCGGTTGAGAAAAGCTGCTCTAAACCTTGTTAGTCTGAACAGATCAATCTGAAGAAGGGTCTCAACCCAAAATGTCACCCATTCCTTCTCTCCGGAGATGATGCCTGTCCCGCTGAGTTACTCCAGCATCTTGTGTCTATCTGCCCTCTAAACCTTTCCTATCCATGGACCTGTCTTTAGACTTTAGAGATACAATGCGGAAACAGACCCTTCGGCCCACCGAGTCCACACCAACCAGCGATCACCCCATACACTAGCACTATCCTACACATGAGGGACAAGTTACAATTTTTACCGAAGCCAATTAATCTTCAAACCTGTGCACCCGGAGAAAACCTATGCAGTCACAGGGATAACGTACAAACTCCATACAGACAGCACCCGTAGTCAGGATTGAATCCGGGTCTCTGGCGCTGTAAGGCAGCAACTCTACTGCTAAGCCACTGTGCCACCCTCAATCCATGTGCAGAGATAGGAAAGGTTTAGAGGGATATGGCCCAAATGTCTTTACATTGTTGTTACAATAATAGACATATATGGGGAATATAGGTTATGTAAGGATTTAACAAAGTGGATACTTGCCTTGTCAAGGCAGGTGTTTGAAGTCTGAAGTTTGTGCTCATCATTTCCATGGAGATGAACGGTCTAGTATCACAAGTACTTAAGTCTCAATCACAGTTTCAGAGCAAACGCTCCTCAGCCCAACTTGTCTGTGTCAACCGCGATGCCCCATCTACGCTATTCCAACCTGCCTGCATCTGGCCCATATTCCTGTCAATCTCTCCTCATGAGGTCATGTTGAAGGAGCAGAATTAGGACATCTGGCCCATCAAGTCTACTCTGCCATTCAATCATGGCTGATTGATCTCCCCCTCCTAACCCCATTCTCCAGCCTTCCCGCCATACCCCCTGTCACGCTATCCATGTACCTGTCCTAATGTCTGTCAAATGTTGGCGTCAATTCTTTTACTTTTGTTGTGCATTGAAAATAATTGCCTTGGGTCCTGCCTCCCAGAGCGCTGAACCACCATCTACCTCTCTGGTGACCCTCGGACTATCCTTGATCAGACGTTTGCTGGCTTTACCTTATTCCCTTATCGTGTATCTGCACACTGTAAAAGGCCCGATTGTAATCGTGCATTGTCTCTCCGCTGACTGGATAGCACGCAACAAAAGCTTTTCACTTCACCTCGGTGCACGTGACAATAAACCAAAAACAACTGAACTGAGCTGAGCTGAGCCGAGGAGGCAATAAAGGAAATCATGACCAAGCTTCACAACACGGTACAAGGACACTAAATGCAAATTAATCACGACATGCTCCCCGGGGTCATTCTGACATCATGGGCGGCATTACATCAATGTGAGTCTCTGAACATTAGGTGGGAACAATGTGGCTGATCTCCCTTGTCGACAGCTTGATAAAATATTGCTGCGATAAAGATGAACCTGCATCTCGATAATGCCTTTTACAAACTCAACCTGGCCACTGAAGAACGATTTAAAGTGTGGTCATTGCAGTAAAATGAGTGGCATGTTAGCTTCAATTGTGCATGAAAAGATTCCATAGTCAGCAACGGCATTCGATCTGCTGCTCGTTGGCCATGTTAATTGAGGAATCATTTTGGCCAGGTCACCGGTGATTATTCCCTGAAAACAGTGGAACCTTTCACATCCACCTTCAAGGGCAATTGGAGACCCAGTCTAATGTCTCATCTGAAAAATGGCATCCCCACCACCCTCAACGCCCTCTAACCACCACGGAATGATCAACGCAAACACCACACACTGTTGGTCTCTCACGCCATCTTGCTGGGGAGCGAGCTGAGGTTCACCTTCACAGCTCTGCTGTTTTGCTCTCTCCCTCCCTCTCTGCACCTCTCTTGCTCTCTCTCTCTCTCTCTCTGTGACACTCTCTGACTTTCTCTCTCTCGCCCCCCCCTCTCGTCCCTCTCTCCCTCCCTCTCACCCCCCTTCTTCCCTCTCTCTCTCTCTCTCTCTCTCTATCTCTACTCTCTCTCACTCCTTTCTTTCTTGCCCTCTCTCTCTCCCTCTATCTCTCTCTCCTCCCCTCTGTCTGTCTCTCGCTCTCTCACAGAAACACAGACACAGACAGACACATCCTCTCTCAATGCCCTGATTAATCTAACAACCTATTGGCTTCACACCAGTTTATGACTGTGGCAACCCTGGCCGCGCCCTATCAGAGATATTCCCTCTGTCCAAAACACTAAGGGGCAGAAAACGCTGGTGGGTGTTGTGTACAGGCCACCTAACAGTAGCAGAGAAGTTGGGGATGGTATCAAACAGGAAATTAGAAATGCGTGCGACAAAGGCAAAACAGTTATAATGGGTGACTTCAATCTACATATAGATTGGGTTAATCAAATTGGCAGGGGTGCTGAGGAAGAGGATTTTTTGGAATGTATGCGGGATAGTTATCTAAATCAACATGTAGAGGAACCAACGAGAGAGCAGGCTATTTTAGACTGGGTTTTGAGTAATGAGGAAGGGGTAATTAGCCGTCTTATTGTACGTGCCCCCTTGGGCAAGAGTGACCATAATATGGTTGAGTTCTTCATTAGGATGGAGAGTGACATTGTTAATTCAGAAACAATGGTTTGAACTTAAAGAAAGGTAACTTTGAGGGTATGAGACGAGAATTGGCCAAGATTGACTGGCAATTAATTCTAAAAGGGTTGACGGTGGATATACAATGGAAGACATTTAAAGACTGCATGGATGAACTACAAAAATTGTTCATCCCAGTTTGGCAAAAGAATAAATCGGGGAAGGTAGTGCATCCGTGGATAACAAGGGAAATCAGGGATAGTATCAAAGCAAAGGATGATGCGTACAAAGTAGCCAGAAAAAGCAGCATACCAGAGGACTGGGAGAA
Organism: Okamejei kenojei; assembly: GCA_035221665.1. Lineage (NCBI taxonomy): Eukaryota > Metazoa > Chordata > Chondrichthyes > Rajiformes > Rajidae > Okamejei > Okamejei kenojei. The sequence goes on from CM069143.1 coordinate 36,062,031, forward strand.
ATTCAGAGACCAGCAGAGGAGGACAAAGGGCTTAATTAGGAAAGGAAAAATAGATTATGAAAGAAAACTGGCAGGGAACATAAAAACTGACTGCAAAAGTTTTTATAGATATGTGAAGAGAAAGAGGTTAGTTAAAACAAATGTAGGTCCCTTGCAGTCAGAAACAGGTGAGTTGTCATGGGGAACAAGGATTATGGCGGACCAATTGAATAACTACTTTGGTTCCGTCTTCACTAAGGAAGACATAAATAATCTGCCGGAAATAGCAGGGGACTGTGGGTCAAAAGAGGAATTGAGTGAAATCCAGGTCAGTCGGGAAGTGTGTTGGGTAAATTGAATAGATTAAAGGCGATAAATCCCCAGGGCCAGATAGGCTGCATCCCAGAGTACTTAAGGAAGTAGCTCAGGAAATAGTGGATGCATTAGTGATAATCTTTCAAAACTCTTTAGATTCTGAAGTAGTTCCTGAGGATTGGCGGGTAGCAAATGTAACCCCTCTTTTTAAGAAGGGAGGGAGAGAGAAAACGGGGAATTACAGACCAGTTAGTCTAACATCGGTAGTGGGGAAACTGCTAGAGTCAGTTATTAAAGATGGGATAGCAGCACATTTGGAAAGTGGTGAAATCATTGGACAAAGTCAGCATGGATTTACAAAAGGTAAATCATGTCTGACGAATCTTGTGGAATTTTTCGAGGATGTAACGTAGCGTGGATAAGGGGAGAACCAGTGGATGTGGTATATCTGGACTTCCAGAAGGCTTTCGACAAGGTCCCACATAAGAGATTAGTATACAAACTTAAAGCATACGGTATTAGGGTTCAGTATTGATGTGGATAGAGAACTGGCTGGCAAACAGGAAGCAAAGAGTAGGAGTAAACGGGTCCTTTTCACAATGGCAGGCAGTAACTAGTGGGGTACCGCAGGGCTCAGTGCTGGGACCCCAGCTGTTTACAATATATATTAATGATCTGGATGAGGGAATTGAAGGCAATATCTCCAAGTTTGCGGATGACACTAAGCTGGGGGGCAGTGTTCGCTGTGAGGAGGATGCTAGGAGACTGCAAGGTGACTTGGATAGGCTGGGTGAGTGGGCAAATGTTTGGCAGATGCAGTATAATGTGGATAAATGTGAGGTTATCCACTTTGGTGGCAAAAACAGGAAAGCAGACTATTATTTAAATGGTGGCCGATTAGGAAAAGGGGGAGATGCAGCGAGACCTGGGTGTCATGGTACACCAGTCATTGAAAGTAGGCATGCAGGTGCAGCAGGCAGTGAAAAAAGCGAATGGTATGTTAGCTTTCATAGCAAAAGGATTTGAGTACAGGAGCAGGGAGGTTCTACTTCAGTTGTACAGGGTCTTGGTGAGACCACACTGGAGTATTGCGTACAGTTTTGGTCTCCAAATCTGAGGAAGGACATTATTGCCATAGAGGGAGTGCAGAGAAGGTTCACCAGACTGATTCCTGGGATGTCAGGACTGTCTTATGAAGAAAGACTGGATAGACTCGGTTTATACTCTCTGGAATTTAGGAGATTGAGAGGGGATCTTATAGAAACTTACAAAATTCTTAAGGGGTTGGACAGGCTAGATGCAGGAAGATTGTTCCCGATGTTGGGGAAGTCCAGGACAAGGGGTCACAGCTTAAGGATAAGGGGGAAATCCTTTAAGACCGAGATGAGAAAGACTTTTTTCACACAGAGAGTGGTGAGTCTCTGGAACTCTCTGCCACAGAGGGTAGTTGAGGCCAGTTCATTGGCTATATTTAAGAGTGAGTTGGATGTGGCCCTTGTGGCTAAGGGGATCAGAGGGTATGGAGAGAAAGCAGGTACGGGATACTGAGTTGGATGATCAGCCATGATCATATTGAATGGCGGTGCAGGCTCGAAGGGCTGAATGGCCTACTCCTGCACCTAATTTCTATGTTTCTATGTTTCTATGTCCTATCCACTCCTTTCCCACACTCCCTGCAATGTAAAACAAACTTGTTTCGTTCATTCCTAATTCTGATGTAAAGTCTAAAACTGGAAATATTAACTCTCTTCCTCCATCCACAGATTCTGCCCAATCTACTAAATGGTTGAGTTTAGGCAGGTACTATAACAGCATTTAAAAGACACTTGGACAGGTACATGGATATGAAAGATTTAATGGGATACTAGACCTAGGGGGACCCGTTGGGTCCTGTCCCCTCAACGGGGGGGGGGGGGGGGGCTGTGACGCCACGCACACACTAATCACCCCCCACACACACAGGAGGGGGAGGGGGGTGAGAGGGGGGGTGAGAGGGGGGGAGAGGTGAGTGGGTGAGGGGAGTGGGGGAGAGAGAGGAGGGGGGGACAGAGGGGGGAAGGGGGGAGTGGGGAAGGGGGGAGGGGAAGAGTGGGGGGAGAAGGGGGAAGGGAGGTGGAGGGGGGACGGAGAGGGGGGAGGGGAGATGGAGAGGGGGCAGAGGGGGGGGAGGGGGGGGAGAGAGAGATGGGGGAGAGAGGGGGGAGAGAGGGGGAAGTGGGGGAGGGATATGAACCAAATGCAGGCAAATGGAACAAGCGTAGGTGGATTGCCTTGGATGAGTTCAGTCAAAGAGTCCGTTTCCATGCGATGACTACGACTCTCCCTTAGAATTTCTCCTTTTCTCCATGTGTATTTTCAATATAAATGTCGCACAATGTACACACACAAAACCACGCTGAGAAAGGCAACCGGTTCCGTTCACACCTTGTCCTCTGAACAATGGCAAATTTTATTGGTTCTATGATGTTTTCTCAACCCGATCCTTGATCTTTGACCAGCAGTCGTTTAATCAGACTACCAGCTCAGGTGATGCATAAGTAATGTCCCCACCCGAGGCACACATTGTTCCTCCTCATTATCCGCACCATCACTTCCCCCCTCCCTCAAGGGTCCTGTCGTTAATAGGCACAAAATGCTGGAGTAACTCAGCGGGACAGGCAGCACAACGTCACCCACCCCTTCCCTCCAGAGATGCTGCCTGTCTCGCTGAGTTACTCCAGCATTATGTGTCGACCTTTGATTTAAACCAGCATCTGCCGCTCTTTCCTAGACACCCTCCCGTTAATCTTTCTGTTTGCCCAACTAATTCCCAGTGCTATGATGTGGGTCCATAACTCAAAATGTTTCCAACCTTCTTCCTTTTCCAGCCCTCATATCCGTGAAATGATGCAGAAACCCCTTTAGCGGATTAAATGCCTAATTGGCAGTCCGTGTCCTCCATTTCAATATTTTTTCCTTCTTTCCTTACTCTACCGACCAGCCCCGGGTCACGAACTCCCGACTTATTGTCACCCGTGCGTTCCCTTAATATTACCTGAACTACAGATGGAGTGGCTGATGGGGAGGCTGGTCTGTGTTCAGTCCCGTATGAGCTTTAGTTTTGTCCTGTAGACCATTGCAGAAGATTGAAAAGATTGCCTTCAGCCGCTGGCAAGAGCACTATCTGAGGCCATCATTTAGTTTAGTTTGGTGTTCGAGATGGTCACGCATACACTAGTTCTACGTTTCCCAACCTCGCATTCTACGCATGCGGGGCAATTTACAACAGCCAATTAACCTACAAATTGGCACGTATTTGGAATGTGGGGGGAAGCCAGAGCACCTGGAGAAAACATACGCGGTCAGAGGGAGAACGTGCAAACTCCGTACAGACAGCAGCCGTAGTCAGGATCGAACTTGGGTCCCTGTGGCTGTAAAGCAGCAACTCGACCGCTGCACTCCCCCTTACCTACTTGCCCTCAGTCTGCGTGTTAAATCACAGGATATTTTTGACACCGGTGGCCATTCAGCCCGTCGCGACTGTACCTATTAATAAAGGTTATCCACCTTAAACCTACCTTCAGCATTAGTCCTGTGGCCATTGCGGGTCATGGGTGTTCCAGTAAATATCCAACACTTGTTTGAATGTGATTAGGGTGGATTGCTCTGGGATTTTTTAACCTGGATCCCGTCCAGCACATGTTGAGGTTCTTGCACAGTGACGCAGCTGGAGGAGCTGCTGCCTCACAGCGTTAGAGACCCGGGCTCCATCCTGGCCGCAGATGCTGTCTGTGGGGTATTTACACGTTCTCTCAGTGACCGACTGGGTTTCCTCCCACGTCCCAAAGTCGTGCAGGTTTGCTGGTCAATTGGCAGGTCAATTGGCCTCTGTAAATCGCCCCTATAGTGTAGGGAGTGGATGCAAACGTTGGATAACATAGAACTAGTGTGAACGGGTGATTGATGGCCGGCATGGACCCGTGGGGCCGAAGGGCCTGTTTCCAGGCTCTACCTTTCAGTCAACCAATCAATTTTCTCCCCAATCCTTTTTTTCTGATCTACTGTCCTCCGCCTTCTGTAAACCTGATCACATCACCTCTGCTTCCCGCTCCTGTGCTCTCACTCCCTCGGCTCCCAGCCAAAGTGAGTTACTTAGAGGCTAAGAGTCACTTAGATATTAAAGTCTTGACCCATCAAGACAAACAAGCAGTCTCTTCTAGCCGTTCTTCGTAGAACAAAGTATGTCAAGTTTTTATACCAATATCAAAGATAACAGCAGATGATCCGATACTATTTCAATAACTGCAATGGTATTGCTTGTTTTAATATTGTGACTCTCTCTCTCTCTCCTTCTCCCTCCCTCTCTCTCTCTCTCTCCCTAACTCACCGTGTCCCTCCCTCTCCCTCCCGCTCTCTCCCTCTCAGTCTCTCGCTCTCTCCTCCACCACGCCCTATCCCTATGTCCTATCCATTCCTCTCCCACCCTCCCTGCAACGTGAACCTAACTTGTTTTTATTAATTCCTAATTCTGATATAAAATCTATAAACCTGAAAAATTAACCCTTCCCTCCTTCCACAGAATCTGCCCACTCTGCTGAGTGTTTCCAGCATTTTATGTCTTTATCTTTGGATTCCAGCATTTGCAGCTTTTTGATTTACATTTAATTTAACCTAATTTCTTAACCTGACTTCATTGCTGCTTTGGCTTCAACCAAATAATGCCTATTTATACTTTTTCTAGTGCTTGTTGCTGCATAGTTGAATTAGTGTACAGCTAATCAATTGATATTTATACACCTGGTGAATTATCAATGAAAAATACAACTCCTACATTAGAAGGGGGAGGAAATATGTTGCAGTATTAAAAACAAATACACTTTAAAAACTGAGACAGTAATACATGGCGTACTAAATTAACAGAATGATACTGCAGGTACAATGTACCCACTGTTAGAGATAGAATATGTCAAGATGAGTATAGTATTTGATACAGCAGATAAAAGGATAAACTCCAAAGGGAAAATCCCAAACAAATTGACAAAACGTGAAAATACAGCTTGGTTTTGGCAGCGGCTATGTCAAGAAAAACCTCTTCACAATGAAAGAACGATAGAAACCCACGGCCCCCTCACTTCATTCCTCCCCAACATGCATACCCACGCACGCATACACACGCACGCATACACGCACGCACGCACACACGTACACACAAACACACACGTGCACACATACATGCACTCACACACACACACGCATGCACACACAGGCACACACAGGCACACATACACTCATGGGCACACGTACATACATGCACACACACACACACACATACATACACACATACAAATGCACACACACATGCACACATACTCACGTGCACACACGTACATACATGCACACATACACATGCACACACACATGCACACACATACGCACGCACATGCACACACACATGCCCCCGCACACACACCCACCCACACACACGCGGTTTCTCACCCTATGTTGAATAAATCTATGATTGGTACTTTATTATCACATACAACATGTCACAGTAAAGTTATTTGTTTTGCAGAGTATGCAAAGAGTCACCACGTATAGGGCTTCGTGTAACAAGGTTACAAAGTGTTCAATGTTGTCCCCAATGGTCCCTTTTCATTCTCTGCAGCCATTCCCCCCCCCCCACCCAACACCCGGCCCCTCTTTGTTCTCGGCAACCCCCCCACGCCGGGAGGCACGGTGTTATTCTCTCACTGTTCATTGAATGAATAGAGTCACTGTGTAATATGATAATCACCAGCGAACCACCTGCCGGTTATGAACATTCTGTAGCATTGAAATTAAAGTAATCAACAAGATATTCATAGAAAAATCATGAGAAATGCCCCTGAGACCTTTACTTTTAGTTTTGTTTCGTTTATTTTAGTTTAGTTTAGTTTAGTTTAGAGATACAGCATAGAAACAGGCCCTTCGGCCCGCTGAGTCCGTCAACCTGCGATCCCCGCACACTAACACTATCCTACACACACTGGGGACAAGTTACAATTTCATACCAAGCCAATTAACCTACAGACCTGTACGTCTTTGGAGTGTGGGAGGAAACCAGAGCTCCTGTAGAAAACCCACGTGGTCACAGGGAGAATGCACACACTCCGTACAGGCAGCTGCCGTGGTGAGGATCGGAGCCGGGTCTCTGGCGCTGTAAGGCAGCAACCCTACCGCTGTGACACCGTGCCTGCCACCCACCACTTTGTTGAAACCCTGGCTGGGAATTTTAAGAACATTAAGCTGCCACCTCCTATCATGATTTCCCGGGGAGAACAAACACAGTTCCTGCATAAATATCAGTCCACTTCCAGAAGAATTATTACTATCCCACATTTCCAGAGTTTATTGTAGTTAAGGAAAATCCAAGAGGAAGATTGTGACTCACATATATTACAGACCCAGTCACCGTGTCTTCTGACCTCGGCTGTTTGCTGGAGAAGTTACATAAATGAGCACAGCTGTGTTTTTCTATCCTCATTACCAACAAGAGCAGGTGAGAGATGTGACTAAACTCTGCCAGGCAATGTCACTTTGCCCACATGAGTCAGATAACCGACCACGGTGCCTCCTCAAACATTGCCAGAGTGTGTGGTCACGGACTCTGTGATTTATCAGCCATTTTACTTCAGCTAAAGACTAACCTCCTGCATTCTCTCCCTTGTTAACTAGGAAGTATATTTACATGGTCTTTTATGTCATTTATTTTTCTCCCACCAAGTGTTATTCTCCAAATCACTCAACAAGCAAAAGGAGAAATAATGAATAGTCAGAAATTGATTCTCACATCCTCAGGACATCCTGGAGTAATATCCAGCCAATTAATTATTTTTGCAGTCACTGTGTGAGCAAGATAGGGAGGAAATGTCAAATACTGGAGGGCACAGGTTTAATACACGGTAGCAATGCAAGTAGATAGAACGGTAAAGGAGGCTTTTAATACACTTGCTTTCATCAGTTGACACATCGAGTGCAAGTCAGGAAGTCATGTGGGTTAACTAAGTTACAAAACTTTAGTTAGGCCCATTCTGGTCACCTCATAACAGGAAGGATGTAGAGGCTTTAGAGATAGTGCAAAAGAGGTTGCCAAAAAACTGGAGTAACTCAGAGGGTCAGGCAGCATCTCTGGAGAAAAGGAATAGGTGACGTTTCAGACCAGGATGCTGCCTGGATTAGAAGGTATTAGATGTAAGGAGAGGTTGGACAGACTTGGAATCTTTGCTCTGATATTGGCAACTGAGGGGAGACCTGATTTAAATATATATAACCATGAGAGGCATAGATAGTAGACAATCACAATATACCCAGATCTCATTTCTTCAGGTATCTTCAAATATGTAGCTTTGCTAAAACAGTGTTTCCCTCATTTCCTCATCTGTCCACTATGAGCCAGTTAGGCACTACTCTGGAGTTGGACCCCTTTGACAATAAACGCGTTTCAGCAATCTACACATTAATACAGGAATTAAAACAGATAAGCTGGGACATAACTAAAGCGGCATGGGAGAGGGACCTGGGTGTAGAGCTTTCTGGTGAGGCGTGGCGAGAGAGCTTAATTCATTACACACCTCTTCACTGTGTGTACGCCATGGGTTGATCCAATTTAAAGTGCTTCACCGTCTTCATTATTCAAGACACAAACTTGCCAGAATCTTTTCTACCACAGATCCTGGCTTCACTAGATGTGGCCACAGCCCAGCCTCTGTAGGACACATGTTTTGGACATGTCCCTCTCTCATCAGCTGCTGGGGAAACATATTCTCCAAAATCTGCAGACAGACTATAACACCTGACTTGCACACAGCTATCTTCGGAATACCACCCCCAAACTGTAAGCTTACAAATTTACAAGCAAATGCTTTAGCATTTGCATCATTGTTTGCTCGCAGGCTTATTCTTTTCAACTGGAAGTCAAAAAAAGCTCCATATTTTTTGCAGTGGTTAAAGAAGGTGCTCTCCTTTTTACCCTTGGAAAAGATCAGGTATAAACGATGCGTCCCGCAGAAACTTCCCGCTGACCTGGAACCCTTTTATAGATTTTATTAAAGATTTTTCCTTCAAGTGAAAATATTGTCTGCAGTCATAATCATTTATTTATATTTGTATGATGCTGTTGTTAACATGTAACATTTGAGCACAAAGACTCTGCCTTTTTAAAAATTATTATTTTTAACTTATTATTATTATTTTTTTCTCTTTCTCTTTTTTGAGCCTTCGGGATGAGGAGGGAGGTATATAAGTTTTGTACTGTTCTGTACTGTTTGATGGTGTTCTGTCTAAATTTGTGTTTATAACTTGAAAACCAAAAATAAAGTTATTAGAATATTTTTCCCATAGCCTTAAGGAGAAAGGGGTGAGGTTTAAATGAAATGTGCAGGACCAGTTTTTACACAGAGAGTGGTGGATGTCTGGAACATTCTGCTAAGATAGACACGAAATGCTGGAGTAACTCAGCGGGACAGGCAGCATCTCTGGATAGAACGAATGGGTGATGTTTCGGGTCGAGACCCTTCTTCAGACTGAAGAAGAAACGTCACCCAGTCCTTCTCTCCATAGACGCTGCCTGGCCCGCTGAGGTATCCCAGCAGTTAGTGTCTAGCTTCGGTGTAAACCAGTATCTGCAGTTGCTTTCTGCACATACTGCTAAGTGTGGTGTTAGAGGCGGGTGCGATAGTGGTATTTACGAGTCTTTTAGACAGGCATATAAATATGCATGGGATGGGGGGATTGGATTACGTGCAGGCAGAGGAGATTAGTTTAATTTGGTACCATGTTTGGCACATACATCCTGCTCTGAGGGCCTGTTGTTCCTGTGCTGAACTGTTCTATAGAGAAATGTTGAATTCTCCAATTTTAGACGACTACAATACCTTCCCTATCACTTCTTCCCCTGACCCCCACTCCCTCTCCCCCTCATTCCACCTGGACCTGCATCTATTTCTCCCCTCCCCCTCCACCTACATTCCTTCCTCCAACCTCACAATTAGCACCATTAGCATGGTGGGTCTAAGGCTTGTCCCTTTTCTATGTTCTATGTTCCAGGTATGTCATACAAGCGGGCAGCTAGGGGGGGCAGAGTGGCGTAGCGGTAGAGTTGCTGCCTTACAGCATCGGAGGTTCGATCCTGACCACGGGTGCTGTCTGTACAGAGTTTGTACGTTCTTCCCGTGACCACGTGAGTTTTCTCCAGGTGCTCCGGTTTCCCACGATCCAAAGACGAAAAAACAGTAAAACTTCGTAATTGTCCCTAGTGTGTAGGATAGTGCTAGTGTATGGGGATCGCTGGTCGGCATGGACTGGGTGGGCCGGTTTCCGTGCTGTATCTCTAAAATAAACTAAACTGAACTAAACTAAATTAAATTAAATTACATTTAACAAGCCCAAACCTCTTAAAATAGTGACTAGAACTGAGTGCTGTAAATTGCATTAAAAAATCTTCCTGAGATTGTGAGATTAGATTATCAAAAGCAGATTCAGGGGAAGGATCAAAAAGGCTTTAAACTGTACAGGGCCTGTCCCAGCAGTATGCAACTCCATGCGATGAGCGCGACCTAACGTGGTCGCTTGAGCCGTCCGGCGTCGCGGGGCCGGTCCCACTTCGATCGCCGGAGCCGTGCGGAATTACGCAGAGTTCGTCCCGACATCGCGTGGGGCTCCGATAAACTGACCATGTTCAAAAATTCCGCGCGGCAACGGCTTGTCGGCTTGCAGTCGCCTCGACGCATTACACACCGCCTCGACGTCGTGCATCCGTGACCCTCTCTGTGTGTGCCTCTGTGCCCCTCTCTGTAGGTGCCTCTCTGTCCTGGCGAACTTACCTTTCAGATTTCACTCCAAGTTCGCCTCACTTCCCGCCGCGTTGCGCCACTCACCTCACCTCCGCGCGGCCCCCGCTGCCGGTTTGGTCGTGCTCACCGCATGGAGTCGGATGCTGGTAGGACAGGCCCTTACCTCGGTACAGATGACAATTGTAAATGATCTTACAGACGCAGGCCTGGAGCTTAAATCGTATTTAATCATAAGGTGTGATAGAAGAGTACAGCAGGTTGTTAGTTCATTGTGACCGCTGGTGGAACTAACGTAACGTAGGAAATGGGTGTTAATATAAAGGTGGAGTTAGTGTTGCTACACTACTCTGATTGGGTCACATGCAATAACTAATCTATACCGTTCCCCGTAAAGAGAAAGGTTGCTGAACATATGTTAAACGTGTACAATTAAACATACTCGCCGCACCTGTCAGGTGGTCTACTGATGCGACCCAAACCCGTACGGACAAACCCCTCTCCCCCCCAATCAGAAAAGTTAGCGGGGCTGGCAGGTGGGGAACCAGGAAGGGGTGCGGCGGTCGGCGATACATGCGGAGTGTTAACGTGGGGGGACGGGGTAACCAACCCAGGCGGAGATGGCATGCTGGGTTAAAGGGAGAACAGGGGCAGCAGAAGGCTGAAACGGCAAAGGCGGTGATGTAGGAGACATCAGCCGTTGAGCAGGAGAGCCCAGGATCCCATCCCTGGAAATGTTTCTCAAATAAGGAGGTCGAGCTAGACATCAGACTTGGCAAGATGAGAACGTTCCATTAGTTGTTTGGCACTCCTGACAGCACGTTCAGTGAGGCCGTTGGATTGGAGATACTCAGGGCTGCTTGTGGCATGGTGGAAGTTCCATCTACTGGCAAAGTCTTTAAAAGCCCGACTGGTGAATTATCTTCCGTTGTCAGTTTGTAGGCGAACTGGTGCACCGAATACGGAAAAATGTCTGCCAAGCTTTTGTATAACCATCTCGGATGTGATGGTGGGTAGCACGTCAAGTTCCAACCAGTTGGAGTATGAGTCGACTGGGACTAAGTTGTGCTTGCCGTGCCATTTAAAAAGGCCCGCTGCAACGGATGTCCAGGATAGCGGTGGAGGAGGTTGTTGCAGTAAAGGCTGTTTCTGTGGGTGAGGTGCTAGGCTGTTGCAGATGGGGCAGGATGCCGTTCTGTCGGGTGTGTATCCCGGCCAGTAGAACATGCTCTGTGCATGGGCAAGTGTGGCCTCGGTGCCTGGGTGACCGTTGTGGACCTCTTTGTAGTATTCGTCTCGCAAGGATGATGCGATCACGACTTTGTGGCCCATGACGATGACGCCGTCCTGTATTGGTAACTCATGGCGGACTAGGAAGAGTGGCTGTGCCTCCAGTGGCGTGCTGGATTGTCTTTCAGGCCAGCCTTTTTTAACGATGGATGAGAGCAGCTGCAGAGTCCCGTCAGCGGCTGTGTGTTCCGCCAGGCGACGCAGACGTTCCCTGGGAACGAAGTCAACCTTAAGAACGGTGAGCTCATCACACTCATATGGATGGCGTTCACTGGACGCACGTGGCTCACGAGAGAGAGCGTCGGCAACGAGCATGTCCTTTCCTTGTTTGTAGACGATTCTGAAGTCGAACGGCTGGAGCTGCATCATCAAGCGCTGCAGACGTGCGGGTGCCGCGCGGATGGGTTTGTTCAGGATGGTTACGAGAGGTTGGAGGTCGGTTTCAACCGTGAAAGTGTCCCCAAAGATGAAATATTTAAACTTGGAGCATGCGAAGACCACGGCTCACTGCTCCTTCTCGATTTGGGCACATGGCGTTGTTCGGCGTCCGTCATGGTGCGAGAGGCGTATGATACCGGTAGTACAATGCCGTCGGCAGATGTCTGAGGGCAGGCTGCACCCAGCCCGTATTGTGAGGCATCACAGGTTACTGTGACAGGTGGCTTCAGGTCGAAGTATGTCAATGTAGGAGCACTGGCCAGCTGCAGTTTTAAAGTGTCGAATGCCTTTTGGTGCTGCTAGTACCAGGTCCATTCAGTGTCCTTGCGGGTGAGCTATCTCAGTGATGAACTGGGCTCACTGAGGTTGGGTATGAACTTTCCCAGACAGTTCACCATACCCAGAAATCGTTGTAGGCTGTGTACGTCCACAGGGGCAGGCATTTCTCGGATAGCTGCAGTTTTCTTCGGATCTGGCTTCAGACCATTGCGAGTGAATACATGTCCAACATAGGTGACCTCCGGGATGCGGAATTTGCACTTCTTGGGGTTGAACTTCAGGTTCATCTCGCATGCCCTGTCTAGAATCTGCTTGAGGTTGTGGTCGTGCTCCACTATGTCTTTGCTATAAACCAGGATGTCATCTACGATGATGGCACATGGGAAGCCTGTGAACAGCTGTTCCATGGTTTTCTGAAAAACTTTGTTGGGCGAATTGATACCAAATGGCATTCTGAGAAATTTGAACCTGCCAAATGGTGTGCCAAACGTGCTGAGGATTGAGGACGCGTCATCCAGAGGTATCTGCCAGAACGAGATTTCTGCGTCTAGTACAGAAAACATGTTGCTCGACCGATTTGGGCAGCAACGTCTTCGACGGTTCTCATTGGATAATGTGGGCGCCTGATGGCAGCGTTTAGGTCTCTTGGGTTGATGCACACCCGGAGCTCATTTTTGTCTTTCTTTTGCATGAGGACCATGGTGGAGACCCAGTCTGTGGGGTCGCTGACCTCGGCCAGTACGCCCATGGAAACCATACTTCTGAGTTCGGGCTCGATTCTGTCACGCATGGCATGTGGCACACGGTGGGGAGCACAGACAGCTGGGTCAACGGTGGGGTCAACGGCGATCTTATAAGTCACAGGGAGCTTGCCCAGCTTGTCGTCGAAGAGGTCAGGGTAATTACGGATCGGGTCCTCAGATATAAGCAACTTGTGAACGGAGTGATCGAATGAGACTAGCCCAAGGTCCTGGCACGCATGGATGCCCAGTAAAGTCAGAGAGTCCGATCTTAGGACATAAAAAGTCCGATTTCTTGTGGTATTTTACCAATACGCATTTAAAACTAGTTCTTCCAAGAGGATGTAGGACCTCCCCCCCATAAGCATGTAAGGTAGAGCTGTCTCTAGTCAAGGTCTCATTATTTCTTATCTTGTTTTAGACCTTCAGGGACATTACATTCACTCGCGCCCCGGTCTCCAATTTGGCCTTCACAGGCTTGTTATTAATTTGCATGGACACAGAGGGATCCAAAAGCTTACCAGGTGTGTAGGAGCGTGTGAACAGTAGACTCTTCGTAAGAGCTAGTTGGATCGTCCTCGTGGGCAGCTTCGAGCTGGTCCTGTGAGTCTGGAAACGTTTGGTCTTGTTGCAGCAGGTGCAGATTAGACGCCGAACTAGGATTTCGGTTCCCACGGGACCTGCAGCAAACGGTGAAATGGTTCATCTTTTTGGTTGCATGGCTTGCCGTTCGCTGGACAGAACGTCCGTCCCCTGTTGTGGAAATAGTTACAGTTCGAACACTTTTGCGGCGGTTCATTCACAAGTCCTCGATTAGCCGTTTGTGGCAGTTCATTCATAAATCTTCTGTTGGGTGCCGGTGTGGCTCGTTTATTGAAGCCTGTCAGGTTTATACTCTTTTTCTGAGAGTCAGACTGGTCGCCCAGTGGGGCCACGATATCGGACGTGTGGCAGGCATGCACAGCTTGTTCCAGGGTTAGGTTAGCATTCCGTAGCAGCTCAGTCTTTCGCTTTTGGTCAGTCATGCCAGTGACGGGTTTGTCACGTATTAACTCATTAGACATATTCCCGAAGCGGCAACGCTGAGCCATATATTTTAAATCACAGATAAATCGTTCAACAGGTTCATCGGGAAGCTGTTGTCGCGCAAAGAGCTTGGCTCTTTCCAAGATGTGGTTAGATGGTAGGTCACACAGTTCGCGGAATTTGTGCAGCAGGACAGTCTCAGTGGGTACAGTTACCTGACCGTTGTCGTCGAGAACGGCTGGCGCGAAGTCGAAGGCCTGCGCTCTCATCATAGCCTCTGGTCCCGCTAGGTTTAGTAGAAGCGAAGCTTTGACTTAATCTGGGTCATTTCGATGGACGATGTTGATATAGTGTTCGTAGTTGATTTCAAAGAGCCTCTGTCGCTCTCCGATGTCCGAGTCAAAGATGAGCTGTGCTGGCTTACGGCACGAGTGAGCCATAGTAATAAAAAATAAAACCTGATAAAACGCAAATAAAACCCGATATACGGACGTAGTGGGCCACTTCACGCTGTCTGACACCATGTAAATGATCTGACAGACACAGGCCTGGAGCTTAAATTGTCTTTAATCATAAGGTGTGATAGAAGAGTACAGCGGGTTGTTAGTTCATTGTGACCGCTGGTGGAACTAACGTAACGTAGGAAATGGGTGTGCATATAAAGTGTACAGTAAGGTGGAGTTAGTGTTGCTGCACTACTCTGATTGGTTCACATGCAATAACTAACCTACAACAATAAACTAAACTAAACTAAAAAACTCTGCTGCCACCAATGCCCCGGCAGCATGTTCCAGGCACCCACCATCCTCTGTGTAAATCAACATTCTGCACATCTCCATTCAACTTTGCCCTTCTCTTCTTGTAACTATGCCCTCTGGTCTTTGATATTTCTACCCTACGTGTTAACGAGTAGAAGGTAGGGACATACCCCTGATGAACTCAGAGGCCATGGTGTCAAGCTGATTCTCGAGTTCCAATGGCTAACATTACAGGGGCAATAACTTCAACATCCGTTGCGGTGGCTCCGATAGACCTCACCACCATCTCCCTCTCTAGTCCGTGCAGGAGTGGTCAACTGATGCCAGTCTTGCCAACAACTCCCATGCTGTGATTAAATCCCAGCAAGAGGCAAAGGAAGATGATAGTGGATTAAACCGTGCAGGGGAGTTTGAATACATAGGAAGTTTCCACCCGCGTAGGAAGGAACTGAAGATGCTGGTTTGCACCAAAGATAGACACCAAATGCTGGAGTATCCAATCGTTATCACCATTGTGGGCTCCACCTTTCCCACATCATCATTGTTGGCTTTGATTCGTATCTTTTCATACCGTTCGTTCATTTGGTCTTCGTACCTTTTCATGCCAATACTTTCCCTCTCACATGAATGAAAGATAGGAATAGAACAAATCAAAGCCAACAATGATGATGAAGGGCAGGTGGAGCCCACAATGGTCCATTGTTGGCTGTGGAGAGGGTGATAACAGGTGTATAAAAACATTGAACGGCAGTGGAACTAGTAGAATGACTAGAGTACGGGAGGGAAGGAGAGAGAGAGGGAAATTAATAATGTCCCTTTCCCCTGACTCTCAGTCTGAAGAAGGGTCTCGACCTGAAACGTCACCTATTCCTTTTCTCCAAAATGCTGCCTGACCCGTTGAGTTACTCCAACATTTTGTGTCTGTCTTCAGTTTCAATCTGAGTTCTGCTCCCTTTGAAACTCCAACTTTCTGACCCCCCCAGCTGCCGAAGTTCAAAAAAAATCTAGAACATCTGGGGAGGCTGCCTGGGTTTCCTGGCTCTCGACGTTGCCACGGGCACAGAGGATGTCACCTGTGACTTCCTCAATTACCACAAAGAGGAAGCGATAGGCCGTGGTTGTAGGGTCACAGCTTCTTACAGCAGTCTCTAATCCAGCCTCTACAGCAAGTACCTAGTGGGAGAGTCTAGGACCAGAGCCCACAGCCTCAGAACAAAATAATGTACCTTTAGAAAGGAGATGAGGAGGAATTTCTTTACTGAGAGGGTGGTGAATCTGTGAAATTCTGTGGGGGCCATCATTGGATATTTTTAAGGCAGCGATTGAGAGATTTGTGATTAGTACGGGAACAGAGGGAAAGATAGATCAGCCATGATTGAATGGCAGAGTAGACTTGATGGGCCGAATGTCCTAAGTCTGCTCCTATAACTTATGAACTCATGAACTTATGAAGTTAGAAATTAAATTGACTGAAATATTTTAGATGCACTCACAGATTGTCAGAGTGGCTCAAAATACTTTGAACCCTGTGTGAATAGCGCAAATAAATATTGAAACAGGACAATCTGCATAGCAAATATTAGATAACTAAGCAAAGCGCAGAGGAGAAATTCAATTAACCAGTATAATATGCTGCACCTGATTCGTAAACACACCAACATTTGTCATTGATGTTGTGTTTGATCTCTCTTGATTTATCTTTCAAAAGTAATGAGCTGGTGTGTCTTTCTGTACATTTGTTTTCTCTAAACATAATGAAATTGTGCTGTGGTCCCATAGGATTAGAAAAAAAAATTTTTTTGAAGCTTCACGAGATTTGAATAATGGAGCAGGGCGGAAATACAATATTGCCATTTCATTTTTTGGCTGAAGGTCCTTTACTGCCTCACCCGTTGAGTTTCTCCAGCATTTTTGTCTACCTTTGATTTTTCCAGCATCTGCAGTTCTTTCTTAAACATCGCACCAATGAGCGGGTTTAAATCCAGCACTGACATTTTGAAACAAACTTACCGGGACACAAAGTGCTGGAGGAACGCAGCGGGTCAGGAGGCACCTCTGGAGAACATGGATGGGTGAGATTATCTCCTTTTGTGTAAAGCAGCATCTGCAGTCCTGTATTTCTACTGTTACTTTTGAATCTAGTTACTGATGGAATGGCAGCTTGGAAGTCAACCGACTGAGGAAAGTGTGGAAGAGAACTGCCGTGTGGGGGTGGGGGAACAATGGAGGTCCTGGGGTGGGGGGACCGCTGTCAGGGGGGTGTGGGAACAATGGACATAAAGGGGGGGGGGGAACAAAGGACAATGGGGACCCGGCCTGGGGGAACCAATGTGGTGGAGGGGAGAGAATAAAAGGAGGAGCCGGTGTGCTTTGTAACTTTGTCAGTGCCGTGGGTGTCCGCTATTTATATATATTGGGTATGTAAGCTGAAAATGTCACTGTCCCTTGTCATATGTGATAACAAAGCATTCCATTCCATTCCAAAGTGCTATGCCTGCCTTCATTAGAACATCGAACATAGAACAGTACAGCATAGGAACAGGCCTGTCAGCCCACAATGTCCGTGCTGACTATGATGCCATGGTCAACCAATCTCTGCCTACACATGATCCATATCCCTCCATTCCCTGCATAGCCGTGTGCCTATCTAAAAGCCCCTTAAACGCCACTGCCTTAAACATCTGCCTTAACCATCACCCCTGGCATCATGTTCCAAGCACCCACCACCCACTGCCTGAAATACTTTCACCGCACATCTCCTTTAATCTTTGCCCCTCTCACCTTCAGGCCGTGTCCTCTAATCTTTGACATTTCCACCCTGGGAAAATTATTCTGACTGTCTACCTTGTCTGTACCTTTCATAATCTTATGTAGATCTATCAAGGTCTCCCCTCCACCTCCTGCATTCCAGAGAAAAAGATCCAAGTGGTCTTGTTTTCTTTTAGGCAATGAAGCTGATATCATGGCGGCAAAGAGCCATACAGTGTGGAAACAGGCCCTCAGCCCCAACTTGCCCACATCGACCAACATGTCCCGTCTACACTTGGGTTGCCAACTTTCTCACTCCCAAATAAGGGACAAAAGGTTAAAATAAGGGGCAAATTCCCGACGGCAATTTGTTGACCGACTCGGCCGTGGCTGGGTGAGTGATGAGTTGGCCCGGGTGCTGGACTGCACGCAAAGCCCAGCCGGCGACGGCGCGCTCAAAGCCCGGCGCCCCAGCCAACTCATGAACCGATGATCGGCCATGAGAAGTAGGGTGTTGCTGTCGGCGGTAAGTGAAGGTCGATCGACGGGCCATGGGCGAGGCGCTGCTGCTGCACTCCATGAGCTGCACTACATCGGGACTGGTGAGGCGGGGCCGGACGCGGCGCTCCGACCCGACAGTTCCCTCGATCCGACTAGTACCAGTCAAATACGTGACAAGGGCGGTCCCGTATGGGCCAAAACAATTTAGCCCAATATATGGGATGTCCCGGCTAATACGGGACAGTTGGCAGCCCTACTAGTCCCACCTTTGTGCGTTTGGCCCATATCCCTCTAAACCTGTTCTATCCATACTCATATGGAGAGTAGGTGGAGAGGTAGTGGTTCAAACTTCAGTCACCTTTTGTTATTGTGTAGGAATGAACTGCAGATGCTGGTAAAACGCGAAGATAGGCACAGAGTGCTTGAGTAACTCAGCGAGTCAGACAGCATCTCTGGAGAAAAAGGATGGGTGTTTTGTTTCAAAATGTGTCTGCAGAAGGGTGTCGACCCAAATAGCCACCCATCCTTTTTCTACAGAGATGCTGCCTGAAGCACTGAGTGACTCCAGTACATCGTGTCCACCTTTCGCCATCTTCATCTATGCAGAGTGCTTGTGTGTGGCAGGGAGTATTGTGTTGCCATACGTCTCTGAATCTTCCAGGAATCAAAGAAGGTTGGATTAGGTTGGCTCGGCCTCCTCTGATCAGCGCAGACACGATGTCAGAATGTCTCCCTCCATGCTGGTAATCTCTCGTGATTCTATGACGATTCAATTTGTCCACAGAGCATTCATCAAGTAGACTGCTCTTGCCCAGCCGACACAAGTCAGGAACCGATACTTCTCTTTGCTCTGACTAGAAAGGGACATAGTTTCAGTGATTGAGTCACAAGGCTGAGGAACAGTGGCACGGCGGCACAGCGGGGGAGTTGCTGCCTGACAGCGCCAGAGACCCGGGTTCGATCCTGACTACGGGTGCTGTCTGAACGGAGTTTGTACGTTCTCCCTGCGACCGCGTGGGTTTTCACCATGTGCTCCGGTTCCCTCCCACACTCCAAATACCTACATGTTGGTAAGTTAATTGGCTTCTGTAGATCGTATGTTGGATATTGCTAATGTATGGGGTGATCACTGGTCGGCATGGGCTCGGTGGGCCAAAAGACCTGTTTCTAGGCTGAATCTCTAAAGTCTAAAATAAAGTCTAAAGTCTAAAACAACACAGAAGTGGCCAGGCTTTAATAATGTGTTTCACTCATAAAATCACAGAGATATGCAGCTTTGTAACATCTTCCTCCAGCGAATGGGATTTTGGTTCACAGCCATGTCAAAATGGCAGCCAATCTGTCATGGAAAAGGTGGGCCGAACGGCCTGTTTCCATGCTCTATGGCACAATAACCACCCAAAACCATCAATTCTCTGGTGCTTCTGTAACAGTGAGTGTTTGCTTACCTCGGCAGTTTGTAGAAGGTGGCTTGTTGTTGATGTACGCAGACTTGAAAGAAGCGGGATTGAGGATATCTTGATTAAAAATTAAACTTAACCATCAATATTTCAAAACAACGCAATGAAGAAAGATAATGGGATGGATTTTAGTGCTGAAGATTATTCCTAGGTTCTCTCAGTCAATCTGTCCTCAACTCTTACACAGTTCAGAAGCTACCACCTGCACTTACAACATGGGAAACCCCCCATAGGAATGCTGTAAACCAGAATGGTAGGCACTGTTTTGATTGAAAAATACAGCGGGGAAACAGGCCCTGACTCATTGAGTCCACACTGACCATCGATCACCCATTCACACCAGTTCTATGTTATCGCACTTTCTCATTCCTCACTACGCCCTAGGGGCGATTTACAGTGACCAATTGACGTACAAACCTGCAAGTCTTTGGGATGTGGCAGGAAACAGGAGCACGTGGAGAAAACCCACGCATTCACGGGGAGAACGTACAAACACCGCACAAACGCCACGCGTAGTCAGGATCAAACCCGGGTCTCTGGCGCTGTGAGGCAGCAACTCTACAGGTACACCACCGTCCTGTTGATGCCCTGCCTATCTTTGCAGGAATAGATGGGTAAACTAAGCGAGCAATGTAACTCGAGGGCAAACACTTCGATAGAACTTCTACTCACAAAAAGTGTCAAAAACTTCAGTGAACCTGGAATGAATGTTTCCCGTCTACCCACCCGCCCCCTTCTCATTAATACTTTCCTTCATATAAAGGCAGGACAATGCACTGACAGTAAAGACCATCGACGTCTGTGTCATTGGGGTCAGTCACTGCTGACCCCGACTCCTGTTCCAAAGGAGGTGAAGGAGACAGGACAACCCCTTTCTCTTGCTTCCCCTGAATGATTTTACTGGATGTTATAAATAAAGTGCAGGATTTTAACTCATTAATACTTCAACATTACACCAACAGGCCCGTGCCTTAAACTGATTATTTCAAAGAAGCTGTCCAAGGTTTCCACATTACTGCACCAACACAGTTTCCAACAGCAGATAAACAGAACACTTAAGTCTTTCCTCACTCGGCAGTGGAATGTTGGCATTCAGCTTCACACTTTGAAAGGAGGCCAATCCGATTGGAATTATTTTAGTCAGAGGCTGAGCTCTATAAATGAAAGATGTCTCCAAAGGGAATGCTGGTTTTACCCCAACTAAGCAGAGACAAATTCAGCAATTAAACTGTTGCCGGCTGCCATGAGAGAAGAGCAGCTCTTTCTAACATCTATTTGCCTTTTGGTGCTTGAATAAACAGCAAGTACTTCATCAACAGAGCGACAAGATGGGAATGACTCGAGAAACATTCTTAAATGGTGAATAAAGCTGTTAATCGATGAAGAGTTAACCGGAAGAGGTTGTGGTGTGTGTGTGTGTGTGTGTGTGTGTGTGTGTGTGTGTGTGTGTGTGTGTGTGTGTGTGTGTGTGTGTGTGTGTGAGTATGTGTGTGTATGTGTGTGTGTGTGTGTGTGTGTGTGTGTGTGTGTGTGTGTGTGTGTGTGTGTGTGTGTGTGTGTGAGAGTATGTGTGTGTCTGTGTGTGTATCTCTCTATGTGTGAGTATGTGTGTGTGTGTGTGTGTCTGTGAGTATGTGTGTGCGAGTGTGTTGTGTGTGAGTGTGTGTGCGCGAGTGTGTGTGTGTGTGTGTGTGGGTGAATGCGTGTGCCTGTGAGTGTATGTATGTTTGCCCGTGCATGTAAGTGTGTGTGTGCATGCACACGTGTGCACATGTGTGTGAGCATATGTGTGTATGTATGGAAGTGGGTGCAAGTGTGCATGCCTGTGTGTGTATGCAAGTGTGTGCATGCATGTGTGTGTGCACAAGTGTGTGTGTTATGTGCGAGTGTGTGTATGTGAGCGAGAGTGCGTGTGGGCATGTGAGTGTGTGAGCGCATGTGAGTGTGTGTGTGTGTATGTGAGCGTGTGTGTGTGTGTGTGTGTGTGTGTGTGTGTGCATGAGTGTGTGTGTGTGTGTGTGTGCGTGTGTGTGCGCGCGCATGTGAGTGTGTTTGCGCATGTGAGTGTGCGTGCGCATGTGAGTGTGTGTGCGCATGTGAATGTGTGTGTGTGCATGTGTGTGTGTGTGAATGTGAGTGTGTGTGTGTGCATGAGAGTGTGTGTGTGTGTGCATGTGAGAGTGTGTGTGTGTGCATGTGTGTGTGTGTGAATGAGAGTGTGTGTGTGTGTGAATGTGAGTGTGTGTGTGTGCGCATGAGAGTGTGTGTGTGTGTGAATGTGAGTGTGTGTGAATGTGAGTGTGTGTGTGTGTGTGAATGTGAGTGTGTGTGTGTGTGTGTGCATGAGAGTGTGTGTGTGTGTGCTTGTGAGCGTGTGTGTGTGCATGGCAGTGTGTGTGAATGTGAGTGTATGTGTGTGAATGTGAGTGTGTGTGTGTGCAGGAGAGTGTGTGTGTGTGTGTGTGAATGTGAGTGTGTGTGTGTGCATGAGAGTGTGTGTGTGTGCATGAGAGTGTGTGTGTGCATGAGAGTGTGTGTGTGTGCATGTGAGCGTGTGTGTGTGCATGTGAGTGTGTGTGTGTGTGTGCATGTGAGCGTGTGTGTGTGTGAATGTGAGTGTGTGTGTGTGTGTGCATGTGAGTGTGTATGTGTGTGCATGAGAGTGTGCGTGTGAGTGTGTGTGCGTGTGTGAATGTGAGTGTGTGTGTGCATGTGAGCGTGTGTGTGTGTGCATGTGAGTGTGTGTGTGCATGTGAGCGTGTGTGTGTGTGTGTGCATGTGAGTGTGTGTGCATGTGAGCGTGTGTGTGTGCATGTAAGCGCGTGTGTGTGTGAATGTGAGTGTGTATGTGCATGTGAACGTGTGTGTGTGTGTGCATGTGAGTGTGTGTGTGTGTGCATGTGAGCGTGTGTGTGTGTGTGCATGTGAGTGTGTGTGTGTGTGCATGTGAGCGTGTGTGTGTGTGCATGTGAGCGCGTGTGTGTGTGAATGTGAGTGTGTGTGTGCATGTGAGCGTGTGTGTGTGTGAATGTGAGTGTGTGTGTGCATGTGAGCGTGTGTGTGTGTGTGCATGTGAGCGTGTGTGTGCGTGTGTGTGTGCGTGTGAGTGTGTGTGTGTGTGAGCGTGTGTGTGCGTGTGTGTGTGCGTGTGTGTGTGTGTGCGTGTGAGCGTGTGTGTGTGTGTGTGTGTGTGTGTGTGTGTGTGTGTGTGTGTGTGTGTGTGTGTGTGAGTGTGTGTGTGTGTGTGTGAGTGTGTGTCCGGCTTATCTGAATCACTGTGTGAAGCACATTCAGTGATACCACGCCAGTTTCATTGTTCTCATCAACTGTTCTAATGAATGATGGTCGGGGAGGCAGCACAGTGCAGTGTTAGCAAACAAGTAAATCATTTAGATTGCAGGCAGCTCCATGGCTGCACATGAATGGGGCAGTAAATCTGTTAGATTATTGTCTTATATTCCACTGGATTCATTATGGCTGCTCTAATTCTACTTGGAAATAAAGGAATATCAATACTTCCCACACACTCAATTTATAATCCATATTATTTGCATGATGACGGTATTTGAATTATGCTCCTGCCCTAAACTAGCAAACAGTGTGAGCTGATACAGTGATGGTACCAGAGAGGGTTCGTCATAAATAGCCAGGGTTTAGACAGGGATGGGATAAAAGAAACAGCGCTGTCAAATTGCACCCCTTAAATATTTCAGCCAGTCAGCAAAGACACTTTGCACTGAGCTTAGAAGTTGAGAGGTCATGTTGCAGTTATTTATAGAATACATTGGTGAGGCCACATTTAGAGTATTGTGTTCAGTTTTGGTCATCGTGTTATAAGAAAGATGTTGTCAAGCTAGAAAGTTGGCAGAGAAGATTTACGAGGATGTTACCAGGACTCGAGGGCCTGAGCTGAAGGGAGAAGTTGAGCAGGCTAGAACTCTACTCCTTTGTATGCAGAAGGATGAGGGGTGATCTTATAGAGGTGTACAAAACCATGAGATGCATAGATTGGGTAGACGCACAGAGACTCGTGCCCAGAGCAGGGGAATCGAGAACCAGAAGACATAGGTTTAAGATGAGGGGGGAAAGATTTAATAGGAGCCTGAGGGTTAACGTTTTTTACACATAGGATGGTGGATATATGGAACGAGCTGCCAGAAGAGGTAGTAAAAACATAGAAAATAAGTGCAGGAGGAGACCATTCGGCCCTTGGGGACACACCGCCGCCATTCATTGTGATCATGGCTGATAGTTCCCAATCAATAACCCGTGCCTGCCTTCTCCCCATATCCCTTGATTCCACTAGCCCCTAGAGCTCTATCTAACTCTCTCTTAAATCCATCCAGTGATTTGGCCTCCACTGTCCTCTGTGGCAGGGAATTCCACAAATTCACAACACTCTGGGTAAAAACGTTTTTTCTCACCTCAATCTTAAATGACCTCCCCTTCATTCTAAGACTGTGGCCCCTGGTTCTGAACTCGCCCAACATTGGGAACATTTTTCCTGTATCTAGCTTGTCCAGTCCTTTTATAATTTTATATGTTTCTATAAGATCCCCCCTCATCCTTCAAAACCAGTGAATACAAGCCTAGTCTTTTCAATCTTTCCTCATATGACAGTCCCGCCATCCCAGGGATCAATCTCGAGTTGAGGCAAGTACTATCGCAACTTGTAAGAAAAATTTAGACAGGTACTTGGATAGGATAGGTTTAGAGGGATATGGGTCAAACACAGGCAGGTGGGACTAGTTTAGATGGGGCATGTTGGTGAGTGCGGGCAAGTCGGGCCGAAGGGCCTGTTTCCATAACACTTACAGTTGTTCAAAATACAGCGGCTAATGTTAACCGTTGGAGATAAATCTCCCAACTCACACTGAGCTCCATTCACTGAGGATTTACCAGTGCCCAGAAGGTCCAAAAGAGACACAACGTCAAATAACAGCTGCAAATCACTACCGAACTCTGCCCTCCAGCTCAGAAAGTTGGGGATTCAAACGCCTGAACTGCTGTCCCAATATTCGGGTGAAATTCTAAACTGAGTCTTGGACTTTGATTACTAAATTTTGAATGGTACGGAGTCAGGGGTTATGGGGAGAGGGCAGGAGAATGGGAGAGATCAATCAACCATGATTGAAAGGCGGAGTGGATTTGATGGGCCGAATGGCCTAATCCTATTCCTATCTTTGACACATCCTTTTTTGAGGATGAAGGGATGCCAGTGGATGTAGTGTATCTAGACTTTCAGAAAGCCTTTGATAAGGTCCCGCACAGGAGACTGGTGACTAATATTAGAGCACATGTATTGGGGGTAGGGTGTTGACGTGGATAGAAAATTGGTTGGCAGACCGGAAGCAAAGAGTAGGAGTGAACGGGTCCTTTTCAGAATGGCAGGCTGTGGCGAGTGGAGTGCCGTAAGGCTCGGTGTTGGGGCCGCAACTGTTTACCATATACATTAATGATTTGGAAGAGGGAATTAGGAGCAACACTAGCAAGTTTACAGATGACACAAAGCTGGGTGGCAGTGTGAACTGTGAAGAGGATGTTAGGGGGTTGCAGGGGGCCCTGGACAGGTTGAGTGAGTGGGCAGATGCGTGGCAGATGCAGTATAATATAGATAAATGTGAGGTTATCCACTTTGGTGGCAAAAACAAAGGGGCAGATTATTATCTCAACGGGGTTAGGTTAGGTAAGGGGGAGGTGCAGTGAGACCTGGGTGTCCTTGTACACCGTTCACTGAAAGTTGGCTTACAGGTACAGCAGGCAGTGAAGAAAGTTAATGGAATGTTGGCCTTCATAACAAGAGGATTTCAGTATAGGAGTAGAGAGGTTCTTCTGCAGTTGTATAGGGCTCTGGTAAGGCCACATCTGGAGTATTGCAGACAGTTTTGGTCTCCTAATTTGAGGAAGGAAATCTTTGTGATTGAGGCAGTGCAGCGTAGGTTCATGAGATTGATCCCTGGAATGGCAGGATTGTCATATGAGGAAAGATTGAAAAGACTAGGCTTGTATTCACTGGAGTTTAGAAGGATGAGGGGGATTCTTATAGAAAAATACAAAATTATAAAAGGACTGGACAAGCTAGATGCAGGAAAAATGTTCCCAATGTTGGGCGAGTCCAGAACCAGGGGCCATAGTCTTAGAATAAAGGGGAGGCCATTTAAGACTGAGGTGAGAAAACACTTTTTCACCCAGAGTGTTGTGAATTTGTGCAATTCCCTGCCACTGAGGGCAGTGGAGGCCAAATTACTGGATGGATTTAAGAGAGAGTTAGGATTTTAAGGATAAGGGGGAAATTAAGGATAAGGGGGAAATCCTTTAAGACCGAGATGAGAAAGACTTTCTTCACACAGAGAGTGGTGAGTCTCTGGAACTCTCTGCCACAGAGGGTAGTTGAGGCCAGTTCATTGGCTATATTTAAGAGTGAGTTGGATGTGGCCCTTGTGGCTAAGGGGATCAGAGGGTATGGAGAGAAGGCAGGTACGGGATACTGAGTTGGATGATCAGCCATGATCATATTGAATGGCGGTGCAGGCTCGAAGGGCCTGAATGGCCTACTCCTGCACCTAATTTCTATGTTCACCCATCTATGTTTCAGTGCAGCAAAATAAACAGGTTCTTTAGTCAATGATATTTGTGCCAAACAAGATGCCAAATTAAACTAATCCCTTAAATGCCATTATTGTATCTGCCTCCGCCATCACCCAGTGGCAGTGAAGGCAGGTACAATAGTGGCATTTAGGAGGTTTTTGCATCTTAAACGCCTGTAATGTATCTGCCACCAGACACCCATCACTCTCCATGTAAAAAACCTGCCTCACACATCTCCTTTAAACCTTCTCTTTTTAAAGTTCTGTCCTTAAAGAGCAGCACAGTGGTATAGCGGTAAAGATGCTGCCTTACAATGTCAGAGACCGGGTCCGATCCTGACTACGGGTTCAGTCTGTATGGAGTTTGTACGGAGTTCTCCCGGTGACCGCGTGGGTTTTCTCCAGGTGCTCTTCATTCTTCCCGCACTCCAAAGACATACAAGTTTGTAGGTTAATTGGCTTTGGTAAAATTGTAAATTGTCCCTAGTGTGTAGGATAGTGGTGTTGTTCGGGGTGATTGCTGGTCAGCGCAGACTCCGTCGGGCCGAAGGGCCTAATTCTGTGCTGTTTCTCCAAAGTCTAAAGTCTAAAGTTATGCCCTCTAGTACCTGATATTTGCACCCTAGGAGAGAGATGTCTACACTGTCTATACCTCTCACTGACTTATATACTTCTGTCAGGTCTTCCCTCAGCCTCCAACACTCCAGAGAAAACAATCCAAGTTTGTCCGACCTCTCCTTATAGGTGTGCCCTCTAATCTGAGCAGCATCCTGATGAACCTCTTCTGTGCCATCTCCAGAGCTTCCAAATCTTTCCTACAATGGTACAACCAGAACCGCACACAATACTCTAAAAAATCTCTGGAGGAAAAGAGACTAGGTGACATTTCGGGACGGAACCCTTCAGACTCAGTCAGAAGATGAGTTTTTGAGTCTTAGATTCAGTTCTTCAACCAATGATGGACTTTACCGCTCTGTTTAACTGACTTGCCACTTTCAGGGTGCCATGGACGGACTCCAAGGTTCCCCTGTACTTCATTAACTGACGCCATTAACTGTATTCTTCCCCTCATTATTACACTGTTATATTAAAGGCTTTCCTTGATCACCGTTGCTGGCTATGATTTGTTTTTTCGCGTACCTTTTATTCATTTGTCCTTTATCATTTGTCTAGTTGCCCTCTCCCCTGACTCTCAGTCTGAAGATGGGTCTCGACCCGAAACGTCACCTATACCGTTGCTCTGGAGATGCCACCTGACCCACTGAGTTACTCCAGCATTTTGTGTCTCTCTTCAGTGTGAGCCAGCATCTGCAGTTCCTTCCTACACGTATATTATTGCCTGTACACAAATTGGCTGCAGCATCTCCTTCATTTGACTGCAATCACATTTCAAACGTACATCTCTGGCTGTTATACACTTCGGTACATTCGAATGCCAAGGATTGTAACATAGTTGTATAGTAGTTTATTTAGTATATATGTTTGTCTTGTATTATGGGGGTGGGTTCTGTTAGGTTTTATTGTATTGTAAATATTATTTTTAATAATTGAATACATTTTTTGATTATTTAAAAAAATCGTTCACTAATAGCATAGTTCAGAGGTTAGAATATAGAAAGATACAGGATAGGAAGAGGCCCTTCAGCCCACAATGTCTGTGCTGAACATGATGTCAAGATAAACTAATCTCGTTTGCCTGCACTAGATCCATACCCCTCCATTCCCTACATATTCATCTGCCTGTTTAAAAGCCTCTGAAACACTACCCCTGCGACAGCCCTGTGTAAATAACTTCCTTTAAACCTGCTTCTCTCACCTTAAATAGACACAAAAAAGCTGGAGTAACTCAGCGGGACAGGCAGCATCACTGGAGAGAAGGAATGGGTGACGTTTCGGGTCGAGACTCTTCCTCAGACTCACCTCAAGGCTACTACCTCTAACCTTTGACATTTCCACCCTGGAGATTGTCTACCCTATCTGTGCCTCTCATAATTATATGTACTCTGTCACGTCTGCACTTGACCTCTGGCGTTCCAGAGAAAACAATCCAAGATTGTCCAAACTTTCCTTGTTGCTAATGCCTCCTAATCCAGGAAGTGTTCTGATAAGCCTCCGCTGCACTCTTTCCAAAGCCTCCGGGTTGGGACAAGGGTCCTGGGGAATGTGTCGATATTTGCAGACTTTCCCTGCCAATGTATTGGCATTTGCAAAGAGCTAATAAGTACACGTGTGAAGACAAGTTTAACATTGGCAACAAAACCTCCCACATAGAAACTAGAACATTACAGTGAGGAGAATGCATCACCAAAGTGGTAGGAATAATTAAAATCACCAACATCTGTTTTTGAGATCTTTCCAGTCAACACCCATCTTATCGTAAATCTTGTATCTAGAATGTCAAACGGCTGCCTAATATGACCGGCCGAGTTATGTTTCACAGCACATGCAATGAGTTTTCCCTTGAGCAGAACATTTTCTAAATAAATCCAAGCAACCCCAGTCAGCCCAGATGGGATCAGCACGGTACAAGTACTGCACAGCCTGAGAGAGGCAATGGTGTGCTTAGTGAAGACTGGGATAGCTAGTGTAGACAGTCAGAACCTTTTAGTGTAGAAAGGAACTGCAGATGCTGGTTTACACTGAGGATAGACACAAAATGTTGGAATAACTCAGTGGGTCAGACAGCTTCTCTGGAGAAATCGTCACCTATTCCTTTTCTCCAGAGATGCTGCCTGACCTGTTGAGTTACTCCAGCGTTGTGTGTCACCTTTTTCCCAGTGTGGAAATGTCAAAGGCCAGCGGACAAAGCTTTAGAGTGAGAGGGGCAAAATTGAAAGGAGATAGGCAGTGCAAGTTTTTTTACACAAAGAGTTGTGGGTGCCTGGTGCATGCTGTGAAGAGGTGGCAGTTCAGGCAGATATAACTGGCTTTTACGTATGATTTAGTTTTGTTAAGTTTAAAGATACAACCCAGAGTCCGCATTACCCAGCGATCCAACATACTAACACTATCCTAGGGACAAGCCAATCGACCTATAAACCTGTACATCTTTGGAGTGTGGGAGGAAACGGAGCACCCAGAGGAAAGCCATGCAAGTGAAGGGGAGAAAGTACAAACTCAGTACAGACAGCACCCCTGGTCAGGATCAAACCCGAGTCTCTGGCGCTGAAAGGCAGAAACTCTACCGCTGCGTTCCCTAATGTGCAGGGAGTGAAGAGATAGGGATCACGTGCAGGCAGAGGGGAGTAGTTTGACTTGGACATTGTGGGCCGAAGGACCTATTCGTGTGCGTGTACTGTTCTATGTTCACACTTCCAGCCACAAAGAAGCCAATCAGTTGGTTAAACCTGCCCTGTAATTCCATCGGTTGATAGCTCATCTGTACGGTATCTTCACCTGCCTTGACTCCATAACCCTTAACACTTACGAGTAATAAAGATCTA
This sequence comes from Okamejei kenojei, assembly GCA_035221665.1. NCBI lineage: Eukaryota > Metazoa > Chordata > Chondrichthyes > Rajiformes > Rajidae > Okamejei > Okamejei kenojei. The sequence continues at coordinate 36,091,401 of CM069143.1, forward strand.
CATATCGTTTTCGTTTGCGCCACACTCTCAACCTTTTCTCGCAGAAGAGAATTCCAACTGTCCTACTGGCCTTCATGAGAAAGCACAGGGAGGACAACTTGTGTATGTGGGCTCACGTGTTGGGGTTTCTGCTGGTCAGATGGGAAGTGGTTGTGGTCCTGGATCAGGTGGGCTGGGAGCAGGTGCGGGACTGGAGTAATACAGTCATCCTGCGTTGGGACTGGGAAAGTGGATCAACTCGGAGCTGTGAAGCCCCGCATGGAAAGGATCATGGAGGCTGATTATTTTGCAGTGGGTTTAGTGGGAGCTCACTAGCATACAGTTAAACCTCTCCCTCAGGCCAGGGGAGGTGATTAGCTCAGAGGAAAATAATGCCAAGTTCTTCAGGGCGGCACAGTGGCACAGAATTTAATGGGATTGCTGTCCTACATCGCCAGAGACCCAGGTTCGATCCTGACTGTGGGTGCTGTCTGTACAGAGTTTTTATGCTCTCCCTGTGACCGCGTGGGTTTTCTCTGAGTACTCCAGTGGCACAGTAGCACAGCGATAGTGTTCAAGGTTCAAGGTTTGTTTATTGTCATATTTACCAATTAAGGTACAGTGAAATTCAGATTGCCATACAGTCATACCAATAAAGAGCAACAAGACACACAGATACATGTTTATGTGGCCGCAGCGACTCCATGTTCTCCAGGGATGCGGCCTGACCCACTGAGTTACTCCAGCACTTTGTGTCTTAATTTGTAAACCACATCTGCAGTTCCTTGAGTCTAGGTCTAGTTTTAATGATGTATTTGATCCTCTCCTTCCCCATCAAAAAAACAACGTGATTTCCATTAAAATTGTGAGTCCATATGGTCCATCCAGATGATCACTTTAGTCACCTAATTAATGTACACAATGCCCATTGTTAACCTTTCCAACAGCCTTCTGATTGCCAGCTTGCTTGAGTTTGCTTTGCTTTTGAATAAACAGCGACATTTCCATGTAACCATCACTACAACATCCAAATCAGCTCTGAACTAAGTCTATAGACTTAGGGGTATTTATTTTATCTTTTTGCACTATTATTGTTTGTCTGTTTAATTTGTATGTATGTATGTATGTATGTATGTATGTATGTATGTATGTGTATACACACATACATATGCACACACACATATAAATAAACACACACACACACACACACACACACACACACACACACACACACACACACACACACACACACACACACACACACACACACACACATATGTATATATATCTATATTACTAAAAGTAACATCTTGACCACTTCCTGTTTTATTGTTTCATGATTTTTGAAAAAACGCTGCGACTTACAGCTGTGATCTTTGGCCATCTTACTCAGAGTCTCCCTCCGCTGCGCAGGACAAGAGGATTTTTCCCATCAATGAAAAATAAAGGAGTTATTACCGTTTTAAAAAATGTTGACATTCTCTCTGCCGCTCCTGCCGGTGGTAGGGGAGAGGGACTATAAAACCCGAAAGTGTTGTGCCTCACTCAGTCTCTGCAAGATGGAGGAAGCGAGAGGGTCACGTCTCTCTGAGCTGTGAATAAAACTGAACACATGTCTACTCAACTGTGAGTGCCCTTAATGTGGTTTGAAAATTAAAATGTGGTGGCTCTGATATACTGCACTGTATGTTGTTGTTGGTGGTGGTAACTGTTTTGAAATGCAGCACTGCATATGGTTGTTGGTGGTGGTAACTGCTTTGAAATGCTGCACTGCAAATGGTTGTTGGTGGTGGTAACTGCTTTGAAATGGTTTGCATCTCTGTGAGATGTTCAAAGCTTGGGATATTTTTTTTATAACCTAACCCTGCTTTAAACTTTTCCACAACTTTATCCCTGACCTGTCTGGTGTGTTCCTTGGGCTTCTTGATGCCCAAGGAACATTGTTTGTTCTCTAATGTTCTCTAACAAACCTCTGAGGCCTTCACAGAACAGCTGGATTTATACTGAGATTAGATTACACACAAGTGGACTCTATTTACTAATTAGGTGACTTCTGAAGGCATTTGGTTGCACTGGATTTTATTTAGGGGTATCAGAGTAAAGGGGGCTGAATACATTTGCACGCCACACTTTTCAGTTTTTTATTTGTAAAAAAAATGTGAAAACCATGTATCATTTTCATTCCACTTCACAATTATGCGCCACTTTGTGTTGGTCTATCACATAAAATCCCAATAAAATACATTTACGTTTGTGGTTTTAACGTGACAAAATGTGGAAAAGTTCAAGGGGTATGAATAGTTTTGCAAGCCACTGTATATATATATATATGTGTGTGTCTGTGTGTGTGTGTGTATATATATATATATATATGTGTGTGTGTGTGTGTGTGTGTGTGTGTGTGTGTATATATATATATATATATATATATATATATATATAGAGAGAGAGAGAGAGAGAGAGAGAGAGAGAGAGAGAGAGAGAGAGAGAGAGAGAGAGAGAGAGAGAGAGAAGAGAGAGAGAGAGAGAGAGAGAGAGAGAGAGAGAGAGAGAGAACCAACCATCTTTTTGTTTATTGTATTGTTTGCAGAGTACTATGTTTACATATTCTGTTGTGCCACTGCAAGTAAAGCCCCTGTCCCACTTTCCTGAGTTACTCACAAATTCTCCCGAGTTTTCCCCTTGATTCAAACTTAGAGAATGTCCGTAGCAAGTCCGTAGGAGGCAGTAGGAGTCTGTAGATATTTCTTCCCGGAGGTACTCTGGGCATCAGGCAAGTCGGGACGTTTTTTCAGCATGTTGAAAAATGTCCATAAGTTAAAAAAATAGCCCCGAGTAGCTACGACTGGCATCTCTGAGTTTGAATCAAACTCAGGAAAATTCGTGAGTAACTCGGGAAAGTGGGACAGGGGCTTAAGAATTTCATTATTCTGTTTGGGACGTATGACAATAAAACACTCTTGACTCTCGACAGGCGACCTTGTGTTCACAGAATGGCAAATTAACTCTTTACTCTGAGGAAAAAGCAAGGATCAGCAAATGCTGGTCTACAATAACAAGACACAAAGTGCTGGAACACGTTGGCAGACCAGGCAGCATCCCTGGAGAAGGGTCCCGACCCAAGACGTGGTTTGTCCACATTCTCCAAGGTTGCTGCCGATCCACTGAGTTACTCAAGCACTTTGCAACTCTTCACTCTCGTTGCCCCGATGTTTAAAGATGCCACAATGGATCTCCTGGTTGCTTAACTCCTCTTCCCATTCCCATATTGATCTTTCTGTTCTGGGCCTCCTCCATTGTCAGAGTGAGGTCACGCGCAAATTGGAGTAACACTACCTCACATTTAGCTTGGCAGCTTACAACCCAGCTGTATGAATATTAATTCCTCTAACTTCAAGTAATCCCTGGATCGCCTCTCTCTCCGCCCCTCCCCCACCAGAGTCATCGTACTAGTTTCATTGTCGTCCTGTTGAGTTTCACTGTCTGTATAACTCATTATCACCTACCCCACAGCCAACCATGGACCATTGTGGGCTCCACTTTTCCTTACATTCCTGCAATGTGCATATCTTTCATTCATTTGTTCTATGTACCTTCTGTATCGCTCGTTTCCCTTTACTCTCATTCTCAGACTGAAGAAGGGTCTCGACCCGAAACGTCACCTATTTCTTTTCTCCAGAGATGCTGCCTGACCCGCTGAGTTACTCCAGCATTTTGCGTCTACCTACAGTGATAACGGCACCCCCTTCAGGTACTTCTCCCCTTGTTCAGCAGATGCTGAAAAGCCGAGTGTCAATTTATCATCATCCTGGCTCATTGCAGGATGATTTTTCAAATTCTGTGCAGGGGAAGGAACTGCAGATGCTGGTTTAAACAGAAGATAGACACAAAAAACTGCAGTAACTCAGTGGGTCAGGCAGCATCTCTGGAGAGAAGGAATGGGTGACGTTTCGGGTCAAAACCTTTCTTTAGACAGAGTCGGGCTAAGAGAAATGAGAGATATAGACAGTGATATAGGGAGATATAGAACAAATGAATGAAAGATATGCAAAAGGTAACGATGATAAAGGAGACAAGTCTTGTTGAGTCTCATTGTCTGTAACTCGATTTCACCTAGACCACAGCTGACAATGGCCTGTCTCCCTTGGTTACTTTTCATCGTTACTTTTTTGCAAATCCTGTGGTTGTCTGACCGACCGAAATCAAATGGCCACTTGAAATTTAGTTTCCTCTCACAGAGCAGCCTCATTTGAGTGCACGACATTCACGAAGCGAACCCGTATCTCTTCAAAACATCTAGCATGTTCACAGTGTCGACAGCCAAAGAGTTTCATTGTTACTTGCACCAATATAACAAGCCAGTAAAGGCAATGCACACTGATAACACCACACAGAGCAGTCCAGCGCAAGAACAGGCCATTCGGCCCATTTGTCTGTGTCACACATCAGAATCAGACTCAGAATCAGAATCAGAATCAGAATCGCACTTTATTCACCAAGTAAGTTTTGCAACATACGAGGAATTTCATTGGCCAGGTCAGTCATACAATAAAAAGCAACAGATCACTCACAAACACATTTTAACATGAACATCCACCACAGTGACTCCTACACATTCCTCACTGTGATGGAGGGCGAAATAAAGTTCAATTCTTTCCTTTTGATCTTCCTTGGTCGGGGGCCTCGAGCCCTCCGTTGACAGGACGATCTTGACTCTCGTAGCCAGCAGCGTTCGGGCCCTCCGCATCGAGGCGATCCGCTCCTGCATCGGGGGAATGTCAGCTCCCCCGCGCCGGGCGTTAGAACCTCGCGTCGGGGCTGGTCGAACCTTCTGTGACGTTGGAGCTCCCGACTCGGCCTCACCCGAGACTGCGAGCCCTTGGTGTTGGTTCCGCGGTGGTGGTGGTGGGAGCGATCCCAGGCAAGGGATCAGCTCCGGCGTTAAGTCCACGCCCCGCGGTGGGGCTCACGACAGTCCGAGGAGGCCTCCAGCTCCATCGATGGTAGGCTGCAGAGAGCCCGGAGAATGTGATCCGAAAATTAATCGCATCTCCGGGAAGGTAAGAGCTTGAAAAAACGTTTCCTCTGATCCCCTCCCCCCTCCCCCCACATAAAACAAACCGAAGAACATTAAAACAAACTTTTAACACACTCAAAAATAACAAAAAGAATGAAAAAACGAACAGACTGCCGGCAGGGCGGCCATCTTGGCATGATGTCAAGACCAACCCTTATCTGCTGCACATGATCCATATGTCTCCATTCCCTGCATATCCATGTGCCTCTCCAAAAATCCCTTAAATGTCATATCCGCCTCCACCACCACCCCTGGCAGTTCATTCCATAATTTGTAAAAAGCAAAAATTCTCTAAATTAATAACCCTAATATAAGTGTAAAAGATACCCCTGAAGTCCTTAGTGCAACCAAAGACAGTCTATAGTTCATAGTTGAGGTTGGTGTAGTGTTTAATGATGTATCTGTGACACAGTCTGCAACTGTTTTGCCTGATTCTGATTCCGAACGTACCATGACACTATGAGATTTGGATAGGGCCCCTCTCCTCAACTACTGTATCCAACGCTACAAATGTCTTCATCCTTGGTTTGGTTGGCAACTTAACGGCGAAACCAATGGCTTCTTCACTGTTATTCACAATGCAAGACAAGTCCATCGTGGCTCGCTTATGGGGGTGATTGTCGGTTGGCACGGACTCGGTGAGCTGAAGGGCTAGTTTCCATGCTGTGTCTCTAACGACTAAAAAGTCACCTGTGTATATTCTCCGGAGATGCTTACTTTGACCAGTGAGAGTTATTTCATGCAGAAAGCTTCAGTTGTGCACTATGGCAGCTTCTCAGATTTGCTTAGTTTAGCTTAGAGATACAGCAAGGAAACAGGCCCTTTGGCCCACCATGTCCATGACAACCATTGGCGTGGTCCTATATTATCCCACTTTCCCATCTGCTCCCCGCAGACCTGGGGAAATCTACAGAGGCCAATTAACCTAGAAGCCCGCACGTCTTTGGGATGCAGGAGGAAACCCTCGCAGATGCACACTCTCCTTATAGATAGCACCAAAGGCCAGGATCAAACCGGGCCTCTGGCGCTGTGAGGCAGCAGCTCTACCATCTGCACCACTGTGCCGCCCTGTAAACATCAACCATAAACAGGCCACAAACAGACCACAAACTCGCCCTCACCTCGCATGAAAGGCAAGCAACACCAATGTCCACCGCGTATTGGTGGTTACACCTCTGCTGGTCAATTGAAGCTGGAAACAACACAATGTCCAGAGTCACCGTGATGTGGTACAACATGTGCACGCTTTAACATATTTTATCTTCTTATTTTTATTAAGCAGCTGTATTGTTGAGCACAACAGTAGCCCTCCACGCCCTGCATGCAGACATTATAAAAGCACTTGCCTACTCTGCATCAGTTCAACAGCATTCATTCATTCATTCATTCATGGGGTCATAAGAAACTGCAGGTGCTGGAACCCTGAGCAAAAAACAATGTGCTGGAGGAACCCGTGGGTCAGTCGGCAAGAGGGAAACAAAATGCTGAAGTAGCTCAGCATCTCTGGAGAAAAGGAATAGGTGACATTTTGGGTTGAGACCCTTCTTCAGACTGAGAGGGCATCCATGTTGAGAATGGACAGACGCCATCTTGTGTCGGGATCCTTCTTTGGATTCATGGGGTGGGGCGGTGCGCTAAGGCTCCCACAGGAATGGACCAGAAACTTGATGAAGATGCAGGACCTGCAGATGCTGGTTTGCAAAAAACTAGATACAGAGTGCTGGAGGAACAGAGCGCTGGACTAATGGATTGCATTGTGGCACAGCTAGTAGAGTCGCTGCCTCAGAGCACCAGAGACCCGGGTTCGATCCTGACCTCAGGTGCTGCCTATGTGGGGTTTGCATGTTCTCCCTGTGACCACGTGGGTTTCCTCCAGGTGCTCCGGTTTCCTTCGTACAGATGAAAAGATGTGCAGGTTTGTCGGTTAAATGGCCTCTGTAAATTGCTTCTAATGTGTAGGGAAAGTGGGATAACACGGGGCTAGTGTGAATGGACGTGGTGGTCGGCATGGAATCAGTGGGCCAAAGGGCCTGTTTCAATGCTGTATCTCCAAACTAAAGCAAAACTCAGTGGAGAACATGGCTAGGTGGCGTTTCGGGTCAGCACTCTTCTTCAGACTGATTGTGGTGGGGATGGGGAGGTAGTGAAAGCTGGAAGAGAGGTGGGGAGGAGGGGGGGGAAACAAATCCTAGCAAGTGATAGGTGGATACAGGTGAGGAGGGGGGACAATGGCAACTTTATGAAGTGCCCTGTCTCTGCACAAAATGGCCGCCGAGACTGCTCACATAATAGTGGCCACACAAATCAATTAATCGCAGTCACTTGTGAACCTCTGCAGGAGGGGTGAAGGCATGCCACGCAGTTTTATGGCCTCTCATACTTTCTGTGTTGAAAACAAGTTAGTCCTTGATTTACTGAGTCTGGCTGTGAAATTCCACTGGAGTTCTCCTAATGCCCCGTCATCTTTCCAGTGACCATGGAAACCAGGGAAAAATAAAGAGGACATAAAAGTTTAGCCTGTAATTCAACATGCCCTCAAAGTGACCCAGATGTAGGAGCAAATAACTTAAAGCAGTTAAGTAAATGTTACTGTAAAAGGAAATTAATGCTGTGTAAAATAGGTCATTCACTTCTAAGGGAATTAATTATTCTAAAGGAATCTGTATCATTACGGCAGGGCAACGATGACTTTAAGTTCACTATAACTAAGATCTTGTTTAACAATAAAGAAATGATCAGCATTCAGTCTGTGGCAGATGAGAGATATATGTGAGATGTGCAAGATGGAAGGTTGGTGTGTTACACTATCACACATTTAACACCCTTATACTCTTCCATCATCTCTCACCAACTTCTACAATTGCGCCGTAGAAAGCATTTTATCGGGATACGGTTTGGGAACAGCACCACCCAAGAACGCAAGAAATTGCAGAGAGTTGGGGCCGCAGCCCAGACCATCACACAAACCAACCTCCCTTCCATCGACTCCATCTACACTTCACACTGCCTCGGCAAGGCCAGCAGCATAATCAAGGACCAGTCTCACCCTGGAAAGAGCACACTTCCAGACTCGGGGACAGTTTCTTCCCAGCTGTTATCAGGCAACTGAACCATCCTATCACCAACTAGAGAGCGGTCCTGAGCCAACTCATTGCAGAACCTTAGAGTATCTGTAATCAGATTTTACTGGACTTTATCTTGAACTAAGTCCCTTTACCCTTTATAAAGGCCATTCCCTTTACCCCATGTCTGTGCACTGTGGGTAGCTCAATTGTAATCGTAGAAAGGAACTGCCGATGTGGGTTTATAGCGAAGATAGACACAAAGTGCTGGAGTAACTCAGTGGGTCAGGTAGCATCTCTGGAGAAAAAGGGTGGGTGATGTTTCAGGTCGGGACTATTCTTCTCGAAACATCACCCATCCTTGTTTTCCAGAGATGCTGCCTGACCCCCGAGCTAGCCCAACACTTTGGTCTTATGTTAGTCTGTCCGCTGACTGGATAGCACGTAACAAAAAACCTGTACCTCAGTACGCGTGACAATAAAACTAAACTAAACCATTAGGACCAAATTGCCCCAGGGCCGTTCTTCCCCGAGGCAAGGCTGCTATGGTGATGGGACACTCCTGCTCTCTTTCGCAAATAGTTGTCGAGTGGATGGCATTTTTAGCGTGGAGGTTTGGAACCGACTTTTACTCTGACAGTAATCCAGCTCCTGGCACTGGGCCCACTTGTTGCTGACTCTGCCGGAAAGGGAATCAGCCACTGCTCAGTAAGTAAACCCCAGCTGCTGATCACTGACATGAATTCAGCTACAAACATGAACAGCGGACAACCAAACCCAAAGAGCCAGAGGCATTTTAAAAGTTGCAAAAACACACACACATGGGGCGGCACGGTGGCGCAGCGGTAGAGTTGCTGCCTTACAGCGCCAGAGACACGGGCTTGATCCTGACTATGGGTGCTGTCTGTACGGAGTTTGTAGAATTTTCCCCGTGACTGCGTGGGTTTTCTCCGGGATCTCCAGTTTTCTCCCACACTCCACAGACCTTCTGGTTTGTTGACTTTGGTAAACTTGTAAATTGGTGAGGGAGAGAGAGAGGGAGAGAGAGAGTGAGAGAGAGAGGGGAGAGAGGAGAGGGGGGAGAGAGAGAGAGAGAGAGGGAGAGGGGGAGAGAGAGAGGGGAGAGAGGGAGAGAGGAGAGAGTGAGAGAGAGAGAGAGGGGAGAGAGGAAGGGAGAGAGAGAGAGGAGAGAGAGGGAGAAGACGAGAGAGGGAGAAAGAAGAGAGAGAGGAGAGAGAGAGAGGAGAGAGAGAGGGAGAGAGAGAGAGAGGAGAGGGGGAGAGAGGGAGAGAGAGAGGAGAGAGAGGGAGAGAGGGAGAGAGAGAGGGAGAGAGAGGGAGAGAGATGGAGAGAGGGGAGAGAGAGAGGGGGGAGGGGTGAGAGGGAGAGAGGGGGAGAGGGGAGAGGGGGAGGGAGAGGGGGAGAGTGAGGGAGAGTAAGAGAGAGGGGGTGAGAGAGAGAGAGTGAGAGGGGGAGCGAGAGAGAGAGGGGTAGTATATGTGTGTGAGAGAGAGAGGCAGTGTGAGTATGAGTGTGAGAGAGGGTGTGAGAGCGAGGTGAGAGAGAGAGAGAGAGAGAGAGAGAGAGAGAGAGAGAAGCAAGTTTAGTTAGTTTATAGATACAGCGTGGAAACAGGCCCTTCGGCCCATCAAGTACGCTCCGGCCAGTGATCCCCTATACACTAGTTTCTCCGACACAGTAGGGACAATTTACAGAAGCCAATTAATCTACAAACCTGCACGTCATTTGAATGTGGGAGGAAACCGCAGCACCACGCGGTCACAGGGAGAACGTGCAAACACCACACAGACAGCACCCGAGGTGAGGATCGAACCCAGGTCTCCGGCGCTTTGAGGCAGCGGCTCTACCTGCTGCGCCTGTATTTCCTCTGTTGGAGCTTCCTCTTGGCGTGTTGGGAGTGCGGGAATCTCCCGTTTGCACTGCGACTGAAAGCACGAAACAAAGGAACAGAATGCCGCGTGGAGCCGCAGATGGAGACATACAGTCAAAAATAATAAAATATGTAATTAAGAAAGGAATGTTGCCATAAAGGACTTCCCAGACCAGCCAGAGAATGGCATTTCGATTAGGATTTGTTCGTCGCTGTACATTAGTGGCTACTCAAGCGGTGAATGATCAAAGTTATATGAAGAATGTAGCAGACAAATCAGCCCATAAAAACCCCGAGATTAGCCGCAGACCCTCCTACTCCGCGATTCTTACAGGCTGCGATAACCAATGGGCCTCATTACAAAAACAGCCATTACCACGCAGCCCAGAGCATTTGGGTCATAAATGCGATGTTAAGGCTGATTGGAGATCAACTAAAACAGAGCCAACACACAAAAAAGCAGCAGAGGAACTCTGAGATCGCGTTTAAAAGTAGGCCAAAATCAAGGGAGTGAGATAGACACAGTAAACATTTTGCCTCTTATCACATACAAAGACAAGATCCTGTCCTTTTTATTCCTTTTATGTAAGCAGCACTATGTATGTTTAATTGGTTCTAGTCTGTGAATCTCAAGGGCGGGATGTTCTAACCATTAAGACTAAACCTATTACTCACACTCAGACCTGAAAACATGTTCCTTGTGGGTTGCATGTTTTAAAATCAGGAATAGGGGAGGTTTTATTCCCATTCATTATCCCCAAAAACCTGATTGATGATTCAGTTTGGAATTCTTCGCAACAATTGCGAAAGTACACTGAATAAATATTTGCGGGCTCATGTTACCAGAATATAAACCCAGAGATAGCTAGCTCTTCACTTCTGAACCACCCATCTCAGTCCAGTGAGTTAAACAGCCATTACATCAACTCAAGATTAGACACTGACATCGGATGATCATCCCGTTTGGATGGTGTCCCCTTGGGTTACGCATCGATAGCAGTTCCCACATCCTTAGCAGTTCACAAATTCTTCAGCGCTGCTGCCTCACAGCGCCAGAGACACGGGTTCCATCAATACCTCGGCTCCTGTCTGTGTGGAGTTTGCACATTCTCCCTGTGACCGTGTGGGTTTCCACCGGTTGCCCCGGTTTCCTCTCCCATTCCAAAGACGCGCACGTTTCTAGGTTGATTTCCCTCTGTAAATTGCCACTGGTGCGTCGGGAGTGGATGTGAAAGTAAAATAACATCAAACTAGTGAGCGGGAGATCGATGACTGGCGAGGAAAACAAATGGTCGTCACGGACTGGAAGGGCCGAGAGGGCCTGTTTCCGTGCTGTAATTGTTATATGGTTATATGGTTATATGGAGGACTCGGTGGGCCAAAGGGCCTGTTTCCACACTGTATCTCTAAGCTAAGCTAAACTAAACTGCGTGGGGTTTCTCCAGCGGCTCCAGTTTCCTCCCACATTCCAAAGACGTACAGGTTTATAGGTTAAATGGCTGCAGTAAAAATTGTAGATTGTCCCCAGTGAGTAGGATAGTACCAGTGTACGGGGGATCACTAGTCGGTGCGGACTCGGTGGGCAAAAGGACCTGTATCCGCGCTGTATATCAAAAAGTCTAAAGAATGAAAAACTAAGGAACACCGGGATTGTCCATTCAAGACAAAGGCGGGTCAAATTCATTTTCTTTCAGAGGATCTGAGTAGAAGAATTTAAAAGACTCGTGACCCACTGAGAAGTAAAAGGGCGGGGAAACAGAGATTCAGGTATGTTTATGGTAGAGGCAGATTCGTTCTGAGTAAGAGGGGAGTAAAAGACAGATGGGAACGTGGACTTACCAGCACCCCTGGAGGGGAGCTTCGACCGCCGGCCCTGCTTCTGGCTGCGGCGCGGCGGGAACTTTAAATCTCGACGGCCGGCCTGCGGCCTACGTCAACCTAAAGCCGCGGTCTCCGGTGGGGAAGAGCCGACTCTGGGCTTGCCTGGACTTTTACCTGTCTGCATATCTGGATGCCCACAGCGACGGCTGTGGAGGGTTGAGGTCCCGACCCGGGGGAAAAATGGAGGAGGATTGGGCAAATTTTGTGCCTTCCCACAGTTGTGAATGCTGTGGTGGATGTTTATGTTAAATGTTTATTGTGTATTGTGTGTTCTTTATCATTGTACCGCTGCTGGCAAATTCATTTCACTTGCACTTTATGTGCAATGCGACGAATAAAACCGTATTGTATCGTATTGCATTGTATTGGAGTTGAGGTTACAGTTTTGTCTATCTGGCATCTTTTTGAGTGGCCCGCTCCTGTTCTGAATTTGCATGTTTATGTCTTTGTGTTTAGTGTCACTCTTCAAACCTATCAATCACAGCCTTTGTGTTCCTTTTGTCAAACCCTGGTGTAATTCTCTGCTCACATTAACCTTCAAGCCAAGCAAACTCTGATTTCTCTTGAACCGCCCAGAGGACATCAGGACTTTAGAACCGTCTTTGGCAGCACCAATTACCGCGGGGCCAATTGTTAGTTTAAATCTGAGACTGATGGTTCATGTTAACTATTGGGTGGGGTGTGGGGGATGGTGGTGAAGGGGGAGGGAGAAAGTGGAGGGGGAGTGGGGGGGGTGGAGGGGTGAGGGGGGCTGGGGGGGTAGGGGGGTGAGGGGAACAAGTCAAAGTCAGGTAGGACACAAATTGCTGGAGTAACTCAGCGGGGCAGGCAGCATTTCTCGAGAGAAGGAATGGGTGACGTTTCTGGTCTTGACTCCAGAGATGCTGCTTGTCCCGCTGATTTACTCCAGCATTTTGTGTCTATCTTCGGTTTAAACAGATAACTGCAGTTCCTTCCTACGCATAGTCAAAGTCTGGTGTTAAAGCCCTGTCCCACTGTACGAGTTAATTCAAAGAGTTCTCCCAAGTTTGCCCTGATTCGAACTTGGAGATTTACGGTAATGGGCGCTCTCGGTACTCGGGGCTCTCGTGGACATTTTTCAACATGTTGAAAAATCTTCACGAGTCTTCCCGAGCTTACCGCGCTTCCCGAGTACCTGCCGTTAGCGTTACGAGCCGCTAAGAGACGTCCCCGAGCTCCGACATACCCTCTACGTTCATTCTCCGTGCTTACCACGAGTTTGATTTTTTTTTAAACTCGGGAGAGCTCTTGGAATGAACTCGTACCGTGGGGCAGGGCTATTAGGTTGCAGATCAGCCACGAGTTTAATTGAGAGATACAGCATGGAAACATGCTCCTCGGCCCAAATGGACTTAATCTGTGATGTTCTCCACGGACAAACAGACTGACTGAGTTGGAGTTATAGAGTCATAGTTATACAGCGTGGAAGAAGCCCAACTCATCCAGGGCAACCAAGTTTTGAAAGATAGATTGAAAGATACAGCATGGAATGGGCCCTTCAGCCCATCAGGTCCACACTGACCATTAATCACCCATTCTATGTTACACCACTTTCACACCCGCTCCCTACACACTAGCAGCAATTCACAGAGGCCAATTAACCTGCAAACCTGTGCACTTTTGGGAGGTAGATGGAAACTGGATCACCTGGAGGAAAGCTGTACGGCCACGGGGAGAGCGTGCAAATTCCACACAGACAGCACCCGAGGTCAGGATCGAACCTGGGGTCTCTGGCGCTGTGAGGCAGCAGCTCGATTAGCCGAGCCACTGTGTGGCCCATAATCCTTCAGCTTCCTTCTGCTTACATAAGGAGGGAGATAATTCTACAAAACAAAGCATATCATTGATCTTGCGAAAAACAGAACCAAGAGAGTAGAATAAAACGAAGCTACAAGTGTTGGTGGAGGGGGACTGGGAACTTAGACCGAGCACAGATGAAAGATATATTTATGTCTAAATGGTTTGTGATTTAGGGAAGAACCTTTAAGGTGCTGACAATCCAGTTTGCCTCCTACTCAGGCCCAGTGCTTACGTGGATCTTGGACAAGCAGCAATCAAAGAGAAGCAGGGAGAAGAGCTTACTGGCTGAAACCCATGGGAAAGGCGTGTAAGTCACAGGGGGAAAACAGTATAAAACTGAGGAATTTGGTTTGTAAATTGGTAAATTAGGCAAATTATCAGTCAATATAAGCAAGGCTGCTCTAGGGGAGCGGCAGTGAGGGAGCGGCCTTGTGAGTCTTTGGCTCAAGAGTCTTCAGCGAGGAGACAACACAAAAAGCTGGAGAGGACGGGATGCGGTGAACACATGACAGGGCAGATGAGACAGTGTGATGTTCGCAGAATGTGGGAGGCCAGGGACACGGATGGAGCCTCTGGCTGCTACAACTGTGGCGAGTGCGTTCAGCTCCTGAAGGATCGTGTTGGGATACTGGAGAAGCAGCTGGATGACCTCAGGACCATCCGGGAAAACAACAGTTTCCTGGACAGGACTTACAGTGAGGTTGTCACGCCGAGGATACGGGAAGAACCAAGGTGTGTGACGGAGAGAAAGGGTGGTAACCGTGGACTGCAAGAGACCCAGGTGGCTGTGCCTAATGAAGTCAGGTACGCCCTCTTGGGAACTGTCCGGGGAGACGATGTTTCCAGTCCGAGCGGCAGGCACGTCGGTGGCTCCAATCCTAGAGATGGGACTCGACTGGAGAGACCGAGGAGCAGGCAGGATATTCTGTGGTGGCAGACGAGATGCGAGGGTGGTCTGTTGCCTCCCTGGTGCCAGGGTTGAGGATGTCACGAGCTAAATTCAAAACATCCTCAAGAGAGAATGTGAACAGCCGGCAGTAGTTGTGCACGTAGGCACAAACGACATCGGGAAGAAGGGGAAGGAGGTTCTCCAACATGACTCCAGAGAGTTGGGAAGAAGACTGAAATGCTAGTCTGAAGACTGAAATTCTAGGGTGGTTATCTCTGGATTGCTTCCAGTACCTCGTGCTAGTGAGGGCAGGAACAGGGAGATGGGAGATCTGAATGTGTGGCTGGGGGTCTGGAGCAGGGAGCAAGGATTTAGATTTATAGACCACTGGGATCTCTTCTGGGGTAGGGGTGACCTGTACAAAAGGGACGGGTTACACCTTAACTTAGGAGGGGGACCGACATTCTGGCAGGCAGGTTTGCTAGGGCTACACACGTGGGTTTAAACTAAATAGTGGTGGGGGGGATTGACAAATTTGGAGTATAAAGATGGAGTTGAAGGGGAAGTGACTTCAGGAAAAATTACAAAAGATTCTCAAATTAATGGGAAGGAAAGTTCGAAAAGGGATAAAAGAGTATGGTCAGGGCCAGATACGAGCGATGCGAGGGGGGACGTGAATACGGAGGTCAAAGTGTTGTATATGAATGCACGAAGTATAAGAAATAAAGTGGACAAGCTTGAGGCTCAGTTAGAAACTGGCAAGTATGATGTTGTGGGAATTACAGAGACATGGCTGCAAGAGGGCCAGGGCTGGAAACTGAATATTCAAGGGTATACCTCCTATCGACAAGACAGACAGGTGGGCAGAGGGGGTGGGGTTGCTCTGTTGGTGAGGAATGAAATTCAGTCCCTTGCAAGGGGTGACATTGAAACAGGAGATGTGGAGTCAGTATGGATAGAACTAAGCAATTGTAAGGCTAAAAAGACCCTAATGGGACTTATCTACAGGCCCCCAAACAGTAGACTGGACACAGGGCGCAAGTTGAATCAGGAGTTAAAATTGACATGTAGCAAAAGTAATGCTGTGGTTGTTATGGGCGATTTCAACATGCAGGTAGACTGGGAAAATCAGGTTGGTACTGGACCCCAAGAAAGGGAGTTTGTAGAGTGCCTTCATGATGGATTCATAGAGCAGCTTGTATTGGAGCCTACCAGGGAGAAGGCAATTCTGGATTTAGTGTTGTGTAATGAACCGGATTTGATAAAGGAACTCGAGGTTAATGACCCATTAGGAGGCAGTGACCATAATATGGTCAGGTTTAATCTACAATTGGAGAGGGAGAAGAGTAGATTGAAGGTGTCAGTGCTGCAGTTGAATAAAGGGGACTATGGGGCCATGAGGGAGGAGCTGGCCAAAGTTGACTGGAAAGATACACTAGCAGGGATGACAGTGGAACAACAATGGCAGGTATTTCTAGGAATAATACAGAAGGTGCAGGATAAGTTCATTCCTAGGAGAAAGAAAGATTCCAAGGGGTGAAAGGGACGACCATGGCTGACAAGGGACGTCAGGGACAGTATAAAAATTAAAGCGAAGAAGTACAACGTAGCAAAGATGAGCGGGAAGCAAGAGGATTGGGTAATGATTAAAGAACAACAGAGGATAACTAAAAAGACAATACGGGGAGAAAAGATGAGGTATGAAGGTAAGCTAGCCAAGAATATAAAGGAGGATAGTAAAAGCTTATTTAGGTATGTGAAGAGGAAAAAATTATTTCAGACCAAGTCAGTCTTCAAGACTGAAAAGGGTGAATTTATTATGGGGAGCAAGGAAATGGCAGATCAGTTGAACAGGCACTTTGGATCCATCTTCACTAAGGAGGACACAAACAATCTTCCTGGTATAGTAGTGGCCAGAGGATCTGGGGTGACGGAGGAACTGAAAGATATCTACATTAGGCAGGAAATGGTGTTGGATAGACTGATGGGACTGAAGGCTGATAAACCCCCAGGGCCTGATGGTCTGCATCCCAGGGTACTTAAGGAAGTGGCTCTAGAAATCATGGATACATTGGTGATAATTTTCCAATGTTCTATAGATTCAGGATCAGTTCCTGTGGATTGGAGGGTAGCTAATGTTATCCCACTTTTTAAGAAAGGCGGGAGAGAGAAAACAGGGAATTATTGACCAGTTAGCCTGACATCAGTGGTGGGGAAGATGAAATAGCCGCACATTTGGATAGCAGCAACAGGATCGGTCCAAGGCAGCATGGATTTACGAAGGGGAAATCATGCTTGACTAATCTTCTGGAATTTTTTGAGGATGTAACTAGGAAAATGGACAATGGAGAGTCAGTGGATGTAGTGTACCTGGACTTTCAGAAAGCATTTGATAAGGTCCCACATAGGAGATTAGTGGGCAAATTTAAGGCACATGGTATTGGGGGTAGAATGCTGAAATGGATAGAAAATTGGTTGGCAGACAGGAAACAAAGAGTAGGGATTAACGGGTCCCTTTCGGAATGGCAGGCAGTGACTAGGGGGGTACCGCAAGGCTCGGTGCTGGGACCGCAGCTATTTAGAATATACATCAATG
Source organism: Okamejei kenojei (assembly GCA_035221665.1). Taxonomy (NCBI): domain Eukaryota; kingdom Metazoa; phylum Chordata; class Chondrichthyes; order Rajiformes; family Rajidae; genus Okamejei; species Okamejei kenojei. The sequence goes on from CM069143.1 coordinate 36,108,597, forward strand.
ATGTGGATGAAGGGATTCAAAGCAACATTAGCAAATTTGTGGATGACACAACGCTGGGTGGCAGTGTGAACTGTGAGGAGGATGCTATGAGAATGCAGGGTGACTTGGACAGGTTGGGGGAGTGGGCAGATGCATGGCAGATGAAGTTTAATGTGGATAAATGTGAGGTTATCCACTTTGATATCAAAAACAGGAAGGCAGATTACTATCTAAATGGCGTCGTTGGGAAAAGGGGAAGTACAATGGGATCTGGGAGTTCTTGTTCATCAGTCTATGAAAGTAAGCATGCAGGTACAGCAGGCAATGAAGAAAGCAAATGGCATGTTGGCCTTTATAACAAGAGGAGTCGAGTATCGGAGCAAAGACGTCATTCTGCAGTTGTACAGAGCCCTAGTGAGACCACACCTGGAGTATTGTGTGCAGATTTGGTCCTCTAATTTGCGGAAGGATATTCTTGCTATATGAGGGAGTGCAGCGTAGGTATACAAGGTTAATTCCCGGGATGGCGGGAATATGCTGAGGGAATGGAGCGGCGGGCTTGTACACTCTGGAGTTTAGAAGGATGAGAGGGAATCTTATTGAAACATATAGATTGTTAAGGGTTTGGACACGCTAGAGGCAGGAAACATGTTCCTGATGTTGGGGGAGTCCAGAACCAGGGGCTACAGTTTAAGAATAAGGGGTAAGCCATTTAGAACGGAGACGAGGAAATACATTTTCTCACAGAGAGTTGTGAGTCTGTGGAATTCTGTGCCTCAGAGGGCGGTGGAGGCCGGTTCTCTGGATACTTTCAAGAGCGAGCTAGATAGGGCTCTTAAAGACAGCGGAGTCAGGGGATATGGGGAGAAGGCAGGAACTGATTGGTGATGATCAGCCATGATCACATTGAATGGCGGTGCTGGCTCGAAGGGCTGAATGGCCTACTCCTACACCTATTGTCTATTGTCTTTCTGGTGATGCAGCCTCAGTTTTGGGAGATGCTGGATTAAAGGACTTGCCGATGTATTTTGTAAATAGTCCATTCATTTTGTTTAGAGATGCAGCGCAGAAACAGGCCCTTCAGTCCACTCCAACCAACAATCACACATTCACTAGTTCCATCCTACACACTAGGGACAATTTACAGACACCAATTAACCTACAAACCTGTAAGTCTTTGGAATGTGGGGGAAACCAGAGGAAACTCACGCAGTCACAGAGAGAACATGCAACTTCCATATAGACAGCATCCATAGTCAGGATCGAACCAGGGACTCTGGCACTGTAAGGCAGCTAGATAGGGCTCTTAAAGATAGCGGAGTTAGGGGATATGGGGAGATGGCAGGAACGGGCATACTGATTGTGGATGATCAGCCATGATCACATTGAATGGTGGTGCTGGCTCGAAGGGCCGAATGGCCTACTCCTGCACCTATTGTTTATCTCTGCCACTGTGCCTCCCCTGAAATATAACAAGTGAGGGAGATAGAACCTGAAGGGCAACTTTTTTTACACAAAGGGTGGTGGATGTATGGAACGAGCTGCCAGAGGAGGTAGTTGAGGCAGGTACTATCACGAAATTTAAAAAAACATTTGGACAGGTACATGGATAGGACAGGTTTAGAAGGGCCAAATGCAGGGAGGTGGGGCTCGTGTAGATGGGGGCATGTTGGTCAGTGTGGGCAAGTTGGGTCCTGTTTCTGCACTGTATGAGTTTATGAGATATCTTCAGGTGAAACTCTGCCCGGGACTAGTTGGAGCTTTGCGACTGTATCGGGAGCAGTTAGCGATCGGTGTAGAAGCCAACATACAGAACCCAAAAGTAAATGAAGGTTTCTGGAGCTGTCAGATTAGCTGCTGAGGATAAGAGGGAAAAAAATAAAATTGAAATTTTGGAAGGGAACATTATCCCCCACAATTAAAATATGGACAGTGGAAATGTTGGAGACGTTGCATTTGGAAAGAATCAGATTTGTCCTAATGGACAAACACGAACTCTTTGAACAGATATGGTCTCCATATACAGAATATTTGAAGGGGTAGCTGTTCTTGGCATCACAACTCAATGGGTACCCGGCAGGATTAGATGAAAATAATTATTTTTTTTGGATTTGTATGCATGTCTCTATTGATATCGTTATTTGAAATTGTGTTATTCACTATTAAGATGTATACTATATATTTTTTTTTCCTGTTCTCTTTCTCTCTCTATATAATCAAAATTATTCTTTAATCACTATTCTTATTGATTAAAATCTATTCTTTTCTTCTACTTTCTAAAAAATAGTTTAGAAGAATTATTTGTAACATCCGTATACTTATTGAAATAAGTTGGGTGTGTATTTGAAAAGTTGCTATACCGTAGTTATGATGGATTACTTCTAATAAAAATATTATTTAAAAAAAAAATAGATTAGCTGCTGAGGCACGTAGCAGGGCAGATGGGGGAGCCAAGTGGTGAAACCTCGCAGTGGAGTGAAGCAAACTTGAAGGGAATCAAACCTGGCCTGGTTTATTTTTCATTTTGTGCTGCAGACGATTTAGTCAGAGATGAGAGTTTGAAGTTTCTCTCCTCCGGAAAAGGGAGGTGTTTGGTTTCAGTGTTTCTTGCTCCAATACTTTATTTAATACTTCACACAAGAAAAAAGCAGCACGATTAATAAACAAAGAAGAGGGGAAAGGGGAAAAAAAATTCTATATTAATATTATAAATAATTTTTTATTTCTATATAAAAAAATTATTTTTAATAGAAGTTCGTACTTTCATATGCATTTGCGATTTAAGCTTGCATTTTGGGGATGGTGTGACCTGTACAAAAAGGATGGCTTGCACTTGAACCCGAGGGGAACCAATATCCTGGCGGGGAGATTTGCAAAGGCTACTGGGGAGACTTTAAACTAGATCGGTTGGGGGGAGGGACTCAAATAGAGAAAGCCAGTAGACAGTGTAGGAGGCAGAGAAGGGAAGCACTCAGACCCAACATGTAGGGGGAAAAGAAGAAAAAAATAATAAACAGAGAATAAGAGGAGGTGGGTTTCTTAAATGTGTGAGCAGAGAGACGGGCGTAAAATGAGGGTAGAGCAATAGGTAGCAAGGCGAAAAATAAAAGTGGCAGGCAGACAAATCCAGGGCAAAAATCAAAAAGGGACACTTTTCAACATAATTGTGTAAGGGGTAAGAGCATTGTAAAAACAAGCCTGAAGGCTTTGTGTCTCAATGCAAGGAGCATTTGTAATAAGGTGGATGAGTTGAAGGTGCAGATAGCTATGAATGATTATGATAGTTGGGATCACAGAGACATGGCTCCAGGGTGACCAAGGTTGGGAGCTGAACATCCAGGGATATTCAATATTCAGGAGGGATAGACAGAAAGGAAAAGGAGGTGGGGTAGCGTTGCTGGTTAGAGAGGTGATTAACACAATAGAAAGGAAGGACATTAGCTTGGAGGATGTGGAATCGATATGCGTAGAGCTACGAAAATCTAAGGGGCAGAAAACGCTAGTGGGTGTTGTGTACAGGCCACCTAACAGTAGTAGTGGAGTTGGGGATGGCATCAAACAGGAAATTAGGTAAAACAAAGGTAAAACAGTTATAATGGGTGACTTCAATCTACATATATATTGGGTGAATCTAATTGGCAGGGGTGCTGAGGAAGAGGATTTCTCGGAATGTATGCGGGATAGTTTTCTAAACCAACATGTAGAGGAACCAATGAGAGAACAGGCTATTCTAGATTGGGTATTGAGTAATGAGGAAGGGTTGGTTAGCAGCTTTGTTGTGCGTGGTCCCTTGGGCAAGAGTGACCATAATATGGTTGAGTTCTTCATTAGGATGGAGAGTGACATTGTTAATTCAGAAACACGGGTCCTGAACTTAAAGAAAGGTAACTTTGAGGGTATGAGACGTGAATTGTGCAAGATAGACTGGCAATTGATTCTTAAAGGGTTGACGGTGGATATGCAACGGAAGGCATTTAAAGACTGCATGGATGAACTACAACAAGTGTTCATCCCAATTTGGCAAAAGAATAAATCAGGGAAGGTAGTGCATCCATGGATAACAAGGGAAATCAGGGATAGTATCAAAACAAAAGATGAAGCGTACAAATTAGACAGAAAAAGCAGCCTACCAGAGGACTGGGAGAAATTCAGAGTCCAGCAGAGAAGGACAAAGAGCTTAATTAGGAATGGGGAAAATAGATTATGAAAGAAAATTGTCAGGGAACATAAAAACTGACTGCAAAAGTTTTTATCGATATGTGAAGAGAAAAAGATTAGTTAAAACAAATGTAGGTCCCTTGCAGTCAGAAACAGGTGAATTGATCATGGGGAACAAGGACATGGCAGACCAATTGATTAACTACTTTGGTTCTGGCTTCACTAAGGAAGACATAAACAATCTGCCGGAAATAGCAGGGGATCGCGGGTCAAATGAGATGGAGGAACTGAGTGAAATCCAGGTTAGCCGGGAAGTGGTGTTAGGTAAATTGAATGGATTAATGGCTGATAAATCCCCAGGGCCAGATAGGCTGCATCCCAGAGTACCTGAGGAAGTAGTCCCAGAAATAGTGGATGCCTTAGTGATAATTTTTCAAAACTCTTTAGATTCTGGAGTGGTTCCTGAGGATTGGAGGGTAGCTAATGTAACCCCAATTTTTAAAAAGGGAGGGAGAGAGAAAACGGGGAATTACAGACCAGTTAGTCTAACATCGGTAGTGGGGAAACTGCTAGTTATTAAAGATGGGCTAGCAGCACATTTGGAAAGTGGTGAAATCATTGGATAAAGTCAGCATGGATTTACGAAAGGTAAATCATGTCTGACGAATCTTATAGAATATTTCGAGGATGTAACTAGTAGAGTGGATAAGGGAGAACCAGTGGATGTGTTATATCTGGACTTTCAGAAGGCTTTCGACACGGTTCCACATAAGAAATTAGTATACAAACTTACAGCACACGGTATTGGGGGTTCAGTATCGATTTGGATAGAGAACTGGCTGACAAACAGGAAGCAAAGAGTAGGAATAAACGGGTCTTTTTCAGAATGGCAGGCAGTGACTAGTGGGGTACCGCAAGGCTCAGTGCTGGGACCCCAGTTATTTACAATATATATTAATGATTTGGACGAGGGAATTGAATGCAACATCTCCAAGTTTGCGGGGGACACGAAGCTGGGGGGCAGTGTTAGGTGTGAGGAGGATGCTAGGAGGCTGCAAGGTGACTTAGATAGGCTGGGTGAGTGGGCAAATGCATGTCAGATGCAGTATAATGTGGATAAATGTGAGGTTATCCACTTTGGTGGTAAAAACAGGAAAGTAGACTATTATCTGAATGGTGGCCAATTAAGAAAAGGGGAGATGCAACGAGACCTGGGTGTCATGGTACACCAGTCATTGAAAGTAGGCATGCAGGTGCAGCAGGCTGTGAAGAAAGTGAATGGTATGTTAGCATTCATAGCAAAAGGATTTGAGTATAGGAGCAGGGAGGTTCTACTGCAGTTGTACAGGGTCTTGGTGAGACCACACCTGGAGTATTGCGTACAGTTTTGGTCTCCAAATCTGAGGAAAGACATTCTTGCCATAGAGGGAGTACAGAGAAGGTTCACCAGACTGATTCCTGGGATGGCAGGACTTTCATATGAAGAAAGACTGGATGGACTCGGCTTGTACTCGCTAGAATTTAGAAGATTGAGGGGGGATCTTATAGAAACTTACAAAATTCTTAAGGGGTTGGACAGGCTAGATGCAGAAAGATTGTTCCCGATGTTGGGGAGGTCCAGAACAAGGGGTCATAGTCTAAGGATAAGGGGGAATTCCTTTAGGACCGAGATGAGGAAAACATTTTTCACACAGAGTGGTTAGTCTCTGGAATTGTCTGGCACAGAAGGTAGCTGAGGCCAGTTCATTGGCTATATATAAGAGGGAGTTAGATGTGGCCCTTGTGGCTAAATGTATCAGGGGGTATGGAGAGAAGGCATACTGAGTTGGATGATCAGCCATGATCATATTGAATGATGGTGTAGGCATGAAGGGCCGAATAGCCTACTCCTGCACCTATTTTCTATGTTTCTATGTTTCTAAGCCTGCTTTTAAAACATTAGCTATCACTCTAGATTTAACCTGGCTCATTACTCCAGGGTATTGGCTTTGACAGCTGTTTGCTTGTAACAAGCGCCTGCTCTACAGAGACGAACAAGATGTGGGTTGGGACAACCCATAATGCGCTCATAAATAGAAGAGAAGCAAGTGTTTTCATGCGGTGCAGTGCGCTGCCCAGATCTGCACACCCACTGAAAACCATTGTAAGTAAAGCCTCGATTATTAACCCGCGGGCCGGCTGTAGTTTAGACTAAACGCTCACATTGGCGTTTAGTATCAGCATTAGTGAGGAATACAATGGCTAACTGCAGCTCCTAGCTCTTGGCTAACGCTACCCTAGAGATAGGGTTGACTGAATTAAATAAAGGCACGCTGTAAAACTTAAAGGTGATCTGGAACGTAAGGCTGAAAGGAAGGAAATGAACGTTTTGCAGCACAGCTGCAACGGAATTAAATTGCACACAGACACCCACGGATGGACAGTGAGCCAGTTCAGTGGAGAACGCTGCGGGCGAGAGGGAGAGAAAGAGAGAGGGGGAGAGAGCAAGAGCGAGAGAGAGAGAGAGGGAAACACTGGGCCATTGTCCTCATTGTGTACAGTTAATGAAAACACACAGATCCAGGCGGTACAATGTGGCTTATTCTTCGTGTTGTTAGGGTCCACAGTCTTCCTCAGTAGGAGGAAAAATATAACAGTGACAGGGCCCTGCACCTGCTTAAAAGAAACCTCAGAAAAATACCACAGAAGGAGCACAAAGGGCTTGCACTGTGCATTGTATTGGCCCCGACTAACCTCGACATGCTTCTGGCAAATGAAAGTGAATCTTTGCTCCACTTGTTCCCAGGCAGGTAAGGAAACAAGATAAACACCACAACAGAGGTTAAACTACTCACAGTTACAAAGCAACACTGATTCCCCTTTAACTAACAATTATGCTTTCACGTTTGAAAAGGAAACATTTGATGTGGTGTGTAACTGCTATCCGAGATCAAAGTCCCAACTCCTTTACTGATTAGCCAGAAGAGATGAGGCAGGGACTTGTAAGGAGATGCAGCTATGATTCACACATTGTGGTATTTGTTAAGGAAACTTAGGGCATGACATTTGATGTTTTCATTTGTCTGTCTGTTTCCTGTGATTTATTGAGTTGATCAAAGGTTGCAGCATGGAAACAGACCCTTCGGCCCATCGAGTCCATGCCGACCATCGATCACCCATTCACACCTAATTCTGAAGAAGGGTTTCGGCCCGAAACGTCGCCTATCTCCTTCGCTCCTTAGATGCTGCTGCACCCGCTGAGTTTCTCCAGCTTTTTGTGTACCCACACCTAATTCTACATTATCCCACTTTCTCGCCCACTCCCTACAAACCTAGGGCAATTTACAGAGGGCCGATTAACTTACAAAGCTGCACCTCTTTGGGGCTTTGGAGGAAACCTGAGCATCCAGAGGAAACCGACGCGGTCACAAGTAGAACATGCAAACGCCACACAGACGGCACCCGTGGTCAGGATCAAACCTGGGTCTCTGGCACTGAGGCAGTGGCTCTACCAGCCGCACTGCCAAGCGAGTTCAGTGTGTGCGCTTTCAGGAGCTGCCTTGCTGTATTGGTGGAAGCCACAGTTGGAATTAGCCCAGCTTGGGAAATATTCAATACCTGTGGATTTTGACACCATCTTTACCAATGTGCCCGTGAAGTGTTGCTCCCTAATCTTTAAGCAGATTCTATCTAACCTCACAAATAAGTGGCCCACAGCGACAGGTGGTTTAGAGATACAACATGGAAACAGGCCCTTCGGCCCATCTAGTCCGCACCGACCAACGATCAGCCATGCACTAGTTCGATGCTGCACCCTGGGGACAATTTACAGAAGCCAATTAACCTACAAACCTGCACCTCGTCAGGATGTGGGAGGAAATCGGAACACCTGGAAAAATCCACGAGGTTACAGGTGGAACGTGCAAACTCCACACAGGCAGCATCCGTAGTCGGGATCGAACCTGGGTCTCCGGCGCTGTGGGGCAGCAACTCTACCGCTGCGCCACCGTGCCACCCAATCCAATGACATTACAACAGTGTGCTGTTTTGTGCTGGCTGAATCACTTTGAAAATATGGAATAACATTGTGGCTTCAGATGGAACATGGAACAGTACAGCACGGGCAGATCATTGCAGGTCCAACAAGCTGGGGATAATTATTAGCCAGAACTGAATCAGCCATATAAATATTGGTGCTATAATAACAGATCAGAGGTTGCATATTCTGCATTGAGATTTATACAACGTAGAACATAGGACGTACAGCACAGGAACAGGCCCTCAGGCCCACAGTGTCCATGTCGAACCTAATGTGAAGTTAAGCTTGTCTCCTCTGCCGGCATGTGATCCATATCCCTCTATTCCCTGCACATCCATGTGCCTTTCTACGAGCCTCTTAAACGCCACTATTGTATCTACATGCACCACCACCCCTGGCAGCGCGTTCCAGGCACAGAGACTCCAACCCCAAGCACCTTCTGATCTGGAGATTCTCCCATCTGGATCCCCTAGGAAACTGGAGACTCCAAACTCATGTGCGCGAAGCGCGAAGTCCCTTGCGGCCGGGGTCCGGGGGGGGGGGGGTTGAGCGCCTAGCATGCACATTATACATGTATGCACTATATGCATTAAAACGTATGTAGTATCGCGTGTGCGCATTTGGTGATTTATACACCGTGGAAATGCATGAAAATTAAATTCCACTTTTCAAAAAGGTGATTGGGCGGGAGAAAGAACATTTCAAGCGGGAGAAAATACATCTTAAGTGGGAGACACAAAGCCAGGGTGGGAGAAATTAAATCTCAAGCGGGAGATCGGGAGATTTTGCGAAAATGGCCTTTCGGCGGGAGATCTCCCGCCAAAAGCGGGAGAATTGGAGTCACTGCAGGCACCCACCACCCTCGGTGTAAAAAACCATGTCCGCATAGCTTCGCACATCTTCTCACCTTGAAGCTAGTCTTTGACCTTTCTACCCTGAGAAAAGAGATTTGGACTGTCCAAAAAGATGCCCTGGCATATTCCACAGCCAATTAAGTCATTCTGGAGCATAATTACGGTGATAATCTAGGAATAAAGTGGGCAATTTACCCAAACTCGTCAAAAGAGATATGGAGACTTTCTGATAATACCTGCAGCAGTGAATTTGAAAGATCTCTCAGTCTACGTTGCAAGAAACAGATTATTGGGTTGCTATCAACATGATAATTGATAGATTGTTGGGGATGATTATTGATCAGGACACGGGATGTACTCGTCTATCTGTTCTTCTTCCCAATAGTGGAGTGGAATCCGATACACCTGATTAAACCAGCGATAGGATCCGTTCCAAATGACAGAAAATATTCTCAACCTTTTGAAGTATATAGATAACCCCCGGGACTGTGAAAAATGAAGTCTTCCTTGCTGAATGCCCTGTAGAAACACACCCATGTGACTGGCTTGCATTCACAGTCCATGTTACATTGATCCAACATATCTGTGGAGAATGCTGAAGGTAACTCAGCGGGTCGGACAGAGATGCTGTCTGACCCACTGTTACTCCCGCTTTTTGTGCCTATCATCGGTTTAAACCAGCATCCGCAGTTCTGTCCTACGCGTGAATGCTGAAGGAATGTACCAATGATCATTAATGTACTCATTTGAAACATTTAAGCCGGCATGGTAGTGCATCTGGTAGAGTTGCTGCCTCACACTAGTGCCAGAGACCTGGATTCAATCCTGACTACGGGTGCTGTCTGGAGTTTATATGTTCTACCTGTAACCGCGTGAGTTTTCTGCGGGTGCTCCGGTTTCCTCCCACATTCCAAAGACGTGCAGGTTTGTATATTAATTGGTTTCTGTTAATTGCCCCCAATGTGTAGGATGCGAAAGTGAGATAACATGACACTAGCGCCTGGATGGTCGTTGGTCGGTGCGGACTCAGTGGGCTGAAGGGCCTGTTTCCATGTTTTATCTCTGAACTGAACTAAACTAAATTAACAGAGCTACGGAAAGACTGTCACATAGCACAATGTTTTTGTAACCTGTGCAACAGAATTTTAACAACACAATTGTGATTTGCACATTCCAAAGATCGCCAAAGGAAGCTGCAATGACGAGAAGATAGACACAATATGCTGGAGTAACTCAGCGGGACAGGCAGCATCTCTGGTCAGAAGGAATGGGTGACGTTTTAGGTCGAGACCCTTATTCATTCGTACAATGACATCCAGCAACTCGCATTCAGATATCACTCACTCATGTTCCTCCCCCCTTCACTCTCTTCCTCCCTCATTCACTCTCTCCCCCCCCCCCCCCCCCCCCCCTCACTCTCTATTGCCTTCAACTCTCTGTTGTAGCAGAGAATGTTTGAGGGACAAACTGTAGAGTCAGTGGATTGGAACTGGACAGGGAGAATGAGGGATGATAGAGATAAACACAAAATGCTGGCGTAACACAGCCGGTCAAGCAGCATCTCTGGAGAAAAGGAATAGGTGCATTTTGGGTTGAGTCTTCTTCAGACTGACCTGCTGAGTCACTCCAGCATTTTGTGTCTATCTTTGGGATGATCTACACGGGATGATAAAGGTGACATGTCAACAAGAAGTGTGGACCACCCATAAGAATGTAAAGTTATAAGAAAGAGATTTTGGAGTAACCATTTATCTCCTAGTGCCCACTCCACCATTTGGTCGAGACCCTTCCGTCTGAAGAAGGGTCTCGTCCCGAAAAGTCGCCTATTTCCTTCGCTCCATAGATGCTGCCTCACCCGCTGAGTTTCTCCAGCATTTTTGTCTACCACCATCTGGTAAGATCATGACTGACGTTTTACCCTACCAACAACGAGAGAGCAGGCCTGAGCTACTATCTACTCATTGTAGACCCTCAGACTATCTTTGATTGGACTTTCCTGGACATTTTCTTGCTCTAAACATTATTCAAATTATTTTCTTTATCATGTAATCTGTACACTGTGGATGGCTCACTTGTAATCACTATTGTCTTAACACTGACTGGTTAGCACGCAACAAAAGCTTTTCAATACCTGTACAGTCCATGTATTTTTTTCAAGTGCCTCATTAATGCTTATAAATGCCGCCATTTTCTCCAACTCTGTCGCGTCATTGGTCTGTTCTCTATTTCCTCTCTCCCTCATTTAGGGAAGGAGGTTACATTTGCCAACTTCCAAACAAAGGGAATGATTCTAAAACCTGTAGAATTTTGGAAAATACCAACCTCTACTACATCCCAGGATGAAGGTCTTGCGGTCCTGGGATTTATTATCTTTAATTTCTTCAATCCTAACATTTTACCTCTGCTAATTTCTTTCAGCTACTCATAATAAATAATTTTTTCAGAATGCCGTCTGGATTAGAGGGTTTCAGCTACAGTGAGAGGTTAGACAACAGACAATGGGTGCAGGAGTAGGCAATTCTGCCCTTCCAGCCAGCACCACCATTCAATGTGATCATGGCTGACAGGTTGGAACATCAGAGGTTGAGAGGAGACATGACAGATGTATGTAAAATTATGAGAGGCATAGTAGGGTTATGATAGGGTGGACACTCGCAACCTTTTTCCCAGAGTGGAAATGTCCAACACTAGAGGGCAAAGCTGTAAGGCGAGGGGGAAACATTTAATGGAGACTTGTGGGGCAAGTTTTTTACACAGAGAGTGGTGGAGACCTGGAACTCTTTGCCAGGGGTGGTGGTGGAGGCAGATATGATAGTGTTGTTTAAGAGGCTTTTAGATCGGCACGTGGAAGTGCAGGGAATAGAGGGACATGGACCATGCACATGCAGAAAAGATCAGTTTAACACGGCACAAACATCGTGGGCCGACGGGCCGATTGCTGTGCTGCACTGTTTTATGTTCTATGATTCCAATCCTATGGTTCTCTAATATTTCCAAGATTTTTTTCTCTTTTCCAATACCGACGTTTCTGTCCTGGGCCTCCTCCATTGCCAGAGTGAGGCCTCGTGCAAAATGGAGGACCAGCACCTCTTGGATTTCCGCTTGGATAGCTTACAACAAAGTGGTATGAACATTGGAATCTCTATTTTTAAGTAAATCTCCCCCCAACTCTGCTGCTCTCTTTTCTATGGCCTACCCTCCATTTTGAAATGTCTTCAATTTCCCTCACTATCTTGCCCCTCTTTACCCACCCCTCTCAACCCGTGTCCCATCCCACTTTTGTCACTCCCCTTCTCTCCTTATCTGACACTTTTTAAAATCTCCTTTTCACCTCTAGCCCTACTCCACCCATCTACCAATTAACCCACCTGCATCCACCTATCACCTGTCAGGCTTTGTTCTGCCCCCACCTCCCTTTTCCCAGCTTTCATCCCCCACTATAATCATTCTGAAGAAGCGTCACAACCCAAAACGTCACCTATCCATTCCCTCCACAGATGCTGCCTGACCTGTTGAGGTCTGAAAAAGGGTCTCGACCCGAAACGTCGCCAATTTCCTTCGCACCATAGATGCTGCCTCACCCGCTGAGTTTCTCCGGCATTTTTGTCTACCTGTTGAGATACTTTGGCACTTTGTGTTTTGCTCAACCTTCTAGCATCTGATAATCCTTGTGTCTCCTCAACACAAAATATTTCTTTAATTCCTCTGCCCTGGTGTGTAAGAAGCTCGCATTAACATTTGCTATTGTCTGCCTTTTAAAATATCTATTGTAGTTTAAAGTGTTTTTTTTGTTTCTCATTTTACTCTTTCTCGTTCATTTCTATTTCCTCTCCTCATTAAATCCTGATTATTCCTTTGCTGAATTGACCCCAGTCCTCTGGTTCGTTGTTTTGTTTGGCATAGTTGTATGTTTTTTTTTCCCCGAGAAATCTAGAAATATCTTCAACTTCTCTTGATGGCCATAGTTGGACGTGTATTTCTGCTGTTTTTGCCTTATTGGGAAATATACTTGTAAGCTACGTATTAATTATTTAAATATTTAGCATTGTTTGTTTTGTCATCTTGTAAGTTGCTTCCCAACACCACAGCCAACTCCCACTTCATGCCTTTGTAGTTTGCTGTGATCAGAAATAAGCCGCTTGTTTTTAATTTAATTAAGTTACTTTTTGTCATTATCTACTGCTCTATCGCATTCTGTTTACTCTTTCAAAAGATCCTCAACTAGCACTCCAAAACATAATTTTTTTTTTCTTGAGTAAAACACAAAGCAGTTTCCCAATCCGAAGAAGGGTCCCGACCTGAAACATCGCCCATCCATTCTCTATCCTGATGTTGTCTAACCCACAGGGTTGCTCCAGCACTTTGCGTTTTACTCAAGATACGGGCATCTGCAGTTCCCTGGGTCTCCACTGAACCCTTTTTCACAATGCAGAACTCTACCTCAAAGTTAGACACAAAATGTTGGAGTAAAACTCAGCAGATGAGGCAGCATCTCTGGAGAAAAAGGGTGGGCAACACTTCTGGTCGGGACCCTTCTTCAGACTCAAGAACTCCAGCACTTTGTGTTTATCTTTGGTATAAACCAGCATCTGCAGTTCCTTGTTTCAAGGTAATATCTTCCCTCATTAGGTTTGTTTAGTTTAGAAATAAAGCATGGAAAGAGCCTCTTCGGCTGACCAAGTCCACACTAACCATCGATCACCTGTTCACATCAGTTCTATGTTATCCCACTTTCCCATCCACTCATTGCACACTAGGGGCAATTTATAGAGGACTAGACCAAGGGGGACCCTTTGGGTTCCATCCCCTCAACACGCGGTTGTGGCGGGAGGGGGGGGGGGCAGCGTCTCTCACACACACACACACACACACACACACACACACACACACACACACACACACACACACACACACACACACACACACACACACACACACACACACACACACACACTCACTACCCACCCCCCCTTGATATTATATTAATATTATTAATTCACTCCTTTTATTCCATCCCCACCCTATCCACTCATGCATAGCCCCCAACTCGCAGGCTAGAGAGGGAGGGGGTAGAGGGACACAAAACAATTTTTTTAATCTCGGTTGTCAATAAAAAGACAGATCAATTTTGTTCAAAATGGAGTCTTACCAAAAGAGCAGCTTAAAATTAAAAAAGCGCTGTCTTTGAAATTAAATGTTATCTTTAAGAATTAGTACAGTTAAGTGAGACACCAGAATGTCTTTAAAGAACAAAAATGCAACGTTTTTGAAGTTAATACAAAACAATGAAATTCAACCAGACTCTTATCTTTAGAGATGTGGAATTCAGCACTTCATTCTTCACAAACAAAGTAAGAATGACCATTGGTGAAGGATTTGAAGAATGTTTTCGAAATGCTAGTGTGCATCGTGCATCGACCAAAGCTCTCGGCAACTCTCGGGAGTTCTCGGGAAACCCGAGCCTAGGCGCTAGTGTGTGTCGTGCATCGACCTCGGAAGCTCTCGGGAAATCCAAGCCGAGGCTCGAGCGTGCATCGACCAAAGCTCTCGGCAGCTCTCGGGAGTTCTCGGGAACAGGAGACGAGTTGATAGCGTTGAAAACATTGCACAGCGGGTGACCAGTGGGGGAGGGGGGGGGGGTTCTGGAGCGTTAGTATGGGTGTTGTGGGCTGAAGGGACTGGTTTCCAGAGGGCTAGTATGGACATTGTGGGCCAAATGGATTCTTGGGGTGGTAGCTCAGTCACTCAAGCCTGATGTGCTGGCGGCTCACTCACGGCTGTTGGGCTGGCCGTTGACTCACGGCTATTCCTTGAGATTCCATTTCAAGCAGGGTGCAAGGCCACCGAATACAAGTGCAGTTTCCTACCACTTCAAGCAGGGTACAAGGCCACCAAATTCAAGTGCAGTTTCATGCTACTTCAAGCAGGGTGCAAGGCCACCAAATTCAAGTGCAGTTTCATGCCATTTCAAGCAGGGTGCAAGGCCACCAAATTCAAGTGCAGTTTCATAGCACTTAAAACAGGGTGCAAGACAACTAAATTCAAGTGCAGTTTTATACCATTTCAAACAGGGTGTAAGGCCACCAAATTCAAATGCAGTTTCGTACCACTTCAAGCAGGGTGCAAGGCCACCATATTCAAACGCAGTTTCATACCATTTCAAGCAGGGTAAAACCACCATAAAACCACCATAAAACCACACAAAACACCACAAAACACCACATAAACAGCACACTCACAGTTCAGTAGACATTCAGTGTGTTCAGTTGATTCACAGTTCAGACAGAATCGTGACCTCCCCTCCCCCATCTTGCAGAGACTGAGCCACACCCACACTTCCGGGTTTTATAATCCCTCCCCACTCACACCGGAAGGGGAGTGGCCTTCATGGCGTGTTTGTTAGGAGAGAGATTCTCAACATTTTTTGAACACTAATAACACTTGTATTTTTCATTGATGGGAAGAATCTTTGGCACCTGATGAACAGAGGGGGACTGAGTTAGATGGCCAAAAATCACAGCCATAAGTGGTAGCATTTTATCTAAAATCAATATACAGTACAAACAGGAAGTTGTCAAGTTTAGACTTTTAATCGTGTGCTTTATTTCAAACCAACCCACCACCAACCATTTGCTGTGCTTTATTTCAAACCAACCACCACCAACCTTTTGCTGCGCTTTATTTCAAACCAACCACATTTTCATTTTCAAACCACATTATCATTTTCAAACCAACATTAAGGGCGCTCAAGGTCAGTAAAACCACACTCACAGTTTAGAAGATATGTGGTCAGTGTTATTCACAGCTCAGACTGAGAGACGTGACCCACTCCCTCCCCCATCTTGCAGAGGCTGATTGAGGCACTCAACACTTCTGGGTTTTATTAGTTCCTCCGGAAGGGGCGTGGCCTTCAGGAGAGAGAATCTCAACATTTTTAAATACTAATAACTCTTTTATTTTTCATCGATGGGAAAAATCCTCTTGTCCTACACAGTGGTGGGGAACTCTGAGTAAGATGGCCAAAAATCACAGCCGTAAGTGGCAGCATTTTTTCTAAAATCAATATACAGAATAACAGGAAGTTGTCAAGATCAGACTTTTAGTAATATAGAAGATAGATAGTTAACCTACAATCCACATGAATGTAGGAGGAGAGTCGAGCATCAGAGTAAACACACACGGTCGCAGGGAGAACGTTCAAACTCCACTCAGACAGCATCCAACGTCAGTACAGAACCCTGGTCTCTGGTGTTGTGAGGTAGCTGCTCTACCAGCTACGCCATTGTGCTGCCCTTAACATAGCAATCAAGAAAACCATCTCTTACTCAGTCCATCAATTTCTCCTTCATACGAGCACTGTTAGTTTAATTTACTTTAGAGATACAGCTCGGAAGAAGGCCCATTGGCCCACTGAGTCCATGTCGACCAACGATCCCCGCACACTAACACTATCCTACACACACTGGGGACAATTTACAATTGCACCAAGCCAATTAACCTACAAACCTGTACGTCCTTGGAATGTGGGAGGAAACCCAAGCTGGCCACAGGGAGAAGGGACAAACTCCATACAGACCGCACCCATAGTCAGGATCGAACCCAGGCCCCTGGTGCTGTAAGGCAGCAACTCTACTACTGTGCCACTGTGCTACCCGCTGTAATTTGATTTGTTGAAGCTAATATGTTGCTTATGACTATTATATTACTCTTTAGTTTTATGCATAACTCTGTTCCCTACACTGGCATTAATGAATGGACTCTGAGTGACAAATCCCAGCAATGTTTTCTGCAACTTCCTACTACTTAATTTCATCAAAACTGATACCCTTCTTCTTGATTTGTCCTCTGAGCTAAGATCCTTCCTCTCCAAAGATAGACATAAAGTGCTGGAGTAATTCTGCGGATCAGGCAGCAACTGTGGATAAAAAGGGTGGGTGATGTTTTGGGTCAGGGCCCTTCTTCAGACTGATCATAGGGGGTAGGAACACAAAGTGAGAAAAGACCAGGACAAATCAGGGTCGGCAACAGATGACCAAGGAAGGGTGCCCACAATGGCCCATTGTTGGCTGGGGATGTTGTGATCCCAAGAGGGAATTCAAATGGAATTCAAGAGCAAGAGAAAAGGGAATACTACCCTCCTGGATTTGTCCTGGTCTTTCCTTACTTCCAGTTCCACCCCACTACAATCAGTCTGAAGAAACATCGCCTATCCCTTTTCTCCAGACCTGCCCCACTGACCCACTGAAGTCACTCCAGTATTTAGTGTCTAACTTTGGAATAAACCACCACCTGCAGTTCATTTTTATTACATCCTTCCTCTCCACTGTCTCGATCCCTTTTTTTTGGGATGGTTCCTTTTCCATTTTCCTATCTATTCTGAAAGTATCCTGGAGTTTCCTGCCTTGGTCACTTAACAAGCATGCCTGTGTGCGATTCTTAGGTGGTACCAATTTACTTCTGCTTGTGCTGTTAATTCACATCTCCTGTTGTAAAATGCTGCGTGCATTCAGATAAAGAGCTTTCAATTCTTTGCAGAGACTGAACTTTGCAATGCATGCATAAAATCTGTAGATTCTGGAAATCCGAAGTAAAATCAGAAACTGGCAGAAACACTCGGCAGGTCAACAGCATCTTGGAAAGAGAAACAAAGTCAATATTCCTGGTCAAAGACTCTTTGTCATCGTGTATGTAAGGCCTATGCAGTGAAAGTTAAAGGAAGCTTTCAGAGGGCAGCACAGTGGCGTAGACCCTGGTTCGGTCCCGACCTCGGGTGTGTCTTTACGGAGCTTGTATGTTCTCCCCGTGACTGCGTGGGTGTGCTCCACTTTCCTCTCAGACTCCAAAGAAGTACTGGTTTGTAGGTTAATTGGCTTCTGCGATTGTCCCTAGTGTGTAAGATAGCGCTAGTGTACGGGGTGATCGCTGGGCGTTGCGGACTCGGTGGGCCGAAGGGCCCGTTTCCACGATGTACCACTAAAAAAAAATCTAAATAAGACACGAGCGATCCATAAATAGTGATGACAAATTGACCAATAGAGGATATTCTGGTGTGGACAGCAAGCTTAAATCATGGCTACATCAGATAAATCAGTAAAGTCAGAATGCAAAACTAATCAAATTAAAGTGCAACAAAGAGCAAGGTGGAAAAGAAAGTGGTTACTGATCATTGTTCCATTGTCCGCAAAGGTGCTGACAATTTTGTGGCATAGCTCCTTCAAATAAATGGCTGTATTAAGAAGGGAACAGGAGGTATAAATGCCTTAGTTCCTGCCACCGGTGTCTAGCCCTGGCAAGGACACAACAGGCTCAGTGGATGGATAAAGTCTAAATGCTCGACATAACATCCCAGACCAAATATACACTTTCAACGGGCATATTGTAAACCACGAAACAAGAGCTTCATTTGTTACAACCAAAGAAATACTTCATTCCAAATTGCTCAAAAAGAAGGCCAATGGCAGTATTGTGGTGTTTTGAAAAGGCCATGTTAATCCTTGCTGGATGGAATCCAATTCTTCTGTTCAAGTAGCATATCTATGCGTTGGCTTGTGTGAGTTATTTTAATTGTGAGGCAGGCAACGCATACAACCCACCAGTTTTGAACACCTGTCCTAATATCTCTCGTAACGCTTTGTATTAAATGTTGTGTGGTAGCATTCCTGTTAAGAACAGCGGGATATTTTTAACTAGATTTCCATCAGCCAGCACACCAGAGACTCAGAATCGTACAGCGTGGAAACAGGCCCTTCAGCTCAACTTAACCACGCCGACCAACATGCCCCATCTACACTAGTCCCACCTGCCTGCGTTTTGGTCCATATCCCTCTAATCCTCCCCTATCCATGTACCTGTCTAAATGTTTCTTAAACATTGCGATAGTATCTGCCTCAGATACCTCCTCCAGCAACATGCACCCATCGCCCTTTGTGTAAACAGTTCAGTTTCCCATTAAAACATTCCTCCCTCATCTTGAACCTATGTCCTCTGGTTCTCGATTCCCCTACTCTGGGCAAAAGACACTGTGCCTTTACCTGCTCTATTCCTCTCATGATTTTGTATACCTCTGTAAGATCACCCCTCATCCCCCTGCGCTCCAAGGAATAAAGTACTGGGCTGTTCAACCTCAACCTGTAGCTCAGTCCTTTGAGTCCTGGCAACATCCTGGTAAATCTTCTCTGAACCCTTTCAAGCTTGACAACATCTTCTCTATAGCATGACGCCCTGAACTGAACACAATATTCTACTGCACTTAGTTGGAATACAGGACCTGTAGCTGAACCTATGAAGGTTTCCTTTGTGGTCCTCACCAAACATATAACAATTCTTCCTGTCACAGGTAAACAGGGAGCAAGCAGTTCATTGAGTGTCAGTAGGCTGTCAAACTAGTCACACAGGGACATGATAGAGCACACTCTATTGATATTTCAAACATCATAGTTGACATTTTTGAACTGAGGTAGATGTTAGATTTAACAGTAGCTCCTTTCCAATGGACTTCAAAAGAATTTGGAAGAGTATTGGCATAGGATCCATATCTGGGACATGAACTCATCTGCTTAGGGTTACAAATGTGGTTGGCTGCAGTGCTGAAGGTTGAATCAAATGATGGGTGAGTTGTAACAGCCCCACCCAAATAAACCACATCCCCCTCCCCTCCTCTCTCCAATATTTTCATACTTTACCGAACATTTTTATTTCACGCCGCTGTGTGTTCCGTGACAGATTCAGTGCATCATTGTGTGAGCTGTGGGAGATGTTTGTAGGAACCCAAAGGGTAACCTTGGGGCAGTTGGCAAGGTGCCTACATACTCTCTGCAGCCTCGCCCTTGCCTGATGGCTATTTGCAGCAAAACAAAACAAAAAACATTTTATTTAACTCCTGTCCTGCAATATTTAACAGCCATAGGTGTACACTTAAAGTTGTTGCTGTTGAACCCGACAACGTGTGGTGCATAGCAGGGCAGCACGGTGGCGCAGCAGGACAGTTGCTGCTTTACAGCACCAGAGACCAGGGTTAGATCCTGACTACAGGTGCTGCCTAGACGGAGCTTATACATTCTCCCCATGACCACATGGGTTTTCTCCGGGTGCTCAGGTTTCCTCTCACACTCCAAAGACGTGCAGGTTTGTAGGTTAATTGGCTTCGGTAAAAACTGTAAATTGTCCCCAGTGTGCAGTGTGTCTGGAGAAGGGTCTCGACCCGAAACGTCGCCTATTTCCTTCGCTCCATAGATGCTGCCTCACCTGCTGAGTGTCTCCAGCATTTTTTGTCTACTCACTAACATCTTGTTGAGCTTAAAGATGATATCCCAACACCATGGGTCCATGAAACCATCTCACAATTGAACTGTTTTGTACTAGAATTTAGAAGACGGAGGGGGGGATCTTATAGAAACGTACAACATTCTTAAGGGGTAATGACAGGCTAGATGCAGGAAGATTGTTCCCGATGTTGGGGAGGTCCAGAACAAGGGGTCACAGTCTAAGGATAAGGGGGAATTCCTTTAGGACCGAGACGAGGAAAACATTTTTCACACAGAGAGTGGTGAGTCTCTGGAATTCTCTGCCACAGAAGGTAGTTGAGGCCAGTTCATTGGCTATATTTAAGAGGGAGTTAGATGTGGCCCTTGTGGCTAAAGGGATCAGGGGGTGTGGAGAGAAGGCTGGTACAGGATACTGAGTTGGATGATCAGCCATGATCATATTGATTGGCGGTGCAGGCTCGAAGCGGCGAATGGCCTACTCCTGCACCTATTTTCTATGTCTATGTCTACATCTCCTTGCCCTGTACATCTACTATTTAGATATCCCTAAAACGTTCAGGCCCTCTCGCCGGGATGATGGAACTCCGACATCGGAACGGGAGAACAACCTCAGCGGCTTGGACATCCGAATCGGCCACTTCCTACCGGAGTCCGTGGCTCCCGAAGTCCACAGGCCGCGCTGGGCGGAGATTCACGCTGGCGGCCCTCGGCAAAGGGATCCCAGGGCTCCGCGATGTTGAACTCAGCGCCGCCCGCACTGGAAGCTCTACAAACCACAGCTCCGCGATGTTGGAGCAGCAGGCCCAACACTCCAGAGCTTCAAACGGCGATCCAGGTAAGGGATCGCCTGCCCCGGAAACCTAAAACTAAAGAAACCTCCAAAACATACTTTTAAAACAGACTAAAAATTAAAAAAAGATAGAAAAACAGACAGGCTGTAGGCAGAGGCTGCCATCAATGCGGCGCCCCTAGTGGCTCCCCACAGAAAGGTTCATAAATTGTAGGAACAGAATTAGGCCATTCGGTCCATCAAGTCTATTCTGCCATTCTATCATGGCTGATCTATCTTTTCCTCTCAACCCCATTCTCCTGCCTTCTCCCCATAACCCCATGACACCCGTACTAATCAAGAATCAATCAATCTTCACCTTACAAATTTCCACTGACGGCATCCACAGCTTTCTGTGGCAATGAATTCCACAGGTTCACCACCCTCTGACTAAAGAAATTCCTCCTCATCTCCTTTCTAATTTACAGTACGTCCTTTTATTCTGAGGCTACAGCTTCTGGTCCTAGACTCTCCCACTTGTGGAAACATCCTCTCCCCATCCACTCTATCCAGGCCTCTTGTAGAAAATGCATTTCCTTTTCCCACGACGTGTGTTTAGGGAAGACTCCACATCTGCAGGTGACCGGTGATGTTTGCAACCTGAGTAAGAAGGAGAATATGGGAAAACGAGCAACAAAATGGGGACGAGGATGGTCAGTAAGGGTGGGTTGGCACGGTGAAGGAAATTGGATACAGGATTTTGGTGGCCGGAGTGGACTGGTAAATGATTAAAAGACTGAAGAAAACTGGAGGAGCAAATGGCATGTAGATGGAGATAATATCCTGGAAACAAGGATTAGTCTTTTTTGTAAAAAAGGACCCAAAGTGCTGGAGTAACTCAGCGGGTCAGGCAGCATCTGTGGAGGGAATGAATAGGTGATGTTTGGGGTCGGATCTCTTCTTCAGACTGATTTTCTCTTGATGATTACACTTCTATTTGTGAGAACTTGTTTAACATATTTAAAGTTTTTTTTTAGCTACTATCGCAACTTTTAAGAAACATTTGGACAGGTACATGGATAGGACAGGTTTAGTACAGTTTAGTTTAGATTTTTGATACAGCGTGGAAACAGGCCCTTCGGCCGACCAGCGATCCCCGTTACACGAGCACACACTGCACACTGGGGACAATTTACAGTTTTTACCGAAGCCAATTAACCTACAAACCTGCACGTCTTTGGAGTGTGAGAGGAAACCTGAGCACCCGGAGAAAACCCATGTGGTCACGGGGAGAATGTATAAGCTCCGTATAGGCAGCACCTGTAGTCAGGATCTAACCCTGGTCTCTGGTGCTGTAAAGCAGCAACTCTCCTGCTGCGCCACCGTGCTGCCCTGCTATGTACCACATGTTGTCGGGTTCAACAGCACCAACTTTAAGTGTACACCTTTGGCTGTTAAATATTGCAGGACAGGAGCTAAATAAAATGTTTTTGTTTTGTGAAAAGAACAAAACAGAGACCATCATTGCTGCAAATATCCATCAGGCAAGGGCGAGGCTGCAGAGAGTATGTAGGCACCTTGCCAACTGCCCCAAGGTTACACTTTGGGTTCCTACAAACATCTCCCACAGCTCACACAATGATGCACAGAATAGTAAGATTAAATGAGAACTTACCAGTTTGAAGTTTGATCTTGATTTTATGAGGAGTTACCTTGGTGATTACGTGCAGAAGGCCCGCCAGGCCACATGCGCAGCAAACGTCAAAGCAGCGGTATGAAATCACAAATAAACAACACCGAAGTACATAGTAAGATCAGTGACTCGAGAACTACCGTATGATCCTTTATGAGAGAGGGTTGGGTGTGGCCGGCACGTAATCACCAACGTAACTCCTCATAAAATCAAGATCAAACTTCAAACTGGTAAGTTCTCATTTAATCTTACTATTTTACTTCGGAGTCATGTGAGTGATTCCATGAAGAGTTCAAAGCTTTGTGATTTCATGCCGCACATTACAAATCTCGACATCCCACTGCATTGATTAACTTGAAAGAGAAATAAATGCATTAGTAGTAACATTGCATTCAATGTAGAAATAGGGTTTATTTAACAATGTAAACAAACAACAGTACCGCTTAAATTTAGGTACTTAAAATGGCACAGGCAAACAGTCCTGGATTGACAATCGGCCGATGATAAAAATTCTGAAACATCAGCTCATTTGCCCATCTGACGGCCGCCCAAATATGGTCGAAGGGCACGTCCCTCGCCTTGGCCGCCGACGTAGCTGCTGCCCTAGTGGAATGAGATGTAAACACACTATCTAAATGATACGCTGACGTTGATACTGACCTGGTGGAATGAGATATACAATCGTCAATGTTAATACCTGTATAACCCAGAACCTGCTGCAGCCACCAGGAAAAAAGTCTGAACCGACCTTCCTTTGTGTAGTTGTTTGTTTACTAATAAACAATGCTGATTCCATACTTCTTAGGATTCTGGTGGCCTAGATAACATAGAAGTGAGACAATGGGGTGTTCAAATGATCTTCAATCATGCTACCCTTAGTCTACTCTGGTTGTGTGGACCAGAATGTAAATGTAATGGCACCTGCAGCCAATTCCAACCTATCTAGCCACAACGTTTGCAATGTTTGCCGTCGTTGTGCTGATATAAGTGTCATAACTAAGGATGTAGCTGGAACCCCTTGGTGAAGTAATGTTCACACATTTTCAATAACCAACTGCATAATCTTGTAATGGGAGAACTTGTGTCAAGATCTTTTAACAACTCGATATCCGGGTTGGACCCGAGAGCGTAGTCCCCTTTTGTTGCAGCTGTAGTGTCTCTATAACTGAATTATTGTCAATACCATTTAAAATGAGCTGGAAATGTCAGTAATCTGTAACGTATTAAATGTAACATTAACATTTAACAAAACACTTTCCCTCAATAGGAATGTACTGCTTTTTTGAGTGCTATCCCTGCACACTGCAGAGAGCACCTTCGTGACTTGATGTGACAACCTGAGGAAAAAGTAAATCCATTCAAAATGTGTAGGTCAATAATTGGTTTACTGTGCAAAAGCCGGTCTCCTGAACCACAGTTTGAAACAGCAAGTTCGTGTTTTTTGGCATAACCGTATACCGTTGTGCCATAATGCCTGATGAAGCAGGCAACATGGATGCTTGGCCAGTCTGACAGTATGAACCCAAGCGAGGTCTTGCTGACTGTTTTAAGACCCGGCTAATGAGGCAAAAAATGAGGAAGACATAAAGACCATTCCTCCTATTGAAGCGAGAAAGTATTTCTCCGCACTGTTGTGCCACATATTTTTTGTAATTAGTGAAAAACATGCATTAACATGATGAATATTCAATGAAGTATTGAACCATGCTTTCATCATACTTTGAGATCCAACACTTATTCTGTGTTATCATCGATCTGAACTGGATGATACACCAGTGGCAAGGAGATTAATTACAGGACATTTTTCCCTTGATTATCATGTAACTTACATATGTCACCATCGTAGAGTGACAACTTGAATTTGAGCATGTAGAATATGTATATTCGCTCAAAAACCCCTTACTCATGGGTGCATCTAGTGTATATATTTAGTTGATACCAACAACTGAAGAATTGGTAACTCATGCAATCTCCACTACCGTTGAGTAGGTGATGGTATTTGGAACTCTCATCTTAGAGTTCTAAACATCAGTTCATAATAACTGAATTCAACCGACCACACTACTGTAGTGAGTTTCAAGTTAAAGTTCAATGAGTTATTGTCATGTTCAGCAATGCTGAATACTGTTACTTCATCATTGTGGCTGAAGTAGCCTCAGCTGACAATAGCACAAGGTTGTTAGCAACGATCTAATTCCTACTTACACAATATCAGTTCCTTGATTTGCTCAGCTGCAACACAGCTGCTATATTGCCAATTACTCTTAATGAAAATAACTCAGTTTTGTAACTGATTGCTATAACCCCAATCTCTTGCCACAAGGCGGAGACAAGGCTAATAATAATTAAAGGTAAATCCCAATGACCAACAAACAGTTTATCCCATACTGCAAAGCTTTACTGTTATAGTACAGTTATATTGTCTTTGATAACCTTTGTAATGGGATTTGTATAACATGTATCTCTTACCTTATGAATCTGTTGTAGTCAGGAATACGTTTTTACATTCGGAAAGTTCATACGCCCGATACTCTCCATTCTTCATAATAACATGCCAATCCTGCCTTATTGCATGGGTGGTTTGCATGAGAACTTTTGCCCAATTTCCAAACCCTGGCCATAATCCAAACTTACTTGGAATGCTCCGGCTGTGCCTCAACCAAATATTTTTACCTTTGTGTGTTGTACAAACAAAGGTAAATATTACAACTTGTGAGCCGTGCACTACCCAAATTTTGGAAGTGCTGGACCCATTTAGTTGAGCATGATTGGAAAGTGCATGGAATTTCTGAGCTATCATGCTGCCCCCAGCTCCAGTGAACCGCTACTGCCAATGAGCGCCTGGGGTGCGTTCTGAACGATGACTTCTGCCCGTTCATGGCCGAATTAATTCGTCTGCCAGGCTTCTTCCCCTGTAGAATAGACCTACCTGAATAACCGATTCAGCGACTGGCTCTCACATCCCCCTGTTGGCGTTGTTCATTGCCGGCACATATGTGCTTGAGTCTGTTCTATTGCCATCTTTAGAGCTTGGAGTCATCTTGACCTTTTGCTCTCCCTCCTCAGAGAGGGTGATTCGTAGGCAACCCTAACAGGCACTGCCGCAGGCCGTAGGATACAAATACTGATACGAACCCTTTGGTCTTAACCCAATAGAATATTTTACTGGGATGGCAACTTTATTGTCAGGAAAGGTACCTCTGACACATGCCCGTCATCCCTTTGGGTATGCCCCACAGCCATACCCTGAGACTCAGTGTCAGCAGGATACTGACCCATCTTGGTCTCTGCCTCCGAGAGGGAGACCTTTGTAGCACTGTATACAACAGTTGCTGTATTTAGGATAGTCGTTTCAACGCACTATCCAGCCCCGGTGAGCAATTCATCCCCCGACTCCGTGGGCCTTGCTCTCTAGCCCCGGTGGAGAATCATCTCCCGACTACGTGGGCGAGCAGATATGTGTGAATTTGAGCAACCCTGTCACAGGCATTGCTGGCGCCGGCCTTTATGAAAGGCTGGGGCTTTTTGACATGAAATAGCCCTGCATCAGGCGCTGTTGGCACGGCTCTCCCGTAGGCCGACACTTCACACATGAAGCAGCCCTGTCAGTCGCTGCTGACACGGCTCTCCCATAGGCCAGTAATGTCACAAATGAAACAGCCCTGTATCAGGTGCTGCTGGCATGGCTCTCCCGTAGGCCAACACTTTCATATATGAAGCAGCCCTGTCAGGCGCTGCTGGCACGGCCTGTCCCATAGGCCCGTGCTATTGCTATGTAAGCTCACTAAATCAACATTTAGTGTACAGCTTTACCTGTGAAGGGTAAAAATAATTCATAGCAACCTGTGCTTAAACAATTATAACATTGTCA
The DNA here is from genome assembly GCA_035221665.1 of Okamejei kenojei. Lineage (NCBI taxonomy): Eukaryota > Metazoa > Chordata > Chondrichthyes > Rajiformes > Rajidae > Okamejei > Okamejei kenojei. The sequence continues at coordinate 36,135,203 of CM069143.1, forward strand.
GAACATATAACAATAACTTTTTACTTTGCCTTTAGCTTTTTTACTTAAAGAAAAAACACTATAAAATACATACTTTTTATTATAAGGAGAAACCCTTTATAGCCCAACTCACCTGAGTCCAAATAGGGCTGAATGAGTCCCAGTAATTTCTTGACTGAGGACCAACGTCTGTGAGCCACTTACCCTACTGTCAGTGGCTCCAGCGTTGCTTCCTTGCCGTTCCAACGGCATCCCACAGGCTGGGAGCCGCTGACCCCCCTGTCAGCGACTCTGCTTAAATCTCTTGCCGTTTTTACGGCATCTCTGCAGGCTGGGGAGCCGCTAACCGCACTGTTAGCGGCTCCTTATCTCGCAACCCGATCAATTTTGCCGGTTTATCCGCATTTGCGGTCGGACTGGAATTTCCCCACAGTCCATAACCGGCAACTTGTCGGGCTGCGAAACAGGCAGGAAAAACCTGTGTAAAAAGAGGCTCCTGCCTAAAAACCCCATGTAAGTAAAAAACCAAACTTACCTTTTAAGTTTAACTTACCACCGGCAGGAGCTGTGTCCTGCCAGACTGGTGCTTGCGCCAATGCGGCTGACGTACTGGTGCACATGCGGCCTGGCGGGCCTTCTTCACGGAATCACTCACGCGACTCCGAAGTAAAATCTGTCACGAAACACACAGCGGCGTGATTTAAAAATGTTCGTTAAAGTATGAAAATATTGGAGAGAGGAGGGGAGGGATGTGGTTTATTTGGGTGGGGCTGTTACAACTCGCCCATCATTTGATTGAACCTTCAGCACTGCAGCCAACCACATTTGTAACCATAAGCAGATGAGTTCATGTCCCAGATATGGATCCTATGCCAATACTTCCAAATTCTTTTGAAGTCCATTGGAATGGAGCTACTGTTAAATCTAACATCTACCTCAGTTCAAAGGAGGGGGGGAGGAGGGGGGGGGAGGAGGAGGAGGAGGGGGAGGAGGGGGAGGAGGAGGGGGAGGAGGAGGGGGGGAGGAGAGGGGGGGAGGGGGGGAGGGGGGATGGTTTCCGTTATTGCAGATTTTCCGCTATAACCGAGTAAGCAGTTCGCTCCAGCCGCCTTTCCATGAAACTACAAGTTGTTTTCAAAAGTAAAGTTATTTGTAACAGGTAAAAATATATATTTTCTTACTGGAAGCTAAAAATACTAAAGGCTGTTTGTTACGTTGTTTAATAGAGTATTATTGCACATTTGTCGATTGAGGCAATTGCTTGTCAATTTCAGTGACCTTGCACAGTGTAACTAGCAGCCTGTGTTCTTAAAGAGACAGTGGTGTCTGATTGCTGTGGGGGACCTTCCGTCCACTATAACCAAAATCAGTTATAAAGAGGTCATAGTGGTAGAGTCATAGAGCAGGGAAATAAGCACTTTGGCCCAATTTGCCCACACCGATCTTATGCCCCATCTCCACTAGTCCCACCTGCCTGCATTTGGTTCATATCCCTCTAAACATGTCCATGTGCCTGTCCAAATGTTTCTTAAACATTGCAATACCAACCACTGGGTGGCGCAAGCAATGGCTACCTCGTCAACAGTCTGTCACGTCCCTTCTTTCTTTGTTTTTTTTTAGTATGTGTTAGTAAGTGTTAAATGTATGTTCTAGTGTTCTAGTGTTCTTTAGCTTGTTTTATGTTGAGGTGTGGGGGGGGGGGGGGGGGACCTTTTTAAATCTCTTACCTCAATGGAGATGTGATTTTTTTTTTTCCACGTGTTGTATCACCTTCTGCACTGCGGCCTCTAACATCATGGAGTCTGCCGGAGACCAACTTCGGGAGCTCCAACGGCGGGAGCCTGTCAACTTAATATCACGAAGCTGGCGGTCCCTGTCGGGGATCGACCTTGGAGCTCCAACCGCTGAACCTGCAGACTTTAACATCGTGGAGCTCGCGGCCCCTGGTTAGGGACCGATTTCGGGAGCTCCAGGCCGCAGAAGCTTCGATCACCCCGATCTCAGGAGCTTCGATCGCCCCAACTGCCGATGGTTTGATTTCCCCAGCCGCGGGAGAATAAGAGGAAGAAGATTAGACTTTATTGCCTTCCATCACAGTGAGAAATGTGGGGAATCCACTGTGGTGAATGTTTATGTTAACTTTAATGTGTGTCTTGTTGCTTTTTTTAGTATGGCTGTATGGTAATTTGTGTTTCACTGTACCTTAATTGGTGCATGTGACAATAAACAGACCATTGAACCTTTGAGTATGTGCCTCAACTACCTCCTCTGGCAGCTTGTTCCATACACACATTTCCTTTGTGTCAGGTTCCTATTTCCCCCCCTCACCTTAAACCTATGACCTCTGGTTCTCGATTCCCCTACTCTGGGCAAGAGTGTGCATTTGACTGATCTAATCCTCTCCTGATTGTACACACCTCTATAAGATCACCCCTCATCCTCCTACCCTCATAGCCTGCTCAACCTCTCCCTGTAGCTCAGGCCCTCGAGTCCTGACAACATCCTCGTAAATCTTCTTTGCATCTTTTCCAGCTTGATATCTTTCTTATAACATGGTGATCAAAACTGAACACAATGCTCTAAATGTGGCCTTGCCAATGTCTTGATTAACTGCAACATGCATTGCCTCCCAACGTCTCTACCCAATACCCTGACTGATGAAGGCCAATGACAATTTTTGGTAAATAGGGTTGTCAAGATTTTTTGACAACCCTATTTACCTACCTGTGACGCCAATTTTTTAATGGCAAAGGTAGACTACCAATATTGGTGACTATGAAAGAGTCGGTCTGTTATTTAAAACCAACTAGATCACGTGTGGCTTGTAGGGCAGGGATTCTACTGGTCTGCAAAGTGGTTGACTTTTAATTGTCCTCAGACTTCCTCAGTGCAGGGTGACTCAGAATGAAGCATAAGTGCTAGCCTTGCCAACAATGTCCACATCAATAAAAAAAACCTCACAAACATCAGAGCCCTGCCATTTAACTTTGATGGAGATTGAAAACAATGATTAAAAAATAATGATTTAAAAAAAAAAAATGCTTCAACATTAATTTCATAAATAAAAATGGAGGTTGGTTTATATTAAGCTGAAACATGTGTTTTCAAATTCAATAAAGTCTATCTGCCATCTTCCACTCTCTTCTCATTAGACCTCTCATCAAACTGGAGTAGGGACAACCAGTGGCGGACTGGGTCTAAAAATATTGGTTGCCAGGAGACAAAGGGGGCCCACTTCATCAGGGGCCCACTTGCCATCGGGCAAGCTGACACCCTGGCCAGTCCGCCACTGGGGACAACATAACATCAAAGAACATGGAACATCGAACAGGCCAGGAAAATAACAGGTTTGTCGGCCTATAATGTTTGTACCAAACATGATGCCGTTAAACCAATTTCCTCTGCCCCCATTTCCCTCCATTCCCTGCATAACCATGTCCCTATCTCAAAGGCTCTTAAATGCCATTATCGTATGAAGCTCCTGAGAAAACAATCAAAGTTTGTCCAAAAGTTTAGTCTGATGAAGGGTTCCAACCCAAAACATCACCCATCCTTTTTCACCAGAGATGCTGCCTGACCCACTGAGTTAGACACTCCAGCACTTTGTGTCTATTCAAGTTTGTCCAACCTCCTCTTATCACCAATACCCTCTAATGCAGGCAGTGTTGTGGTAAACCTCCTGCACCCTCTCCACATCCCACCTGTAATGGAGCGACCAGAACTGTACACAATACTCCACATGCGGCCTATCTGAAATGTTATAAACTGGCAACAAGTCCTGGTGACTCTTATACACAATGCCATTGCCAATGAGGCCAAGCATAGCATATGCCACCTTTACCTTTGGACCCAAAGCTCTCCCTGTACATCAATGCTGTTACATTAAGTGTACACAGAGTCAAGGTAAAGCCATATGATTAAAGGGCCTGTCCTACTTTCACGACTTAATTCAAAACCTCTGCCGAGTTTAAAGGACCTAAAAAAAAAATCAAGATCGTGGTAATCTATGAACTCCTATGACCTTCCACGACTATGTTCACAAACTCCTACGAACTCCTATGAGTATGTCTACGAATTCCTACCACTTCGAGTAAAAAGTTGCAATTTCTTTCATCCCGACTATTTTTTTACTCGTGGACATTTTTTATCGGGCTGGACTTTCCTGATGCCCCGCGTACCTACGGCTGACGTAACGAGCCGCTACGATATATCTACAAACTCCTATGGCCTCCTACGGACTCGTTACGAACATTCTGCGAGTTTGAATCAAGGAGAAAACTCGGGAGAATTTGTGAATAACTCGTGAAAGTGGGACAGGCCCTTAAGGCAGAAAGAGCTTCACCTTGCCATTGGATGTGGTTCAACAATGTGGTGACTGATCAGTGACCTAACATGACTCTGATTGTTGGTCCTCTGTTCACTTGTCCAGGACAGGTTACTTCAGTGTACCAGGTTTCCCAGCCATGCTTGATCATGTCCCCAAATAACACACGGAGACTGCTTTCAGTCGGATGCTTGCTTAGCAAGATGTTCTGAGAGTGCGGTTTCCCAGCAAAAACAGCAACTGGTTTATTTTCCCTACTTATGCCGCCATATTTGCGCATTTTGCGTTCAGCATTGGCAAGGGATTTGAGTGTTGAATCCCTTCAGCTAATGTGGTGTTGTTTCCGTACGGATGTGATCCAAGAAATTCCAACCCACTTTCCACCTTTTGCAATGCAAGTATTTGCCACATGTCTAAGCACTTATCAAGCGTGTTAATATTCTCCATCCCAGGAGTAAAATGTCACGATCTCTGCAAACACATGCAGTTTATGATGATACACGATTATGCGCATTGACAGCCAGCGAAACACGCAGTGAGGAAAGAAAATTCAGCCCCGATGGTGGGATAAGTTGAACAATACACAAAAACATTTTTTTTTTCAAACAGATTTGCGCAGTGGTAGAGTTTCTGCCTTACAGCAATAGAGACCCTGATTCAATCCTGGCTACGGGTGCTTGGCTGCACCGAGTTTGTACGTTCTCCCCGTGACTTGCGTGGGTTTTCTCCGATATCTTTGATCTCCTCCCACACTCATAGAAACATAGAAAATAGGTGCAGGAGGAGGCCATTCGGCCCTTCGAGCCAGCCTTCTCCCCATATCCCTTGACTCCACTAGCCCCTAGAGCTCTATCCAACTCTCTCTTAAATCCATCCAGTGATTTGGCCTCCACTGCCCTCTGTGGCAGAGAATTCCATAAATTCACAACTCTCTGGGTAAAAAAGTTTTTTCTCACCTCTGTCTTAAATGACCTCCCCTTTATTCTAAGACTGGGGCCCCGGGTTCTGGACTCGCCCAACATTGGGAACATTTTTCCTGCATCTCACTCCAAAGACGTACAGGTTTGCAGGTTAATTGGCTTGGTATGAATGTAAAATTGTCCCTAGTGCCTGTAGGATAGTGTTAATGTGCGGGGATTGTGGTCGGTGCGGACTTTGTGGGCCGAAGGGCCTGTTTCCACGCTGTATCTCTAAACTAAACTGAAAGATTTGGAAGAGTTTCTTCATTCATGGATCATTTGGTTAGTTTGTTTGAACCACACTTTTTAGACTTTAGAGATACAGCATAGAACTAGGCCCTTCAGCCCACAAAGTCCACGCCAACCAGCGGTCAACCCATAAACTAATCACTATCCTACACACTTGGGACAATTATACTGAAGCCAATTAACCTCCAGTCCTGTATGTTTTTGAAGTATGGGAGGAAACCGCAGCAGCCGAGAAAACCCACGCGGTCACAGGGAGAACGTATAAACACCGACAGACAGCACCCGTAGACAGGATCGAACCCGGGTCTCTGGCGCTGTAAGGCAGCAACTCTACTGCTGAGCCAACCTGCCGCCACAAGGCATCTCACACAGTTAGAATAAAATTGCAACTAATTCATGCAATGCATATAATCATAGATGAGAATGTCAAGATTAAAATAATGGTCCAGCTATTGAGAACTTTCCATTGCAAACCGCAAGCAGTTAATGCATCTTACCTGGAAGCCAGCTCACAATGATCCTGAGGTGCACGAGAGTGGATGTTTGCAGAGTTGTGGGTCAGGCAAGGAGCTAGAGATGACCCATCGTGTGTCTTGCCCGGAGTGCAATAACAAAAACCTTGTTAGGTTTCATCAGGAGTTGCAACTCGCAATCAAGGTAACGTAAATCAGTTACAGTGGAATAACGTTATGGATCCTACATTCCAATTGAGACATCTTTGTGAAATTCTCACACTGTTTTGCTTCGGGAGTCTTGACAAAGTCGCACTGCACGGATAGCAGGGAGCATTTGCTGAAGTGTTTATCTATGCAATGTGGAGGGGCAATATTGGGATGGCAGATGAACAGGGGGCCGCATCTGATAGCCCCACACTGTCCTGGAGATGAGCTTTCTGAAGCGATTCTCGAGTCCTCTGCCTCAAAGCTCTGGGCTTTTGGCAGGTGTGGAAGAGCCAGCCACAGGTTATGTGTGCAGCATTAGCTTAAACATAGCCCCCTCCATGTGGAGTTGTGATGGAGGCAGAGGAAGCAAGCACACCTCTCTGAACTGTTGTCCTCCTCGTTCACGCAAAAGAGGTGCAGGGAAAGGGAGGCGAGTAGCAGATTACGTTATTTGCGCTGCATTTGGTTATAAGACCAGTTGTCAGTGACCTCTGTACAGATAGTGCACTTCATTGATGCTGCCAGGCAGATAATGTAGGTGCTACATTGTTGCTCCTGATTTCTATTTACTGCGTTCATTTTGCGCACCATGTTCCCTGCATTGATATCCGCCAGTTGGGTGCAGGTTATAGACAATGATAGACGGGAAGTCCCGCATCGCAAGGCACAGTGGGCTGAGAGGCCGATTATATCCAGCATTATCATTCTCTTTCAACAACAGCCACAAGTTAAGCTCGTGATGCCACTCCTTAGAATCAGCAGGGATTAGAAATGAGCAAGTTATTGGGAGTTACAGGATAGGTCCGTGCAGTTTGGCACAAGCAGTAGTTGAAGGGTTGTACTAGCAGGCTGTGTGTTTCTTTGTGTAGGTAGGAACGGCAGATGCTGGAGTAAATCGAAGATAGACACAAAAAGCTGGAGTAACTCAGCGGGACAGGCAGCATCTCTGGAGAGAAGGAGTAGGTGACGTTTCGGGTCGAGACCCTTCTTTATTGTACAGGTTGAAGATAGATGTCCTGGATGTTGCCTGGGAGTGTGATGCTACCAATGCTGATAACCAGGGGCAGGCCTATGAGGAAAGAAAAAAACAAATTTGTATTTATTTAGCGCCTTTTGTACATCGTGGATGTCACAAATCCACCACGTAGCCAATTGATTGCCAGAAATGATTGTTATTAACTAGCAAGCAAATACATTTGCCAATTTGCGCACAGCCAGACTGCACAATTTTGCGCCATTAGTTGCGTTGGGAAGACTGGAATTAATGCCTGCCTCTCTAGCCATTCCCTTTTCTCTCTTCCAACTTCTGGGGGACAATACAGGAGCTTGAACGCCCGAGCATCCAGACTTAAGAGCAGCTTCTTCCACACTGCTATCGTACTCCAGAACTCGGGGTGGCTCGGTGATGCAGCGGTAGAGTTGCTGCCTCACAGCGCCAGAGACCCAGGTTCAATCCTGACTACGGGTGCTGTCTGTACGGAGTTTGCACGCTCTCCCCGTGACCACGTGGGTTTTCTCCGGATGCTCTATTTTCCTCCCACACTCCAAAGACGTACAGATTTGTAGCCTAATTAACTTCTGTAAATTGACCCTAGTGTGTCGGATAGAACTAGTGTATGAGTGATCGCTGGTCAGTGTGGATTCAGTGGGCCTGTTTCCATGCTGTATATCTAATCTAAACTAAACAAATAACCTCCTTCACACCACGTAGACTGAGGCTTACCCCTGCTTCATTTGGTTATTCCATCATTGCACTTTAGGTTTATTTACATTGCTTCATATCGTTGTTCATACAGAGCATTGAAACCAGGCAAAACATACAGTGGGACATCATTAGCGCTGCAAGGTAGCTCAGGGGCAATGTCCTTCAGAATACCTTCAGAAACATATCATTTCAGGCTTTGAGCCTTCCATGCTTCTTGCAATTGTAATTAATTTATTAGCCAAGTATGTAAACACATGAGGAATTTGATTTCCAACAATCATACAAAAAAGCAACAAGATACATAACCACAAAATAATTAAACATAGAACACAGCGGCGTGTGAGAATCCTCAGGGCACACAGCATAAGCGAAGACTGGCAGCCATCAGTTCAATGTCCGGGCCACACACACACGCCCCTTCACCGTGTTGTGACCACACTCTCTCTGTGGTCCCTGTCCGCCCGAACAGTCAGAAAGCCGCCCACACTCGCACTAGACTCCAGATTGTTCTCATGGTGCGATGTCCCCGCAAACACCGAGATCACCGCACTCACGACACTCCGTCCGAGTCCTCACCAGTGCAGGCAGCACGTCCATCTTGTTTTTTCCAGTGACCTCACATTCCCCACTGTGATGGAAGGCAATAACTTTTACCTTCTTTCCTCCTTTTCTCCTGCGGTCAGGACAATCGAAACATCCGCAGTCGGTGCAATCGAAGCTCCTGCGGTTGGAGCTCCTGCAGACGATGCCTAACCAAGGGACCGCCAGCTCCACGATGTTAAAGCCGCAGTGAAGACGGAGATACGATGAAAAAGTTGCATCTCCGTTGAGGAAAGAGATGAAAAAGTTCCCCCACCCCCACATAATACAAAAACTAAAGGTACACTAAAAGCATACAAATAAACACAGTAAACACAGACCAAAACAGCAAAAGAAGAAAGCAGACGAGGCAGGTTGTTGGCGCGGCTGCCATGTACAACGCCAGCGTTCTTCCAGTTCCACTTGTCCACGCTTGGATATGGGCCAAGAGCGGGCAAGTGGGACTAGCTGGGAGGAGGCATCTTGGTCGGCAAGTACGAGTATGGCTGAAGGGCCTGTTTCCGTGCTGTATGAGTATGAGAAAGGACAAAGCCAGTGTCTTGGAAATGCACCCCCAAATTGCTATTGAGTGGCTCAGAAGGTCTAAGTAAAGGGCCTGTCCCACTTACGCGACCTTGGCTCGCAAATTACGTGACCTCGTGGTCGCCGGTCCCATAGAAGCGCGGAGTTGTGCGACATCGCGCAGAGCTCCAAAATTCTTGCAGTGGCCGAAATCTTCGCGTGCCAACGGCCTGTTGGCGGCAAGGCAGATAGCGGTCGTTTGCAGCGTCTTAACATCGTACGCAGCGTCTTGACGGCGTACGCCTAGCGCGTGATGTTGCGTGATGACGTCACCGCCCGGCGTGGCGTTGCGTGATGATGTCACCGCCCGACGCCATACGACATGCAAATTCAGTCGGCCCGCCTCCTGCCCAGCTGATTGGTAAGCATGACGTAAATGACGTCACGCGTGAACATAGCGCGAACTTAGCATGTACTTAGTGCGAACGTAGCGCAAACTCCGCATCCATTTGGTGGCGGCAAACGCACGCAATCGCTTGCAAGTGGGACATGCCCTTAAATATGCATATTCCACTTGGATAGTTATTGAAACCCAAGCATGAGTCAACCATACTTAGTTACCGTTGCCTTTACAGAGAACAATGAATGGAAAGGGCAGCACAGTGGCACAGTAGGGAGTTGGAAACAGGCCCTTCGGCCCATCGAGTCGGCGCTGACCAGCGATCACCTCGTACGCCAGCACTATCCCATACACTAGGGGCAATTTACTATTTACTGAAGCCGAATAGCCTACAAACCTTGGGGTCTTTGGAGTGTGGAAGGAAACCGGAGCACCTGGAGGAAACCCATGCAGTCACTGGGAGAACATTCAAACCCCATGCGGACAGTGCCCGTAGTCAGGAATGAATCGGGGTCTGTGGTGCTCTAGGGCAGGCATTCTACCGCTCTGCCACTGTGCCACCCTCAATCTTGAACTATTGCAAACAGGTGATAATAGCAAGATATAGCACAATAACAGGCCCTTTGGCCCACAATGTATACACTGACCATGATGCCAAGTTAATCTAATGTCCTCTAACTTCAAGTGAACCATATCCTTCCATTCCCTCCTTATCCATGTGCCCATCTGAAAGCCTCTGAAATGCCACCGTTACACTGCCTCCATAGCCACCCTTGTTCGATGTGTAGGAAGGAACTGCAGATGCTGGTTTACACCGAAGATAGACACAAAATGCTGGAGTAACTCAGCGGGTCAGGCAGCATCTCAGGAGAAGAGAATAGGTGAGGTTTCGGGTCGAGACCCTTCTTCAGAATTGTTCTATGTTCTATGTTCATGGTCTGCACAGACCTCAAAGGCCTGTTCGTGTTCCATGTTCTCAGTTCTATTTCATGGATTTGGCTCCACTCCGCGTCCATTTACCACTGGCAGTGCGCAAGGTTTAGCAGTCGTACTTTCCTCGATCATTACCGAATTAGAAGGTTGGTGTTTGGATACGTTCGCAGACTGTTCGGGGATTGTTCGACTCCAACCAGAACTCAACACAGTGTTCAGAAAATGATGTTTCATGTTGTAATACGACTGCCTGGCCGCCGTTTTACCGCACCTATAGCCAGCGAGATATGGGGTGGAGACCACTGGGGAAAGAAAAACTGTGGCTTAAAGAAGGAAAAAAATAATTCATAAAATATAGATCTTCAGCCCAACAGGTTGAACAGCAAACCAAGTAAAATTCTGACCAAAACAGTTTTCTGTTTTACAAACAATGATGGGCATAAAGAGGATAAAGTCAGGTTTAAAAAAAAGCACATAAAGCACTCAGTGCAACACAATCGACATGCATCTCCACCATCTATTTCCTGCTGTCTATAAAACCACAGGAATCCCTATAGAGCTAAATACAATAATCACAGTCAAACCAAGGCATAATTTACCACAGCAACAGTGTGACCATTCACCACACTGTCAAGTGTACCGTGTTGTTCCTTGTTTTCTGTTTGTGTGTAAAATGATAAATCAGCAGATTTAATGGACTGAGGTTAAAGAAATGATTAGCAAATTAATTGCTTTACTAGCAGTTTTTAAGGTCCCTCCGTCTGAGCCGAACATTTCTTGGCAAAAGGCTCAATGGCTTTGTCAGAACTTTCCAGCGCTGTGTGAACGGCCCTTGGCACCCGAGTCTTGTGATTCTATGTACGCTCCAGGGTTATTGGTGTCCAGTAATTTTAAAATAATCCATCCACCTTACAATCTATCTATTAGGGCAGCACAGTGGTGCAGCTGGTAGAGCTGCCGCCTCACAGCGCTAGAGACTCCGGTTCAATCCAAACCTCAGCTGCTGTCAGTGTGGAGTTTGCATGTTCTCCCCGTGACCCGCGTGGGTTTCCTCCGGGTGCTCCCATTTCCTCCCGCATCCCAAAGATGTAGGATAATTATAAATAGGCCCTAGTGTGCAGGGAGCAGATGAGAAGGTGGGATAACATAGAACTAGTGTGAACGGGTGCTTGATCTGATGGTCAGTGTGGACTCAGTGGGCCAAAGGTACTGTTTCCACGTGTATCTTTAGTTTTAGTTTTAAGTTACGGCCCACCAAATCCACATCCCCGGGTCACACACTAGGGTCAATTTACAAATTTTCTGGTCAATCAACCTAAAAACCTGTATGTCTTTGGAGTAAAAAGGGTGAAAACCAGAGCACACGGAGAAAACCCACGCGGTCACGGGAAGAATGCACCAACTCCATACAGACAGCGCCCATAGTCAAGATCGAACCTGGGTCTCTGCCGTTGTAGGGCAGCAACTCCACCACTGCACCACCAGGCCACTGTCTTGAGCATTATATCTCTAAACTCAACTAAACAGGCCCAGCCTGTCCTGTTCCCAAACCATGGCTCTGACAACATCGGTCAGAGTTACAAAATACTTTCTGTGATTTGGATGGCAGCCTGCCTTCTTGCGTTTGGCCCATGTCGCTCCAAACCTACCCTATCCATGAACCTATCCAAATGTTTTTTGAAATTGTGATGGTACCTGCCTCAACTACCTCCTCTGGCAGCTCGTTCCATGTACCTACCACCCTCTGTGTGAAATGGTTGCCTCTCAGGCTCCCACTAACTCTTCCCCCCCTCACCTTAAACCTATGTCCTCTGGTGTTTGATTCCCCTGCTCAGGGCAAAAGACTCCATGCATTCACCCTATCTATTCCTCTCATGATTTTAAAGATGGAGTCCATTCCTGACCTTCTCCTTGTTAGTAACTTGCACCTTAGTGACAATGCCTCCTCTGACCACCCAAGCCCACCACATCTGTAACATTGCCAAATCAATTCAAGACGGACTCAAATAATCATAGAATTGTCACAACATACTAGCCGGGCATTCAGCCAGTCGAGTCAATGCCAGCTGCCAGGAGAACAATCCAGTCAGCCCACTTACTCTTGCTCTTTCTCCGTGGTTTTGTATAATTATTCTCTCTCAAATGCCTATCCAATTCCTTCATGAAAGCACTGATTGTTTCTGTTTCCACCATCCCACAGCCTTGTATTTCAGATCATTACATTCTGTGTAATAAAGCTTCTCCTAGCTTTCCACTGTTACATTTTGCCCCAAATGGTATTGCTGTGAACTTTGCTTCTTGAACCATCCATTTGCTTATATCCGCCTTAATTGGTTTAATTTAGTTTAGTTTTTTTCTCGTTCAGTTTAGTTTAGAGACAGCATGGAAACAGGGCCTGCCAAGCCCAAGCCAACCATTGATCACCCACACACTAGTTCTATATTATCACGCTTTCTTATCCACTCCTGACACACTAACAGAAGCCACTTAACCTGTAGACCTGCACGTCTTTGGAATGTGGGAGGAAACCAGAGAACCCCCCCCCCCCCCCCCCCGGGGAAAACCCACACAGTCATAGGGAGAACGTACAAACTCTGTACAGCCAGCACCCGTGGTCAGGATCGAACTTGGATCTCTGGCGCTGGAAGGCAGCAACTCTAACGTTTTTCTGCCGCGCCACCCATGATGATCTTTAAAATTTCTGTCAAAATCTCCCAACCTTCTCTTCTCCAAAGAGATAACCCAACCGTCCACCAGCAAATACTAGCAAGGCCACAGGGCATCCGTGTTCACTGCTGAATGGATTTTTGATAATTTTGACTTTGTTTATGTCAGTTTCCTTGATTGCTGTCTCAAGTAGAGTCAATATCTTTGTGCAGCCTTATTAACCCATCCGGTTTCCAGATCTATCCCAACTGCTCCCTTCCTGCCTTGCAACTTTTCCCAATTCTACCCCTGCCTATTCTCTTCTGCTGCAGAAAGCATTATGCTGGCCACATCAGGCCTCAACTTTGATAACTTTACCCCGAGCTTCAATCCATCCAAAACCTGCTCTTAGTTTCCTTACCAGCAAATGGCACTCACTCCACCACCATCCATCTATTCCAACCTCCACTGGGTCTCCACACTCCAGCTCAGTGGAGAAACAAGGAACTGCACGTGATGGTTTACACAAAACGGACATAAGGTGCTGGAGCAACACAGCGGGTCAGGCAGCACCTCTGGAGAACATCGCCACCTGAAACATCGACCTGAGATGTCACCTATCCATGTTCTCCAGAGGTGCTGCCTGACCTGCCGAGTTACTCCAGCATTTTGTGTCCTTTTATGTATTTACCAGCATCTGCAGTTCTTCGTTTCTACATTTCAGCCTGGTTTAATATGTATAGTCAGCTTACATATCAGACATTTATTGGCATGAGCAGGCATGGCAGTGTCAGAGATCGCACGATTAATACTTCATCAGTTTAGTTCATGAAGTGTGCAGTAATGAACCCAGTTGTGACAATGATATCCTCAGCTACCAGCCCTGGTCATTCTACATCCACAAATCTACTCCGTGTGTTCAGGGCACATTTCCTTTTCCCACGACGTGTGTTTAGGGAAGACTCCACATCTGCAGGTGACCGGTGATGTTTGCAACCTGGGTAAGAAGGAGAATGTGGGGAAAACAAGCAACAAAATGGGGACGAGGATAGTCAGCTGAAGGCATGGTCAGTTAGGGTGGGTTGGCACGGTGAAGGAAATTGGATACAGGATTTTGGGTGGCCGCAGTGGACTGGTTAAATGATCGGTGACTGGTAAAGTTGGAAGATAACCAGTGGAGCAAATGGTATGTAGAACGAGAGTCCGCAGCCAGGCTGAACCCTGGAGCCACCGTCTTACCTCAACGTACCCTGATCCCTGACAGCCAACAGTCTGCATAACAACCCGACTAGAAACACCATCAAACCCTCAAATCCAGCCGATCCACTCAGCTTCTGCCGGTATGTGCGGTTCCGAGGCACTAAATGAAACGTGCGCTCCTTTCAATCTGGTAAATTGTCCGAAAAAACATGTGGATTTATGCAATAAAACCATGAGGGGAATTATAAAATCCCGAGGGGAATTGGTAGGGTGAACACTCTGTGTTATTATTTACACGGGGTGGGGGAATTGAGAACCAGAGGGGAAAAGGTTGAAAGTATGTGGGGAAAGATTTAATAGGAACCTGAGGGGCTCAGAGGGTGGTGGGTAAATATGAAATGAGTTAGTAAGAGGCAGTTACTATAACAGCAATTACAAGACACCTGAACAGGATCAGGATCGGAAACAATTGAGAGATGCGGTCAAACATGGGCAAATGAGATGAGCTTAGATGGGGCAGCTTGGTAGGCATGGATGAGTCGGTTAGAAGGGCCTGTTTCGGTGCTATTTTACTGTACAACTCAATGACTCTCATAACGCTATAATACATAAGTGGTAAAATGGAAGTTGTAATGTTGAATTATTTCCACTTGGTTGAGATATAAAATATTCATTACAACCCAACTACTTCCCAGATCTATATTGGAATGATGGAAACAGTTGGAGACCATGGTCACAGAGGTACTCTGCATTGGGTAGCACACAAACTAAACCTATTCACTATGTACCTATTCTGTACATGTGACATTAATCAACCCAAACCTAAACTTAACATTCAACAGGAATAGTTTTGTTCAGAATCCTGATGTGGAACACAGCAGTTCAGGGATTAGTCCAAGTTTTGAATCCAGATCTCAACAGCTGGCTTTGGTATGTGAAGAAATTACGGAGAGTTGTAGATGTAGCCCAGTCCTTCACCAGACTTTCCATCATTGACTCCATCTACACTGCACGCTGCTTCAGAAAAGGAGCCGACACCATCAAAGATTTATTCCAGCACAGTCATTCATTCTTCTCCCTGTTCCCATTGTGCAGAAGGTGCAGAAGCTTGAAAGTTTAGTTCAGTTTAGTTTAGAAATACAGCAAGGAAACAGGCCCTTCGGCCACCCGAGTCCGCACCGACCAACAATCACCTGTACACTGGTTCAGTCTTACACCCCAGAAACACTTGACCGAAGCTAATTAACCTACAAACCTGCGCGTCATTGGAGTGTGGGAGGAAACCGGAGCACCCGGAGAAAACCCTTGCTGTTACGTGGACAAACGTACAAATTCCGTACACACAGCGCCCGCAGTCAGGATTGAACTCGGGTCTCTGGCGCTGTAGGGCAACTACTCTACTGCTGTGCCACCCTAACACACCACCAGACTCAGAAACAGTTTCTTCCCCTCTATTATCATACTTCTGAACAGTCCTTCCTTCAGCTAGAGTATTGTCCGATTCATCTCTAAACCATTGTGGGATTTGGACCTTGTCAATGGAACTGATGCGCTACACTGCTGAGAACTATATTCTGCACTCTGTATCTTCCCCCGTGCTCTACCTATTGTCCATGAGTTTGACTTGATTGTATTTCTGCCTGGTATATCTGATCTGTTTGGATAGCGTGCAAACAAAGCTTTCCACTCACTGTACCTAGGGACATCTGACAATATTAAACCTAAACCTAAACTAAATCTTGAGTACTGCTATATGAAAGGCAAGTTGGTGTTGTTGAGCCTCCCAGGTTACTGAAACACTACCCAGGAAAACTGTAACACAAGCTAGGCCCAAGGACTCTCACCTCTTCTACCAAGCATGTCACCACTGAAGAATTAGGAAACTCTTCATAGAGTCATACAGAGTGGAGACAGGCCTTTTGGCCGAACTTGCCCACACCGACTAACATGCCCCATCTGCACCACTGCTTGTTTTTGGCCCATCTCCCTTTAAACCTATCCTATCCATGTAGCTGTCTAAACGTTTCTTAAACGTTGCAATGGTTACCTGCATCAACTATCTCTGCCGGCAGCTCATTTTGCCCGAAAAAGTTACCCCTCAGGTTCTCATTAAATCTTCCCCCTCCCCCCCACCCTCACCTTAAAACAATGTCCTCTGGTTCCCGATTCCCCTTCTTTGGTTAAAAGACTCAAAGGAATAAAGTCCTAGCCTGCTCAACCTTTCCCTACAGTTCAGGCCCTCGTGTCCTGGCAACATCCTCGTAAATCTTCCCTGCACCCTTTCCAGCTTGACAACATCTTTCCTATAACATGGTGCCCAGAACTGAGCATAATACTCTAAATGTGGCCTCACCAACATCTTATATAACTGCAACATGACCTCCCAAGTTCTATACTCAATGCTCTGACTGATGAAGGCCAATGTGCCAAAAGCCTTTTTGACCACCTTGTCTACCTAATTCCCTACATTCTACTACTCACCCACACCGATGTGGGCCGTTGATGATGCTGGCTGCCTTTTTGAGGCAGCACTTCCTATAGATTCCTTTGGTGGTGGGGAGGTCAGTACTCATGATGGATTGGGCAGTGTTCACCACTTTTTGTAATCGCCTTTATTCCTGGGCGTTCAAGATTCCGAACCAGGCCGTGATGCAACCAGTCAATATGCCCTCTACCGTAATGGGGCAATGTACAATGGTCTAGTCATCAATTCAAGGTTGGAGAGCATGGGAAAAGGCTCCAATGGCTCACCATGTCCATGCTGAGCTTTCTACCCATCTACTCTAATCCCATTTGACTGCAGTATGGCCATAACCTTTTATCTTACTACCTGTCCAAGTGTCCTGAAAACATTGTGATTGTATCTGACTACATCACCTCCTCGGCCAGCAACTCAAGGAGGGTCTTTGACCTGAAACGCTAACTGTCTTTCTCTTCCACCAGATGTGGCCGAACCTGCTAAGTTCTTACAATAGTTTCTGGTTATGGTTTTGATTTTCATTGTCTCTTAAACAATAAAGGGGGCTTGTTCTGGGTGGCTGCCAGTGACCAGTACAGTGCTGCAAAGATCATCGCTGGGGTGTTCAGATATACTGTTCACGTTGTATATTAATGATTTAGACGAGGGAATTGAAGGATTTGTGGCCGAGTTTGCGGATGATACGAAAATAGGTGGAGGGGCAGATAGTGTAAAGAAAGCAGGGACTCTGCAGAAGGACTTGGACAGGCTAGGAGAGTGGGCAGAGAAGTGGCAGATGGAACATAGTGTAGCAGAGTGTGGAGTCATGCATTTTGGTAGTAGGAATAGAGGCATGGACTATTTTCTAAATAGGGTGAGAATCCAGAATTCGGAGGTGCAAAGGGACTTGGGAGTGCTGGTGCAGGATTCCCAAAAAGTTAATCTGTGAGTCGAATCGGTAGTAAAGAAAGCAAACTCAATGCTAGCATTTATTTCATGAGGGCTTGTATACAAAAACGGGGATGTAATGCTGAGGCTTTGTAAGGCGCTGGTAAGGCCACATTTGGAATATTGTGAGCAATTTTGGGCACCGTATCTGAGGAAGAATATGCTGGCTCTGGAGAGGGTCCAGAGGAGGTTTACAAGAATGATCCCAGGAATGAGTGGGTTAATATATGATGAGCATTTGTCGGCACTGGGGTTGTACTCGCTGGAGTTTAGAAGAACGATAATTGAAACGTACAGAATAGTGAACGACTTGGATAGAGTGGATGTGGAGAGGATGCGGGAGAGTCTAGGACTAGAGGTCAAAGCCTCAGAATTAAAGGACATTCTTGAGGAGAAATGTCTTTAGTCATAGGGAGGAGAATCTTTGGAACTCTTTGCCACTGAAGGCTGTGGAGGCCAGGTCAGGCAATATCACTAAAACTAAAACTAAACTCCAGTTGTATAGTTTAAAACTGTAATTACAGCTTAAAATCACCATGAATCCACACATTGATTGTACTTGGCATTAACCGGCAGCCTTTATTTATCAGTTAAAACATCTTTGAGTCGCTGTATAAAAGCTGGTTGACAGAGTGTGTACAGGCGAGACTGCAGCATCATCAAGTGGCAGGATTTAAGCAGTTCACCATTTTCTTTATTTACATCATTGCAGCAAACATTTACTTTCATTGTACTAGTGAAAGCTGCCCAAGAGGCCCATTAAGCTCAAATCTCGCTTAAGCAACTTTCTCTGGCAAAACAGAATTGATGTTGACAGTTTTCAGCTTTGCTGCATATAACGTGGGCCTCTTTTACGTTATGATGCAACTCTGATACACTGTTTTAACAAAAGTCTTAGCTTTCTCCGCATGTGTGCCTTTTCACATGCTTGCTGGAGGGGAACCTGCCAGGGACTTGCCTGAAACAGCAGGTAGACCATGATCATCTTTACGGGCTCTGTTTGTTCTGTACCTACCCATACCTCTATTGTCCCCCTCCCTGACTCTCAGTCTGAGTAATGGTCTCAACCCGAAACGTCACCTATTCCTTTTGCCTAACTTGCTAAGGAACTCCAGCATTTTGGGCCTATCTTTGGTGTAAACCAGCATCTGCAGCTCCTTCTTACAGATTCTGGAATAACGTTTAGTTTAGTTCAGCGATACTTCATGTAAACAGCCCCTTCAGCCCCTCAGGTCCACGCCGACTATTGATCACTCACTTCACACTAGTCCCATGTCCTTTGCACTAGGGTACAATTTATAGAAGACAATTGACCTACGTACCCGCACATCTTTGGGATGTGGAGGAAACCGGAGAACACCCACACGGTCACACAGTGAGTTGAAACAATGTGTTGGAGTCAGGCAGCGCCTCTAGAGAAAAAGGATGGGTGACAACGTTTCGGGTCGGGGCCCCATCTTCAGATCGTCACAGGGACAATGTATAAACTCCATACAGGCAGAATCCGGGGTGAGGATCGAACCCAGGTCCCTGGCGCTGTGTGGCAGCAGCTCTGCGGCTGTGCCAATGTGCAAAATACGTGCCTTTTTTACTTGAATGCGCGCTTTTCACTGCTGTGTTTCCAGTACCGTGCAGAAATGAGTAAAAGTGGAATTGAAACAAAATGAACAGTTACTGCACGGTACGCCCTGGAAATCCGGCAGCTCGCCAGAATTCCCCAAATTTGCAGCGAAGGTGACAAGCTTTGTAAATCATTCGCTGCTTACAAAATTGGTTTTGGGTGATTAGTATAACATTTATCACCCAAACCCAATTGCAGAGCCACACTGCAAAGATCTATAGGTTTGTTGCTTAATTGGCTTCGGGGGGGGGGGGGGGGGAATTGTAAGTTGTCCCTGGTGCACGGGGTGGGTGACCGCTGGTCAGTGCAGACTCGATGGGCCAAAGGGCCTGCTTCCACGCTGTATCCCGAAAGTCTAAACTTTGAAAAATACTCCCACTAAATACTCCTCCTTTCCAAATGCAAAACAATAGGGAAAGAAAATGCCTTTCACCTGGAGGAAACTCTCAAACATTCATATATAATTCATCAATAAGTTTAAATAAAGCGGGAAGATCATGAACAAATTGTACAATTAGAATCCGTATTGCAATGTGTGGTGATAAATAGTGTGTCTGGTTTAGATTTCATGCATCAGATTAATGCAGCAGTGGGCTTTTGTTCAAATTGATGAATACATTTTAAGTGGCTGTGTTTACATGTGCTAGATATGTCAATTTGAATTTACGCTGCTTTATCTTTATCATGGATCAAACATAATCAGGCACGGGTGAGTGCCCTTAACTAGGATAATCCAAATAGATTTAGTGGATTATTCTGGCACATTAATTTAGCACTTCAAAATGCTTACATGCAGGTAATTTGAATTGAAATTGTGTGGACTGTATTTTAGAAACTGTCTGTATGTCAACAATAAATGACGGGAAATCTTAGCTTTTAACAAAACATTACACAAGTACATATTGATTATATCTATTAGAAATCTCCCGTTGAAAGCACTCTTGAGTTACTGGAAATGTATTGTAATAATGCATTGTACTGCACACTCTGCTGCCTTCATTTTATTGCACACTGCTGCATTCATCAAATTGCATCTTGTGCTGTATTATTCTGCGATGAATTGTGTTGAATTGACTGTGGGACTGTGCAGATGTTTCTCATCTGTGTCAGCGAGACCAGTAATGTGCCTCAGTAATTTAATAAGTGTTAGTCTATAGGTTACAGGAGGTTATACAGTAAACCAATCCACCCTTCGTTAAGAACGGATGCAGTTAATGTGGCATTAGTTATCCCATGCATGCTCGGTACTTTGGCAAAGCAAGGAGCTGTAACAAACTACGAATGGAAATATTTGGCAAAAGGTAGTGGTGTTTTCAGGAACGGCATTTCAGTGAGAAAGACTGGGGCTGCATTCCTCTCACCCTGCAGAAGAAGCAATGAGAGACAAGCCGTTTTGGCTTGAGTTTACTGCGTAATTATTTGAACATGCTGCCAAGCAGAAAGACAACATTTGCCCTCTCCTCTCCCCACCCCACAAAGAAAATGCATAAACGATGCCTAATTTCATCTGTGATATTTTTGTGAAGATACATATTCATGTACATGATCATTTTTAATGATAATTCAGGCTGCATTGTTGCTAATCCCTGTGGTAATATCTATCAAAGCACTGGATCATGAACATTTGTCACAGCTATTTAATCAGCCTGAATGATTTTAGCTTGCAGCATTCCCCACTAAAGCTGGATTTTATCCTCCTTTGCCAACATTAGCTCGTCAGTAATAGTTGAATGTATCTTTTTTTAAAGAAACAGTTCATTGATTGTATGCATTAAATATGATATCACTTCATTCTGCTGCCTTCAATTGATTATTTAGTGTAAATTCATTCAAGTAAACCCAATGCGGAAGGATTGGCATCGACACATGCGCACTCTGGTGACCCCTCTCAATGTCTTTGTCTGCACACTGTCTCGCTTCTTCAAACACTCAGGCATCTGTGCTTTTTTTTTCTGAGCTTAATAATTACAAAGTATAAAGGCTTGAGCTGAACTGTGGTCTCTTGATCTTTCAGCTAAATGTGAAGAGTGAATCGGAGGTTGCCGGCAAACATGCAACAGACAAGTGTCCGTTATTCTCTCACTATGTGGCCAGTGCACTGAGCTGCACTGGTTTCTGCAATGTTAGAACAATGGGAACTAAAGGGCCTGTCCCACTTACACGACCTTAACAAGCGACTGCCGGCGCACGTCATAGGTCCCCGAAATTTTCAACATGTGACCGACATGAAAATTCAGCAGCGACCAGAAAGATGCTACGACCCGCAACATGGCGCCAGGGGTCGCCTGTGTGGTCGTGAGAGGTCTCCAAAGAGTCGTAGCGTCTTTCTGGTCGCTGCTGAATTTTCAACATGTTGAACATTTCGGCGACCTATGACGGGTGCCGGCAGTCGCCTGTAAAGGTCGCCTAAGTGAGGCAGGCCCTTTATCCTCACCTTGTGTAATCTTATTGTATAACAAGGGAATACTTTCCTAAAGGGATCGTTGTGTGTCCTCTCAGTGGCCAATAGTGCTTTATTTGTCTCGTATGCAACTGCACCGTGACATTCTCTTTGCATATTTTACACACACGCGCCATTTTTGGCGCTTTTATTCAAAGATCGTTCGGCCCATCTTGCCATCTTTGTGCCCCGGGGGTGCCTCCTGCACCCGACCTTGCTGGAGGCAATACCCGGGTTCAACCTCCTACTGGCCCACACTCCTCACATCCGACGTCTCCAGCTCCCTCCTGGTTATGCCGACCTACCGACCGACCGACCGGCCGACAGGCCTTCGGGTGGCCCACTTTACGACAAGTCGCTCTGAGTAAGTTTTGAAGATGCCTTTCACACATGGGAGAAAGGTTTGCTTGATATCCTGCCAGTTCTTGCTGGGGCGCTGGGCCATGCCAACCACTTGCGCCAATATAAATCGACCACAACTATGGCCTAGGCACCTCCGGGGGGCATCCGCTGAATGTGCTGCACCCTGGATGTGCCACGCACCTGCACACCTTTGGGTCGAGGCAGACACTGCAGCAATTGAGTGCACATGCTTGATGCTTGGCTGAGTTGGTGGTGAACAAGGATTCCTGCTGATACAGTAACTGCTCTGGAATATTTTGGGGGCCAAAGATCTCCGCTGGCTATTATCAATTTGACGAAAAGTGTGATTTTACTTTCGAAGAACTCTCTTTTGGCCTGAAGTCTGGAAGTTGAAATGTAGCAAAGAAGTAGTGGGAAAAACTCAGTGGTATCTTCCAGGTGGGAATGGGATGACATGCTTTTAATAGAAATATCTTGCAAGCTATAGAGAAAGATTGAGGGGATGTAATCAGTTGGTTAGATATTTCAAAGAACTAGAACAGGACAAAAGTGTGAATGGCCTCTTTATACTATGATTGTGTTAAGAGTGCCAGCGTCTATAAACTACTACTACTCACTTACCTACTTACTGCCTATTATGCCTCCTGGCATGTAGGGCAGCAACGAAGGTCCTCCACTCCTGTAGATTCCTTCAGCTGCTGTTTCCGTAACATATTTGTTTTATGAGAAAGGGTTGTTAGCCCTGTGCTCAACCTCCAACCTGGATCGCTCTTCGTCTCGCCTCTACCCTTCGACCTGTCCAGCATGGGAGACCCTAACAGGAGACGAATCTCCCGTTGGCATAGCTCTACGGGTCACTGAGACACACAAGCTCACCGACCACGACAAAGGTTGCAATCCAATGGGGAGAGCGTCTGTAAACAGTACACCACATCTGGTGAACACGTCGAATGCAGATAATAAGTGAGTAGTTTGATAAGACTATAAGACAATAAAACATAGGAGCAGAATTGGGCCATTTAACCCATCGAGTCTGCTCCGCCATTCAATCACGGCTGATCTATCTTTCCCTCTCAACCCCATTCTCCTGCCTTCCCCCTGTGACCTGCAGTCTGACCCCCCTCAAGAGGTCTGATTCAATGTCTCAGCTAATTACAATCCTACAATGTCTACAATCTGAAATATAGATCTTTGGCTGAGGGAGAAGATTCATATAATGGCATCTTCCACTGCTGAATTAGCTCAAGGCTGCGCTACTTTTCGACCGTAAGACAGGGGTTCCCAACCTTTTTCACCCTGTTTACCCCTGGCAACTTTAATAGCACTTAACAATGTTATTTCACTTATTTATGAACAACTAATGATGAGCAGACACTGGTATACCAGAACCAAACACAGTCAGTCAATGAGAAAAAATATGTACAAATCCAGAATCAACAAATTTACCCCCTTGGGTAGGCGACATTTACCCCCGGGGGTAGATTTACCCTAGGTTGAGAGCCCTTGCCATAAGGCATAGGAATAGAATTAGGCCATTTGGCCCATCGAGTCTGCTCCATCATTTGATGATGGCCAATTATTTTTCTACTCAACCCCATTCTTCAGCCTTCTTCCCGGAACCTACGATGCTCTTACTAATCAAGAATCTTTCAATAAAAACACTCTTGGCTGATGTCGTGGGACATAGATGATTGAGTTGAATTGATTAAAAGATACATCTTAGCAACAGGCGCTCCAGTCCACCAGGTCCCTACTGACCATTGATCGCCCATTCACACTATTTCTATCATATCCGCTTTCTCATCCACTCCCTACACACAAGGAAATTTACCAGAGGCCAATTAACCTACAGGCCCGCACGTCTTTGGGATGCGGGAGGAAACATATGATGAGCGTTTGAAGGCACTGGGTCTGTACTCACTGGAGTTTAGAAGGATGAGGGGGAGGACCTCACTGAAACCTGATTGAAGACCTGGATAGAGTGGAGGTGGAGAGGGTTTTTCTACTAGTGGGAGAGTCTAGGACCAGAGCGCAAAGCCTTAGAATAAAAAGATGTACCTTTAGAAAACAGATGAGGAGGAATTTCTTTAGTCAGAGGTTGGTGAATCTGTGGAATCCATTGTCACAGACAGCTGAGGAGACCAAGTCAATGTTTTTTTTTTAAACGGAGATTGACAGATTCTTGATTAGTAAGGGTGTCAAAGGTTATGAGGAGAAGGCTGGAGAATGGGTTTGAGAGGGAAGGATAGATCAGCCATGACTGAATGGCAGAGAAGACTCGATGGGCCAAATGCCATAATTCTGCTCCAATGACTTATGAACTTATGAAACCGGAGCACTCGGAGGAACCCCACACAGCCACAGGATGAACATGGAAACTCCACCCAGACTGTGCACAAGGTCAGGATCGAACCTGGGTCTCTGGCGCTGTGAGGCAGCAGTTCTACCAGCTGTGCCACTGTGGAGCCCCCCTCCCCCCCCACATATCCTTCATCATCCTTGCGCGGGCAAGTGGAGACTGTCACCAAAAGGAATAGTAAGTAGACAGAAAATGCTGGAGAAACTCAACAGGTGAGGCAGCATATATGGAGAGGAGGAATAGGCGACGTTTCGGGTTGAGACCCTTCTTCAGACTGATTGATGAGGTGGGGGGGGGGAGAGGAATAGTGATGTTTTCCCACAGAACGGAGATAAACATATAACGCTAAACTGCTTTTGGACTGTTCTTATATAAATTCCAAGGGCAGATGTTTGAAAGCAAACTATTTATCCTCCTTTCTTCATCGAGGAGAGGGGGAGGCCGTCGACAGAGGCGGGGGGTGGGCAGGCGAGGGGCGGTTTAACATAAAAGGAAAGAAAATAGAAAATATGTTTAATCTCATAGTTAAGTGCCTCCAACTGAATGATGGTTGCTCTATCAGATCTTACTGGCTAGTTAATACATTTGTCATACGTTTCAGAAACCATTAGCTATTCCCTATAATTGGATTTTGGTGATAAATATGGAATTGGCTGATAATTAACTCTTTCGAAATTAAATAGCAGGTAGGATTGTTTATTCTTTAGGAAATTCTTGGGTTTTAATTAACTGCTCAGTAGAACGTAATGGAATCATGGAGGTTGAATAAATATACTTGCATGGAAATAAAATGCGATTTATTAATTCCGTTAACAAACATTCCCCTGAATGTTTGTTTGAGGTGATGTGCAATATTTTTCTGCGTACCTTTTTATTTCTAACCAATGCTTTGTGGAAATTGATACGGGGTGCAGTGCTAAAGAGAGAGGCCATTTTCTGGAAGGATTCGTAGTTTGTTACAGCTCTTTGCTTTGCCAAAGTACCGAGCATGCATGGGATAACTAATGCCACATTGACTGCATCCGTTCTTAATGAAGGGTGGATTGGTTTACTGTATAACCTCCTCTTAGTTCAACCTCTCGAAAATCCCGCCACCAAATTGCGGGGCTTGGCACAAGTTGCCAACTGCCTTGTCCACGATGACTCTACTGTGTCCTGGGATGTGAGTGTGAAAAGACTGAGGAAAGACTGGTGATCTGCCTCTCCAACTGCTGCAGTTTAGTTTAGTTCACAAGTTATAGGAGTAGAATAAGGCCATTCGGCCCATTGTGTGCTCTCCGCCATTCAATCATGGCTGATCTCTGCCTTCTAATCCCATTTTCCTGCCTTCCCCTCATAACCCTTGACGCCTGTTCTATCAACTATTTGTCTATCCCTCCCTAAAAAAAATCTACTGACGGCCTCCACAGCCCTCTGTGGCAAAAAGTACCACAGATTAACCACCCCCTGACTAAAGAAGTTCCTCTTTACCTCCTTTCTACAAGAGCACCCTTTAATTCTGAGGCTCTATCCAGCGAGTACAGGCCCAGTGCTGTCAAACGCTCATCATATGCTAACCCACTCATTCCTGGAATCATTCTTGTAAACCTCCTCTGGACCCTCTCCAGAGCCAGCACATCCTTCCTCCGATATGAGACCCAGATTAGCTCATGGTACTCCAAATGTGGCCTGACCAGCACATTATCGAGCCTCAGTTTAAAGATACAGTGCGAAAACAAGCCCTTCGGTCCACCCAGTCGGTGCCAACCAGCGAGCCCAGTACACTTTACACTATCCTACACACACTAGGGACAATTTACAATTATACCAAGCCAATTAGTCCACAAACCCTGCATGTCTTTGGAGTGTGGGAGGAAACCGGAGAGCCCAGAGAAAACCCACGCGGTCACAGGGAGAACGTACAAACTCCATACAGACAGCACCCGCAGTCAGGATTGAACCCGAGTCTCTGGCGCTGTAAGGCAGCAACTCTACCGCTGCAACCACCTTTGTGGAAAATCTTCCACTGAGCATAAATTCATATCACACCTAGAACAATGGACTCCAGGAGCATAGATTCCTCAGGCCCATTGCAAAGCCAGATAGACAGAAATAAAATTAATTTAGACAGATGATCAAACTGTCCTGGGTATATTTTACACAGACTTCATTCATACAGGATCAGGCATGGATTAAGTTTATAATCATTGCGTTTCATTCCTCCTTACAAGCATATATGTGAATATTTCCCACCTAGATAGTTCATTCAGATGCAGTCAGTGTATGTCCACAGGGTTATGCCTATATAGCACGTATATACAGCACCTCGTGCATTGTTGCGTGGGTGTGAGCGCTGCATGGTTCACTGCACGGTTGAACAGCCGCTGCTGCATGTACATGAGGCAGACTGGTACAAACATATCATGAATAGTCATTATTACTCATCACCTTACTGCTCAGGGTGACCGAGATTTAAAGGAGCAGCAACATTGTATGAGAGAGATTCCCTCAGCCACAGGTAGATCTCTCAGTCCTACCTCAGTCACCTCACTGCTCTGTCATCCTCAATCCAGTTCCCCCCTCAATCCATTCCCCCCTCAATCCAGTCCCCCCTCAATCTAGTCCCCCCCCCCCTCCTCAATCCAGTCCCCCCTCAATCCAGTCCCCCCCTCAATCCAGTCCCCCCTCAATCCATTCCCAGTCCCCCCTCAATCCAGTCCCCCCTCAATCCAGTCCCCCCTCAATCTAGTCCAGTCCCCCCTCAATCCAGTCCCCCCCCTCAATCCAGTCCCCCCTCAATCCAGTCCCCCTCAATCCAGTTCCACCCCTCAATCCAGTCCCCCCCTCAATCCAGTCCCCCCCTCATCCAGTCCCCCCCTCAATCTAGTTCCCCCCCTTAATCCAGTCCCCCCCTCAATCCAGTTCCCCCCCTTAATCCAGTCCCCCCCCTCAATCCAGTTTCACCCATCCAAACCGACCCCAATCCAATTCTATCTTCAACCCAGTCCCCCTCTCAGTCCCCCCACCATCGGTCCAGTCCCCCTCTCAGTCCCCCCACCATCGGTCCAGTCCACCTTTGGTCCACACAGCCTCATCCACCTCTCAGTAGTCGCTCGTTCTTTGCACTTTCCCTTCACACCTACATAAGCAGTAAAGGAACCTTCCTTGCTCCTCCGATGCCAGACACAGCCACCCCTTTAAAGGCCAGCAACTCATCCTTCACACAGTGAGTTACAGAGGCTGCCAGGCCCTACAGTGAACACAGGGAGATCAGGGCTGATGATTAGCAACCCCCACACTCAGTATCAGCAAGGTCTGAGACTCAGACGGCCGTAACTGCGTCCGTAGATCAGTTTAGAGTTGGGAATGGAGGAGGGTTGGTGAAGATTTTCCTTGCAGAAAGAAACTAGTTTGAATGGGGAGCTTTCAAATATACGTATTTATAAAACACATAAAGCAGCAAAATTAATAGGACACATCTACCAATATTGCACAATTGCTTTAAAATGTTGTGTATTCATTTACAAAGAAAAATACAATGCCTGCAAATGAAAGAGCTGTCACAAATATTTTATACATCAAAAATGCATTTCAAGGTACATAACTAGAGAACTATAACAAAAAGTGTACTGTATACACACATATCTCCATTTATGCAATATAGTTAATTGTTTGTTTTAACCACATAAAATAATAGCAGGATTCTGTGAAAATGATTATTATTGACAATGAATAGAAATGTTAATCACAGTTACAAAGTCTAACCTTGTCTTGTCTTTAGCCCCAATGCAACATTGTACATTTAAATGTTAACATTCCCAGAGTATAAAGCATTCACTATTAGTGAATCAACACTTACCACTTTGAAATGAAACTGGAATAGGAAAGAACTAAAGAGCAGCATTGTCTCCATTGCTGAACGCTGCTACTTTATTCTGGTCCCCTCGCCAGAACAGCTTCTCATTTCAGTGTTTGTGAAAGAACAACTTCCTTTCAGACACACTCCCGTCAGTACACACCGACCACTGCCAAAGGAGCCTGGGCAACTTGCCGTATGAATGAGAAAACTCAAACTTCGAAGTTTTCTTTCCAAGGTAACATCACACTGGTCCCACTCCCCTGCCACTTGCCACGTTGCTGCTCCGCTCGTTCAGCTCAGCCTCAGCGAGTCACTGCAGGTCACCTCTGAAGATCAAAGGTAATTATTTTGTTTTGTCAACCTCCCGAGCCCCCCTTCAGCACGCCTACTCGACAGGGACATCTCACAGCCGTCCATGGCTGCCAAGGACAGAGAGACTTCTGAGCTCTGATCTCCCTCTTTCAATCGCCTTGGCAAAAAAAGAAAGAAAGCTGAATTTTGACAATTTCGTACAGTCTTCAGTTGCATTCTGCAATTTGGTTCAGATTTAGGTTTATTAGAGTCACAGAGTCGTACATCATGGATACATACCCCTCGGCCCAACTTGCCCACACAGACCAACATGTCCCATCTCCACTAGACCCACTTGCTTGTGCTTGGCCCATATCCCTCAAAACCTGTCCTTTCCTTGCACCTGTCTAATTGCTTCTTAAACATTGCAATAGTACTACCCTGCCACAACTACCCTCTCCAGCAGCTCATTCCATGCACCCCCTCCCCCCCCCCCCCCCCTTTGCGTGAAAAAGCAGATTCCTGTCAAATCCCTTCACCTTAAGCCTATGCTCTCTGGTTCTCGATTCCCCCACTCTGGCAAGTCCACCCGATCTATTCCTCTCATGATTTTATACGCCTCTGTAACATCATTTATTCACCTCTCTCATTATTGTCACATACCGAGGCATAGTGAAAAGCGGTAATTTTGCATGGTATCCAATTAGGTCAGATAGCGTCAATCAAATACAATCAACGCAAGCTGAAGCATAATAGGTGGAGTGAAAGGGAAGATACTGAGCACAGAATACAGTGCATTGTAGTGCACCTATTACAGAGACAGTCCAAAGTCCACAATGGGGTGAATTGGACAGTGCCCCAGCTTATGGAAGGACCGTTCAGACGTTTGATAACAGAGGGGAAGAAGCTGTTCCTGAGTCTGGTGGTGCGCGCTTTCAAGCTTCTGTATCTTCTGCCCGATGGGAGTGGGGAGAAGAAGGAATGACTGGGTGGGATTATGTTGGCTGCTTTCCCGAGTCCACGTGAAGTGCGGATGGAGTCAATGGTGGGACACCTGGTCTGTTGATGGACTGGGCTACATCCACAACTTTCTGTCATTTATTATCATCTTGGGCAGGAGCTGTTCTCAAACTAAGCTGCGATGCACCCTGACAGTAAGCTGGGGAAGGTGTTGTTCCTGAGTCTGGTGGAGCACACTTTCAAGCCTCTGCATCTACTGCCCGATGGGAGTGGGGAGAAGAAGGAATGTTCGGGGCGGGAAAGGTCTTTGATTGTGTCGGCTACTTTCCCGAGGCAGCGTGACGTGTGGATGGAGTCAGCGGTGGGGCGTTTGTATTCAGAGCTTGAAGGATATAACTGTGTATACACAACAAAAGCACAACAGCTTTCTTGACTGATGAATATCTTTCTCACTGAGCCACTCAACAACAACTGGTATTTACATAGTGCCTTTAGTGGTGTTAAAAGTATCCCTTAGGTACTTCTTATGAACCCCTTCACGAAAAAATACAGACACAGATTGCTGGAGTAACTCAGCAGGTCAGGCAGCATCTCCGGAGAAAAAAGATGGGAAATGTTTCAGGTCGGAACCTTTCTTCAGCCTGAAAGTATTGGGGGGGGGGGGGTTCTGGAGGTAGGAAAAGGCCAGAACAAATAGCCTCGGGACCTGAAAGTCCTGGAAAAAAGACCTACCTTCAGAGGGGTGATGAAGAGGAATTTCTTTAGTCAGAGGGAGGTGAATCTGTGGAATTAATTGCTGCAGATGGCGGTGGAGGCCAAGTCATTGGGTATTTTAAGGCGCAGATTGACGTTATTGATTAGTACGGGTGTCAGGGGTTATGGGGAGAAGGCAGGAGGGTGGGGTTGAGAGGGAAAGATAGATCAGCCATGATTGAATGGCGGAGTAGACTGGATGGGCCGAATGCATTGAGTGGCTGTGTAACAAACCCTGTTCCTACAACCTATGAATTTATGAACTACTACAGCGTGGAAACAGGCCCTTCAGCCCACCAGGTCCGTGCCAACCATCTGGTTCTATGTTATCCAACATTATCATCCACTCCCTAAACACTAGGGGCAACTTACAGAAGCCTATGACCTACAAACCTGCACCTCTTTGGAATGTGGGAGGAAATCGGAGCACCCGGAGAAAACCCACGCGGTTACAGGGAGAATGTATAAACTCCGTACAGGCAGCACCTGAGGTGAGGATGGAACTCGGGTCTCTGGCGCTGTGAGGCAGCAACTCTACCGCTGCACCACTGTGCCTCCTTTGTACTCCACTGTTGGAGGATACATCACAAGTCAAGCTGAACGCGGAGCAGGGTTTGTTACACAGAGAGCATCTCCTTTGATGATAGGGCACCCCCTCTGATGATAGGGCACCCCCCTCTGATGATAGGGCACCCCCCTCTGATGATAGGGCACCCCCTCTGATGATAGGGCACCCCCCTCTGATGATAGGGCACCCCCTCTGATGATAGGGCACCCCCTCTGATGATAGGGCACCCCCTCTGATGATAGGGCACCCCCTCTGATGATAGGGCAAACCCCCCTCTGATGATAGGGCACCCCCCTCTGATGGTAGGGCACCCCCCTCTGATGGTAGGGCAACCCCCTCTTGATGATAGGGCACCCCCCTCTGATGGTAGGGCACCCCCTCTGATGATAGGGCACCCCCTCTGATGATAGGGCACCCCCTCTGATGATAGGGCACCCCCCTCTGATGATAGGGCACCCCCTCTGATGATAGGGCACCCCCTCTGATGATAGGGCACCCCCCTCTGATGATAGGGCACCCCCTCTGATGATAGGGCACCCCCTCTGATGATGGCGCACCCCCTCAGTGCGGTGATGAAGTGTCAGCCCAGCTAAAGGCTGCAGCTCTGCAGTTTGACGTTAAAGAGTGGAGACTTTCTTATAAACCTTCAATTTGGCATCTAATTTACATTCTAAACATTTCAGGGCTGTTTGCTGTAGAACTTGACAGATGGCAACTTGTACCTCGCACAAGCAACATTCTTTATGTGCAAGTCTAGATAATGAAGGTTGGCAATACACTGAAGGTACCTCAGCCAAGTCTGATCTCACACTCACCCTAAAGGGCCTGTCCCACTTTCACGACCTAATTAACGACCTCTGCCGAGTTTGCCCTTGACTCATACTCGCAGCAGGGTCGTCACGCGGTCGTAGGAGGTCGTAGGTAGGTCGCAACAGGCCATAATGCTAGTCGTAGGTGGTCGGAGGCATTCGAAGATAATAGTTCCGGGGTGAAAAAAAGGTCAGTGGAAAAAAAAGGTTTTATTTAAACAGCAGAACATCACCTCTTTCACTCCAAGGCATGTTCATTCATAGCTGGAGAGTTTTTTGGAGAGGAGACTTGTGTTTTAGAGATGGCACCAAAAAGGCAGCAGCGCAGGGGGAGGGCACAACCCTCAAAAAAACCTGCCATGCAGGTGTTGCCCACCCAGGAGGAGGAGTGACAGGAGGTGATGCCACAGGAGGTGATGGTGCAGGAGGAGGTAGTCCTGCATGAGAGGCCCACTGGAGGAGGAGACCAGGGTGGTAGCATATGTCCCAACCACCGCCCCATCCTTCACTGCCTCATTTGAAGGCAGCAAAGCAGCCCGACTCCTGTGTCTGACACAGCAGGTGCCCCATTGGAAGAGAGGGAGGGCTGGAGGAAGGTTATGCCCTACACCTTCACCAGGCAGCAGGAGGGGGACCTTGAGGAATGGTTCCAGCAGAATGCCATCCTGTATGAAAAGGGAAATGAAAAGGGACAAGAATGACACGCTTGCCATCCACTGCCCCACATATGTGCTTAAAGTTCCATCTTTTGTCAAAGCCCAGCGCCACTCTCTTCCAGTCATCTGGTGTACTGGGACAGTCCATCACATCATCTCCATTCACACATTGAGACCTCTTCTCGTGCTTCCTCTTCACCCTTGCTCTTCCCCTTCTGCCTTTCTTAAAAGGCTGCTGAAGCAAAAGGGCTGCTGCAAACAGCAGTAAAACGTACATGGTCGAAGGAGGTCTTCAACATAGTCGTGGGAGGTCCAACATGGTCGTGGGAGGTCAAAGACATAGTCGTAGGAGGTCGTACACATAGTCGTGGAAGGTCATAGGAGGTCGTGGGTTACCGCGACCTTGATTTTTTTTTAGGTCGTCTAAGGTCGTCAGAGGTCGTGAATTAGGTCGTGAAAGTGGGACAGGCCCTTAAGTAAATACTCACACAGACACAAACACACACACAGGCTCACACGCACGTAGACACACACATACTCACACAAGCACACACACATTCACATAGACACACACTCACATTCACATACTCACTCACACACATACACAGACCCTCACATACGCACACACGGGCATACACGCATAGACACAGATACTCACACATAACAGACACACACACACTCACAAGCACACACACACATAAATATAAACACACAAATGGACACACAAACACTCACGACCACATACACATACTTACACAGGCACACACACAGACACAGGCACACACAAATGGACACACGCATAGACATGCACAGGCACACACATAGACACCCAAGTACACACACACGCGTGACGTGCGCACTCACATACTCACACACACAAGCGCACACACTCACAAGCACACACACACAAACAAACACACCCAGGTGCACAAACGTGCACTGACATACATACAGACACACACAGGTACACACACATACATGCACACACACAGGCATACATCTATATACAGACACACTAGCATACACACGCATGCACAGACTGCACACACACACACACATGTGTACGCACATGTACACAGACAAGCATGCACAAATTGCATGAACACACAGGCACCCATGCACGCAGCTGCATGCACATAGACATGCACACACCCAGGCACAGACACCCATGCACGCACCTGCATGCACACTGAAACACGCACACACGGATGTGCAATCCACACACGCAGACATGCATGCGCGCACTGACATAGAATGGGTGGGATGTGCAGCTGAGAAAGCAGGCCAACCATTCCAGATGATCCACTTCTATTCCCCCTTCTCTCCCGGACCCGCCTGCATTACATGCAGCGGTAATTTTGTTGGGACCGTGTTGCAGGAAGGCATCGATGCTTTGTGTCTGCGGTGATAGCTGCTCAGTATTGGCGCTCGCCAGTGTTAACACAAAACGCTGCCCATTTTGCTCCTTGTCTCAGTGATCGAGGAACTTCTTTTCTCAAAGAATGTCTGAGTGGTGAGTAGCGTTGTCAGTCCAACAGTCTATTCATTCCAGAGTGGTCCATCCAAGACCGCAAGAAATAGCCGAGGGTTGTGGATGCAGCCCAGAGCCTCACACAAACCAACCCTCGCCATCACACCAGCCAACTCCATCTACACTTCACGCTGCCTCGGCAAGGCCACCAGCATAATCAAGGACCGGTCTCACCCCCATCACTCCCTCTTCTCCCCACTCCCAGCAGGCAAGAGGTACAGAAGTGTGAAAAAGCACACCTCCAGATCCAGTTTCTTCCCAGCTGTTATCAGGCAACTGAACCGTCCTCTCACCAACTAGAGAGCGGTCTTGACCTACCATCTGCCTCATTGGAGACCTTTGAACTATCTTTAATCGGACTTTACTGAACGTTATCTGTTAATGTTATACCCGTTATCCTGCATCTGTACTCTGCGTGCGGCTTGGTTGTAATCATATATAGTCTTTTCGCTGGCTGGATGGCATGCAACAACAAAAGCTTTTCGCTGTTCCTCGGTCCACGTGACAATAATAAACGACACTAAACTAATGTCTCCATGAGAACTCACCTAGCACACGTTGTAATGCCATTACACAGTAATGATGCCCCTTGTCGTCTCAACCACCCACCGTGATGTTACCTCGGCCGATCCCGCATTTGTATGGAGCCATTCACTGCCCAGGAGAGTTCCATGTGCTGCAGAGCCAAAGAAGTGTTTCACAGGTGTGTGGCTGCGTTGCAATGGTAGAAGCTTAGCTGCCAAGATGCACACAGCAGGCCTGGGCAAAGCACAATGTACCAGCCAGCAAATAACCTGTTTTGTTTAGTTTAGTTTAGTTTAGAGACTCAGCGCAGAAACAAGTCCATTGGCCCACTGAGTCCACACAGACCAGCGATCCTCGCACAATAACACTATCCTACACACACATTGGGGACAATTTACATTCTTTAGACCAAGCCAATTAACCTACAAAGCTGGGGTGTTAAAGAAGGAACTGCAGATGCTGGAGAATCGAGGGTACACAAAAGGCTGGAGAAACTCAGCGGGTGCAGCAGCATCTAAGGAGCGAAGGAGATAGGCGACGTTTCGGGTCGAGACCCTTCTTCAGACTTTTATTTATTTATTTATTTATTTTTGTCGGGGATGGGGCCCTGGTACGCCGAGAACAAGGATTGTTCGATGTACCCGACAAAGAGGCAAGCGTAGCTGGGGCCCATGCGTGTGCCCATAGCTACGCCTTGTGTTTGGAGGAAATGGGAGGAGTCAAAAGAGAAGTTATTGAGGGTGAGGACCAACTCCGCTCGGCGGAGGAGGGTGTCAGTGGACGGGTATGGGTTGCTCCTCTGGTCGAGGAAGAACCGGAGGGCTTTGAGACCGTCCTGGTGGGGGATGGAGGTGTAGAGTGACTGGACGTCCATGGTAAAGATGAGAGGATGGGGGCCTGGAGAATGGAATGCGCGGAGCCGACGGAGAGTGTCTGAGGTGTCTTGAACATAGGTGGGGAGGGATTTCTTTCGAGTGTGGGAAGAAACCGGAGATCTCAGAGAAAACCCACGCAGTTCACAGGGCGAACGCACAAACTCTGTATAGACATTGACCCATAGTCAGGAAGGAACCCGGGTCTCTGGCGCTGTAATGCAGCAACTGTGCCACCGTGACGCCCACTTTATTAGTGATAGAAATAGTAATTGATGCAAAGACAACAAAACCTGCAACTATGGAGGTAGAAACTGGGCCAAGGGTTCCGGTTAATGATCTTATTGTTATGTCAGTGATCATTTTGAGGGGTGTTTATTGACTAGGATATCAGTGAGATTTTATATACTGTTGTTGATGGTCATTCCATGGAACATTTTGCATTTAACCGAGGCAGTTGACAGGGACATTTAATCCCAGAGATAGAAGCCCCAACTCTCCCTCAAGAAAGCAGCAAAGCATCCATTGATCTCAAGGATCTGAAGTGGGACGTGATTTCCAGCAGGATTTCGATAAATAGGACCTAGGCACAAGGAGCGGCAGCTGCTGGTTTACAAAAAGAGACGCTAAGTGCTGGGGTAATTCAGCAAAGATAGTAAGCAAAAGGGCACAAAGTGCTGGAGTAACAGCAGGTCAGGCAGCACCCCTGGAGAACATGGATAGATGACGTTTTGGGTCGACCCTTCTTCAGACATTTCACAATTAGTCTGAAGAAGGATCTCGACTCAAAATGTCACCTTTCCATGTTCTCCAGGGATGTTGCCTGATCTGCTGAGTTACTCCAGCACTTTGCATGTTTATTGGATAAATAGGG
The DNA here is from genome assembly GCA_035221665.1 of Okamejei kenojei. Classification (NCBI taxonomy): domain Eukaryota; kingdom Metazoa; phylum Chordata; class Chondrichthyes; order Rajiformes; family Rajidae; genus Okamejei; species Okamejei kenojei. The sequence continues at coordinate 36,171,227 of CM069143.1, forward strand.
TTGATCTACTGTATAGCACTCCTGCAGCCACACCAGACTGCTGGTGAGATCAACAACCTAGACAGCACCTTTAATACGGAAAGGTGTCAAAAGGTGCTTCAGAGGAACAGCTAGTGGAGCAGCTGCCTCACGGCTCCAGAGACCCGGGTTTGATCCGGACCTCGGGTGCTGTTTTTGTGGAGTTTGCACCTTCTCCCTGTGTCCACGTGGGTTTCCTCTGGGTACTCTGGTTATATCCCACATCCCAAAAGCACGCAGTTAAAAGGTCCCTTAAGTAGTGTGTTCCCCAGTGTGTACATAAGCGGTGGAATCTGGGGGTGTTGTTGAGGCTAAGTGGTGTATTAAAAATGGTTAAAGTAGGGTCGGTGTAAAAGTGGATGCTTGTTGTTTAGTTTAGTTTAGTTTAGATATAGAGAACGGAAATAGGTCATTCAGCCCACTGAGTCCACGCAGACCAACTATCACCCCTTACACTAAAACTATCTGACACACTAGGGACAATTTACAAGTTTTACAGAAGCCAATTAACCTACAACCCTGTACGTCTTAGGAATGTGGGAGGAAACTGGAGCACACGGAGAAGAATTTCTTCCTGCTTTCACAGGAAGAATTTACAAACTCCGTACAAACAGCACACGTAGTCATGGGCGGAAATCCCGGGGTATGGGGACACACATGTCCCCTCCATGTTTTGAGAGGTGGGAGACACACCCCCACCCCCATATTTTGTAATCCAGATTTTGAAATTCGGTGAAAAAAATCGATTAAAAATCTCCGCTTTCCGCGAGACAGTGGGGGTGGGACTGATGATCGAGGGCGCCGATTGGATGAGAGAGATGTCAGTTAGCAGGCAATGGGGGCGGGACATGATGATTCAGCACGATGATTGGAGGAGGGAGGTGTCGGTCAGAGGCGGAAGTTGGGGGGTGGGACTGAGGATAGAGCGCGGTGATTGGAGGAGGGAGACGTCCTGGTGGAGCAAAGATCATAGAGGGGAGCTTGAATCGGCCTGTTTGCGACGCCTTTCATCGCTCGGCGCAGCTTAAAATCGACCGCGGGATCTTCCACCGCCCCACGGTCAAATTGCTGCGTCAAGGTGATCGAGGCTCCCGATGTTGAAGCCCTCGTTGGCCGATCTTATGCCGCGCCGGCGATGAAAGGCCCCGCGAAAGGGCCGATTGAACGGGCCCCGCGATTCTGGACGGACAAAACTGCTGTTGCTGGAGTTCGGAGTGGGTCACGAACCAGGTCAGCTCCCGATGTTACCATCCACAGGACCCATGGCCGTAGGCCCCCAAAGCTGCGCGTGTGTGTGCGCGCGTGGCCACCAAGAAATTGTGTCCCTCCCATGTTTTGACAGCGATTTCCGCCCCTGCCCGTAGTCAGGATGGGACCCGTGTCTCTCGCGCTGTAAGGCAGCAACTCTAACGCTGCGCCTCCGTGCTGTAGATTCCGAGAGCTGTTTCCATGCTGTTTCTCGATATGACCTTATGATTGCGAATGTGGAAATGAAATTTCCCATCAACCGCAGGATAAAGGCGGCCAAATTGGAGTGTCTGAAAGGAAGGAAGGGAGAGCTTTAAGGAGGGAATTCCAGCACTGAGTGTCTGACTGCTGTAGGCCCTGCTGTCGACCGTGGGGTGATTAAGAGGAGCAGCGATCGGGAGGAGCAGTCTTAACGGCGTGGACTGTCCACAGAAGAATGTAGGGGTGAGGCAAGGTATCGAGGGGTGAAAGTGAGAGGAGGAGTATCGGACAATTCCTTCACCATTTCCCGGGGACAAAGTCTTCTGACGTCCAATGCACACAAACGTAACTTCTTACCTTTGCTTTCAACTGCCTTAGGTACAGGAACCCCAGGGGGGGGAAACAAATTTGGTGGACATAAAAAATGAATGATATTGTCTGCATGCAAAGAGCGACAGATTAATTTGTTTTGGAAACGGCTGTGCCAAACTAAACTGCTGCAAATTCACAAGGCGCAGGATTTAACTGTTGTGTTTTTGTAACTGTATGAGCTGATCTCATGGCTCCTCTGCGGTGAACCCTTTCAGGAACTTATAAGATGACAGTTTACAGCTGGACATACAGCAAACTGACTTGAGCTTTATTGAATTACAGGCTGGGCATTTTGCATTGTCGTGAGTACATTTACCGGGATTTATGTGGGCCTGGTTGCCAGTCAAACCGTGCCATATTTTATTATTTTCTGTGTGTATATACATACTTGTGTGAATCATAATTAGCAGACAGACACGCGCGTCGTTTATTTTGCAAGAGTCATTCAAGGACGTATCCGAGGGCCTTTTGCAGCCAATGAGATGGCAGGTACAATCAGAGCCAAGCTCTGTATACGAGACGTGTTTCGTGATGATTTATTAGATGGTTTGTCTTTCAGAGCAGAATTGAACAACAAAACGGAACCCCACAGGAATATAAAAGAAAGCTCGTGGTGGGTGGAAGGTCTGTGCAGTTTGTAACTGATTCTCCACAATTTGCAACGGGAAAGTCAAAAGGCAGGCACATGCACAGCCATCCAGGTAAATGATGGCAGGCGATGCGAGTTATAGAGTCGTAGAGTCACACCACGTGGATGCGGGCCCCTTGGACCAACTTGCCCATGCCAACCAGCATGCCGCGCACTAGCCTCACCTGCCTGCATTTGGCCCAATTCCTTCCAAACCTATCCTATCCATGTACCCATCTTAAACGTTGCGATAGTCCCTGCCTCAACTACCCTCCTCCGGCAGCTCATTCCATACACCCACCACCCTTTGCGTGAAAAATGTTACCCCTCAGGCTCCTATCAAATCTTTCCCCCTCCCCCCCTCACCTTAAACCTATGTCCTCTGATTCTCGATTCCCCTACTCTGGGTAAAATAATGTGCATTTACCCGATCGCATCCGTCGATATGGAACACTGCGGTTGCTTAAAGACAAGTAAGACCCCACATTTGACAGTGGAACACGAAGAGCGCTTCAGGACCAGGGGTGGATGGGCATTTGTGGGCATCAAGGGAACCAGAATTATTTGCCACTTGTATCCTGGATACCTTGTGAGAAGTGGGACATGTGAGTATTGAAGTTGGGAAGTTATGTTGCAGTTGTAAAAGACGTTGGTGAGGCCACACTTGGAGCATTGTGTTCCAGTTTTGGTCACCCTGCTAGATGGATAGATGCCATTAAGCTGGGAAGAGTGAGGAGAAGATTTAGATGGATGGGGCCAGGATTCGAAGGCCTGAGCTACAGGGAGAGGTTAAGCAGGCCAAGATGTTATTTATAGAAACAAGGTATTGCAGATGCTGGTTTACTGTGGTTGCTATGTGTCAGGCAGCATCTCTGAAGAAGGTCAGGCAGCATCTCTGTTCTCAAGATGCTGCCTGACCCGCTGAGTTACTCCAGCACTTTGTGTCTAAGATTTTGTTCCCTGGAGTGCAGGAGGCTGAGTGGTGATATTATAGAGGTGTATAAAGTCATGAGGGGAATAGATCGTGTGAATGCATATACACTGTCGTCTTTTATCCCCCAGGATTGGGCAACAAAGAGTGCATGGCATAGCTTTAAGGTTTAGTTTACTTGACTTTAGTTTAGAGATGCAACGTGGCCTTCAGCCCACCGAGTCCACGCCGACCAGAGATCCCCGTACACTAGCGTATCCTGCCGACAATTTAGAATCTTTACCGAAGCCAATTAACCTACAAACCTGTACGTCTTTGGAGTGTGGGAGGAAACCGGAGCGCCCGGAGAAAACCCACACGGTCACGGGGAGAACAAATAAACGTGCAGACAGCGCCCATAGTCAGGATCGGACCCAGGCCTCTGGTGCAGCAAGGCAGCAACTCCACCACTGCACCACTGTGCAGCCTTAACCTGAGGTTTTTCACACGGAGGTTGGTGGGTTTGCACAACAAACTGCCAGAAGCAGAGTTCAAGACTGTTTTAATGCAAGTGATGCTGAAACAAGAGTATAATCAGGGTCACAGGACTGCACGGGTTCTTTTTGGAGAATCAGGGCTTGTCCTGTATATTATTAGTGTCCATCATCCACTGACCTAAGCGTGGAGAATTGTGAACATTTCCAAATTGGTAGGAAAAGTAGAATCATTTTCAAATGGCGAGGGATTGGAAACTAGTCATAGCCAGAGAGCCCTGGATGTTCTTTGGACATGACTCATCGAAGATCATAGACAGCAGCAATTAGGAAAACATTTTGGATGTTCACATTCTAGCTTTAGTTTAGTTTAGTTTAGAGATACAGTGTGGAAACAGGCCCCTTGGCCCACCCAGTCCACGCCAACCCAGCGATCCCCACACACACACACAAATCCTACACATACTAGGGACAATTTGCAATTTTACCGAGCCAATCAGCCTACAAATCTGATGACCCCAGGTCTCTGACGCTGTCAGGCAGCAGCTCCACCACCATGTCGCGTTTGTTACATAACAAGCAGAGTAGAATAAGAGTAAAAGCAGGGCATCTTACAGGCCTTATGCAAGGGCTACTGTTGTTGAGGCCACTCCTGCAGATTGGACCTCCTTACGTAGGGAAGGATATACGTATTATCATAAGAAAAACGGAGATCTAAAATATGGCCAATAGGACGGCACAGTGGCGCTGCGGCAGAGTAGCTGCCTCACAGCGCCAGGGACCCGGTTCTGATCCTGACTACGGGTGCTGTCCGTACGGAGTTTGTACATTTTCCAAGTGACCGCGTGGGTTTTCTCCGGGTGCTCCGGTTTCCTCCCTGACAAACCCCCCACCCCCTTGTGGCTTTGAAGGAGGAGCCTGGCTTAATGATGACTTTCTAATGATTTTCTCCCTCCTATTTTGCAAGGGTTCAGCAGCCCCACAAGTGGAAACTCCAAAGACACTGGTCACACGGGTTCCCGTAGGCTGGTTCAATGGGAGAGCTACATCGAGGTGACTGGCCGATCAACTATTCCTGTTGCAGTTTCAGCCATGAGGGCCACCCGGAACTTTCAACCACTGAATAAATAATAAGATGCTCTTCAGCCAACACACTGTGCTCTCAATATGATTATCGTGTAACCTAAACTTGAGGGACTCGGGTGCTGGAGGGCTATTTACCTTTCAAAGGAGTGAGTCAAAATAAAGTCAAGAGTGTTTAATTATCACGGACCTACAACCGAGCAGTTAAAGTGTTCTTTGCAGCAGCATAACAGGCCTGTAAATGCAATGCATATGGATAATAAATAATACACACATTTATTAAACTAATAACCCCAATACTAATGCAAAAAACCCCAAAGGTCTTAGTGTCAAGTCAAGTCACATTTATTTATATAGCACATTTAAAAAACAACTCTCGTATAAAGCCAAAGTGCTTTACATTTGTTATAAGAATAGTATAAACAAACAAACTACATGCATATATACATTGGGAGTATAGATACGTTCTTAGTCTCGACTTAAAGGAGTCGATGGAGGGGGCAGTTCTGATGGGAAGGGGGATGCTGTTCCACAGTCTAGGAGCTGCAACCAGCAAAGGCGCGGTCGCCCGTGAGCTTATGCCTAGACTGCGGGATATTCAGCAACCCCAAGTCGGCCGATCTGAGGGACCTGGAGGTGGTGTAGTGGGTGAGCAGACTTTTGATGTAGGTGGGGGCAAGCCCATTGAGGGCTTTGTAGACAAAGAGGAGGGTCTTGAAATGTATTCAGAACTGCACAGGGAGCCAGTGGAGAGAGGCCAGGATCGGGGTGATGTGGTCCCTTTTTCGGGTGCCCGTCAGGAGTCTCGCTGCGGCGTTTTGGACCAGTTGCAGGCGGGACAGGGAAGATTGGCTGATGCCAGTGTAGAGGGAGTTGCAGTAATCTAGGCGGGAGGAGATAAATGTGTGGATGATCTTTTCGAGGTCATCAAACTGGAGGAATTGTTTTATTTTAGCTATCGTCCGAAGCTGAAAGAAGCTAGCTTTTACCACGGCATTGACTTGTTTGTCAAATTTCAGTGCTGAGTTAAATATCACGCCAAGGTTTTTGCCGTGAGGTTTGAGTAGTGGGGTAAGGCTTCCAAGGCTGCCTGCTATCATTTTGATTGAGTCCGAGGGGCCGAGAAGGATGACCTCAGACTTACTCTCGTTTAGTTGGAGGAAGTTCTGGGCCATCCAGCACTTTATACCCCTGAGGCAGCGGGTAAGGTTAAGGTGCAACCAAAGACAGTCTATAGTTTAGAGTTGAGGTTAGTGTTGTCTAGTGTTCAAGAGCCTGATGATCGTGGGAAGAGGTTTTTCTTGAATCTAGTGGTCATGGTTTTCTGACTCCGATGCCTTCTTCCAGAGGATAGGAGTTAAATGAGAGCGTGGCCAGGGTGGTGTAGGTCTCTGATGACGCTGGGTGCCTTTGTGAGGCAGAGCCTCCTATTCCCTGTGATGGAGGGGAGGTCAGTATCGGTGACGGACCGGGCAGTGGCCAGCACTCTGTGATCTCCTTCGTCCCAGTGCGTGGAGTTGCCTAACCAGGCCGTGATGCAACTGGGCAATGTGCTTATATCTGTAGAAGGTCCACAGAGTATTTGTTGATGCATTGAACCTCCTCAATCTTCTAAAGGAAGTAGAGGCGTTGATGGGCAAAGGTACTGCGCAGTGCGCAGAGAGTTTCTGACGCGAATTGTTAGCATTTTTGGTGAAGCAAATATATTAAGATTGCTGGAGCATGTCGAGACTCCAATGGAGACAAAACATGTTGGAGAAACTCAGCCATTCAGGCAGCGTCTGTGGGAGAAAGAAACAGAGATAAAATGTCAAGCTGGACAATCTTTTCCACGGATGCTGCCTGGCCTGCTGAGTATTTCCAGCATTATCTCTTCGTCTAAATCAACCTCCAGTATTTCAGATTTTCAGCATCTATAGTACAGTAAACCCTCATTATTATGGACCATAAGGGGTGGTGTTAAACCAGGGGGATTCACAGGCCGGGGAGCCGCAGGCTGTACACCGTGTACTCACGTGGCCTTCATACTGCCCGCCCACTCCGCTCCAGCCACCGGCTGCCCCGTGCGCCACCAGCCCGCCCGCCAACCACCACCTCGAACGGACGCCTCGCTCCGCTGTAACCAAAATGAGTTCTAAAGAGATCCGTGATAACGAGGAATGGCTGTACGAGGAATGGCCAATTATCTCAATTTGAAGGGAAAATAATGGGGTTATTTTTTTCATTTAGAGATACAGCGCGGAAACAGGCCCTTTGGCCCACCGAGTCTGCGCCGACCAGCGATCCCCGTACATTAGCACGATCCCGCACACTAGAGACAATTTATAATTTTTACCAAAGCTATTAATCTACAAACCTGTACGTCTTTGGAGTGTGGGAGGAAATCAGAGCACCCAGAGAAAAACCACGTGGTCACAGGGAGAATGTAGTCCTGAACTCCGCACAGGCAGCACCCGTAGTCGGGATCGAACACGGGTCGCAGGCGCTGTAAGGCAGCGACTCTACCGCTGTGCCACCCCAAGGGGTGAAACTTCACAAGGGCCAAGTTGAAGAGACACACACACTCACTTTAGAAGCCACTACAGAAACCTCTGGACCATCAATGTCCACAACTTACATCATTCCCATTCATTGTGGAAGAAGGGGACTTGTTTGTCTGTTTAAAGGGTTTTTAGATGTGTAGCCCCTTTAACGCTTAGCCAAGGCCTTTGTCTTTGTGGATTGTAGCAACATGCGCCTTTCAACATGACTGGACTGGCCAAACATGTCTGGTAACACAGAGCTTGTTTGTCTGATCCCTTCTCCTCTATAACCATCCTGGAAAAAATAAAACACACACAAAGACACACGCACACTCATACAGACACACACACACCCACACCCACACCCACATGCACACACACGCACACACACACACATAGACACACATACCCACACACACACACACACACACACAGACATACACACACATAGACATACACACACACACACACACACACACACACACACACACACACACACACACACACACACACACACACACACACACACACACACACACACATAGACATACACACACACACACACACACACACACACACATAGACACACATACCCACACAGACATACACACACACACACACACACACACACACACACACACACACACACACACGCACTCACACACACAGAAGATAAACGTCTATGAAATGATAATAAAGCTCCTTGTTTTCACTTTTGGAATGTTGCCTCTACTTACAATTAAGATGCATAAAATTAATGTGAGGTTTTCATGCTTTGATGTGCTACTCCTCGGCAATCAAGGAAATTCAAACTTTAAAAGGGATGAAAATTAATATTAATGAAACTGGGGAACCACAACATTAAATAGTTTTACCATAATTTGCTCCTAGCATTATTAATTCTATCAATTACTTACACTGTGATCACAGAGCAGAAACTCCAGTAAGAATTTACAGATTACAGCAAATGACTAAAATGACTTGAACAAGGCAGTTGCTGGAATAGAAATGCATTACCGCTGAGATCTGACGCCACAGTTCACTAGGTTTGCTTCACATGACAAATGAAACAAATTCAAACGTGCATAATCTACATGAGACAGCATAGTCCTGTGGTTGGAGTTGAATACATACAGTGCCAGCTCAGCTTGCATTCACTCCCCTCAAAGTTGCAGCGGTTACCCTCGGCACCACACCCGGGCAGTGTGGACCCTGCCCACCCTGGCAAGGAGCTGAGGCGGGCACATGTTGCAGCCTTTGACAATGGCGTAGGTATTAGGGTGACAGGGCAGTTTCCAGTGACGGAGGAGAAGAAAGGTCAACTGGAACAGGCAAAAAATCTCCTGCACCCCCTGGTCTGTCGTCCAAGAGCCAGAACAGTGAGGTGTAGCTGTGCCTAAATGCAATGACATCTTTGACTGAAAACAGACACAAAATGCTGGATTAACTCAGCGGGTCAGACAGCATCTCTGGAGAAAAGGAATATGTGACGTTTCGGGATAAGGCCCTTCATCAGACCTGAAACGTCACCTACTCCTTTTCTCCAGAAATGCTGAATGACCCGTTGAGTTACTCAAGCTTTTTGTGTCTATCTTCGGTTTAAACCAGTATCTGCAGTTCCTTCCTATACAATTACTTTGACTGGATAGGAAAGGTTTAGAGGTATCTGGGTCAAATGTGGGCAATTGGGAGTAGCATTGCTGGACATATTGGCCGGCATGGACGGGTTGGGCCAACAGGAATGTTTCCTTTCTGTATGAGTTCACGCTGCCTTGGAAATGCAGGTAACATAATCAAGGACTTTTCCCTGTCCCACCCCGGTCATTCCATCTTCTCCCTGTTCCCGTCTGGCATAAGATACAGAAGCTTGAAAGTGCACACCACCAGACCCAGGAACAGCTTCTTCCCCTCTATTATAAGGCTTCCGTAAGCTAGAGTTCTGCCCGATTTCTCTTCTACCCCATTCTGGACATTGGACTTTATCTCTGGAACTGGTGCACAAGAATGCTGAGAACTCATACAGAAAAGAAACAGACCTGTTGGCCCAACGCGTCCATGCCGACAAATATTCCCAGCCATGCTACTCCCAACCATATTCTGCACTCTGTATCATCCCCTTCTCTCTGGCTAATATAATTGAGCTTGGTTTGACTGTATTCATTAACTGCATAGATTGGTTAGCATGCAAAAAAAAAGCTTTTCACTGCACCTCAGCACACATCACAATATTAAATCAAAATCTAGCTTACCGAGCACATGCTGGGTCTCTTTATCCCGCACTATGATATTGTCAAGAGTCAGGAGAGTTTTACTGTCATATGTCCCAGATGGAACATTGAAATTCTTACTTGCAGCAGCACAGCAGAATATGTAAACATAGTACTCTGTAACAATATAATAAACGAGAAAAGAAAAAGAATGTTCAGTGTGTATATATACATTCATACACACACATGCCTGAAGAAGAGTTTCACCCATTTCTTCTCTCCAGAGATGCGGCTTGACCCACTGAGTTACTCCAGCATTTTGTGTCTATATACACACACACATACAGTGGCATGCAAAAGTATTCATACCCCTTGAACCTTTCCACATTTTGTCACGTTACAACCACAAACATAAATGTATTTTATTGGAATTTTATGTGATAGACCAACACAAAGTGACGCATAATTGTGAAGTGGAAGGGAAATGATACATGGTTTTCAAATTTTTTTACAAATAAAAAACTGAAAAGTGTGGCGTGCAAAGGTATTCAGCCCCCTTTACTCTGATACCCCTAAATAAAATCCAGTGCAACCAATTGCCTTCAGAAGTCACCTAATTAGTAAATAAAGTCTACTTGTGTGTAATCTAATCTCAGTATAAATACAGCTGTTCTAAATATCCCAAACTTTGAACATCTCATGGAGCACTGTTCAATCCATCATCCGAAAATGGAAAGAGTATGGCACAACTGCAAACCTACCAAGACATGGCCGTCCACCTAAACTGACAGGCCGGGCAAGGAGAGCATTGATCAGAGAAGCGGCCAAGAGGCCCATGGTAACTCTGGAGGAGCTGCAGAGATCCACAGCTCAGGTGGGAGAATCTGTCCACAGGACAACTATTAGTCGTGCACTCCACAAATCGGTCCTTTATGGAAGTGTGGCAAGAAGAAAGCTATTGTTGAAACAAAGCCATAAGAGGTCCCGTTTGCAGTTTGCCACAAGCCATGTGGGGGACACAGCAAACATGTGGAGGAAGGTGCTCTGGTCTGATGAGACCAACATTGAAGTTTTTGGCCTAAATGCAAAACACTATGTGTGGCGTAAAACTAATACTACCCATCACACCATCCCCACTGTGAAACATGGTGGTGGCAGCATCATGCTGTGGGGATGCTTTTCTTCAGCAGGGAGAGTGAAGCTGGTCAGAGTTGATGGGAAGATGGATGGAGCCAAATACAGAGCAATCTTGGAAGAAAACCTGTTAGAGTCTGCAAAAGACTTGAGACTGGGGTGGAGGTTCACCTTCCAGCAGGTCAACGACCCTAAACATACAGCCAGAGCTACAATGGAATGGTTTAGATCAAAGCATATTCATGTGTTAGAATGGGCCAGTCAAAGTCCAGACCTCAATCCAATTGAGAATCTCTGGCAAGACTTGAAAATTGCTGTTCACAGATGCGCTCCATCCAATCTGACTGAGCTTGAGCTATTTTGCAAAGAAGAATGGGCACAGATTTCAGTCTCTAGATGTGCAAATCCGGTAGAGACATGCCCCAAAAGAGTTGCAGCTGTAATTGCAGCAAAAGGTGGTTCTACAAAGTATTGACTCAGGGAGGCTGAATACTTTTGCACGCCACACTTTTCAGTTTTTTATTTGTAATAAAATTTGGAATCCATGTATAATTTTCCTTCCACTTCACAGTAATGCACCACTTTGTGTTGGTCTATCACATAAAATCCCAATAAAATACATTTACGTTTGTGGTTGTAACGTGACAAAATGTGAAAAAGATCAAGGGGTATGAATACTTTTGCAAGTCACTGTATATATTTGAACACACACACACATATATATATATATATATATATATATGATCATTAGAAGATTTTGGACACTTTGAGATCAGGAAGGACACTCAATTGAAAGCAAGTCTTTCTTTCCGTCCACCTTCAATGGTGCAGCTCTATCTTAGTGGCAACCTGAGCCACTGCAGTTAATGTTGGAGTACATAAAACACCTTCTAGTTGCAAGAGGGTGAGCATGTGAGAGCTCACAGGGAATCTTTACCCAGTGAATGGCAAGGAGCTGGATCTTGTTGTCAAAGGTGTAAATAAGACAGAGCAATAACTGCAAGAGGGAAAATGGAAGAGCAATATGTTAACAGAAGAAGATGAAGGAGATGCACAAAATCATGAGAGGAATAGATTGGGTAGATGCACAGAGTCTCTTGCCCAGAGTGGGAGAATCGAGAACCAAAGGACATAGGTTTAAAGGTGAGAAGGGAACGATGAGGGATTACTGTTTCATTCAAAGGGTTTGGATGTATGGAACGAGCTGCCGCAGGAGGTAGTTGAGGCAGGTACTATCACAATGTTTGAGAAACATTTAGACAGGTACATGGATAAGACAGGTTTGGAGAGATGTGGGCCAAACGCAGGCAGGTGGGACCAGTGAAGATGGGACGTGTTGGTCGGTGTGGGCAAGTTTTGTTTGTTTCCATGCTCTATCATTCTACGATCCAGGTTCGATCCTGATCTTGGGTGCTGTCTGTGTGGTGTTTGCACGTTCTCCCTGTGACCACATGCATTTTCTCTGGGTGCTCTGGTTTCCTCCCACATCCCAAAGAAATAGAAGTTCGTAGGTTAATTGGCCTAGAGTCATAGAGTCATAGAGTGATACAGTGTGGAAACAGACCCTTCGGCCCAACTTGCCCACAGCAGCCAACAATGTCCTAGCTACCCTAGTCCCACCTTCCTGCACTTGGTCCATAACCCTCCAAACCTGTCCTATCCATGTACCTGTCCAACTGTTTCTTAAACAATGGGATAATCCCAGCCTCAACTACCTCCTCTGACAGCTTGTTCCATACACCACTACCCTTTGTGTGAAAAAGTTATCCCTCGGATTCCTGTTAAAATTTCCCCGACAATGTAGGGAGTGGATGAGAAAGTGGGATAACATGGAAATAGTGTGAACGGGTGATCGATGGCCAGAATAGACTCGGTGCGTGGAAGGGTCTGTTTTAATGTTGTATCCAAACTAAACCAAACTACAAAATAAATGGTTTATTTTAATAGTAGCCATCTCTTTGCTGAAAGGACTCTCAAAAGCCAGAGGAGAACCTTTGTAGCACAGTGTTGTAGAGAAGGAGAGTAATTGATGTGTCCTTAACCAGGCTTCCATAACCAATAATATATTGGGTCAAGAAAGTCCTGAGTGTTTACTTGTCATGTTTACCTACTATGGAACAATGAAATCCTTAATTGCAACAGCTTAACACATCCAGAAACACAATGCATCTTATGTTATCGGGCTTTACTGGGCTTTGTCTCGCACTAAACGTTATTCCCTTTATCCTCTATCTGTAGACTGTGGATGTAATCATGTATAGTTTTTCCTCTGACTAGTTAGTACGCAACAAAAGCTCTTCATTGTACCTCAGTACACGTGACAATAAACTAAACTAAAAATGCACATAAACAAAATATTATATTTTTAAAAAGTAAAATATATGAATAACTAATACTACATAGCCATAGTAGCGCATAAATGGAGGTCGTTAGTGCACTAGGTCATAGATCATAGTTGCTGAGGTTATCGTTAACTTGTGTTGCTAGGAAGAAGCTGTTCTTCAACCTTGAAGTTATAGCTTTCAGTCTCTACCTACTTCCCAACGGTAGGAGCAAGATAAGAGTGTGGCCCGGGTGCTGTAGCCTTTGATGGATATTGGGTGCCTTTTTGTGGCAGCACACCTTATAAATCGTTTCGGCGATGGGGGGGGGGGCCAGTACCTGGTGATGGAACGGGCAATGTCACCGCTCGCAGTAATCGCCTTCATTCCTGTGCTTTCGAGTTGCTGAACAAGGCAGTGGTGCAACCAGTCTTCATGCTCTCCACCTTAGGCCCGTAGAAGTCACAGTGTTGATCAATGTAGTTTACTGGAGTTTAGAAGGATGAGGGGGCATCTTATAGAAACATATAAAATGATAAAAGGACTGGACAAGCTAGATGCAGGAAAAATGTTCCCAATGTTGGGCGAGTCCAGAGCCATCCACCACAGTCTTAGAATAAAGGGGAGGTCATTTAAGACTGAGGTGAGAAAAAACTTTTTTACCCAGAGAGTTGTGAATTTGTGGCATTCCCTGCCACAGAGGGCAGTGGAGGCCAAATCACTGGATGGATTTAAGAGAGAGTTGGATAGAGCTCTAGGGGCTAGTGGAGTCAGGGGATATGGGGAGAAGGCAGGCACGGGTTATTGATAGCGGACGATCAGCCATGATCACAATGAATGGCGGTGCTGGCTCGAAGGGCCGAATGGCCTCCTCCTGCATCTATTTTCTATGTTTCTATGTTTCTATGTACCAAAATAGTTCATGGGATCTCAGGGATAGTGGACGAGTTTATAAAACAAAAGCACCCTCACCAGTGCAGCAATCTGTCCGTAATGTAACAGAGTGTTAGCATAAATGTTGATGTTCTCTCGCATGGGACACTAACCTGGAATCTGGATGAGCTCAGGGCCCTAAAGCAGCAGCAGAGATCAATGGGACAGACTGCAGACAGAGGGAACTGTGGATGCCGGAATCTTCTGCAAAACGAAGTGGTAAAGCAGGGATATGAGACGCTTGCTTTCAAAAGGTCGAGGCATTGAGTATAACAGTCAGGAAGTCATGCTGCGGCTTTATAGGACGGTTTAGGCTGCATTTGGAGTATTGCGTGCAGTTCTGGTCGCCCCATTACAGGAAGGATGTGGGGGCTTTGGAGAGAGTTCAGAGGAGGTTTACCAGAGAGATGCCTGGATTAGGGGGTACTAGCCACAGGGAGAAGTTGGTCAGACTTGGGTTGTTTCCTCTGGAACTTCGAAGGTTGTGGGGAGACCTGATAGGAATATATAAAATTATAACAGGGATAGGTAGGGCACACTGTTTTTCCAGAATAGAAAAATCAATACCAGAGGGCATACAGTAGATGAGATGGGCAGTGTTTTAAGGAGATGGGTGGGGCAAGTTTTTTACAAAAAGGATGGTGAGTGCCTGGAACACGCTGCCAGGGTTGGTGAATGAAGCAGGTGGGTTAGCGACATTTTGGAAAGGCCTCTGGATATGCAGGGAATACAAGAATATGGGTTATGTGCAGGGAGATGAATGATGGCCGGCATCATGTTCGGCACAGGCATTGTGGGCCAGAGGGGCGGCTCTGTGGTAGGGAGGTTGCCTTACAGTGCCAGAGACTGGGGTTCCATCTTAACTACGGGTACTGCGTGTACGGAGTTTGTACGTTCTCCCCATGACCACATATGCTTTCTCCAGGCGTTCTGATTTCCTCCCACACTCCAAAGACGCACAGGTTTGTAGGTTAATTATCTTAATTATTTAGGTTAATTATCTTCGGTCAAAAATGTAAATTGCCTCTAGTGTGTAGGATAGTGCTAGTGTACGGGGATCGCTGGTCAGCGCGGATCCGGGGGGCGAAGGGCCTGCTTCCACGCTATATCTCTAAACTAAACTTCTGTGCCGTACTGTCTATGTTCTATTTTCTATGCTGGAGGAAAGCAGCCGGTCTGGGCAGCATCTGCGGAGGGCATAGATGGACAATATTTACATCGGGACCCTTCTTCAGACTGGACTTCAATCGGATCAAGTAACCTGTTTCTGATGCAGTAAAATGTGAAGTAATTCAACATTTCAGGAATTAATGTGAAGTAACCAGTTCAGGAATTAATAAAAGTATACAGTTTTTACAATCAGTGATTCCAGCGCAAATACCTCTCCTTTTAAGAAGTGCCTTATTTTCCCAAAGCCTTGAAACACCTTATTTGTAGTTTACTATTAACAAAAACTATATAAACCAGTTTTAAAACATGATTTATTTTAAAATTTTGAAATACTTAAGTGTGGTTATTTGATGCAGTTTGATTAATTCTGCTGTTAATAGGCTTAGCACAAAAAAACCTTTTAAATCACCATGTTATTCTACCAACTGTGTGACCTAATTTTTCCAAAGTTAAATTACTGTTAATCATGTTTAGAAAGATACAGAACTATTTATTAGCTGGGCAGGGGTGGGGAAATATCTTGTCATTTCTTGAGTAATTTCTTGTTTGAAATATTCTTCCAAAATCTTTGGAAACATTGCTTTTAATAACTTTTCACCCCGAAGATCAGTTTAATATTTTAAACCTTCTCGAAATAAACCACAAATGTGTTTAATTAAAAGACACTCCCAAGCCTTGATTAATTCATGCTGGGAATGCAGTCATTTTTGTGGGGAGGAGTGGTTTCTACCAAATGCACGCTGACCAGTGATCGCCCAGACACTAGTTCTACCCTACACACCAGGTACAATTTTACAGAGGCCAATTAACCTACATACCTACACGTCTTTGGAGAGTGGGATAAAACCGGAGCACTTGGAGAAAAGCCACGCGGTCACAGGGAGAACATACAAACAGACAGATAGCACCCGTAGTCAGGATCAAACCCGGGTTCTAGTGCTGTAAGGCAGCAACTCTACCACTGGGCCACTGTTGAAGAGAACCAACATCCCAGCGCTTTGAGCAAAACACAAAATGCTAGTGGAACTCAGTGGGTCTGGCAGCATTTGTGGAGGGAATGAACAGAGGACATTTCGGGTCGGGATCCTTCTTCAGAATGATCCTGACAAGTCCTGATTCAAAATTGTGCCTCTGCATTCCCTCCACAGATGCTTCCTGGCCTGTTGAGTTCCTCCAGCACTTTGTGTCTTGCTCAAGATTGCAGCATCTGCAGTTTCTTGCATCCCCGTTGCATTGGAAGGAAGCATGGAAACCGGAGCCCCTATGCGGAGGTAGAGAGTATCGGAGCTGGGAACTACTGAGTCACAGGGGACCACAGGAACATCACCTGGTGGGCCAAACGCTGAACCATCGGGATTTCTATATACAGTAGCATATTACCAGAGAGACACATGGAACTATAGATGCTGGTTTACAAATAATGACATCAAGTGCTGGAGAAACTCAGCGGGTCAGGCAGCATCCCTTGAGAACATGGATACAGTAGGTGGTCTTTCAGGTCGGGACCTTCCATCAGATTATCAGAGTTTTTCAGTAGCAGCACCTTTAAAAACGCTCCCTCTTTAATCCTGACCACCTGAGTCATTTTATGGATCCCATGCAACACTTGGACATTGGACTTTGGAGATACAGCACGGAAACAGGCCCTTGGGCTCACCAGGTCCGCACCGACCAGTGATCCCCGCACACTAGCACTGTTCCGCACACTGGGAACGATTTAGAATTTTACCAACGCCAATTAACGTGCAAACGTGTACGTCTTTGGAATGTGGGAGGAAACCAGAGCACCCGGAGAAAACCCACCCGGTCACAGAAGGAATGTACAAACTCTGTACAGACAGCACCCGCAGTTAGGATGGAACCCGGGTCTCCTCCGCTGTAAGGCAGCTACTCTATCACTGTGCCACCACGCAGCCCTTAAACCACCGTGCCACTCTGAGATTAATCTTTGTCAAGTTGTAATTTTTTTATAGAAGTGGTCTTGCCACCTTCCTGAATTCTGGAATGTCTCGGTTAGTAGAGCTCAAAGGATCTCCTGCCTGACCTATTCCCAGCTAGACCAAGGTTTCCACAGACAGGCTCTCTAATCTCAGTGGAAATTGGTCACGGCCCAGTGCACTTGGGCTCCCACATCAGAAACTCATCAATGATTAGGCCAATGTAGTTAAACATTTCATCCAATGTTAATGATTAAAAGATGTCTCTTGGGAACCTGCATGCAGTGAGAGGGGTTAAGATTGCCTCAGGTTCACATGCAGCGCACATTACACTATGCACACAGTACACGCATATGTTGCCTCTTCCACTCGTTCCCTGGACACTCATCTTTATTTCCCAAAATAAACTGAATCCAGAATAAAAAAGGTACAAAATACAAACTGTGCAAAAACTCTTCATACATTCTCAGTGTCGCTACATACGATCGTTTTAAGACCTGCAGCATGGAAGCAGGCCCTTCGGTCCACCAAACCCATGCTGACCGTCAAACACCTGTTCACACAAGTTTTATGTTATCCCACTTTCTCATCCATTCCCTGCACACTAGGGGTAATTTATTTACAAAAGGCAAATTAACCTACAAACCTGCAAGTCTCTGGGATGTGCGAGGAAACCGGTGGAAACCTACATGGTGCTCACAGGGAAAACATGCAAACTCCACACAGATAGCACCCGAGGTTAGGATCGCACCCGTGCTGTGAGGCAGCTGAATACCCCCATCTTAGCAATGGCTTCACAGCTCAGTGTTTCGTTTTAGAGATCGTTTTCGAGGGGTGATATTCCTTCCCTTGTTTAAGTGATGTCCCCACCACTGGACTCTGCCCCCAAATGTTCAGTTCAGTTTCAGTTTAGTTTATTGTCACGTGTACAAAGTATAGTGTTCCGCAGCAGAAGGACCCTAGACCCTCCCCCACAGAGCCTTGGCGTTGGCTGCACCGAGCTTCAGTGCGTCCCTCAGCACGCACTCCTGCAGTCTGGAGCGGGCCAGTCGGCAACATTCCCCGACGGACAACTCGCTCCGCTGGGAGGCCAACAAGTTTCCGGAAGACCAGAGTGTCTTTCACCGAGTTGATGACCTACCAGCAGCACTTGATGTCCGTCTCTGAATGTGTCCCTGGGCACAATCCATAAATCATTGAGCACTCTGTGATGGGATAAGCCGTGACAGGGATCCTTGCATCATTCTCCAGACCCTCTTTGTAAATCCACACTTTACAAAGAGTTGGGCAACTGTCTCCTCTCCATAGCAACCACCCAGAGGGACAGTGTACATCGGCAGTCAGGGGCGAAAGTCCTGGGGGGTACAGGGGGGACACACGCCTCCCTCCCCCCCAAGCTTAGAGAGGTGGGGGACAATCCCCCTCCCCCCCATGTTTTGTCATCCGGACCATCAGTCGCTTTCTAAGGGCTGAATCGGCCCATTCGCGAGGCTTTTCACAGCCCGTCGCAGCTTAAAATCAAACTGCTGCATCGAGGCGATCAAGGCTCCCGACGTTGTAGCCTCCGCTGGCCGATGAACGAACCCGTGAACGGGCCGATTCAAGCCCCACGGCCGACGCCTCGCGTGCAGCTCGCTCCCCCTCCAGCCCAGCGCGCCGCTTGACTCGGGGGTGATTCAGTACAGCGTGGAGTCGGCGCCCGATGAGCAGAGGAACCGGGACCGGGTCACCGCCAGGGATGCGGTTCTCTATCCGGAAGGCGGAGGGTCTGCTGCGGCTGCTGGCAGGTACAGAGAAAGAGAGAGAGGCCACTCGGCCCACACGTTGCTGCTGTCTCACAGCGCCAGGGACACGGGTTTAGATCCTGCCTCTGGGCGCTGTCTATACAGAGTCTTTTGCTCCTCCCTAGCGACTTGTCTGATGTTGATCTCACCCTTGCTGCTGAACAGACCGAGCACCAGCACCGAGTGCTCACTCCACCATCTCTCTCGCTTAAAGGGCCTGTCCCACTTTCCCGAGCTGCTCACAAATTCTCCCGAGTTTTCCCCTTGATTCAAACATGGAGAATGTTCGTAACGGGTCCGTAGGAGTCCGTAGATATATCGTAGTGCCTCGTTATGCCAGCTGTAGGTACTCGGGGCATTAAATGTTGCCATTTTTCTCCACCCGACTATCTTTTTACTCATGGACATTTTTTGTAATGCTGAAAAAAACGTCCCGACTTACCTGATGCCCCGAGTACCTACAGTGGGTCTCCACAGGGCCCACAGCTGACGCCACTGAAGCCTCACGCGTGTGTGTGAGTGTGCAAATTTGTGTCCCCCCCATGATTTCCGTGCCTGTCGGCAGTAAGACGCCGAATCTCACAACTTCATCTCACCCCAGAACAGTATTAGAGTGAACATGCCCCCCCCCCACATCATCCCCCTCCCCCCCACACCCCCCATCTCACCCCCCCCCCCCCCCCCACACCATTCTCCATCTCCCCCACTGCAGGTAGAATGGAAACACGGTTCCCTTCAAGTAACAGCACGTTGCACCAACCAAAATATTTTTTATATTTCTCACTATTTATGAGGTCATTCATCCCGTCGAGTTTATGCTAACTTCCAGAACAATCCCATCATTCGCCTTTACTCAGACACTTTCCCCTCTCACCTACCCTTCAACTCCTCCTGATCCTCATAGAACATAGAACAGGCCCTTCGGCCCACAATGCCTGTGCCAAACCTGGTTCCAAGACCATTACTTATCAGCCAGCGCATAACCCTAATCCCTCCAGTCCCTGCGTATCCAGAAGCCTTTCCAAAAGTCTTTCAAATACCACCATCGTATCTGCCTCAACCACCACCCCCAGCGGAACATTCCAGGCACTCAGGAGCGGCTGAGTGGTGCAGCGGTAGAGTTGCTGCCTTACAGCGCCAGAGACCTGAGTTCGATCCTGACTAAGGATGCAGTCTGTATGGAGTTTGTACGTTCTCCCTGTGAATGCGTGGGTTTTCTCCGGGTGCTCCCATTCCCTCCCACACTCCAAGGTTCATAGGTACAGGTTTGTAGGTTAATTGTCTTTGATTAAATTAGTAAACTGTCCCTACTGTGTGTGTAGGATAGTGCTAGTGTACGGGGAGCACTGGTCGGTGCGGACTCGATGGGCCGAAGAGCCTGTTTTCACGCTGTATCTCTAAAGTCTAAAGTCACTCACCACCCCCTGAAAAAAAAACCTGCCCCCCATATCTCCTTTAAACTTTGCCCCTCTCACCCTAAAGTTATGACCCTTAGTATTTGATTGTTCCATTCTGGGAAAAAGGTACTGACTGTCTACCCTATCTATGCCTCTCAAAATGTTATATACTTCTACCAGTTCTCTCCTCAACCTCTGGCTACTCCCATTCATCCACACTAGTAGCCGATCAACCAAACTGTGACCGATCGCACACACACACAAACACAAACACACACACATCGCAACGGCAGGGGCCAGGGAAAGCAGAGGAGCGTTGTCTGCGCGATGAAGAGGAAGGTAAACGGCTGCCACAGTAACAGTAAGTCCTTTAGAGAGCGAGGAGGGGGGGTGGGGAGAGAAGGGGAGAGAAGGGGAGAGGTGGGGGGAGAAGGGGGGGAGAAGGAGTGGAGACACTTTTAAGAAGTTTAGCGGGTATTTTACATACCAGTTGGTTTTCCTTGGTCCTGAAAACTCCAATGAGCCAATTAAAATGCCTGGTCAGCGAAGGAGATTGCCTACGGCTGCCCTCGATTTCCTGTAACTAAATAGCGACCCCACTCCACTGCACTACGAGTTCAAAAGAACCATGCCGACCAAATTTTACTTGCGGAAAATTTTTCAATATGCTGAAAATTTTCCGCGACCTAGCTGAGGCTGAAGGGGAGTTCTAGCGACCTTTCCTAGGACCTCGTGTCGACCATGCTGCGAGGTTGAGTCAAGGGCAAACTCTTCTAAACTCACAGATTAGGTCGCCCAAGTGGGACAGCCCCTAAAAGGGCTGTCCCACTGCGGCGACCTAATTGGCGATTTTAGAAGAGTTTAGAAGAGTTTGAAAAAATGTCATGTTGAAGACATCCTTCAACTATGTAGAAGACCTCCTTCGACCTCCTTTGACTATGTTGAAGACTAGCTTTGGGAAAATTGGACACCGAATAGTGGAGAGTGAAGACGCCCTCCTTCGATTTCATTCGACCACCCTTCAACCATGTTGAACACTATCTACGACTACCTTCGACTACCCTCGATTACCTACGACTAACATGCCGACTTACTACGACCTACTTCGACCTTTTTTTACTCACGGGCATTTTTCAACAGGTTAAAAAACACGTCACGGCCTAGCTGAGGCCTCAAGTACATGGGGACCACTCTCGAGCATGAAGGAGAGTTACGAAGACCTCTTAGGACCTCGTGTCAACCATGCTGCGAGGGCAAGTCGAGGGCAAACTCGTCTGAACTTGCGGATTAGGTGGCCGCAGTGGGACAGGCCTTCTATCCTCTGATACAAATCACCGGCCAGGAGCGCGAATGTTAAAAGTTAATTTGCAGTGTGTTCACGGTTGCAACAACTGATTTACATGTCCAAGCTCCAAATTATATGCAGATACTGTGGACACAAAAAGCTGGAATAACTCAGCGGGACCGGCAGCATCTCTGGAGAGAAGGAATAGGTGACGTTTCGGGTCGAGACCCTTCTTCATACATGCAGTTATGTTCACAATTTTATTCAGAACAGGTCCCATCAATGTTCATCCACCCTTGTTAAAATATTACAACGTGCACATTGCCACCACAGGGTGTCTAGTAAGACATTAAAAATGTATCGCCCTTCCTGAGAGGAAAGCCATAAAACCAGCAGCTAAAAGAGACCAGATCACGCACACGTATTGCCCATAAATAAATAGAAACACTTTGCTTGTCTGAGTCTATTTTACTAATAGGTCAATTATTTAGCTGTTGCGCACAAGAAGGGGGCTGAATAGTCCATTTGCAGTAAATCATGTTTCCTCAGGGTCCCGTGGCTGCATTGTTGACAATTCCTTGTATTTACAATGAAGTCCATTCAATTTAAAATATCGCCCCATCCAATTTAACACTGTCTTTCTCTGGAATTGGACCTTGTTTATGTCATGATGGTCATTTCTAACCCAGTCTCACATCACACACTCTCAAAGTTAAATAATTTGAGTCTAGATACAGTATAGGTTGGCAAAGGTAGCGGATGCTCTTGCTGGTCTGACAGGTCTGCACTCAAGGTGGGCACTATTCTACAGTTTAGTTTATTGTCCCGTGCACCGAGGTACAGTGAAAAGCTTTTGTTGCATGCTATCCAGGCAGCAGAAAGACGATAAATGGTTACAATCGAGCCATTTACAGTGACCCGCTACCTTACTCCAGCACTTTGTGTTAGGCACAAGGTTCCAGCATCTGCAGTTCCTTGTGTCGGAAGGCAAAGTCCTGGAGTAACACAGCAGGTCGGGCAGCATCGTTGGAGAAAAAGGATGGGTGATGTTTCAGGTCGGAACCCTTCTTGGGTCATGACCTGAAATGTCACCCATTCTTTTTCTCCAGAGATGCTGCCTGAACTGTTAGTTACTCCTATAGTACATTATAGGAAGCATATCCCCATTGCTGAGATATCTAAAACTAAGGGGAATAGGTTTAGGATAAGGCGTAGGATGTGTATAACGGACCTGAGGAATAAATTTTATCACCCAGAGGTTGGTTGGAATCTGTTTGGGTGGTGGAGGCAAATAGTCCCACAGCATTTAAGAAGCAAGCAGATAACAAGATATGGAAGGCTAAAGGCCAGGTGCTGGTAAATAGGATTAGTATGGATAGATACTTGATGGTCAATATGGGCATGGTGGGCTGAAGGACCTTGTTGTAGATCAGAGAACAGTACTACACAGGAACAGGTCCTTCAGCCCACAACATCTGTGCCAAACATAATGTCAAATTAAACTAATGTCCTTTGCTTGTATGTGATCCACATCGCTCCATTCCCTGTGTATCACTGCGCTTATTTGAAATGACAATATCACATCTGCGTCCACCCCCACCCCTGGCAGCGCATTCCAGGCACCCAACATTCTCTGGATAAACTACTTGCCCTACACACCTCCTTTTTAAACTTTGCCTCTTTCACCTTAAAGTTCTTCCCGCTAAACATTGGCATTCCAGGTGTCCCAAGCCGCTGAGAGGGTGCTCCCGACGCCGGGGCACCATCACCCGGCGAGAACAGCCTAGAACATCAGGCCCCGTAGCAGCGACTGCGGAGGCCTCAATAGGCCCGACTATGGGTGAACTGGGGATGGGACTGGACTTTGCTGCCTTCCCCCACAGTGGGAACCATTGTGGGGGGATGTTTTTATGTTTACTGTTAAATCTATGATGTTGTATCTTATCTTTATTTGAGTGCTGCATGGCAAATCAAATTTCACTACACCAATTGGTGTACGTGAAAATAAATGTCCTTTGTCCTTTGACCTTTGCATTTCTTTTCTGGAGAAAAAAAGTTCTGATTATCTAATGTATCTACTGTATGCCTCTCAAATGCCTCTAGATGTTCTTCTATCAGCTCCCACCTCGACCTCTGGCGTCCCAGAGAAACAATCCAAGTCTGTCCACCCACTCCTTATAGCTAATACTCTGTAATCCAGCACCCTCTCCATGGCCTCCTTACTAACCATATGCCTTCTTTTCCACACTCTCTCCATGTGTTGCCACTTGCAGGGAGCTATGGATTTGGACCCCAAGATCCCTCTGTCCGAGATGATTGTGGGTTTTATCATTAACTGTATACTATCCACTTACATTCAACCTCCTAAAGTGAACCATTTCACATTTGCTCGGATTAAACTCAGAGTGCCGTTTCTCCCCCATTTTTTGTAGCTAATATAATGTTTATATCCCGCTGTTTGTCAACCAGCAGGTCAGCCATGATCACAATGAATGGCGGTGCTGGCTTGAAGGGCCGAATGGCCTCCCCCTGCACCTATTTTCTAGGTAACCTTCCTCGCTCTCTGCAATTCTTCCTATTTTGGAGTTGTCTGCAAACTTACTAACCAAGCCACACACATTTATGTCCAAGTCATTTATATACATCACAAACAACAGAGGTCCCAATGCAGATCCCTGCAGAACTCCACTGGTCACTGACCTCCAGGCTGAATATTGTAACATTGTCCCTCCACCACACCCCCCTGCCTTTTCTAAGTTAGCCAGTTGTGAATCCAAATGATAAAGTCACCGTGAATCCCATGCATTTTAATCTTCCGGATCAACTTACCATGAGGGGCTTTATCAAATGTCTTACTAAAATCCATGAAGACAACATCTACAGTATCTACTGTATCCGATGCTCCTGTATAGCAGCGAGACCATGCGCAGAATGAGCGATCGTTTCGCTGAACATCATAGCTCAGTCCGCATTGGCCTATGACATCTCCTGGAATGGGAAAGGGATTTAACTCCTTTTCCCATTCCCACACTGACCTTTCCATCCTGGGCCTCCTCCACTGTCAAGAGCGAGGCCACACGCAAATTGGAGGAACAACACCTCATATTTTGCTCGGGTAGCTAATACATATACGACCCAGCGGTATGAACATTGATTTCTCTAATTTCAAGTAACCCCTGCACTCCCTCTCCCTCTGCCCCACCCCTCACCCTAGTCATCCTGCCAGTTTCACTGTTCGCATCCTTTCATCTTGTTGACACCTCTTCCCCAGCCAACAATGGGCCATTATGGGCTCCACCCTTCCTTGGGTCTGCTGCTGGCCCTAATTTGTTCTTTTGTTCTGTTTTTTCCTGAACTCCAGTTACCCCCCCCCCCCCCCAACCCCTCTACTTTCAATCTGAAGAAGGGTCCCGACCCAACACTTCACCCATCCTTTTTCTCCAGAGATGCTGCCTGACTCACTGAGGCACTCCAGCACTTTGTGTCTGTCCACTACTTTACACTCATTCTCTGCTGTATGGCCCTCGGATGCTGCGAATGTTTAGAATCGAGAATATATATACAGGGCCTGTATATCTGTACAGGGCTGAAGGGCCTGTTTCCATGCTGTATCTTTCAATCAATCCAATCAAACATCAAAATGAGAGCATAGACGGGGGTTTGGTTTAAAGTCTCACCTGAAGGTCGGGTTCCCTGACTGCAGAGCTTCCTGGAATACTGGATGGGTCTGCCTTCATTTCGTGGTTAATTCTTAAGGGTTGATCCAAACTACTGTTGCTGTATGTACAGAGTTTGTATGTTCTCCCGGAGATAGACAGGATAAGCTGGAGTCACTCAGCGGTGCAGGCAGCATCTCTGGAGAGAAGGAATGGGCGACGTTTCGGGTCGAGATCCTTCTTCAGACCCGTGACCGCGCGAGTTTTCTCCGGGTGCTCCAGTTTCTTCCCACACTGCAAAGACATGCAAGTTTGTAGGTTAATTAGCTTCGGTAAAAATTGTAAATTGTCCCTGGTGTGTAGGATAGGGACAATCCTATGTGCACGCGGTGACCGGCTGGTCGGCGAGGACGCGGTCTGTTCCTGCGTTCTCTCTCTAAACTCTAAAGGATAGCATGCAAAACAGAGCTTGTCCCTAGTATGGAGGTTAATTGGCTTCAGTAAACATTGTACATTGCACCTAGTGTGTAGGATAGTGCTAGTGTACATGTTGACCACTGGTCGGCATGGACTCGGGTGGGGGGGGGGGGGTAGGGAGGGTGGGGGGGGGGGGGGGGGGGGGGGGGGGATGAAGTACCTGCTTCCACGCTGTAACCGTAAAGCCTAAAGTGGGCGCAGGACCAGAACGTTCCCGACGCTCTCTGCACTTCATACTGATATCGTTATCCTGGCTCAGGTCTAGACAATCAAACATCATTCAAACGCGCTGGGAAGGGTGCAGAGCCAGAAGTGGAACTACAGTAAATAGTGCTTCACTCAGCATTACCAGCCTCTTGTTAACTTCTTTTGACTGAACTGAACTGTTCTGCTGACGCACTCAAGTCCAGTAGAGTTTTATTTTGGAAGTCGCTAATCCTTTGGCAATATTGTTTGAATCCCTCCTCTGCCTCTGCAGTCAGACATCACGTTTCATGATTCATATCAGTAATAACTTTGTCTTTAGGGTTTCTATTGTCCAGGGAAAACAATTAGGATTAGAGCAAGACTGATGATCAGGGATACACCAGGAGGAACGGGAGGAAAATTGAATACTGGAAGCTGATGCTCTGTGCATTGGGTCTGATGGGCAGCAGGGTGGCGCAGCGGTAGAGTTGCTGCCTTACAGCGCCAGAGACCCGGGTTTCATCCTGACTGTGAGGAGGGTGGACTTTCTCTCCGTGACCTGTGTCCCTCACACCAAGGGCAAACAGGTTTGTTGGCCAAATAGCTTGGTTAAATTGTAAATTGTCCCTAGTGTGTGTAGGATGGTGTTAGTGTGCGGGGATCGCAGGTTGGTGCGGACTCGGTAGGCCGAAGGGCCTGTTCCCACGGTGTATCTCTGAGCTAAACTAAAAAAGTACCTTGTGTGGAGATTACTGCAGTGGTTTAAATGCTGCGTAGGCCATGTCTGCATAACTTTATTACACACTGCTCCCTAATTCAAGAAGAAGTTATGCCATCTCCTCATGTGATCAAACTGACTACATGTTGCACACACGCCTTGGGTTCTGCTTCAAGAAGGTACATCTATCGTCAAGGATCCCCAGCATCTAGGCCGGGCCCTCTTCTCGCTGCTACTATCGGGAGGACGTACAGAAGCCTGAGGTTCAAGATGTTTAGTGGCTCAAGAACCAGGGTGGCACAATAGTGCAGCGATAGAGTTGCTGCCTCTCAGCGCCAGAGACCCGAGTTCAATCCTGACCACAGGTGCTGTCTGTGTGGAGTCTGCACGTTCTCTCTGTGACCGTGTGGGTTTTCCCCGGGCGCTCTGGTTTCCTCCCACAATCCAAAGATGCAAGTTAATTGGCTTCTGTAAATTGTCCCTCGTGTGTGGGATGGTGCTAGTGTTCGGGGTGATCAATGTTCGTTGCGGACTCGGTGGGCCAAACGGTGTGTCCTACAACGTTCAACTACAACGGTGGGTCCAGCGACTTTCCTACAACCATCAGCTTCTTGAGCCAACCTGCCCAATTCTAATTCTACCTCAGCAATGGGCCACCTCTTGTCCTAATATGCATTTGTTTATTTATATTTGTCTTTTACACTAATGCTTCGTTTTTTGCACAGTCTTGTCCCTTTTACAATCTTGCAAATCTTAAGTGTCATTTATGTACGTTATGGATATTTATGTTTAGTTTATAGATACAGCACGGAAACAGGCCCATCGGTCCGCCGAGACAGTGCCAACCAGCGATCCACATTCACCAACACTATCCTACACACTAGGGACAATTTATCATTTTACAGAAGCCAATTAACCTACAAACCTGTACGTCTTTGGAGTGTGGGGTGAAACCGAAGCACCCAGAGAACGTGCAAACACCGTGCAGACAGCACCCGTAGTCAGGATTGAACCCGGGTCTCTGGCGCTGCAAGGCAGCAACTCTACCGCTGCGCCACCGTGCTGTTCTTGGTCATCTGTGCAGGTCTCTGTGTCTGTGATGCGGCTGCCAGCAAAGCTCTCCTTGTACCTGTATCTCACCGTGCTAATACATGTGACAATAAACTCAGGCGGGAACATGAATGACCCATGTTGAAGAGGGAAAAGCAAGCACAGGGAGCCAGGCCAGAGATCAGTTTGCAGTGGGTGGTATTGCAGATAACGAAGATGATTGTCCAAAATGGCAGCAGGATCTGGATGGGTTGGGTCGGTGGGCTAAGGAATGGTTGATGGAGTTTAAGACAAAGAAGTGTGAAATGCTACATTTTGGGAAGTCTAACATGGGCAGGACCTACACAGTGAATGGTAAGGTTCCGGGGTGTGTTGTAGAGCAGAGGGATCTAGGGATGCAGGTACATAGTTCCTTGAAAGTGGCATCACAGGTATATAGGGTGATCAATAATGCTTTCGGCATATTGGCCTTCAACAGTCAGAGTATTGAGTATAGAAGTTGGGAGATCATCTTACAGTTGTACAAGAGGAAGGTGAGGCCACCTTTAGAGTACTGTTTGGTCACACTGTACAGGAAAGATGTTATTAAGTCGGAAAGGGTGCAGAGAAAATTTACAAGGATGTTGCCAGGACTTGAGGTCCTGAGCTATAGGGAGAGGTTGAGCAGGCTAGGACTTTATTCCTTGGAGCGCAGGAGAATGAGGGGTGATCTTATGGAGGTGCACAAAATTATGGGAATAGATTGCCCAGAGTAGGGGAATCAAGAACCGGAGGACATAGGTCTAAGGTGAGGGGGGGGCAAGATTTAATAGGAACCTGAGGGACAATTTATTTACGCAAAGGGTGGTAAGTATATGAAACGAGCTGCCGGAGGACTTTAGAGTTTCTCTGATGTCTAAAGTCTAAAGGGGTTAATGAGGCAGGTACTATCACAACATGTAAACCATTTGGACATGGATGGGATAGGTTTGGAGGGATATGGGCCAAACGCAGGCAGGTGGAACTAATGTAGATGGGCATGTTGACCGGTGTGGGCAAGTTGGCCCAAAGGGGCAGTTTCCACAAGATATGACACTATGTCTCTATCAGCTTTGGTCTCGAATGGCAGAACAAAGGTTCAAAGGTTCAAAGGTTCAAAGGTTCATTTATTGTCACATACACCAATTGGTGTAGTGAAATTCGAGTTGCCTTTGCAGCACACTAATAAGAATGCAACACAACATTAAAGAGGAATTTAACATAAAACATAAAACATCCCCCCAGCAATGGTTCCCACTGTGAGGGAAGACACAAAGTCCAGTCCCATCCCCTTGTCCACCCATAGTCGGGCCTACTGAGGCCTCCGCAGTCGCCTCTACGGGTCCCGAAGTTCCAGGCCCTTCTCGCCGGGTGATGGTGCTCCGGCATTGAGAGAACCCACTCAGCGGCTGGGCTGCCTGGAACAGCCACTTCCTTACTGGAGACCGTGGCTCCTGAAGCCAACAGGCCGGGCTGGACGGCTGGCGCTCCACACACCCGCAGCTCCGCGAGCACCAGCGCAACGACCCGGGCAGAGCACCGCCTGCTCCGCTCCGCGAGAGCGCTCTAGCGCTGCGCAGCCACCAAAGCCGAGGTTCTGGCCGGTCCCGTTAGGGAACGACGCTCCAGACCCCGATGATAGGTCACGAGGACGTGTTGAGATGCTGCTCGGAGGAAAGCCTGCCTCTCCGACTAGGTAGGGACTGAGAAATACAGTTTCCCCCTTCCCCCCCCCACCCCCCACATAAAAAGAATAACCTCCAAACAACACTTTTTAACGTACTAAAAATAAAAAAATAAAATGAAAGGACGGACAGCTGCAGGCGGGACAGCCATACCCAACTGGATGGCGCCCCCATTTTAGAAGATTTAGAATCATAGAAAACAGATTTAGAAACATGGCCTATAGATGCAGAAGTAGGCCATTGGGATCTTTGAGCCAGCACCGCCATTCAATATGATCAAGGCTGATCATCCAAAATCTTTCCCACCATGTTAAACACCCAGGTGCCACAGCACAGGCCTGGGATCCACCTCAGCTCGCTGCCAACATGGTGGTCCATCAGCAGTTGTCCCATCGTTGGAGACCCTCACTGATCTGCTGCCCCCACCAGCCCCTCTAAATATCAGGCCAGATGTTCCCGCTCCTCCACCCTGCCTGGTCCTCCCAGCCTGAATCTGGAAGTCAGACAGCCGAAGCATCAAGCATTGCCAGACCTGGATCACCGAACACACGGTGACATGGCGATAGAGTTGCTGCCAGAGACCCGGCTTCGATCCTGACTATGGGTGCTGTCTGTATGGAGTTTGTACATTCGCCCTGTGACCATGTGGGTTTTCTCCAGGTGCTCTGGTTTCCTCCCAAACTCCAGAGACATACAGTACAGGCATGTGGGTTAATTGTAAATTGCCCCTAGTGTGTAGGATGGTGCTACTGTACGGGAATTGCTGGTTGGCGCGGATTTGGTGGGTTAAAGGGCCTATTTCTTCGCTGTGTCCGCAAACGAAACTAAACTCTACCAAAACTAAAACACACAAAGCTGAAAACGACTGATAATTGTACTCGTGGCCAGGTTAATGGGAGGTCCGGTCACCCAGCTGGAGAAAAAAGATGGGTGTTGTTTCAGATCGGGATGTTGTTTCAGATCGGGATCCTTCTTCTAACTAGTTAGCGAGCAACAAAAGCTTTTCACTGTACCTCGGTACATGTAACAATAAACTAAACTCAACTAAACTGTCTGTGTGGAGTTTGCACATTCTCCATGTGACCACATGGGTTTCTCGCAGGTGCTCTGGTTCCTTCCCATATTCCAAGGACGCACAGGTTGGCTCGTTAACTGCTCTGTAAATCGCCCCAAGTGTGTAGGGCTAGTGTTAGAATCTGGAGCAGCTGATTAAAATGTGGGGTGAATAACAAATGGGATTAATATGGGATTAGTGTAAATACAGTCGGAGAGTAATAGCCAGTAGGGACTGACAGATACAGCACGGGAACAGCCTCCATGATTCCATGACTCCCTGGCCCAGTAATCACAGGAACAATTGTGTTGGGAAATAGAGTGTCATCAAACAAAATTGATCTGACGCCTTATACATCCTCGGGGCAATTCGAAGCAACTCACGGCTCAGGAGTTGTGTGGAAACTGCAGACATTTCCGATGGGTAAATGGTAGAAGCAGTGACATTATTGTACACAATGACATGATGCTACAAACAACTAAACAATCAGGCAGACAAAGTTCACGAGGGTTCAAGATCGGAGGATGGTTAATGGGAGCAGTGAAGAGGTGGTGCAAACATGTGCTGGGGGTAGGGGTCAGGATGGAGTGGGAGTGGGGCGGGGTGATGTGTGGAACAGAGGAGCAGGCTGGGGAGGGGAGACGTGAGTGGGATGCAGATTTAAGACATTGGAATCCATTGAGTGAAGCGTTGGATAACTCAGCGGGTCAGGCAGCTTCTCTGGAAAAAGTATGGGTGATGTTTCAGATCAGAGCACTTCGTCAGACTCTGAAGTAGGGACCCAACCAGGCATGTCACCCATCCTGTTTCTCCAGGGATGCTGCCTGATCTGCTGAGTTGAGGGCCTGTCCCACTTGGGCGTCCGTTCCGTGTCATTTACGCGACATCATGTATGCGTCACGGCGCACGAGTGGTGACGCGCACGTGATGCGCGCATGGTGCGTGGTGACGTAGGCCGTGACGCGCAGTCGATCGCGGCGCCCCAGGATTTTGGGATGTACAAAATCTTTGCGCGCCACCTGCATGACATGCAAATGACGCCCAAGTGGGACAGGACTTTACTCCAGAACTTTGTGTCCATCTTGGCCCAACTCACTGAACCAGCTGTATAAACCTATAAACTTATATAGCTGCATAAACCAGCATCTGCAGTTCCTTCCTACACATTTGTGTGAAGCTCATGTAGGTCCCATAAAGAGCTGGAACTCTGCCTGCCAAACACTGCCACACATCGTTTAGCTTTGTTGTGATGACGTTAATAGAGTCAGAGAGTCATACAGCGTGGAAACAGACCCTTCAGCCCAACTCGCCCGTATCGGCCCAACATGTCCAAGCTACAGTGCATGTTTAATCTAAAGCTAAATGTTTAGCTTTAGTTTACAATCCATTTCTTACTGCATTTATAAGATCATAAGATCGGATGGGGTGGCACAGTGGTAGAGTCATTGCCTTACAGCGCCAGAGACCCGGGTTTGGTCCTGACCACGGGTGCTGTCTGCACGGAGTTTGTGCGTTCTTCCCTGTGTCCAGCGTGAGTTTTCTCCGGGTGCCCCGGTTTCCTACCACGCTCCAAAATCGGGCAGGTAGCCCTATCTTCCCAATAGTGGAAAGCAAGTCACACTGGAGTACAATGAACTGCAGATGCTGGAATCTTGGAGCAACTCTGTGGATCAGGCAGCATCAGTGGAGAGAATGAATAGGCGACTTTTCAGGGTCAGGTCTCTTTCTTCAGACTGATTGTAAGGGGAGGTGGGAGAAAGCTGGAAAAGAGAGGTGAGGCCGGACACAAAGCCAGGTAAGTGATGGGTGAGTCTAGGAGATGGGGCGCTGTTTGGCATGTGGCTGGACAAAGGCTAGAGATGAGAAGGAGACAAAGTGGTGTCCATTAAGGAGAGGAGCGAAGTGAGATGTAAAGTCAGAGGGAGGGATATAGGTGGAAAGCGACAGGGTGGGACGTGGAGAAAGATAAAGGGGCTGTCCCACTTGGGAGACCTAATTGGCGAATT
Source organism: Okamejei kenojei (assembly GCA_035221665.1). Lineage (NCBI taxonomy): Eukaryota > Metazoa > Chordata > Chondrichthyes > Rajiformes > Rajidae > Okamejei > Okamejei kenojei. The sequence goes on from CM069143.1 coordinate 36,203,721, forward strand.
TAGAAGAGTTTGAAAAAATGACATGTTGAAGACCTCCTTCGATTATGTAGAAGACCTCCTTCGACTAGCTATGACTAGCTACGACTAACTTCGGGAAAATTGGACACAGGATAGTGGAGAGTGAAGACGACTTCCTTCGACTGCCCTTTGACTATGATGAAGACTACCTACGACTACCTTCGACTACCCTCGATTACCTACGACTAACATGCCGACCTACTACGACCTACTACGACCAAACCTACAAGTAAAAAAAGTTTCGATTTTTTCCATGGCGACCTTTTTTTACTCGCGGGCATTTTTTAACACATTGAAAAAAACCGCTGTGACCTAGCTGAGGCCTCGAGTACGCAGAGACCACTCCCGAGCATGAAGGAGAGTTACGAAGACCATGCTGCGAGTATGAGTCGAGGGCAAACTCGCCGGAACTCGCGGATGAGGTCGCCCAAGTGGGACAGGCCCTTAATGGGTGTGAACCGGGTAGATGGACACAGGAAGGAGAGACGATGGGGGGGTTATTACTAAAAACTGAACAATTCAGTGTTCATACTGTTGGGTTGTAAGCTACTCCAGCGGAATATGAGGTGCTGTTCCTCCAGTTTGCGAGTGGCCTCACTCTGGCAATGGAGGAGGCCCACAACGGCAATGGAAAAGGGAGTTAAAATGGTTCGCAACCGGGAAATCCAGCAGGTCTTGTCAGATCTTTTGCATGATTGGGAAAATAGTGGAGTGACTGCGTTAAATCTGTGTGGGACGTTCCTCTGAAGGCCAGAATTTAATTGCCCCTTGAACTGTGTGGCTTTACAGGTCAGTTCACAAGTCAGTGAAGAGTCAGACATTTGGCTGTTGGGCCCGGATCGTGTAGAGGTCAAACATGGACGATTCTCTTCACTGAGGGGCTGAGCTACAGTAAATAGCTTTTACAATCATTGTTCAAGGATCACCATTAACAGTACCAATACTTAATTCCACACTCATCTCTTTAACTGAGGTTAAATTCCTCAGCTGCTTACAGTGGGGGTTGAAATATCTCTAAACTGTTAGATCTGAATCACTCGTCTGAGCACATAAACATGTTCTGATAAAATCATAAAACTAAAAGCAATCAAAAGGAAAATTGGGTAAGGTAGATGGCAGATGGCCGATTCGATAAGACGAAAACTGGATCTAACCAAGCCGTTGTGAATACAGCTGAATACTGCTCTGTGTGACAGGCTGTATTCATGTCTTACATTCACCGCTGATACCTACAGAGGATGTCAGATAGGATTGTTCACTAGTAGGATGCAGGGAAAGAGGTTCCAACAGTCAGCCAAATCTAACCCGTCCTCAATGTGTGGAGGTGAAATTTCAGATCAGGACCCTTCCTCAAGGCCCTGTCCCACTTTCCCAAGTTATTCACGAACTCTCCCGAGATTTCCCCTTGATTCGAACTCGGGGAATGTCGGGTAATGTCGGTAGCGAGCCCGTAGGAGCCCGTAGATGTTTCGTAGCGGCTCGTAATGCCAGCTGTAGGAACTCGGGGCATCAGGTAAGTCGGGACGTTTTTTTCAACGTTGAAAAATGTCCACGAGTAAAACTATAGCCCCGAGTACCTACGAACGGCTATCACCGTAATTCTCCGAGTTCGAATCAAGGGGAAAACTCGGGAGAGTTCGTGAGTAACTCGGGAAAGTGGGACAGGGCCTTCAGTCTGAAGAAGACACCCACCCAACACGTCACCTCTCCCTGTTCTTCAGCGCGGCACGGTGGCGCAGCGGTAGAGTAACTGACTTACAGCGCCAGAAACCAAAGGTTCAATCCTGACTACAGGTGCTGTCTGTACGGAGTTTGTTACGTTCTCCCCGTGACCACGTGGGTTTTCTCCGGCTGCTCCAGTTTCCTCCCACACTCCAAAGACATATAGGTTTGTAGGTCATTTGGCTTTGGTAAAAATTGTAAATTGTCCCTGGTGTGTTGGATAGTGCTGGTGTAAGGGGTGACCGCTGGTTGGTGTGGACTCAGTGGGCTGAAGGACCTGTTTCCATGCTGTATCTCTAAACTAAACTAGATTGCAAGGCACTTGGGGGAGGGGGTGGGGGGGATCAAAGGAATGGGATTGACTAGAAAGATTTTACAAGTGGGCCGAATGGTGTCTGTGTTCTACTGTTGTACCTGAGGTCAGTAGCTCTCAGGAGAGGGACTGGGTGCATGAATAGCAGCCATGACCTGGAAAGAAGGAGTGAGGAGAGCGCAGAGTAAAGAGGTTGAGATGAGGGGGCGTCCTAACAATCCCTCGCACGTTGACACGATGCCCAAAACAATCCTTGAGATCTGCTGGATTTAACAATATCTCAGAGGGAGCGTCTTCACCCCCTGACACGTTGTGGAATAGAGCGCCACCCGGTGGAGCGAGGTGGTGGTCCAGACTCGATCGGAACATTAAAAGATGGCAGGTTCCTCATTCAGGAGGAAGGCCAGTAATAAGGACAACATGTAACAAGGGTAACAGGGAGGGAGGCTGAAGTGCCCTCTCCCTGCCCGGTTCTGTGTGTGAGGCCAAACGACAGAGCAAACTGCATGAGCTGAAGAGCCTTTCACTGTTCCTGTTGTGTTTTTTAAAATATAATTAATATGCCACGCCATCAGTTCATGTTTATAAAATGACCTGACCTCTGTTGCTAATTCTATAGGCAGAGTCCTGGTGCTGGATCTCAGCTTATCCTTGGGCACATTTAGTTTCTGGGTGCTGATTTAATGAGAGCGGGCTGTATTTAAAGGGGCATTAGCACATCCGCAAGTGCAAGGAGCACAATGGATAATTAGTGACACAAGACGTTACTGGGTCAGCAATATGAAAACAGCACTCTGAAACTTTACGCCTCAGCACATCTAGTGACTGATCCCAAACCGACTCTGCCATGGCAACCACTGTATCATTGGCCTCTGCAGCAGATGACTGCCTCGGGAATGAAGCGTAACAGTAAACTCCCCGTTGGTGAAGATGCAACACTCTGAATACGTTGCCACACAACAATGTTCCCCTAATTGCGCTGTACAAACAGGTTCAGTGCCGATAGCTGCCTGACCCTTGGGCCTCAGGATGTGAGTGTGCTCAGTACCACCGCCCGCTGGTACCCACCAGTATTGCAGGCTGGGTAACCGGCAAGAAGCAGAGAAGGGCAGCAATTTACAGAGGCCAATTAACCGACAAACCCAGGATCAACACAAAAAGCTGGAGTAGCTCAGCGGGACCGGCAGCATCGCTGGAGAGAAGGAATGGGTGACGTTTCGGGTCGAGACCCTACAAACCCACACATATTTGGGATGCGGGCGATAGCCAGAACATCCAGAGAAAGTCCACGCGGTCACAGGGAGAATGTGCAAACTCCACACAAACAGCGCCAGGGGTCAGAATCGAACCAGGGTCTCTGGCGCTGTGAGGTAGCAGCTCTACTGTGCAGCACGATCTTCCTATGTATCAATAGACCAGCGTGTTTAAACACTTCCTCGTGTCGAGGTACCCTAAAAATTACATTTAAGCAAGTTTCTTATGTCCTACAAGGGCAGCACAGTGGCTTAGCGGGTAGAGTTGCTGCTTTACAGCGCCAGGGACCCGGGTTCAAAGCCTAACTACGGGTGCGGTCTGCACGGAGTTTGTGTGTTCTCCCTATGTCTGCGTGGGTTTTCTCCGGGTGCTCCAGTTTCCTCCCACACTCCAAGGACGTACAGGTTTGTAGATTAAATGGCTTTGGTAAAATTGTAAATTGGCCCGAGTTTGTAGGATAGTGCTGGAGTACGGGAGTGATTGCTGGTCGGCCTGGACTTGGTGGGCCGAAGGGCCTGTTCCTGCGCTGTATCTCTAAATTGAATGTAAATTAAAACTAAATACCGACGATATAGCCTGTCCTGCAACCTTGCGAAGGCAGGACTAGCAATGAGAGAGTTCAGAAGAGTTCAGGGGGGACCCTCTTGTGCCCTGGGCTTTACAGTCCTAGACAGGTGAAGACCATAAACGTTATTGCCGAGTGGAATATCTCACAAGGTACAACATTTCCTCAAAACCTAACATTAATTTCATGCCTGTGCAGCACACTTGAAGAAGTGTCACACTGGGTGGCACAGTGGCGCAGCGGTAGAGTTGCTGCCAAACAGCGTCAGAGACCAGGGTTCGATCCTGACTGCAGCTGCTGTCGGTAGGAAGTTTGTACGTTCTCCTTGTGATGGCGTGGGTTTTCTCCGGGTGCTCCGGTTTCCTCCCAAACTCCGAAGCCGTGCAGATCTGTAGGTTGAAGTAACTCCGCGGGACGGGCAGCATCTCCGGAGAGAAGGAATGGGTGACGTTTTCGGGTCGAGACCCAAAAGATTGACCCGAAACGTCACCCATTCCTTCTCTCCGGACACGCTGCCCGTCCCGCTGAGTTACTCCAGCATTTAGTGTCTACCTTCGATTTAAACCAGCATCTGCTGTTCTTTCCTACAGATATGAACGTTAATTGGCTTCTGTAAATTGTCCCTAGTGTGTAGGGCAGAACTAGTGTACGGATCATCATCAGTCGGCGCAGAATAGCCTGTTTCCACGCTTTATCTTTAAAATGTTCCCTTGTGCAGCTGCATGTAAGAATTTCATTGCTCTTTTTTGGGACATTTGACAAGAAAACATTCTTGACTTGCTTCTTGAGCTAAATTAAACTAAGCTCACTGCTTTCGCAATCCTCTGAACATGCAACAAGTTAACTCTCAGGGCCTGCTGAGCATGTTTATAGCGATATCAAAACAATTTTGGGGAGTTATCGGCAACTGAAGTTACTTTGGGAAATTGTTGCCTGACCATTAATTTTGTGAATGACACAACCTTACCAGGGAATGGGGGCCTGTGCAGGTTGCAGGGTCCCACAGTACCTCCTGTCTAATGCAAGAGCGAAGATAGACACAAAGTGCTGGAGTATCGCAGCGGGTCAGGCAGCATCTCTGGAGAAAAAGGATGGGTGACGTTTCGGGTTGGGGACCCTTCCTCAGACTGCAATTACTCCAGCACTTTGTGTCTATCTTTGGTATAAACCTTTGTTTCTACATTGGGGCAAGCACGGGGTGGAAGATTGCAACCTTCACGTGGTCCGCCCTGTTTAGACTAATGCAATCAACTCGACGTGCACAAACGGAAGATCAAATAGAACAAGTTGTCCAACAACTTTAGGCTGCGCACGCCACACGACAGAAGACGAAGGAGAGCAAGCACTCTCTGCTCTTCTTACCAGAGAGTAAACATTGCTGGGAGAGGTGAAGACAGGTGCTGTCCTTCAAAGGGACCATCTGTCAGTGGTGTATTGTGTCTAGCCCCCCACCACAGCTCAAAGGCAAACTTGTCCAACCAGCAGTGTAGGAAGGAACTGCAGATGCTGGTTTATGCCGAAGATAGACTCAAAGTGCTGGAGTAACTCAGCATCTCTGGAGAACAATCGAAGGAAGGAATAGATGGCGTTTTGGGTCGAGACCCTTCTTCAGACTGAACCTTCTTTGGACCGAAGAAGGGTCTCGACCCGAAACTTTATCTGTTCCTTTTCACCAGAGATGCTGCCTGACCCGCTGAGTTGCTCCAGCACTTTGTGTGTATCTTTGCCCAAACAGCTGAATCTGCAAGAAGGGGAGGCCAGGTTTGCAACAACCTATTTCTGCATGAGTACACAGGGAATCGCAGTTCAAAAACCAGCGACATATTGTGCGGTGCAGGTGTTAGGATATCACTGAGTCAGCAGCCTTACAGAGCGCAGAGAGGGACTTCTCCACAACACCTCCTCAACACACAACTACTCAGAGCAATTTCTCACAGGGAAAGCTTAAGGGGTTGCAAAATGGATGAGACAAGCGGCTGGGCACGGTGCAAATAAATCGTCACTAGTTTACTTTACAATCATACCATATTTCCCACTCACTCCCTTCAACCTGAAAATGTATAATTATACAAATCAGTGCGAGGCTTGGCTTCCCATCTCTCCATGTGGGCTAACGTTATAAAGTTAAGGGCCTGTCCCACTTTCACAACCTAATTCACGACCTTTGCCGAGTTTGCCCTTGACATACTCGCAGCAGGATCGTCACGAGGTCGTAGGAGGTCGTAGGAGGACGTAAGGTCGTGGCAGGCCGTGATGCTAGTGGTAGCTACTCGGGGCATCAAGTAGGTCGGGGCGTTTTTTCAACATGATTAAAAAAGCCCACGAGTTAAAAAGGTTGTGATTAAGGTTGTGTAAGTGGGACAGGCCCTTTACCTCTGCCCACAAACGACACACCTTCTAATAAAGGACTTCCAGGCCGACAAGAAAGTTTGATTATGCTAGAAAAACAAGCACTTATTTAGTTTCTTTCTAAACCCCTGTTCAGCTGGTGAAAGATAAACTCTCCGATCAGCCATGAGGTACAGAAGTGTGAAAACGCACACCTCCAGATTCAGGGACAGTTTCTTCCCAGCTGTTATCAGGCAACTGAACCATCCTATCGCCAACTAGAGAGTAATCCTGATCTCCCATCGTCCTCATTGGAGACCTTCGGACTACCTTTAATCAGACTTTACTGGACTTGGCCTTGCACTATACGTTAGTCCCTCTATCGTGCATCTGTACACTGTGGGCAACTCAATTGTAATCATGTACCGTCTTTCCGCTGACTGTACAGCACACAACAAAAAACTTTTAATTGTGACAGTAAACCAAACTAATATAATAACTCAGTTCCTCCCTCCACAGATGCTGACTGACCTGCCGAGTGTTCCAATCATTTCTGTTGCTATCTCCCCCCCCCCCCCCCCCCCACTACATCTCTGGAGGGGGACAGATCCATGGAGGCCTGTTTCAAAGGTACTGAGCCACAACTGTAGACACACACACACACACGCAATCGCACACACGCACGCACAAACACACACGCAATCACACACACAAACACACATGCAATCACACACACACATGCGCACACGAAGACAACATATACACACAAACACACACGCAATCGCACACACACACGCGCACACGAAGACACGCACATACACACAAACACACACGCAATCGCACACACACATGCGCACACGAAGACACATATATACACATAAACACACACGCAATCGCACACACGCACGCGCACACGAAGACACGCACATACACACAAACACACACGCAATCGCACACACGCACACGCACAGGAAGACACGCACATACACACAAACACACACGCAATCGCACACACGCACACGCACAGGTAGACACGCACATACACACAAACACACACGCAATCGCACACACGCACACGCACAGGAAGACACGCACATACACAGCTGTAACACTAACCTTTGTCACAAAGTCATCCAACACAGGAACAAGCCCTTCAGCCCATTAAGTCCACACTGATAATCAAACGTCCATTTAAATAATCCCTATTTTATTCTCTCCATATTCCCATCTCCAGACTCTATCACGCCTCGACAGTAGGTGCAATTTACACTGGTTGATTAACCTACAACACCCCCCCCCCCCCCCCCCACCCCCCCCCCCCCCCCCACACTGCAATCAGTATGAAGAAAGGCCCCACTCCGAAAGTTTGTTTGTCCATTCCTTCCCCCGGGTCACACAGTGAGGAAACAGGCTCTTCGGCTCAACTTACCCACACCGACTAACCTGCCCCATCTAGACTAGTCCCACTTGCCTGTGTTTGGCCCATATTCCTCTAAACCTGTCCTATCCGTGTACCTGTCAAAATGTTTCTTAAACGTTGCAATAGTACCTGCCTCAACTACCTCCTCCGGCAGCTCGTTCCATACACCCACCGCCCATTGTGTAAAAAACGTTAACCCCCAGATTCCTATTAAATCTTTCACCCCTCACCTTACACCTATGTCCTCTGGTTCTCGATTTCCCCAACTCTGGGCACGAGACTCTGTGCATCTACCCAATCTATTCCTCTAGTGATTTTTTACACTTCTATAAGATCACCCCCTCATCCTCCTGTAAGCGCTCAAAGTAATAGAGTCCCGGCCCGTTCAACCTCTCCCTGGAGTTCAGGTCCTTGAGTCCTGGCAACATCCTGGAGTTGTCCTGGCAAGCAGCAACAAGCCCTCCAGCAGGCCACGGGTCCCCCGCCCTGGACTCTGGAGACGGCCCCGGGCCACTGGCAGGGGGGTGGGGGGGCTGCCGAGAACAAAGGGGGGGGGGGACACAATGCCACGTGCGGCGGCAGGCAGTACATGGGACTGCTGAGTGAACAACCCCTGAGTAACCTTGTCAACGGCAAAATGTGGCAACACTTGAGTACTGTCTCGGTGAGGTCTGCTTTATGATAGTACCGTGGTGTAGAAACATAGAAACATAGAAACATAGAAGATAAGTGCAGGAGTAGGCCATTCGGCCCTTCAAGCCTGCACCGCCATTCAATATAATCATGGTTGATCATCCAACTCAGTATCCTGCACCTGCCTTCTCTCCATACCCCCTGATCCCTTTAGCCACAAGGGCCACATCTAACTCCCTCTTAAATATAGCCAATGAACTGTCCTCAACTACTTTCTGTGGCAGAGAATTCCACAGACTCACCACTCTCTGTGTGAAAAAAAAATTCTCATCTCGGTCCTAAAAGACTTCCCCCTTATCCTCAAACTGTGACCCCTTGTTCTGGACTTCCCCAACATCGGGAACAATCTTGCATCTTGTCCAACCCCTTAAGAATTTTGTAAGTTTCTATTTTTTGTACGATCCCCCCTCAATCTTCTAAATTCCAGCGTGTGCAAGCCGAGTCCATCCAGTCTTTCTTCATATGAAAGTCCTGCCATCCCAGGAATCAGTCTGGTGAACCTTCTCTGTAGTCCCTCTATGGCAAGAATGTCTTTCCTCCAATTAGGAGACCAAAACTGTACGCAATACTCCAGGTGTGGTCTCACCAAGGCCCTGTACAACTGCAGTAGAACCTCCCTGCTCCTATACTCAAATCCTTTTGCTATGAATGCTAACATACCATTCGCTTTCTTCACTGCCTGCTGCACCTGCATGCCTACTTTCAATGACTGGTGTACCATGACACCCAGGTCTCGTTGCATCTCCCCTTTTCCTAATCGGCCGCCATTCAGATAATAGTGTACTTTCCTGTTCTTGCCACCAAAGTGGATAACCTCACATTTATCCACATTATACTGCATCTGCCATGCATTTGCCCACTCACCCAAGTCACCTTGCAGCCTCCTAGCATCCTCCTCACAGCTAACACTGCCCCCCAGCTTTGTGTAATCCGCAAACCTGGAGATGTTGCATTCAATTCCCCCGTCAAAATCATTAATATATATTGTAAAAAGCTGTGGTCCCAGCACTGAGCCTTGCGGTACCCCACTAGTCACTGCCTGCCATTCTGAAAAGGACCCGTTTACTCCTACTCTTTGCTTCCTGTCTGCCAGCCAGTTCTCTATCCACATCAATACTGAACCCCCAATACCGTGTGCTTTAAGTTTGCACACTAATCTCTTATGTGGGACCTTGTCGAAAGCCTTCTGAAAGTCCAGATATAACACATCCACTGGTTCTCCCTTATCCACTCTACTAGTTACATCCTCGAAAAATTCTACAACATTCGTCAGACATGATTTACCTTTCATAAATCCATGCTGACTTTGTCCAATGATTTCACCACTTTCCAAAGTGTACAAAAGGTGTACAAAGGTATACAAAACAAAGCATTTTCTGCCTGACCTGATGAGTTACTCCAGCACTTTTCATTCAAGATTCCAGCACATGCAGTTCCTTATATATCCTGGAATTACGGCTGACGTTGTGCAGTGCTCTTTTTATGACGTGTCCAGTTCATGATCAATTTTAGGTATTGTATCCAATACCATCCATCCAGAGTGCACGGATCGGTATTCCAGCCTCCACACTGCCCCTAGACTGGAGCCCATATCCATCTTTTAATTTGTAGGAAAGAACTGCTGGTTTAAATCGAAGGTAGACACAAAATGCTGGAGTAACTAAGCGGGCCAGGCAGCATCTCTGGAGAGAAGGAATGGGTGACGTTTCGGATTGAGATCCATCTTGAGTCTGAAGAAGGGTCTCGCCCAAAACATCACACATTCCTTCTCTCCAGAGATGCTGCCTGTCCCACTGAGTTACTCCAGCAATTTATGTCCGCCTTCCATCTTTTCATTGCAACTGGATTGAATTCTACTCGCACTTTCCATGTCCAAATTTCCAACTCCATCCCAATTTACATCCCTGTTCGTCTGTAAAATAACAGCCCATGCCTTTTCCTTTCCAAGTTCCACTCAGTCATTGACCCTGCCAGTAGAACTGCCGCTACCTGCAGTTCCAGGCAATGTCTAAATAGGGGATTGGCAGCAGAAGAGGATTAAATTCATGGCAACAATCTGGAGATTCCCTTCCTCTCACTTGCTCACCTCATGATTGTTCTGCATATCAGTATAAGAATACCTTTTAAATGTACCATGTGGTCTTACTTTGACTCATCACTATACCAGCCATAGCTGTTAGTCGATAGTGTATTGTCTTTGATTAAAGGCCGGCACGGTGGCGCAGCGGTAGAGTTGCTGCCTTATATCGCGTTCAGCGTCAGAGACCCGGGTTCGATCCCGATTACGGGTGCTGTCTGTACAGAGTTTGTACGTTCTTCTCGTGACTTGCGTGGGTTTACTCCGAGATATCCGGTTTCCTCCCACCATCCAAAGGTTTGTAGGTTAATTGGCTTTCTATAAATATAAATTTTCCCTCGTGTGTTTGTAGGATAGTGTTAATGTGCAGGGATCGCTGGTCAGAGTAGACTCGGTGGGCCAAATGGCCTGTTTCTGTGCTATATCTCTAAACCAAACTAAAGGATGGTAGTTTCATATTAAGTAGGTTAAGTATGAGGTGTTGAGACTTGAAATACATTATGAAATTATAAACCAGTGTTCCCTGTGTGGATCCTGCTAGGCAGTGGTGTCAGTAATCTCTAGAGATAGGGGCGGCATGGTGGCGCGGCTGGTAGAACTGCTGTCCCACAGCGCCAGAGACCCGGGTTCGATCCTGACTATGGGTGCTGTCTGCACGGAGTTTGTACGTTCTCCCTGTGACCACGTGGGTTTTCTCCGGGTGCTCCGGTTTCCTCCCACATTCCAAAATAAAAGACATGCATGTTCGGCGCCAAATATACAGACTTAAACAAAAACTACATAGACCTGGGGGCTTTCTTTTTTTACTTTGCACTACTATTGTCTTTTTGTCTGTTTTTTAATGTATACTGATCTTTTTGTTGTTGTTTATTTAGGGTTTTAGAGAATTATATGTTTACATATATGTTGTACTGCTGCAAGTAAGAATTTCATTCTTCCATTTCGGGACATTATGGCAATAAAACTCTTGAAATGCCCTTGATATCAGGATAATTGCTCAACTTCCCCAGGGTATACAGTCTTCAATACTGTGTTACATCTGCTGCTTTTAAATTCTCGAGACCTGCCCAGATCAAAAACAGACCAATTCAGGCATGGGGCAGCAGAGACGAGAGGACCAGTGGCCTAAATATTGTTTTACTTGCCCCTAATCTAGGAACATTCATGTTCTTGATTGGTTCAGCCTGTGAAGGTCAAACCATTGATGTTAGCATGTAGGATTCATTTGGGCTGGCACTTCCTGTTCAAGTTTACAGGCTGCAGTTGTGCTAAGTGTATGTGTGTGTGTGGGGGAGAGAGAGAGGGAAAAATATAGAGCGAGAGAGGGAGAGAGGAGAGAGAGAGAGGGAGGGAGGGAGAGAGAAAGGGAGGGGGAGGGAGTGAGAGAGTGAGGGAGAGGGAGAGAGCGTATAGATTGTGTACTAATGTTCGTTGGACTGAGGTTGTGCTGTTCAGAGCAGGTCTCGCTGCACCCAAACCCGTGTACCTTGAGAAAGAGCAGCCAGCAACTACTCTAAAGATTTTTCTTTTTCACTTTACATTCCTGTTGTGAATGGTCTTAACTTAATGTATTTGTGGCCTGCACATAGTGTTTCACCAAGATTCCCCCTTCTTGTGTAGTGGGTGAGCATTTTACAGCTGCAAAACTGTATAAATCCTTTTCTTATTGTATTATGAATGTGTAATTTAATCGTAATTGTATTTTGTGGGCAGTGCTGCAAGTGCGTTAAACTTTATGGATTTGAAGTGTATGGTTATTGCTGTGCTTTTCTTTGCAAGGGAGTGGTCCCCACCTCCCATCTACCTCATTAGAGACTGAACGATCTTTAATCGGATTTTACAGGACATCAATGTTATATCTTGCACTGTGCAGTATGGACGGTTTAATTGTATTCATGTCCAGTCTTTTCGCTAACTGGAAAGCATGCAGACAAAAGCTTGTCACTGTACCTCAGTACACGTGACGATAATAAACTAAACATCCTCGTGAATCACCTCGATACTGCCTCCAGTACAAATACGTCCTTACAAGAATGTGATCAGAACTGCACACAATTTTCCAAGTGCAATCCAACCAATGTTTTGTAACATAGCGACATAAAGGGCCTGTCCCACTTGGGCGTCATTTGCGCGAGATCATTTACGCGTCACGACGCGCGGTGACGTAGGCAGTGACGCTCACGCCACCTGCGTGAGGCGCAAATGACACCCAAGTGGGAGAGGTCCTTTACATCCCAATTTTTATATTCTATGCACTGACTGATGAAGACAAGTCTTAGATAGATACAAAAAGCTGGATTAACTCAGCGGGACAGGCAGCATCTCTTCTTCAGACCTAACCCTATCCATGTACAGACTGAAGAAGGGTCTCGACCCGAAACGTCACCCATTCCTTCTCTCCACAGATGCTGCCTGTCCCGCTGAGTTACAGCAGCTTTTTGTGTCTGTCTCCAGTTTAAACCAGCATCTGCAGTTCCTTCCTACACATGTCATAAGCCTTCTTCACCACCCTACCAATGCTGCCACTTTCAGTGAACTATGACATTGGACCTCCAAGATCATCAACATTCCTTCACGCCCTCCCATTTATTGCACAAGCCCTCTCCCTATCACAGCACCAGAGCCCCAGGTTCCACCCATACCTCGGCCACTGTCTGTGTGGAGTTTGCACATTCTCCCTGTGACTGCATGGGTTTCCTCCGGGTGCTCCGGTTTCCTCCCACATCCCTATGACGTGCAGGTTTGTAGGTTAAGTGGCCCTCTGTAAAATTGCCCCTAGTGTGTCGGGAGTGGATGAGAATGTGGGATAACATAGAACAAGTGTGAACAGATGATTGCTGGTCAGTGTGGACTTGTTGGGCCGAAGGGCCTGTTTTCATGTTCTATCTCTGAACAAAGTTAAATTCCATATCTTTTTGTTTGCAGACTCGGATCGGAAGTAGGTTTGCTTGAGCCACCCCCTGGTCTTGGGAGGGGTTAACGGGCTCCAATGAGGGTGGGCTGTCTCTCCTTCCGCCAGCCCTACGCTGGTCTCATCCTGAACAGCGTGAAGACGGTGGAGACTCGCTGGAGGCCTCTGCTGGCAGAGCTGCACCACTGCACCCTGGCTATCCACGTCGCTTACAAGGACTGGGAAGGCTCGGATTGGAAAGACATCCTCACTCACACAGTGGGGATGACCCAGCACCAGATACAGACCTTGGTGCAAGAGGGGGAGCGGTTCGGCAGAGGAGTAATTGTCGGTAAGGAAGGGGGTTCATTTTTAATGGAGCCACAAGAGACGAGGATGTGGCCAGGGCTCGAGGACCTGAGCAGGGTGCGACTCTATTCCTTGGAATGCAGGAGGATGAGGGTTGATCTTATATTGATGTACAAAATCATGAGGGAAATAGATGTGGTGAATGCACTCCCTGTTATCCAGCGTAGAGGAGTCACGGGACAGGTTTAAGGTGAGAGGGGAAAGATTGAAGAGCTACATTTTCACTCAGATGGTGGTGGGTATAAGTTCATAAGTGATGGGAGCAGAATTAGACCATTCGGCCCATCATGTCTGCTCCGCCATTCTATCATGGCTGATCTATCTCTCCGTCCTGACCCCATTCTCCTGCCTTCTCCCCATAAACTCTGACACCCCCGGTATATGGAACAAGCTGCCAGAGAAGGTAGTCGGGACAGGTACTATAACAGCATTTAAGACACTTGGACAGGTACATGGATCGGAAAGGTTCAGAGGCAAATGGGATTGGCTTAGATGGGGCATCTTGGTTTGCATGGACGAACTGGGCTGAAGGGCTTGTTTCCGTGCTGCGTGACATTAGATACCAGAATAGAAGATAGAGAACATCACCAGAACAGGCCCTTTGCCCCACAATGTCTGCGCTGGACATGATGTCAAGATAAACTAATCTCATCTGCCTGCTCATGATCCATCTCCCTCTGTTCCCCACAAATCCATGTGCTATCGAAAGTCTTGAGCAAAAAAAACAAACTGCTGGGGGAACTCAGTGAGACAGGCAGCAGCTGGGGAGGGAGGGAGGGAGGGAGGGAGTTGGACAGACAACGTTTCGGGGAGTCTAAACATCTCTTCCCCAGAGACACTGCTTGACCCGCAGAGTTCCTCCAGAAGTTTGTTTTTTGTTTGAGTCATTTTTAGTATTTATTTGAGACACATTTAAACCCAGGAATTATGTAGCAGTCTCAAATGGGCTTTTAGTAATCTTTTGCACTGGCCCTCTGGCTAAGGTCCAAGGAGATGGTAAAGAAGTCCACACAAACCAGTTGTATCACTCACCAAAAAACATAAAGCAGCCTGTGGCTTCAATTAAAGTGAGACATCATCACAGGAGGATGAGGGGTGATCTTATAGAGGTGTACAAAATCATGAGAGGAATAGATCAGGTAAACGCACAGAGTCCCTTGCCCAGAGTAGGGGAATCAAGAACCAGAGGACATGGGTTTAAAGGTCAGGGGGAAATAATTAATAGGGACTGGAGGGGCAACTTTTTCACACAAAAGGTGATGGGTGTATGGGGGAGGTAGTTGAGTCTGGTACTATCGCATTGTTTCAGAAACATGTGGACAGATATATGGATAGGACAGGTTTAGTTTAGTTTAGAGATACAGCATGGAAACAAGCCCTTTGGCCCACCGAGTCTGCGCCAACCAGCGACCCCAACACACTAGCACTATCCGATACACACTAGGGACAATTCACAATTTTACCAAAACCAATTAACCTACAAATCTGAACGTCTTTGGAGTGTGGGAGGAAACTAGAGCGGGCAGGGAAAACCCACGCAGATCGCGGGGAGAACGTACAAACTCTATACAGACAGCACCCATACAGAGATGCCAACCCTAAATTTAGTTCACAGTAACATTCAACCCATTTGTCCGTAACAAATGGGGGTAAATGCATTTCTCTCAGTAACATACTACTCACTTGGGGTTGTTGCCGGCGGCTATGCGCCTGCGCACTGGTGCAGATCAGCGGGCTGCCGGCGGGCGGGTGCGGCACATGCGCACTTGGCAAGGTTGCCGGCGGGTCTGCGCCTGTGCACTGGGTGGGGGTGGGGGTGGGGGGGAGGCCCGGTGATGGGGCTGCCGCGAGCGGCCGGCTGGCGGCAAGAAACGTCGCCGTGTCGCTGATCGCGCGGGCCGGCGCCGCCCGGGCTCTGGGCCGGGCGTGGCTGCGAGCTGCCGGGCTGGCAAACCGGGGGCACATGGCGCCGGCGTTCACCACGGGAGGAACACCGGCGCGGCGGTGTTCCGTAACAACAGGTTTGGCTGCCGGAACACCGTAATATGGTTATTTCGCCGGGACAAAATACGGCGAATCCGGGACACTTGGCACCTCTGCCCATGGTCAAGATTGAACCCGCGTCTCCAGCGCTTTGAGGCAGCAACTTTACCACTGCGCCACTGTGCCGATTTTGAGGGATAAGGGCCAAACGCAGGCGGGTGAGACTAGTGCAGATGGAACATGTTGGTCGGTGGGGCAAGTTAGGCCAAAGGGCCTGTTTC
The DNA here is from genome assembly GCA_035221665.1 of Okamejei kenojei. Taxonomy (NCBI): domain Eukaryota; kingdom Metazoa; phylum Chordata; class Chondrichthyes; order Rajiformes; family Rajidae; genus Okamejei; species Okamejei kenojei. The sequence continues at coordinate 36,219,634 of CM069143.1, forward strand.
CACACTGTATAACTCCATCACTCTATGACATACTGCTGTGTTGATAAGTACAATCAAAGTTTCAATACAATTTAACAACTGCTGTCATTTGCTCATTTTCTCAACTGCTTCTCAAGTTGTCAGCTATTTTTACTTCATGATCTGCAGATACCATTCATATATGATTTGTCACCGGCTGAAGAGAAAGCTTGGCATTTATACAGTATGGCACATTTTGCAACTGTAAGACATCGCAAATCATTTTGTCACAAAAAGTAGTTTTGCCATTGAAGATGCAACTACCAATTTTCACACAAAGGTGCTGAAGAGTAGATAATAAGAAAGACTTGGAATTATCTTGAATTATCTCAAGGTTAGTGCAAGGGACAGCTCTCCAAACTCTGACTGGCAATGATGCAACGTTCTGGACTCAACAATTAATCCCGCTGAGTTACTCCAGCTTTTTGTGTCTATCTTCGGTTAGTTCCTTCTTACACAATATATCCACAAATTTCGGTTTAGTTTAGAGATACAGCGCGGAAACAGGCCTTTGGGCCCACCTCACCAACCAGCGATCCCCGCACATTAACACTATCCTGCACACACTAGGGACAATTTACATTCATATGTAGCCAATTAACCTACAAGCCTGTACGTCTTTGGAGTGTGGGAGGAAACAGAAGATCTCGGATAAAAGCCACGCGGTCACGGGGAGAACGTACAAACTCTGCACAGACAGCACCTGCAGCCGGGATTGAACCCGGGTCTCCGACACTGCAAGCACTAGGCCGCAACTCTACTGCTGCGCCACCAGGCGCCCTGATAGTTTATCGGTCCGTCCAGCTTTTTATCTCATTTTTCAGCATTCCGTTATTCTTCTCTCCTCTTCTGATATTTCAATTGTAATCCATCCCTCTTATTCACACCTTCCTCACACATAGCTTCTGCTATTCATTGGCCTTCAGCCCGTTTTGCCGTCACTACACCCACACGTCATTTAGCTTCTCCTGGTCTCCGTTCTATGGCAGACCTCCCATTTTGTCTTCTGTGCCTCTCCTTCCTCTCTCTCTACATTTAAAATTGTTTTAATTCTAACTTTTCCCTGTCCTGAAGACGGGGCATCAACCTGAAATAATGATTCTGTTCCCCTCTCCACAGATGCTGAGTAGTTCCACCATTTTCAGGTTTAAAACAGACCAGAGACCAGAAAAAACTGTCCCCACACATCTCCTTTAAACTTTGCCCCTCCTTACCTTAAAGCTATTTAGGAGCGGCACGGTGGCGCAGCGGTAGAGTTGCTGCCTTACATCGCCTTACAGGGAGCTGGGTTCGATCCTGACTACGGGTGCTGTCTGTACGAAGTTCCTACGTTCTCCGTGAGACCGCGTGGGGTTTTTACCACCCACATTCCAAAGACTTACGGGTTTGTAGGTTAATTGGCTTCGATAAACATTGTAATTTGTCCCTAGTGTGTGTAGGGTAGTGCTAGTGTACGGGGATCGCTGGTCAGTGGGCCAAACAGCCTGGTTTTGCGCTGTATCTCTAAACTAAACTAAACTATCTCTTCTAGTATTTGATACATCCTTCCTGGGGGAAAAAAAGTTTTAACTGTCTACCCTACCTATGTTCTCATAAGTTTTAATTTTGATGTTTGAATTACCTTGTGTGATCTTAGATTATCGGCAAACATTTTACAATCATTATTTATTGTACAATCATTATTATATGTGCTGCCCAAACTCCTATAAACAGCAATAGGATATTGGCCCAGTTATCTGGTTCAATGTTCCCTGACGGATAAAGGGCACCTCTTCACAATTGAGGTTTAAATGTAAATAAATGCCATCAAAAGTAAAAAGACCATTCTAAAAGCGTAAGGTAGACACAAATGCTGGAGAAACTCAGCGGGTGAGGCAGCATCAATGGAGCGAAGGAATAGGTGATGTTTCAGGTCGAGACCCTTCTTCACACTGATGTGGGGGGTGGTGGGGGCAGGAAGAAGAAAGGAAGAGGTGGAGACAGTGGGCTGTGGGAGGGCTGTGAAGGGGAGGGGAAGGAGGGAGAAAGCAAGGATTACCTGAAATTGGAGAAGTCAATGTTCATACCGCTGGGGTGTAAACTACCCAAGCGAAATATGAGGTGCTGCTCCTCCAATCGACGGTGGGACTCAATCTGTCCATGGAGGAGGCCCAGGACAGAAAGATCGGATTTGGAATGGGAGGGGGAGTTGAAGTGCTGAGCCACCGGGAGATCAGGTTGGTTAGTGTGAACCGAGCGGAGGTGTTGCCCGAAGCGATCACCAAGCCAATGCTTGGTCTCACCGATGTAGAGCAGTTGACACCTAGAGCAGCGGATGCAATATATGAAGTTGGAGGAGGTGCAGGTGAACCTCTGCCACACCTGGAAAGACCGCTTAAGTCCTTGGATGGAGTCAAGGGGGGAGATAAAGCGACAAGTGTAGCATTTCCTGCGGTTGCAAGCGAAAGTACCAGGGGAGGGGGTGGTTTGGGTGGCAAGGGACAAATTGACCAAGGAGTTACAGAGGGAACGGTCTCTGCGGAAAGCAAAAAGGGGAGGAGATGGGAAGATGTGGCCAGTGGTGGGATCCCGTTGGAGGGGGCGAAAATGTCGGACGATTATCTGTATTCTAAAAGCGTAATTGACTCAGTTTTTCCAGTACCAAATATCAGTACCAAGGATTTTCTGTAAACAGGTCAAGATGCTACCTCATTCATATACATAAAAACATTTTGAAAACTTCACTCAAATCACAGCAGGTAAAGCCAGTAAACCTGACCATTGGGAAGGCTGAGGACCCAGTAGGACATCATTTATCACAGCCCGAGAGAAACAGGCAGGAGTACAAACAAGGAACTGCAGATGCTGGTGTACAAAGCAAGATACAAAAGTGCTGGAGTAACTCTGCGGTTCAGGCAGCATCTCTGGAGTACATGGATAGGTGACATTTGGGGTTGGTTCTGAAGATCGGCACTAACCCGAAGCGGTGCCTATCCTTATGCTCCAGAGATGCGGAGTTACTCCAGCACTTTGTCTAGGCCTTCACTCAATTGTATTAAATGTGCACCCCACACTTTAGCGTCGGGTCTGACGAAGGGTCCTGACCTGAAACAGTGCCTTATTCAGGTTGTCCGCAAATAGATAGGATCCTCCATGAGAGACAATACCTCCAGCAGCGCAGTCTCTCTCCGCATTGCAGAGCAAAGACAAGAGAACATTGACTTCGATATTTGTGCATTTTCTCTCCATATCTCACACCATTTTGCCTTCATCCATCTCTGTCCTTTGACCATCCCCCCTCGCCTGTAGCCACCTATCATTTGCTGGGCTTTGTCCCGGCCCCACCTTTCCCCCTTTATATATAATCAGTCTGAAGAGCTGAAACATCTCCTATGCATGTCCTCCAGAGATGCTGTCTGACCCGCTGAGTTACTCCAGAAAACTTTGTGTCTGTTTTTGAAAACCAGCATCTGCAGTTCCTTGTGTCTAGATTTCGTGGCAGCTCACTGGTTCTGTAGAATGATAAACAGGAAAGACTGCCTTTGCTATTGTGCAGAGCATCACTCATAAAGAGCCTGTCCCACTTTCTAGCCTGATGAAAAATGTCCACGAGTAAAAAAGGTCGTGAATTAGGTCGTGAAAGTGGGACAGGCCCTTTACTCTGCTATGTGTCGTAAGGAACTGCAGATGCAGGTTTAACCGAAGATAGACACAAAAAGCTGGAGTAACTCAGTGGGATAGGCAGCATCTCCGGAGAGAAGGAATGGGTGATGTTTCGGGTCGAGACCCTTCTTCAGACTCACAGTCACAGGAAAGAGAAACGAGAGATATAGATGATGACGTAAAGAGATATAGAACAATGAATGCAAGATATGCAAAGAAAGTAACGATGATAAAGGAAACAGGCCATTGTTAGCTGCTTGTTGGGTGTGAACGAGAAGCTGGTGCGACTTGGGTAGGGGAGGGCTGGAGAGGGAGGGAATGTAGGGGTTACTAGTAGTTGGAGAAATCAATATTCAACTATGTGTGTTTATGCTCCAGGATTAGTTGACGTTGGCGATACCTGGCAATGCCCCAGTGGTGCAGACCCGGAGGAGGTGAAGGAGCTGGAGAAAAGAGCTATTCTGCGCGGGCTGGAGCAGAAGTATCTCACCACCTTGTCCAATCCAAGGTGGCTGCGGGAACCAATTCCAGCGAAAGGACACAAGGATGTGTGGATGGTGGACATCCCCGACGAACTGATCCCCTGATCATCTCTGGCAGCACGTGGGATCTCGACTGAGATACGGTGGGGGGGGGGGGGACATGTCAACATCCTGCGCTGAGCTAGTGGTTATTAGTTTTAGGTTTAATATTGTCAGTGCATTATAGAGATTATAGAGTTTAGTTTATTATTGTCGCTTGTACCGAGGTACAGTGAAAAGCTTTTATGTAGCGTGCAGTCCAAACAGCCAAAAGACTAGACATGATTACAACCACGCCGTCCACAGTGTACAGATACAGGATAAGGGGAGTAACGTTTAGAGCAAGATAAAGTCCAGTAAAGTCCGATTCAAGATAGTCCGAGGGTCTCCAATGAGGTAGATGGTAGGTCAGGACCGCTCTCTGGTGGGTGATAGGATGGTTCAGTTGCCTGATAATAGCTGGGACAAAACTTCCTGAATCTGGAGGTGTGCGTTTCCGCACTTCTCAACCTCTTGTGTGATGGGAGAGGGGAGAAGAGGGTGTGACCGGGGGTGGGGGGGGGGGGTGGTGAGACTGGTCCTTGATTATGCTGGTGGCCTTGCCGAAGCAGCGGGAATGGTATTATTTGTGACGGAATGCGTCAGAATACTGTACTGGCACCTGCAAAGAGTTAAAAACTAGACTTTCACAATTTTTGGGATTTTTAATTTTACAAAAGGATTATAAGCTTTTTTTAAAAATTCAAATGTATTCATAAAATGAGGCGTTCAGGACCTGAAACAGCTTCAGCAGGTCATCGGACAATGATCTGTCAGTGTATGGTAATTGTCTCCATTTAAAAGGAGACTCAAAAACAAGGAGACCTGGGGATGTTTGTACACAAGTCTTTGAAAATGCAGGATTTGTTAGCAAAGCATCCAATATAATATATCCTATTCTGGCTCCAGAAACAGAAGCAGAGAATGTAAACTCAACTACAGAGCATATGCCAATAAAACACTTTGTTCTGTCCCCCTGTGTATTGTGTGACCACGGGTTAGCAAGGATGCGTGAATGGTACTGGGTATATGGAACCCTGGGTACATGGAGATGCAGTTGAGACTCGCCTCATCCACCGCCCCCACCCTCACCATCTCCACCTCCCCAGTCACACTGCTCCACTCCTCTCCTCTGTGCACTCATCTCCCATCTCCACACAATATTTTCCTCTGACTTCACATCTTTCCCCCTTCCCCCTGTCCCCTTCCGCCCACCCACCCCTGGTTTTGCATTACACTCCTTTCTTTAACTTGACACCCCTTTGTCTCTTCACCTCTAGCCTTGGTCACTTGCTCCATCCATCTGCCGATTGCCCCTTCACCTGTATCCACTTGCTGGAGTAACTCAGTGGGTCAGGGAGTATCTCGGAGAAAAGGAGTAAGTGACATACGGGTCAGAACCCTTCTTCATACCAAAAGTAGATAGGAGGGAACAGGAGGTAGGAAAAGGGCAGAACAAATCAGGACCGGCAACAGAGGACCAAGGGAAGCTTGAGCCCATAATGGCCCATTGTTGGCTGGGGAAGAGGTGATAGTGAAGGGATTCAGGTATGTGAACTGTGGAACTAGTACGATGTCTAGGGTGGGGGAGGGAGGGGGCGGAGGGGAGAGAGGGAATGCAGGAGTTACTTGAAATTAGAGGTCAATGTTCATACCGCTGGGTTGTAAGCCTCCCAAGCGAAATATGAGGTGCTGTTCCTCCAATTTCCATGTGGCCTTACTCTGACAGTGGAGGAGGCCCAGACAGAAAGGTCAGTGTGGGATTGGGAAGGGGAGTTAGTGTTTGGCAACCGGGAGATCGCATAGGCCGAGGTGGACCGAGCGTAAGTGTTCGACTGGGCTTGGTCTCGCTGATATCTAGGATACCACACCTGGAACAGCGGATACAGTAGATGAAGTTGGAGGAGGTGAACCTCTGCCTCACCTGAAAGGGCCATCGAGCTCCCTGGATGGAGTCGAGTGAGGAGGCATCTCCTGTGGTTGCTGGGGAAAGTTCCTGGGGAGGGCGTGGTTTGGGTGGGAAGGGATTGGTGAAGCAAGGAGTTGCGGAAAGAGTCTGTTTATTGCTCAAGATTTCAACATCTGCAGTGTCTTCAGGTGACTTGGGAAAATATTTTTTCTAACAGAGATGCTACTGTAGGCAGGTGTTTCAAATCCTGATATGTTTAGATGGGAACTTTGGCTAATGGACAAAAACAGTGATTACAAGCTTGAAGCGAATGCCAACAGAACCATATATTTCAGATTTATAATTCCCTACCTGGCGAGGTGGTGGACTGGATAAATATATGGTTAAGGCATTGGGCCAGAGAAAGTGGTAGAGGCGGATACAATCACGACACTTATCAAAGTTGCTTAGACTGCTGCATGGATAGGAAAGGTTGGCGGGAGGGATATGGGCCAAGCTTGGCATGGATGTGATGGGCCAAAGGGCCTGCTTCTGTGCCATGTTGTTCTATGGCTCTCAGTGAATGGCAAAGGTACAGGAAGTGAAACTAACTAGATTGCTCTGAAAAAACAAATCGAACCCATTGTAGAAACAAAACACTGCAGATGCTGGTTTATACCAAAGACAGACACAAAGTGCTGGAGTCACTCAGCGGATCAGGCAGCATAGAAACATAGAAACATAGAAACATAGAAACATAGAAACATAGAAAATAGGTGCAGGAGCAGGCCATTCGGCCCTTCGAGCCTGCACCACTATTCAATATGATCATGGCTGATCATCCAACTCAGTATCCTGTACCTGCCCTCTCTCCATATCCCCCGATCCCTTTAGCCACAAGGGCCACATCTAACTCCCTCTTAAATATAGCCAATGAACTGGCCTCAACTACCTTCTGTGGCAGAGAGTTCCACAGATTCACCACTCTCTGTGTAAAAAATGTTTTTCTCATCTCGGTCCTAAAAGACTTCCCCCTTATCCTTAAACTGTGACCCCTTGTTCTGGACTTCCCCAACGTCGGGAACAATCCAGTTATGGGTTTGATTAAAGATAGACACAAAGTGCTGGAGTAACTCAGCGGGTTGAGGTGACATTTCTGGTCGGGACCCTTCGTCAGACTTTGCCTGTCTGAAGAAAGGTTCCGATCCAAAACGTCACCCATCCTTTTACTCCAGAGATGCTGCCTGACCTGCTGACTTACCGTGGCACTTTGTGACTATCTTTAATCAGACCCATAACTGGATTGCTGTAAAAACAATCCAAACCCATAATTTTGACTGTACCGAAGGGGAGGGATCACAGAAGGGGCGTGTGGAAATACGCTTAGCGCCGCAGATATGTTATATGATCCACTACATTTGTGAATTGCCTTGTACTCCGACGCTCCTGAAACAGAATTAAAACAGTAAAATCGCTAACGTCCTCAAATCTCCAGGCGACTGTTTCTGGAGATGAAGCTTTAGTGGGCTCCGACCGATTATTAATGCTCTTTGCATGACAAGGCCTTACACAATCACTCAATTTGATAAGGGAGGCGACATAAAAGCAGGTGATTCAAATCAATACAAGGCTGCCTGCTAATAGAAATGGACAAACGTAAGTGTATTTGCATAAATCACTGATTGAAGAACGAAGGATTTGTTTCCAATAAGAAACACGGCTAATTAAAGAGATCAGTAACCCCCAGCTGACATTTCATTTAGACTGGAACGAACAATACAAGAGGAACATGAATAACCGAGCCTGTTCCACACTGACAGAGTGCAAGGAAGGGAATTAATGCGCAATTAAACAAGGAGCAAAGGAAGGTTATTAAATAGGAGGTGGGAATCTTTAAAAAGGTAGATTACACTTCTGAACACAAGGTGCCAAAGGAGAGGAGTAGGAAAGGGGGAGGAGAAAGCAATAGTTAATGTGGTATATTGGAGTGAATGTGAGATAATGTTATTGAAAGCTTTGATGCTGTGGCCTGGGCTAAGCCATTGCCGCAGTATAAAGGATGAATAAAACTGGAAATAAAGCTGGAGGGAAGGTAATAAAGATCTTACCATAGATACGAGAAAAGCCAAATGAAATTTCGCACCGAATCTCTGCAGCAATTTAGAGGATCGTAAAAGGCTTCCAGTTCATTACCCAGCGTGTAGGAAACGCCAACTACCATGAATATTCTTCATGTGTCGGAAGGAACTGCAGATGGTGGTTTAAACTGAAGATAGACACAGAAAGCTGGAGTAACTCAGCGGGACAGGCAGCATCTGTAGAGAGCGGAGTCAATTGATATGGGGAGAAGGCAGGAACGGGGTACTGATTGTGAATGGTCAGCCATGATCACATTGAAGGGCAGTGCTGGCTCGAAGGGGCCAAGGGCCTACTCCTGCACCTATTATCTATTGAGAGAAGGAATGGGTGACATTTCGGGTCGAGACCCTTCTTCAGACTTACCATTCTTACTGTGGCTTCTTAATATAAATATTCTTAATTTGCCTCCAGGTACCTGCCTGAGTTCACTGATCCATTCACTCTCATTGCATCCCTTTCATTCACTATATTCTGTGTAGGTATCTCACATGGAAGGAAAAGGATAAATAAGGGAAGACTTGTATAGGAAGGGACTGCAGATGCTGGTTTACACCGAAGATAGACACAAAGTGCTGGTGTAACTCAGTGGGTCAGGCAGCATCTCTGGAGAAAAGGAATAGGTGGCGTTTTGGGTCGAGACTTTTCATCAGACGTAATGAATCTGATCTGACCCCGAGTCTGATGAAGGGTCTCGACCCAAATCATCATCTATTCCTTTCCCCCAGGGACGCTCTGCCTGACCCGCTGAGTTACTCCAGCATTTTGTGTCCATCTAAGAGAACTCTTGAGTGGTTTTGCATCAATAATTGAATGAAGCATTTGTTTCCACACCAAGACAAAGAGATCTGGGAAACCCAGACAAACATATATCACACTTTAAATTCTGTGCCAAAGAGGTTTCCAGTCATGCATATAAATTAGTGTTTAGTAGAAAACGCAGCAGCCAACACGTGCATTGCTAAATTCTACGACAGCAATAGGTTAATCTTTTCATATGCCACCATATCCTTATCCCTTGCCACGTGTTGTCGCTTCCTCCTCCAGCCCTCCCTGATGTTGGTACTCCGCTAAATCCAGCTGTGAGCAAGCCCAACATTAATCGCATCCTCACTGACTGCCGTGGAACTTCAGCGGCCACCACCCAACGCTCTTGAATTCCTTCCAAAACCTCTCCACCTTTGCCAAGAACATAAGCAGCAAAGAAATGGAAGCCCTTTTGCCTGCTCCACCTTTCAGCAAGATCGTGGTCGATCATTTACTTCAGAGTCACTTTCCTGCAGCAACCCCATAATCCCAGTCAACTTTAGTTTCTTGTTCGGAGATCCCCCTGTGATTGCTCTGCCAACAGCCTGCAAGAAGCTGCTGAAAGCAAAGAATCAGGTGTGTACACAAAAATGCTGGAGAAACTCAGCGGGTGCAGCAGCATCTATGGAGCGAAGGAAATAGGCAACGTTTCTGGCCGAAACCCTTCTTCAGACTGATAGGGGGTGGGGGGAGGTGGGGAGAAGAAAGAAAAAAGGAGGAGCCTGAGGGCTGAGGGAGAGGTAGGAAGGGGAGGAGACAGCAAGGGTTAACAGAATTGTGAGAAATCGATGTTCATGCCACCAGGATGCAAACTCCCCAAGCGGAATATGAGGTGCTGTTCAGAATCAGGTAGACTTGGCCCCTGCACTGTCCCCCTGTTGATGGGAACATTCAATGGTATCATGTTTTTGAATGCTAACTTAATCAGCGCCCAGCAAAGAGGTGATCCTTTGACATGTGTGAACAGTTAAAGGGGAGATGTGTCTGTGAATCTCTCCGTTAGATGATGGGCACTTTTCTCAATCAACAGACAGGATGCAAGAGGAAACAACGGCGCAATAAATGTGGCACAGTTAACCTGCAGCATCAACTCTGATTCCCTCCCCACAGATGCTGGCTGAGCTGCTGAATATTTCAAACATTTGCTGTTTTTATTTCAGGTGTCCAGCATCTGCAGAGGCCTTTTGCTTTACTAATAGGAAAAGGATTAAGGTGTTAAGGAATTGTGGATCTAAAACAATCTGTCTTTATACAGGAGATTTGAGAGTGCAGTTTGCTGGGAGATGTGATTGATAATGACTTTTAAAGTTTAGATTTAGAGCTACAGTGCAGAACCAGGCCCTTCTGCCTACAGGGTTCCACACCCACCAGCGACCACAAGCACTATCCTACACACTGGGGACAATTTACAATTTTACCTCAGCCTGCAAACCTGTCCGTCTTTGGAGTGTGGGCGGAAACCGGAGCACTCGGAGAAAACCCACCTGGTCACAGGGAGAACGTACAAACTCCGTAACGACAGCACACATATAGTCAGGATCGACCCGGGTCTCTGGCGCTGTAAGGCAGCAACTCTACCGCTGGGTTTCCCCTGGGTGCTCCTGTTTCCTCCCACAACGCATAGACGTGAAGGATGTAGGTTAAATGGTTTCTGTAAATTGCCCCTAGTGTGTAGGGAGTGGGTGAGAAAGTGGGATAACATAGAACTAATGTGATTAGTGGTTGGCGTGGACTTGGTGGGCCAAAGGGCATGCTAGCATGCTGCATCTTTCAATCAATTCAATAAAAGGTGAACACACAAACAGGAGAGAGGAATCCTAAAGGGGATCACCGCTAGGAAAACTTTGACCCATGAATCAACTTCAACAAGTCACAATCATTGCCTGGGACGTGTAAGAAAACTGGCCACATCTACCTTGGTTGCTCGACTGAATCTAAGGCTAGTTGGTCCGGGCCTTGTTATTCCTTCTCCATCCACGGACACACTCACATCATAACACGCCACAATGAAACAGAGCGATTGCAACCTCACTCTCATAGATGCGCTGCCTTTGAATATTTCACGGTCATTGGTTTAGACTTTAGTTGGGCTGCGAATATTCCTCGGCATATTTACCTGGGCTCTTTAGGAACAACAGTTCACAGTTTGCGAACACCCTCACACATCTTCCAACACCCTAATCGGCCTGATTGATCCCAATCCATTGGAGCAGATTGCTCTTGAATCTTCCCAGGAGCAGTTCATGAGCAACTCACGATAGTAGAACTGAATGGGGAAAAGAATGAGAGAATTGTATTCACCAGAAGATAAGATTTAAATGTTACTAGACCACGGGAGGCCTGGTCCCCCAACGCAATATTGCACCACTCACCCATAGCCCCCACGTTAATCTCTCTCTCTCTCTCTCACTCTCACTCTCACTCTCTCTCTCTCTCTCTCTCTCTCTCTCTCTCTCTCTCTCTCTCTCTCTCCTGTGAGATGCCATTGTGACGTCATCCGTACAACTGTCAGAAACATCTCATAGCACATTAACAGTTATTCTGAGAATTCGGCTTTTTGAAATGTTTAAATATCAATAACTTGTGAAATATAACATAAAACCTGAAGGAAACCTGACCGGAACAATTGTGGGACAAAGGTGCGTAAGGTTTTGCAAAAATGTATGCGCTACCGTGTACCGTTTTGGAGTAGGTCCCCATTTATTACCAAATCTTGAGTTTTTAAGTTTAAAAATGTAAAACTTCGTGCCAAATGTAACATAAAATGTGAAGAAACTTGATAGGAACGACCACGGGAAAAAGCCGAGTAAGATTCTGCTAATATTTTCGTGCTATTGTGTACCGTTTTGGCGTAGTTCCTTAATCTCACAGACAGACAGACAGAAAGACAGACAGACAGACATACAAGCCAAGACTTTTAATAGTATATAGATATATATTTCTGATTATGCCTATAAATTTTACCTAAAATTTGAGACAGATATTTTTCCATCAGGGCGACTGGTTTGATAAATAGAATTCCTTCCTTTGAGCAGCTTAGGATAATTAAGGAATTGTGTATGCATTGGCAGTTCCATCACTTACCAGAGCTTACAGATCCAAAATCAATGGCAAAAAGAACCAAAGAGGAGATGTGAATATTTCTTTAGACAGGACATGTTAAATGACCTGAAGTTATCACCCAGGATGGGCAGAAAAGGCTAATTTAATAGTATCATCCTTAATTGTGAATATAACTAAAAATGACACATTTGTAGACGCATGGAACTGCAGATGTGGATCTTCATGAACATTCTATCCTTTGATAGACATAAGGAATTGCAGATGCTGGTTTACAAAGAAAGACACAAAAGAAACTCAGCGGGTCAGGCAGCATCTCTGGAGGGTATGGATAGGCAACGTTTCATGTTGGGACCATTCCGACTGATTGGAGTGACTGGGGGAGAGAAAATTGGAAGAGAGGTTGGCACAGTGCTGCAAGGGCAGAGCTGCTGCCTTACAGTGCCAGGGACCCAGGTTCGATTCCGACTATGGGTGCAATCTGTACCGAGTTTGTATGTTCTCCCTGTGACCACGTGGATTTTCTCCGGGTGCTCATGTTTCCTCCCACACTCCAAAGATGTACAGGTTTCTAGGTCAATGGGCCTTATAAACGTTGTAAATTGTCCCTAGTGTGTAGTGCACAGGGTGATCGCTGGTCGGCAGACACTCGGTAGGTTGAAGGGTGTGTTTCCGTGCGGTATCTCTTATCCCTCTATTCCCTACATTTCCATGTGTCCATCTAAAAGCCTCTGAGATGCCACTCTACCACCATCTCTGGCAATGCGTTCCAGCCCCTACCATTATCTGTGTAAAATACTTGCCCCACACATCTCCATTAAACTTTCCCCCTCTCACCTTATAGCTATGCCCTCTAGTATCGGACATTTCCACCTTGGGAAAAAGGTTCTGACTGTCTACCCTTTCTATGCCTCTTAACGTTTTATATATTGTATTGGCCTGGACGAGGTCAGGAAAAGGCCAGACGCCAGGCAGGTTCAGAAGTCGTTTAATGAATTATGGCAAACACACTGAATGCCCGCGAGCAGGACCCGGGAAACCCCGTGGGCAGACAATCGTCCCTGTCCCTCAGGAGCCGAGGGTGGTGACCCAAGGAGTGGCCTAACCCCCAGGGACCGCCTCAGGAATCCCACCCCCACCCCCCCAAGAACCAGAGGCACGAAACAAACAGGAGGACGCACACGGCGACCAGCCCGGGTACGCACTATGCCCGACACAGGAACAGGCAACTGACCAACAGGTGCAGGGGGCGGAGTAGCCACGGGAGGAGGTATCCTAGACAAAGGGTGCCCTTGCTTACGGGGCTGAGCTACCAGCACCGGCCGATCAATGACAATATGCACCGGCTTCAGCTACGCAACCAAAAGAGTCTCACGCTGACCCCCCATGTCCAGGATGAATGTAGATGCTCTAGGACTCGGAAGGGACCTTCGTACGGCCGCTGGGGAGGTGTCCGATGAGCATCCCTGCGCAGGACGATGAACTGGCAGTCCTCCAGAGCAGAGGGAACGTGCGGGACGGAAGGACCCATGACGAGACGTGGGCACCGGCGCCAGCTTGCCCACCGTCTGCCGAAGACGTTGCAGAGCGTCCGAAGGCTGCTCCACCTGGCCCCGTGCGGGCGGGATGAACTCACCGGGCACCGTCAACGGGGACCCATACACCAACTCAGCGGAGGAGGCGGCCAAGTCCTCCTTGGCTGCGGTGCGGATCCCCAGCAAAGCCCACGGCAGGGCGTCCCCCCAGCCCGGATCATTGAGCCGTGCCTTCAGAGCGTCCTTGAGCTGACGGTGAAACCGCTCCACCAGGCCGTTCGCCTGCGGATGATAAGCCGTCGTGTGGTGTAGACGAACACCCAGAAGGCGTGTCATGGCCGATCACAGTTCCGACGTGAACTGAGGCCCCCGGTCGGATGTTAGTCCAGCGGCTCCCCGAACCGGGCGATCCAGTGTGCCACCAAGGCCCGAGCACAAGTGGCCGTTGAGGAATCAGCCAGCGGAATGGCTTCAGGCCACCGCGTGTAGCGGTCCTCGACGGTGAAGAGATAGATCATGCCCCAGGACTGCGGCAGCGGCCCCACGATGTCCACGTGAATGTGGTCGAACCGCTGCCGAGGGACGGCAAACTCCTGCAACGGCGCACGCACGTGTCGCTGCACCTTGACGGTCTGGCACGGGGTGTACGCCCAATGTCCATCCTCCTTGCGCAGCCCGTGCCACATGAAGCAGGAGGCTACAAGGGCCGTTGTCGCCCGGATGGAGGGATGCGCAAGTCCGTGGAGCACCTCAAACACCCGGCGCTGCCAGGCGACGGGGACGATGGGTCACGGAAATCCAGAGAGACATCACACAGCAGCGTTGCGCCCCCAGGTCCATAGACAACATCCTGCAACTGCAAACCCGATACCGCCGTGCGATAAGGCGGCCATTTCCTTGTCGACCAGCTGTGCAGCTGCGAGGGCGGAATAATCAATAACCTCAGCGACTTGGAGAATGGCGTGAACCGCAGGTCGCGATAAGGTGTCAGCCACCCTGTTGTATTTGCCCTCGAGGTGGTGTACTCGGACACAAACGAAAATCGCCTCTGCTGCCGCGCAGACCACGGGTCTGAAACCTTGGCAAACGCGAAAGTTAACGGCTTTTGATCCTTGAAGGCAGTAAAAGGCCTCCCTCACAGGAAGTAACGAAAGTGGAGTACGGCGCGGTGCAGGGCAAGGAGCTCATGGTCGAAAGCGCTGTAACGGCGCTGAGCACCATTGAGGTGCCTGCTGAAGAAGGCGAGTGGCCGCCAGCACCCGTCAACGAGCTGCTCCAACACGGCCCCAAGCGCCACCTCAGAAGCATCCACCGTCAGGGTGGTCCTTAGCACTCTCGAACGCCGCTACTGCTTCATCGGACCACTCAACCTCCTTGTGATGACCAGCGATCAGGTGCATGATTGCGGCCGCCACCGGCAAGAAACGGTGATAAAACGCAACCATCCCCACGAAGAGCGCTGACTACGTAAAAGTACTTAGTTTCATCTACCGTCACCCCTCGCACAGCAAACTGTGCCTCTGCCTGCTGGAACCAGATGTCAGGCTCGTCGGTCCACAAAGTCGGGAGCTTCAGCGCAAAACGCCGTTGTTTTCCATCACGATGCGTGATGAACGTCGGGGTCACCAGTTGTAGTGGCCTGGATGAGGTCCGGAAAAGGCCAGATGCCAGGCAGGTCCAGAAGTCGTTTAATGAATCATGGCAAACACACTGAACACCCGTGAGCAGGACCCGGGAAACCCCGTGGGCAGACAATCGTCCCTGTCCCTCAAGAGCCGAGGATGGTGGGAGATGCCTAACCCCCAGGGACCGCCACAATATAGTTCCATCACATCTCCACTCAACATCGAACGTTCCAGAGAAAACAATCCCATTCTATCCAACCTCTTCCAGTAGCTGAACCCCTCTAATCCAGGTGGCATTCTGGTAAACTTCCTCTGCACCCTCTCCTCGACTTTCTCATCATTCCAGTAACGGGGCAACAGAACTACATGCAATACTCCAAATGGTGCCTAACCAAATTCATATAGAGCTGCGTCACGACTCCCTATTATGCTCAGTGAAGCCAACTAACCCCTTACATAGCCAGAGACTCGGGTTTGATCCTGACTACAGGTGCTGTCTGAACGGAGTTTGTACTTGTGCCATGTGACTGTATGGGGTATAATTCAGTCAAGAAATGCTGAGCATTGTTGGCAGGTCCAGCAATTATTGTCCATCCCTAAATGAGTGCTGCACTTGGTCACTTGAGAGCGCAGGTCCGAGTCAAGCGACATGAGAGAGCTGGCCAGGAAGAGTAAAGGTATCAGACTTGCCTTTCCTGAAATATATTAGTGGATTTTCTTTAGACGTTAGAGATACGGTGCGAAAGCAGGCCCTTCGGCCCACCGAGTCCGGGCTGACCAGCAATCGCCGTGTACACTATCCTACACCCTAGGTAAATTTACAATTAACCTACAAACCTGTACATTTTTGGAGTGTGGGAGGAGGCTGGAGCACCTGGAGAAAACCCATGCGATCACAGGGAGAACGTCCAAACTCCATACAGCCGCTGTGCTGCCCAATCGCTACCATTAAATTAATTGCTTAAATTCACCAGCTGCCATGATGGGATTTGAACTAATATCTGAGCATCGATGTTCCAACCCTCTGTCTGGACAATCTTCCAGCAGGTTAACCATAATGTTACCTCAACGTCTGTCTGTCGCTGCATTCTGATGTAGGATTTATGAATGATGGGGATTTCAAAGCAGAATGAAGTGTCTGTACCCATGTCCACAGCATCTTTGTTATCTGCAGTAAACCTCCCTTTTTAGTCTTGCAATATGCTGCTCCTAATGTTTGCTTGTTTAAGTGCTTAAATCTTCTCACTATTTTTCAGTAGATTTAGCTTCTAAAATCCACCTGACAATGCATTCCATTTTATAATAGAACCATACATTAAATATTGCTTCATTTCTGGTTTTAATACCATGGCCTAAAATACAACTTTCACTGCTTCGCTTAGAAATAACGCAATCCATATATCAACAAGATTCTCTGACTACCAGAATTTTAAAAACATTTAGAGTGAAGCTCACTACACACTAAATGCTTTCGTCTCTTAGTAATATGATATCCATGCATGGTCAGGCCACAGGTAGATCATTTAAATGGAAGCTCATCGAACTGAACCAATGTCTGGGTTTTTTCTCCACAGATACTGCCTGACCTGCCGTGTTTTTCCATGATTTTGTGGTTTTTATTTGACAATATTAGGACCCTCTGTTACCCACCCACTACCCCTCCCCTCCCCTCCCCCAGATGAAATATAATAACTTAGGGGCTTATTGCTCTGTGGTGGCACAGTGGCGCAGCTATACAGAGGCAGAGACCCGGGTTCGATCCTGACTACGGGTGCTGGGTGAGTACAGAGTGTGTAAGTTCCGCCTGTGACCGCATGGGTTTTTCCCGGGTGCTCCGGCTTCTTCCCACATTCCAAGGTCGTTCAGGTTTGTAGGTTAATTGGCTTCAGTAAAATTGTAAATTGTCCCTAGTGTGTAGGATCGTGCTAGTGTACGGAGTTGATTGCTTGTCAGCACGGACTCTGTGGGGCAAAGGGCCCATTTCCGCACCGAATCTCTAAAGTCTAACTTGAAGCAGTGGCAGTGAACAGTTACAGAACAGAGTGATCGCCTCAAGTTGCAGAAATACAAGTGGTTTTTAAAGAATACATAGGAAGTCAAGGCTGCGGTTCACAAGGGAAACAAGCTGGCTTTGTGGTACAAATGAACAGTTTTCCCAATGTGATATCTGCTAGTATGTTCAAGAACCACAGAGGGAGCAAACGTCTGACATCTCTCTGAGCCTCTTTGCTGAAAATTGAATCAGGCTGCATTAACTTCATTATACTTTCAAGGTGCCTCATAACAAAATAAATATATGTGAACACTGTGCATGCAAAACATTGCAATTTAAATTGTGACATGTTTTAAAAATAATTTAATGCTGGGTTATTTTAACCCAATGCAATGAGCCGTGGGGTAAGGTGAACTGTGTCTGCCAATATTTACTCTTAGCTGGCACAGTGCCGCAGCGGTAGAGCTGCTGTCTCATCGTGCCAGACACCCGGGGTCAATCCACACTATGGGTGCTGTCTGGAGTTTGCAATTCCTCCCTGTAACTGCGTGGGTTTTCTCCGGGTGCTCCGGTTTCCTCTCACATTCCAAAGGTGCACAGGTCGGTAGGTTAATTGATTTCTGTAAATTGTCTCTAGTGTGTAGGAAGCAAATTGGGATAACATAGAACTAGTGTAGAGGTTTTTATTTGACAATATTACGACCCTCTGACACCCACCCACTACCCCTCCCCTCCTCCCAGGTGGTCGGCATGGACTTGGTGGGCCAAAGGGCCTGTTTCCATGCTGTATCGCTAAAACTAAACTAAAACTCACACTTGAAGTCTGACCACTAGATGAGAAAGAGTGCACAGAAGGTATATGAAGATCTTGCCATTACCTGATGGCCTGAGCTATAGGGAGAGGTTGGGCAGGCTAGGATGTTATTCCTTGGAGCAGGTGGCTGAAGGGTGATCTTATAGAGATGTAAAATTTCATGAGGGAAATAGACTGAGTGAATGCCTTTTACCCAAGGTAGAGGAATCAAGAACCAGATCTAGAAGGGCAAGATTTAATGGGAACCTGAGGGGAACTTTCTCACTCAGAGGTTGGTAGGTATATGGAACGAGCTGCCAGAGGAAGTAGTTGAGGCAGGTACAATATCAACATTTAAAAGACACTTGGACAGATACATGGATAGGAAGAGTTTAAAGTGATAAGTGTCAAATGGGATTAGCTTAGATGGGGCATCTTGGTCAGCTTGGATGAGCTGGGCCAAAGGGCCTGTTTCCGTGCTGTATGACTCTATGGCCCTGAGCTGTAGTGACCAGGACTGGCATCCAAAAAGAAGTCACTACTTTCCGAAGTGAGGGGGGGGCGCAAATTAAATGATCATTTGCAAAATGAAACATTCTTTACGATGCTTCTGATGGGTACCATGAGTCATGACCAAAGTAAAGTAGACAATATCGTTAGTTTGGGAGTCCAAAATCTGTCTTAATAACCCAGCAAGCTAGGAATTAAATACCAAGGGGCATGAGCTCACATAATACCAGGAAGCTACCATGTACACGTCAATAAGAAACTCAAACTACCACCCCTTCTGTGATATCTGCTGCTCTATGTTCGGCTGAACAAGTGTCCTGACCAGTAACGTCACCTATCCATGTTATCCACAGATGCTGCCTGATCCGCTTGTGTTACCCCAGCTCTTTGAGTCTTTCAGTAATAAACAGTTACATTCATAGTGTAAAATGCTATTGTAGAGACATGTATTCTTAATAAAACAATAACAATAATTAATTTCTGATTAAATTAAATTCTTACCAACTTTGCAAAAGAGGTCCACTGTAGAAATGTCTGAGCAACTGCAAAATAGAGACATGTTACTTAAGGGGCAAAATGATTTATAGGAGTCAATACAATAAAATGAGGTCAAAGAAATATGAGGTTACCTGTGAATTCTATGTCCCTGTGAAGCAGTGGATAGAAGGCGGATTCTGAAAGCAAACTTTGAATCCAGATTAATGGGACACCAGCCAAACACCTCTCTACTGGCTGCTTTGGTACACTGCGGTTAATCTTGGGCTGTTCATGACAATTCGATGCTCAGGAAGGAAATTGTAATTTGTCACAACCTGGCAGTCTCGAGAAGAATATGTATGAGGTGGAAAAACACCCAACAATGTTAAATTGAAGCTTTCTGTCATTCTGGTTCTGGTGCCATTGGAAATGAGTTTCCATCCAATACGACTCTGTGTAGATTGCCTCCAACCAACGATTTTCAAGCACACAAGAACACCATTTAAAAGACAATTGGACAGGGCCATGGGTGGAGAAAGGTTTAGAGGGACTAAACGTGGGCCAATGGGACCAGCTTAGAAGGGGCACGGGCTAGTAGGGCCGAAGGACCTGTTTCCGTGCTGTATGGCTCCATGGCTGTATAACACAGTAACAGAGAGTAACTGAAACCCTTGGTGGATGTTCATCACTGTTCATCACTTTTGCAACATTTATTGTTATTTGGCATTTCAGATGAAGTGGCCCTAAAAGAAGCAACATGCAGGTTTTCCAAAACTCAAACAAAGCAAATATGCGACCGTGGATGCCTAACAGTGAATATTAATAAACATGTTATTCAATAAAAGGAAAAAGTGGAAATATAGTGTATTTTAAACATCTGTTTCACCGGGTGCATATTACATACACATATATAAGAAATCAAGGAGGCATAAATACAGAATAAATCAAGAGACATAACTTCATAGTGTGGAGATCTAGAGTGGAGATAAACATTTCTCATGAGTGGGATTAATATCTGATTCATAAGTTTGCTCCAGTAAAATAATGGCTAACAACGAGAAAACAAATAATTAAACCCATGGCTTTAAATTCAGCTCAATGCAGCCACTTAAAACCTCTTTGAAACTGGGTCAGGCTGAGAATGTCACAACAAAGGATAGGGATTAGAAAGGACATGCATGCAAGAGTTCCCCGCTTACAAATCTCTTTGTTGCCGCTCAAGGAAGCTACCAGTGATATTGGGTGAATTAACCAACCAACCCCTAGTCAGGGGAAACTGTGAACTCAAGCTAAAACGAAAAAGAAAAAAAAAGATTCCAGGATGGGCACACGTTACAAATTAAATTCCACGGCTTCTATAGGAAAGCTCGAGAAAACAACTTTGGACATCAAAGCCGTTACATAATGTGACATAATGAAAAAGAGAATCAACAACTAAACATCTCCAGTATTATAAAGTTGCGAAGATTTATCATCATCTGTACCTGGAATATAACAGCTTAAAGCACTGTGTCACATTGTACACAAGAAGAATTAAAATAGCAACTCAGCATTCATATTTAAAAATGCTTTATCAGATGTCCAGCAACGTCATATAAAACTTTAAAAGTCAATCTTTTGCCAAACATTTACAAAAAGGAAACCAGATAATTAATCACATACTTTTGACATACAAAACATTATCTCTCATTTTATCATTGCAAATGCAGATAACCTGATAAGCTTCATAGCATGTACAATATTTGACTTTACCATTGCTACCACACTAGGGAGGAGGGTGGTAACTATCAGCTCCGTTATAAAGCTAAAACCCAATCTCAAGGACTTGTTTTTAAGACACTACCCAACTATAGATGGGTTCCATAGGGTTTATAGACTGGGTAGCCAGGTTCAGTAACAAATTGAAGCAAAGATTGAGAAGACATAGCTGGGAAGACAGAGGTAATGAATACATTTTGGATGCTAGCACAAGAAAAGGATTTCAATGGGTTACAGTGCTGAGGAAAAATAAACACATTATTCAAGGTGGTAATTCAGCTTGATGCGGCCCCGAAAAAGGCAAACAGAATCCTTGGTTTTGTCTTCACTGGATTTGAGTACAAAAGCAAGGGAACAATGTTGGATTTGCGCAAGATGATGGTCTGGCACAAGGTCACAGGCAATCTGTAAGAAACTGTCAAAAGTACTGGAAGACTGTAGCATGTTTCCAGGAGTGAAGCTTCTTTAGCATCAAGAAGAAAAGCAAGGGTGGCATGATTAAAAAATCATCAGCGTTCGGGAGGGGCAATTAAGGAGTTAATTCCACAGTTCCACCATGTTGTGAACCAGTTGCAAGAAAAGCACGCACTCAGATAGTCGCAAAAAAATAATTAAAAGGTTAGGTTTGTGGGGAAAAAATCTACATAAAAAACTGTTAGAATGTGAAACTCTCTGCTGTTCAGATGGGGACCAGAAATCTTTTGAAAAGGGACTGGAGAGATTGCTGAGAGAGGAATACTAAAGGACAGAAAGAGAATGCAGCAGCAATGATTAATTGATAGATGGAGTAAAATGCAAAAGCAGATTTAGCAGATGAAGCTAAGCATTCATGGAGACCGACTGCCACAAAAGACATCAACTGGAAGCAAGTACTACAGATTACAAATCACCAGTTAGACTGACATTTCTGACAAGTATGGTGTTTAATATGAATTTCGACCCCTCTGACAATGATTTCACCTCAAACACTAATTCCTTTGGTCTCGGTGCAATCTCGAAGATATCTGTGCAAGATAGTTTGAGAGGAGAACAGAGGGAATTTGCATCTGTCTCCTGGACTTCTCCCCTTGAACTACCGTCTAAAAGGACGAGCAAATTCTTCAAAATTGCCCAGTCATCCAAAATCCAGGAGTTACTAAGTTCTACCAATATTTATTTTGAGGTACTGTGAACAATTACTATTGGATCCAGGATTCAATGCACTGAATACATGATTAGCCTCTGCACTTCTTTATGTGAACTATCTCTTCAAAGATCATTTAACACTCTTCCCCAATGTTAGATCTAACCAGACATCTACTGAATGGATGATCGCCAATTGGAACGCGTAAGAAATCAAATATGTCCACAAATGGACATGTTGTAAATAAGTATAAAGTTTGTGATGTACAGGTGCTCTATAGAAAATGACTAACATGTTGAAAAAGGCTCCACCGAATATACTTAGGGCCAAAAGCTTAGAGAGTTATCTTTCCATTGAGCCAGTCCATCCAGCACTGGGATCCTAAGACGTGGACATGATAATCTGATTTTAATGGAATGGTGAGAACAACAGTGGCCATCCCATCCCTTCCCCTTTCATGTTTCGGATTAAGCAGGCGACCAGAGAGAACCAAATTCTCTGGGAGCGAAAGGCAAAGTTCAGAAAGGCTTTTTTTTTAAAGCAGAAACTTTTATGTTGATGAATGAGTTTACTTTACCAATTTAAACGTGGAGAGGCAACTGTCAAATCACTACAGATTTTCTTTTCTTAGTATTTTATTTTTTTCTTTCTTATTCTTACAGCTTGCAGACCCTTCCAGAGGGGCAACAGGTTGCAATAGATATACAAATCAGGAATACAGCTTTTTAACAATATTTTAATGTTCATAAAAATAAACCAGTTGCAGGTTATATTTCAGTCTAAGCTCAGCCTAGCACTGTTTCAACTTTAATAATTAAACAGTAATGCTTCTCCTTTACAGTTACCACACATCCATTTCACGATGCACCCATTTTTGCTAGGAACAATAATGAAAGATTTCTTTTAACGGCAGGCACCAAAGCGGACAGAACAAAAAACAGAATGACAGCAAAGGAAGAGAACAGGGGAAAAAAATCACAAGCAAATACACCAATGTTGATAAGAACATTTGTTCAGGAGTTTATTTTAACATGTTCTTTAGATATCATTTGTGGGTAAGGAGTCTTCATGGTTTTATTTACTTTTATCTGTGTGGCCCTG
Organism: Okamejei kenojei; assembly: GCA_035221665.1. Classification (NCBI taxonomy): domain Eukaryota; kingdom Metazoa; phylum Chordata; class Chondrichthyes; order Rajiformes; family Rajidae; genus Okamejei; species Okamejei kenojei. Next base: position 36,242,660 of record CM069143.1, read on the forward strand.
TCATATAATCACTGTTTCTGGGGCCATTTCTCGTGGACGAGGCACTGCCCCCTTGGCAGTTGCAGTTGGGGCAGTGGTGATGGTGCGGAGGAGGCCGGTGATGATGAACTGAAGAGCCCGATGACATGGAAATAGCAGAGGCTGCCGCCATCATGGGCATGGAGAACCACGGGTTGCAGAATGGCAGCAGGCTGGCCAGGTGGGCCTGTGCGGCGGCCGCGGCCAGGTCGGGGTACATGCCCTGGAACCCTGGCATGCCCATCATAGGTCCAAACCCAGCAGCCATGGGGGGCATGAGATGGTAGACCGAGGTCGCTGAAGTGGTGCTGCTGGTCTCCACGGCGTGATTGCCAGCCCGGATGAGGCCGCCGTGTTGCGACGGGTGAAACTGAGTCATTTGGTTCACCTTGGCGCTCTGCTCTGTCGCTGTATGGTCGGCTGGTCTCGCTGCCAAGGCAGGTGGAACCGCATTGCCGGAACCATTTGTGCTCCCGGTATTGGCGACTCGTTGATTGCCGAGGTTATTTTCGAATGCAAACTTTTGCTCATTTTCCCTGGTAGGTGACACGAGGTTGCTCTGCTGTACAGCTAATGTCTGTATTAGTTGCCTGGGCCCTCCGGGTAAGGAGGGGCCCCCACTGACAGGGAAGTCACTACTGCTATCCCCTTCTGTGCAGTTAAGATTAGGAATGGCGCTTTTGATCCCAACTCTCCGCTTCATTCTGGGCAGCAGGTGTGGGTAATCTCTTCTGAAATTCAGGTTATGGTAAAACTGAAACTGAAATAAAAATACCATCATTTTATTAATCACTGAATGGGCATCATTCTCTTAACTTTTCCAACCCTGAATTGGACCTTTGGACCTGAACTGTAATGTGGGCAGTTCCGTAGTACAACACTGTGGGTAGGATTCAAGGTGGTAGAACAGGAGCCATCTATACTGATCACTTTATTAATCTATCCCGGACATGTACGATTCCAGCTCCGACTGCATAGAGTCCTGAACATGAACTGCATAGAGTCCTGAACTTGCCTCCAGCAGACCCCATATACCAGTGCTGAGGCCAGGCACCAGCTCTACAGAGCATGACCCCACAGACGGACACCAGGCCACCATCTCCTAGGCCATCACCATCTCTCCTCCACAGCCTCCAACCTTATCGTTCCCCAGCTCCGCATTGCTTCGTTTTATATCCTTCCCCAAATCCACAAGCAAGCCTGCCCTGCTCCGCCAAACTCATCTCCAAATGCAGTCTGAAGGATCCCGACCGGAAACATTGCCTATCCATGTCCTCCAGGGATTCTGCCTGACCCGCCGAGTTACTCCAGCACTTTGTGTTCTATGCAAGATTCCAGCCTCTGCAGTTCCATGTGTCCACAGGCCTATTCTATCATTGGCTTGGCCAGAAGCTCAGGGTTTCACCCAGAGGCCACAGTAATTAAAGAAGATTACCAAGTCTCTGGGGACTAGGCTGAGCAACTGTGAGTCACCTGTGATCCCAGCTGTCCAGTCCCTCACCCTAGGCTGATCATTCCTTTACCAGCGTCCTGCCCCTACACCTATTCAAACTGCCAGTCTGAGACCTCTGGAAGAATTCCAGTGCTGCATTAGCCATTCAACAAGTACACCTTTAGGCTTTAGAGATACAGTGCGGAAACAGGCCCTTCGGCCCACCGAGCCTGCGCCGACCCTCGGTCACCCCGTACACTAGCACTATCCCACACACCAGGGACAATTTACAATTTACAGAAGCCAATTAACCTACAAACCTGCATGTTTTTGGAGTGTGGGAGGAAGCTGGAGCACCGGGAGAACATACTAACACCGTACAGACAACACCGGTAGTCAGGATCAAACCTGAGTCTCTAGCGGTGTAAGGCAGTGATTCTATCGCTGTGCCACCGTGACGCCCTGTAGAGACTGGAATTTCGAGCAAGCACACAGTGTGATGGAGGAACTCAGAGGCTCAGGTAGCATCTGTGGACAGGCGACATTTCGGGTCGTCACCCTTCCTCAGACCAAAATGCTGTCTGTCAATTCCTACCACAGATGCTGGCTGACCCGTTGAGTTCCTCCAGTACTCAGCGTTTGGCCTACAGAATACCTCCTTTGCAGATCAATCAAGATGCAAACAAACTCTTTTTCACCCTATCAACAACCAGTCGTGACCCGAAAAATCACCCGTTGCTTCTATCGAGAGATGCTGCCTGCCCTGCTGAGTTACTCCAGCATTTTGTGTCTAGCTTTGGTGTAAATCAGCATCTGCAGTTCCTCCCTACACAACAATCCATCTCGATCATTTCAGCTATCTTAATTATATTTTGTAAACCCTTGGTGATTTTGCTCCAGGCTGCTTACCGAAGGATACTGAAGATATGGATTTCCTTGTTTGAAGACTGGAAGGTATCCCTGGAACGCTATCAACCCCAGTAATTGGGAATGGCCTCAGTACGTGTTTCAATTAGCTCTTAAGAATGATCAACAGTGATTTATACAAACGGCTCACCAAAATATCCCAGTGAAATTCCTACCAGCTGTTCAAATTTCTCGACAAGATAAGTGATGGTCTTGGCATCAAGTCCGGCACGGACATTGTGGGCCGAAGGGCCTGTTCTTGTGCTGCACTGTTCTATGTTCCATCTTAAATGAAGTCAAGCTACGATCAGTTTCAAGCTTATGCTTTCATCGATTACAACTCACTTGCCCCTCCCTCACTTGTTCAGTAGCCAGTGGCTGGTATCAGCGAAGTCTAACATTCAACTTTCGCCACTCATCCTGAGAGCATTAACTGTCAGCCACACAGTGAGAGGCACTGGTGTCACACAGAAGCGAGATACTGTGATGATAACCTCTTGCCTCTCGATATTTACCAAGGCGTCGGGGTTTTAAAACAATCCAACAGCATTCACTATCATGTGTAGGAAGGAACTGCAGATGCTGGTTTAAACCAAATATAGACACAAAAAGCCGGAGTAACTCAGCGGGTCAGGCAGCATCTCTGGAGAGAAGGAACGGGTGACGTTTGAGTAACTACAGTATATGACAGCATTCACTATCAATATCGGTACATTATAAAGGTATCCATTCAGTGAGAGAATGAAAGGTGAAGGGATAATAAGCAATTTAAAACGTCATTGCTGATAAATATATTTGTTAACATAGGCTTGGGGACAACGGTTCAGGAATACTCAGTAAAAGCTTCACATTTTACTCTCTCCTCGGTTTCTTCTACCCTCGTGAATGCCTGGGGCTAAAAGAGAAGACTTGCACCTTATCTGAATGATCAGGTCATGAATGGGGAGCACTGAATGTTTGCTAAGCTGATGCAAAATCTGATCAAACTTGCCCATGCTGCAGTGTGGTAGCTCCTTCAACATCAACTGAGAGAGACCTGCCACCAATGCAATGTGAGCATTCATTTCCAGAGGACTAGAATAGTCCGGGATGGGAATAGAATAGGGCAATAGGACTTGGGAGTGGTGGTGCAGGATTCCCAAAAGGTTAATTTGTAAGTTAAATCAGTAGTAAGCAAGGCAAATGCAATGCTAAACTTTATTTTGGGAGCACTAGAATATAAAATGCAATGCTGAGGCTTTATAAGACGCTGGTCAGATTGCATTTGGAGTGTTGTGAGCAGTTTTGGGCCCCATTTCTAAGGAAGGATGTGCTGGCGTTTGAGAGGGTCCAGAGGTGGTTTGCGAGAATATTCTCAGGAACAATAGACAATAGACAATAGACAATAGACAATGACTCCTATCTAGCTCTCTCTTGAAAGTATCCAGAGAACCAGCCTCCACCGCCCTCTGAGGCAGAGAATTCCACAGACTAACAACTCTCTGTGAGAAAAAGTGTTTCCTCGTCTCCGTTCTAAATGGCTTACCCCTTGTTCTTAAACTGTGGCCCCGGTTCTAGACTCCCCCAACATCGGGAACATGTTTCCTGCCTCTAGCGTGTCCAAACCCTTAACAATATTATATGTTTCAATAAGATCCCCTCTCATCCTTCTAAACTCCAGAGTGTACAAGCCCAGCCGCTCCATTCTCTCAGCATATGACAGTCCCGCCATCCTGGGAATTAACCTTGTAAACCTACGCTGCACTCCCTCAATAGCAAGAATGTCCTTCCTCAAATCAGGGGACCAAAACTGCACACAATACTCCAGGTGTGGACTCACTAGGGCTCTGTACAACTGCAGAAGGACCTCTTTGCTCCTATACCTGACTCCTCTTGTTATAAAGGCCAACATGCCATTCACTTTCTTCACTGCCTGCTGATTGGATTAACACATGATGAGCATTTGACGGCACTGGACCTGTACTTGTTAGTATTTAGAAGGATGTGGGGGATCTCATTGTAACCTACTGAATAAATAAAATACTTTGATATAGTGTATGTGGGGAGGATGTTTCCACTAGTGGGAGAGTCTTGGACCAAAGGGCACAGCCTCAGAATAAAAGGATGTAGCTTCAGAATGGAGATGAGGAAGAATTTCTACAGCCAGAGGGTGGTGAATCTGTGGAATTCACTGCCATGAACAAGGGTTGAGGCCAAGTCATTGGGTATTTTTAAAGTGGGGATTGATAGGTTCTTGATTAGTAAGAAGGCGGGAGAATGGGGTAGAGAGGGAAAGATAGGTCAGCCAAGATTGAATGGCGGAGATGGCTCGATGGGCCGAATGGTTTAATTCTGCTTCTACATCTTATGTTCTTATCCTTCCATGACTTGCTCACAGAAAGTCAGAACAAAGCAGATTCATCTCATGGTCACTTTCATGTCCTTCCAGATAAAGGGTTTGGGGATCTGAGAATGGTTATGCCCCATTCAGTGGTAGAATGACAGAGCGGTGGGCATGGATGCTTTGCACAAATAAAGAGGGCTCAACATTTATTTACATTACTGGCGTGTTTGCTTTGCCTGGACGCAACTTCAGTTGATGCTTTCAACTGCACGGACTACTAATGGAATGGATGGTACGTCGCTCCAACAGCCCTGACCTCCTCAGCAACAGTCATTGAGTCTCAGAGAGATACAGCACACAAACAGGCCCTCTGGCCCTCTGAGTCCATGCCAGCCATCAGCCAAAGAGTCTCATTAATCCTATTTTTATTCTCTCCATATTCCCATCAACTCCATCTCAACCCCAGAATCTATCACCAACCAGAGCCAATTTACAGAGGCCAATTAACCTCCCAACTCCCCCATCTTTGGGGTGAGGGAGGAAACTGGATTGCACACAGGAGCCCCACAAAATCACAGGAAGAATGTGCAAACACCACATAGACAGCACCCAAGCTCAGGATCGAACCTGGGTCACTCAAGCAGTGACTCTGCCTATGAGGCGATGTGTCACACACATGCCTCACATTACCGTCACCCACTCCCCCCTCCCCCCCCCCCCCCCCCCCACCAAACCCCCCCCCCCCCCCCCCCCCCCACCCCTACCTCCACCTCTAATCTTTTTTTTTTCCTTCCACTTCCTGAAGTTGGTGACTTATGCAGAGAAGCGAATCCCAAACAAAGAGCCATTCGATCATGTTGCATGAATGTAGACCATGAGTGTTCGCTGGTTGTACCGTCGTAGGGAGCATCAGCCAACATTGCCAACAGATAGGGAAATGGGACCAAAGACGTTCTCATCAGAGGTTATTGGTCTATTTGGTCCAGAGCAACCATTTGAGCACAGATGAACAACAGGTTCTTATCCTCCTTTGCTCCTTCAACACTGTGCTGTATTATGTATTTATACACCAAACATGTACACTCTTTGTTTTTAAATGTTGAATACATTAAATATATAATCCATAGACATGGATTTCACCCTGGGACACTGCTTAAGAACAGGGCAGGTCCATCTTTTCATATAGACAATAGATAAAAGACAATAGGTGCAGGAGTAGGCCATTTGGCCCTTTAAGCCAGCACCGCCATTCAATGTGATCATGGCTGATCATCCCCAATCAGTACCCCGTTCCTGCCTTCTCCCCTTATCCCCTGACTCCGCTATTTTTAAGAGCCCTATCTAGCTCTCTCTTGAAAGCATCCAGAGAACCCACCTCCACCGCCCTCTGAGGCAGAGAATTCCACAGACTCACCACTCTCTGTGAGAAAAAGTGTTTCCTCGTCTCCGTTCTAAATGGCTTACTCCTTATTCTTAAACTGTGGCCCCTGGTTCTGGACTCCCCCAACATCGGGAACATGTTTCCTGTCTCTAGTGTGTCCAAACCCTTAACAATACTATATGTTTCACGTGAACAAGTCCGTGAACAAATATATAATGCATTAGATATATATATATACTCAACAAAACAACTATTCTATTTGGTGAGATCCACATGCTGCATTAATTGCATTCACGTGACTCCTCGAATCACATTCTCTACATAACACGTGTGTGAATGAAAGGTCAGGCCTCCAATTCATTTTGACATCACAGGATAATATAATCAGCATAGCAACAGGGAATGACCTATTATGGCATCGTCACCTTAGCAACCATATCATTCAGATCAGCCTGGTACAAATGTACAGAGGATGGAGGTGAAAAGTTTGTGCTGTAATGCATTTGTTCTATGAGTGACTCCGACCTGGTCATAATCTACCAGCATTGTGATGGTCAAGGTTATGTTACATAAAATAGGGGGTGATCAGGGGGTGATCAGCTCTTGATATTTATTCCAATTATATATAGCGAGGGACTTTATTCTCCATTGGTTTTCAAGGGAACTTGGTTGAGGTGTTTATCATGAAAGAAGGACACTTAAGTTTCTCCTGTGTGGAACCAATTATTTCAGTACCACAGCAGAGTCACATTATGACAGATCATTTTAAACAATGGTGAAAATTCCATCATTTTCTCATAGACTGACACATTCCAAACACACACCATAACTTTGCCATCTGCATAAATAACTTATGTAGTGTTGCACAAGAATCACAATTTATAAATGCGTTTTATAAATGTTTTGCCAGGTGAATTGGTTGAGGTTTTATGTTTGGTTGGAAATACTATAAATATTATTACATACCAGGCAATGTATTCTGCACTTTCACACATTTCGAGAAACTCCTATTCCAGACTGAATCAACCGTTTGCCTCACTAATTGACTGGGTGCTTCTGTGTTGCAAATAAACTTTCGTGTTTTGAGAACGGATTTGAGCGGGCTGGAGGGGGTTTTCCATGAAATATTAGTGCCAGGGACCTGGTTTGATCCTGACCTCGGGTGCTGTCTGGTTGGAGTTTGCACGTTCTCCCTGTGACCGTGTGGGTTTCCCCGGGTGCTCCGGATTCCTTCCACATCCCAAAGACATGCGGGGTTGTATGTAGCTCAATTGGCCCTCTGTAAATTGCCCCTAGTGTGTAGGGAGTGGATGCAAAAGTGGGATAACATAGAACTAGTGTGATCGATGGTCGGTGCGGAGTCGGTGAGTCGGTGGGCTTGTTTCCATCCTGTATGCTTCAATTACAAACAAAAAAGACCTCTATACTTGCTTTTGTTTTCTACCTTGGTCATTGAAACTGCTCCTTTTTCTTCAGCAATGAATTCAGAAAGAGAGGCAGATCGTTGAAAGTCTTGGCGGATTTTGCTGAAACCATACAGATTCAGCTGCCGAATGAAACTTTTCATGCAGTCAGTTTCAAAAATCCTAGAGGGGCCGCGCCGTTCCAGCACCTCTTTCTTAAAGGACTCCTCATCTATAACTACACAGTTTCCACCATCGTCCCACCGGATTGATGCAAACTGGTCGCTCTCAACGATCTTCCAGAGTTTTTTCGGGAAGGTGAGTGACATAAGGTCAGTGTCACCTACCTCTTCATAGTAGACAAGCCTGGGTCTTTTTAAAACCGACTCCTCGGTCAGGGCTTGCAAGGCATTCTCTTCCAATATTGTCCTCAGTTCCGAGTCGCCCGATGCCGTCTGGTCGCAAACTGGAGACCTGTTATGAGATTTCTCAGTGGACTGGGCTAATCCCTTCTGATCGGCCGGGTTCAGCTCGGCCGCTGCGGAGTGCGGGTCCCCCTCGTTGTCGCTGTCCCTTTCTACTTTGATGGTCTTCTGGAGAGTGGACATGGTGGTGGGCAGGTCTGGAAGGATCCTAGTGGTGCCAAGCAGAGTCAAAAAGGCTAAGGACCAGGTTTGATTTGTGTTTGATCTACACAGAAGCTGGCGCTGGGACAGAATAAGTTGAGTGATGTGAGGTTGAGATAACGTGAGGAGTTCCAGATCGTCATAAAACAAACCGCCAACGCGCTCAGAGCCGTCACAATGGAGTTTGCCACAATCCACGGGCCGTCACAATAAGTACCTTCATCCTGTGCCCTGGAGAAATGAGCACAGCGCCTCAACCCCTTGCCTTTGCCCTCCCTCCCGCCTGCTGCCAGGACGGGCGAGATGGACAAGATCAGGGCGTTGGTCATCTGGGGTGGAGTGTGGAGATATTGGATTTTGAGAGCTGGAACCAGTGTCAGGTAGTTTGGCAGTCGCTTGGCCCACTCTTTCAGGAGCTCGGGTCCCGGGCCAAGAGAAACAGCCAAAGATGCACACAGTTGGCGCGGTGAAATGGTTGGAAAGCCTCAGTTGCCTTGGGTGTTGGTTCAGTGGTTGATGTGACCCTCAATGCAATTTCTGTGCTCTTTCTTTCCACAAAGCCTCCCACTGGAGATGTCCACAGATGGTTGGGAGTGAATGCATCAGTGCAATAATTCCACAAAATGCAAATGCCTTGTCAGATCGCTTGAACAGACATTGCGTTGTGCCCAGGGCCAACCCCATTGCTTCTTCCAGATGGATTCATGGCTTGCTTCTCTTTGGAACTGCCAAATAATTGGCCCAGAGCTCCTGGGTCACGCAGCCATCTTCTGCAGTGACATCACAAAGACATCCTGGTCTTCAATGCGTCCAGTCTGAGCCCCCTCAAGGGGTCAGATTCAATGGCTCAGCAACCCAACATGTCTACAGTCTGAAAGAACATCTGTGGCTGGAGGGAGAAGATTCATATAAGGACATCCTCCATTGCTGAATTAACTCAAAGCTGTGCTGCTTTTTACCCATAAGACATAGGAGTAGAATTAGGCCATTCGGTCCATCGAGTCTGCTCTGCCATTTAATCATGATCTATTTTTCCTTCTCAACCTCTCATATTTTTCTGCCTTCTCTCCATAACCTCTGATGCCCTTACTAATCAAGAACCTACTAATCTCCACTTCAAAAATACCCAATGACTTGGCCTCCACAGCTGTCTGTGGCAATGAATTCCACAGATTCACCACCCTCTGGCTAAAGAAATTCCTCCTCATCTCCATTTTAAAGGTACGTCCTTTTATTCTGAAGCTATGCCCACTGTTCCTATATCTCCCACTAGTGAAAACATCCTGTCCATATCCACTCCCGTTGTTTCTCTATTCAGTAGGCTTAGATACGTTTCCTCCTCATCCTTTCGTTTGTTAGGTTAATATTAAAGATCTTGTGGAATTGTTGGAAGATTTTGTCTGGAATTCTGCAACTGTTCTTTCCTCAACCCTCATGACCAACTCCCCACATTGTCTGCTACTGAACTTATTGTGTGTTTCTAATGTTATTCGCTGCGTTAACTGTCAAGCTGCATTAAAATGATAAAACAATAAATGCAAGGATTAACTGGACCACTAAGTTCTTAGTTCAGTTCGTGCAGTTATTTTATTTTAGAGATACAGCATGGGAAACAGGCCCTTCGGCCCACCAAGTCTACGCCGTTCTATGTTATCCCACTTTCCTGTCCACTCCTGACATACTAGAGACACATTAGAGACCAGTTAATCTACAAACCTGCACATCTTTGGGATGTGGAGGGAAACCAGAGCACCTGGAGGAAACCTACGCAGTCACAGGGAGAACGTGCCAACTCGATCTGAGATAAGGATCGAACCCTAGTCTCTGGCGCTGAGGCAGCAGCTCTACCTGCTGCGCCACTTTGCCGCCCTTAGAAGAGAAGAATATAATGCCCCAAAGAACAGATGTGGCAGGTAGCATTAAAGTGGGAAGTGAATGAATGAATGAATGAATGAATGAATGAATGAATGAATAAGTTTATTGGCCAAGTATGTACTCATACAAGGAATTTGCCTTGATGCTCCGCCCGCAGAAGTTTGGTCTTCAGAGGGAGCAGACTAAACAGGGTTATTATAAAGGCAATGACAGGCTTGGAATGCATGTTTGTACAATTCACAAAGTGCGATAAATGAGATTAATGAGCTGCAGGAAGAAATAGCCTCCGTTGTGGCATTCTGGATGCAATGGTGACATTGAGAAGTGGTTCCATACTGGGATGACAGGGTGCTTCTGATTCTTGTTCAAAAAGCAAAGGGAAAGACAAAAGATGGAATGGCAGTACTGATATCAGAACATAACAACATGCTGGAGAGAACGAGAATAACAATAGACTCCATCGTACTCTATATGCTATATACAATGAACCCTCGTTATACAAAACGATACGGTAGAACTTTATTTGTCCCGGAAGGGAAATTGATCTGCCAACAGTCACAAAACACAAAATACATGAAATATGAAATTAAAGTGACGAGTGGAAAGGAATGGGAATGTGCAAAGATTGGGAGGGGAGTCAGTCTACCCCACGACAGAAGGGGGAGGAGTTGTACAGTTTGATAGCCACAGGGAAGAAGGATCTGTGGCGTTCTGTCCTGCATCTTGGGGGAACCAGTCTGTTGCTGAAGGTGCTCCTCAGGTTGACCAGAGTGTCATGGAGGCGGTGAGCTGCATTGTCCAAGATGCTCTGCAGTTTGAGGAGCATCCTCCTCTCCAAGACCACCTCCCATGAATCTAACTCCGTCCCCAGGACAGAGCCAGCCTTCCTGATGAGTTTGTTAATCCTATTGGCATCCGAAGGCCTTCACCCTGCTGCCCCAGCACACAGCAGTGAAGAAGATGGCACTGGCTACCACCGATTGGTAGAGGATCTGCAGCTTCTCACTGCAGGCGTTGAAGGAGCGGAGCCTTCTCAAAAAGTACAGCCGGTGCTGTCCCTTCCTGTACAGGTCCTCAGCGTTCCTGGTCACAAAGAACTGGAGTAACTCGGCGGGTCAGGCAGCATCCCTGTAGAACATGGACAGGTGTCACTGTGGATCGGAACCCTTCTTCAGACTGATTCTACAATCAGTGATAGACACAAAATGTTGGAGTAACTCAGCAGGACAGGCAGCATGTCTGGATAGAAGGAATGAGTGACGTTTCGGGTCGAGACCCTTCTTCAGACTCATCAGTGAATTCTTCAATCTGTCTGAAGAAGGGTCCCGATCTGAAAACGTAAATGAGTGGATTGGTAGGAGAGGGTGTTGTCTCCAGCATCTTCAAGGTCAGCTGCAAGAGGTGCCCCCGGGACACAGAGTGAGGCGGTCGGGTGAGGAGGATGGTTCGTTGGGCCAAGCTGGTGGAGGGAGACGGAGGAGACCTTGCAGCAGCCTAGATCTTACTGGGCTTACCTGGGCCCGGGCGCTCCTGTATACCCAGCATGTGGACCGGACTCTGGGCTTTTTATTTTTGTACATGGCGACAAAATATGGAGACTATGGAAAAAAAAAGTCACTGGGCAGTGCACACGTGACAATAAAGAACCATTGAATTCTCCAGGGCTACCTGACCCGTTGAGTTACTCCTGCACTTTGTGTCTTTTTCTGGTTTATTTGAGATTTCCAATATCTGCAATTTTTTTCTGTTTTTGCTTTTCAATTGTGAGCGATTTTCGTTAGAAGGTACAACTTGGTTAGACTTTAGAGATACAGCATGAAAACAGGCCCTTTGGCCCCCCGATTCCGTGCCAACCAGCGATCACCCTGTGCACTAGCACTATCCCACACACCAGGGACAATTTACAATTTACAGAAACCAACTGTCCAACAAAGTTGCACCTCTTTGGAGTGTGGAAGGAATCTGGAGCACCCGGAGAAAACCTATGTTGTCACAGGGAGAACGTACAAACTCCGTACAGACAGCACCCGTAGTCAGGATGGAACTCGGGTCTCTGGAGCTGTAGGGCAGCAACACCACTGCTGAGCCATCCTGCCGCCCTTTCTCCAGCAGTTTGTGTTTTGCTCAAGACATCAGCCTCTGCAGTCTCTTGTGACTCCGAGCAACAATGGAATGAAGAGGGATTTGGCCTTTGGTGAAGTGGAAGTACCGTGGGGGAAACAGAGCCAAATGACAGTCGTAAAAGCATCGTCACCATCTTAATTCAACCTCCATACACCAGATAGATCGTTTCACTTGGGGGCCATATTGGTTCACTCAATGAATGGTGAAAGCAGGATCGACAGGCAGATAAACGAGAGCAACAATGGGACCTCCCGCTGGCCTGGTCCACACGTGTTATTTTCTGCAGGCTCTAGCCTCGCAACTGTGCTGAATAAGATGTGTGCTTCGTGTCAGGGGCACAACACATGCTGCCGCGGCAAGGCCAGCAGCACAACCAAGGACAACTCCCTCTTCCCCCCCTCCAATCAGGAAAGGGGTACAGACGTGTGAAAGCGCACACCTCCAGATTAATAATTTCATAAGCTCATAAGATACAGGGGCTGAATTAGGCCATTCAGCCCATCAAGCCTATTCCACCATTCAATCATGTCTGATCTATATTTCCTTTTCAATGCCGATTCTCCTGCCTTAACCCCTGACCCTGGTACTAATCAAGGGATTTAGGGACAGTTTCTTCCCAGCTGTTACCAGGCAACTGAACCATCCTATCGCCAAATAGAGAGCAGTCCTGAATTACTATCCACCCCATTGGAGACCCTCAGACTATCTTTGATCGGACTTTACTGGACTTTATCTTGCATTAAATGTTATTCCCTTTATCGTGTATCCGTACACTGTGGACAGCCCGATTATAGTCATGTATAGTCTATTCGCTGACTGGTCAGCAGGCAACAAAAGCTTCTCACTGTACCTCGGTACATGTCACAATGAACTAATCTAAACTAACTTAACCGGTGAGCTCAAAAGTAGACACTTGGCAATGGCGAGATTAGTTGAAATATTCCACCCTTCATGAATGAGTAACTTGCCCAATAATCAGAGTGTAGGATAAAACCCATGGCCAGTTACTCAGGCAGGGAGAAGATTCACATAGAAGAGTACCTTCAGAGAGATTGGCCCGATAAATTGCAACAGTGAAATAATCCATTGCAACCATCAGATTACCATCATTCTCAGTGCTTTCACTGACTTCACAAGACTGCTGTAAAACACTGGCTACAGCTCCCGGCATGAAAATAATACCCCCCTGGGCATTAGGTCAATGGAATTATTATCCCTGACATTGCAGACAGAAGCAGCAGTAGAACATATTAACTAAACCCCATTGAATTCCAGAGAGAATGATAGCAGTTGTAACCAGGGACAGGAGCTTTGAACAAATGCTGAACTGATGGAGATCTCAATGGGAGATCTCAGTTGGAGCTCAAAATAAATAGCTTACAAATCTTGTCCACAACCATAGGTAGACACAAAGAGCTGGAGTAACTCAGCGGGACAGGCAGCATCTCTGGAGAGAAGGAATGGGTGATGTTTCAGGTCGAGACCCTTCTTCAGGCATTCACATTTTGCCCACAACCATTCCTGGAGCAATTCTTGACTTCCACAGTATATCATTCCAGTGACCTCCTGGATTAACCACAATATTGTGCCGTGATGGAGAAGGTTTCTACTGTTCCATCGCTGAGTCCTGCATTCTCTTTGAATGACAATATCACAATACAGTTGGCGGCCATACAGCACAGTAATTTTATCTTTTGAGAGAAAACTAAAACTAATCCCGTTGTCCCGCTTTCTTCCTCCGGCTGTGCCAATTTCTTCTTCAAATATTTACCTGCAAAAAGTGCACCTGTTTTTAAAGATTAAATTGCTTCTCAAATCGTTTGCTTGTGGCAAATCATTCCATTCTTTTTTTTAAAGCTCTCTCCTCAGTCACCCTTTCGCATTTTCTGTGTACCTGCGCAAACAATCCTTCATGATTTTGAATAGTTGCTGGTTGTCATAGATACAAGTGTCGTTTAAGAGGCTTTAATATATACACGTGAATATTCAGAGAATGGAAGCATATGGAGTACATGCAGGCAGAAAGGATTAGTTTAAGTAAGCATCATGTTCAGTACAGGCCTTGTGGGCTGAAGGGCCTGTGGTACTACACTGTTCTCTGTTCTATCTTACCATCCTTCTGCTATTTGCCTTAAGTTTCAGTTTTTAGTTTAGACGGTGTGGAAACAGGCCCTGCACCTCAGAGTACATGCTGACCATCGATCACCCGTTTGCCAAACGTTTTGCCTCACCTTCCCCTTACCACAGACCTTTCTGTCCTAGGCCTCCTCCACTGTCAGAGTGGGGCCACACGCAAATTGGAGAAACAGCACCTCATATTTTGCTTAGGCTGCTTACAACCCAGCGGTATATTTATTTATCTAATTTAAAGTAACCCTTGCATTCCCTCTCTCACCATCCCTCCCACAATCTAGTTGCCCTGCTAGATTCATTGTATTTCTTCATTATCACCTCCACAGCCAACAATGGATTAGTGTGGGTTCTTTAGCCATCGGTGCGGCAGCGGTTTGTTCTGCACCTTTTCATACTTCTAGTTTCACTTTCCCCCGTCTCTGTCTGAAGAAGGGTCACGCCCCGAGACATCACCTATTCCTTTTCACCAGAGATGCTGCATAATCCGGTGAGTTACTCCAGCATTCTGTGCCAATCTTGGCTTATATTGTTCCCCACTTTTCATTAATGCCACTGTTTACCCCAATTTCAGATTTTTTTTGGTGCAAATCCTAATACAAGTGATTTTTGTTTGGCTAATATCAGAACGATCTCAGAATTTTATGCGTGTTGACCTAGGCCAGAGGCTTTCGTTCCCAGTTGAAATCGCAGTTACCAACCTGCGACCAGACCTCGTTCTCTGGTCCAACTCCTGTCACCGTGTTTTCATCATTGAGCTGACGGTCCCATGGGAGGAGGCTGTGGACGAGGCTTATGAAAGGAAAATGCTTCGATATTCAAACCTTACAGCAGAGGCAGAGGAGAGAGGTTGGAGGGTAAGGTTGTGTCCAGTGGAGGTGGGGTGCAGGGGCTTTGTAGCCAGTTCCACCGCAAGGCTCCTGAGGAAAGTAGGAGTCAAAGGGCAGGCACAAAGGAGGACAATAAAAGAACTTGCCAATGCCACTGAACGGAGCAGTCACTGGCTGTGGCTGACGAGGAAAGATGCTGTCTGGGCTGCCACGTGACCATCTAGAGGCTAGCAATAAGACACACACCCAGGTCTGATCAACCTGCGGTGGGCCTGCCTCGACTGAGGGTGTCTTGCGATAAAAGGCCGAAACACCCAGTGACGTTGAGGTACTCAACTGAAGATGTGTCTGATTGTTAGCAAAATTCACCTAGTGGTCGTACCCAAGAATGTCAATTGTAGTGAAATCTTAGGGATTGTAACATCCAGTCCTAATAATCAATCTGACAAGATGGCAAACTATTAAATAATTCTCAGTGAAAGGTTATTTTGGTACCATAGTTGAATCTATAGAAGAAACACTATGGAGGCGATCATAGGAGATGGCATTGATTAATTTTAATGCAACGTAGAGTTCTTTCACGTAACAATCACACAAGTGATTTGGAACACATCCCAAATTTGTTTGGGAGACATTCAACTTTGGACCTGTGGTTGCAAAGCTAACCACAAGTTTTCCCACATGGTCATTTCAGCATCTGCTCTATATTAAGGATAGATTTACTATAATCGCTCAACAACAATGTTGCAACGTATGACTAACAGGATTAGTTTAGTTTCGAGATACAGCCCTTCGGCTCACCGAGTCTGCACCGACCAGCTATCCCCGCACACTGAACTATCGTACAGAGTCGGGTCAATTTTACATTTATACCAAGCCAATTAACGTCTATGGAAACCAAAGATCTGGGAAAATCCACGCAGGTCACGGGGAGAACGTACAAACTTCGTACAGGCACCACCCGTAGTCAGGATCGAACCCGGGTCCCTGCCGTTGTAAGGCACAAACTTGACCGCTGCGCCACCGTGCCGCCCAAACGGCAGATGACAAACTTGATTGACCTTGGTGGTATTTTTTTTAAATGAATTCCTACATTACATGAGAAGCTCTGAGTATTTCTCAGTCAATTGGTTTATAACGCAATTTGAAAGACTGATGGCAAGTATCCACCAGTGTGAACCCAACTGTTATTTTGCCATCATGACTATTCAGGGGCATATTGACCCACTGCCAATAATAGATAGCAATAGATAAAAGAAACAGCATTTTGAAATATTTATTAAATTCACTGAATAAAAAGCAGCATGTATCCATTACACACTAAGACACATTTACAGATATTACGGAAACATTTCACAAAGAACATCAATCTCTGTTTGGTCCAACAATAAGTGATTCCCACAAAAAACAAAACAATTGCACTTCTTCCCCTCAGGCCAGCTGAGAGCTGCCACTTTGCTGTCTCTTCGATCAACACTAATCTGCACTAAGAGATTAGGAATCTTTGGGTTTGAAATACGTATCACCTCATACCCGTTTACGTAGCCACTCGGCTTAGCATAATACCCCTTTCCTACTCTTCCAGCAGTTTAAAGTTTGGTTAAAAATTATATACAGAACATTCATAAAATTAACATGGTATCACAATTTATTATGTGAATTTTCGGTTATCATTGAGCACTTAATTGTTACGGTTCTCCAAAAGAGTTCATCTAGATGCGGTGGTTTGTCAAATGGTTTGGTGTGATAATTTGATCTAACACGGCAAATTAGATTTGCAGAATCAATGGATTTTCACAATATAACTGCAGCAATTTTCCAGTCTGAAACTCTGAATGGAAGTGTTTAGGACAGCAATCAAAATGAAATTAAACATTAATGACAATATTGGCATTCCGGCACTCAAGATCTTTGTTGTACCTACTTGGAAAGTAAAAGAACAATTCAAAACATTTGAGGATTGATAGGGCAATCACTGTTCAAAATGTGTCGGGAAAATGTATAACGTTAGCAGCCAACAGTGGTCTGGTGGAACATGCTCAACATGGCACATTCATGTTAGAACCTTCCCAATGTCTTGTCCACTTGAAGCTAATGTGCTGACGGCTGGACCATTCTACAAGTAGACAATCTATTCCATCTGGCTATCAGATGTGGAAGCTAAATCTGTCCCCTTCAAAGCTTCGATGCTGTTACATCAATAGTCGCAGCTCACCCATGAATCAATGCGTCAGGAGATAAAACGTGAAGGGACAAACTCTGAGAACTATGTAACCCCTTTACAAGAATAATTATTTAGTAATGAATCAATGTTGGGGAAAACATTAACAGGATCGCAAAATACACTCAAAAATAATCTTTCAAAACATGATGCTACACTACAGTAATGCAGTGCCTATTATTACATTTCACCTCATCAATGAATGTCAATTTCATGAATTTATTTCATCAATTGCTAATTGCATGGATTGTGTTTTATAGTAGGACAAATCATTCAGCTGATTAGCAGTGATAAACATTTCAGGACGTAGCCAGATTTATTTAATCCTTACATCTACCACAAAAACTCAAGACAGTGGATGCTATGGTTTTAGAGATTAAATTTCAATGTTAAAACTCCTGAGGTAAATTTTGAAGAGAATTATCTAGATTACATATTATTTAATGCCCACTTTAAAAGGAGAATCATATTATTTTTTAAGGCAAATATTTTGTAATGCTTTGTTATATTTTGTATCGTCCATTTTGGACGTTAGCATTTTCAGAGTCACTGAAGATTGTGTTGTAATCAAAACTTAAATAATATCCTTAATTGTGCCATTTCACAAATCTCAGATGTAAGGTGTGAAATAAAAACAAACAAATGTTATACAGACAAGATTAGAAGTACAAAGCGTTAAACTAGTCGTAGACCTTTGATGTATTGGGAAAGGAAATGAACATTTGCTCCCCCTTTGGTATCAATAATACTGCATAATTGTGTTGCTCTATAAACTAAAACACATTCTCACATATTCTGAACAATCAAGAGGTCTAGCAAATATCTCAAACCCCATCATCACTGATAATGTTCCATAATAGCCAATTACATTCTGTTTGCAAATTGAAGCACGCAGTTAACATGATCCCCACTCAAAGGTCAGGAACCCAGTAGAACTAGGATAGCATTGTAGGCATTGTTATATTACAGCAGTGATTTGCAACCAGCACCTAACAAGGAACACGCATTATTTTAACATGGGCAGGTATTAATTTATAGATATTCAGCCTACTCAAGAAGTACTACTCGCTGGATATAACTTGGCTGAACAGCCAACTGCATTACATAATGAACTTTAATAAATCACACAATTAAAAGGTGTTCACATTTCTGTTCATGCATTAAAAATTCGATTTCATTTTTACAGGTTATTATTGCACGCCATGTCTTTGCCATGAATGAGACCAAGCACAATGCTAAGCATCGGGCACATAGAACCACTGTACTCTTCTATCTCACGGATAGGCAAGAACCTGTCCCACTGCCTTCCAAGCACATTTGTGCTAATTTTATATTCAAGTAGGTTATTACACATACAAGCAGTTCCAAATAATATCAAACTCTTTCTCTTGAACAAAATGGGTCCCGATCCACAATGTCTGAACTGTTGTCTTTCCAAGAGAGAAGAAGCACTGATGTTTTTGAGATGTCAAGCTATGACCCAAATATGTATTTGGGGGGCACAGCAGAATGAAGAGGATCATGCTTAATTAATATAAAACTTCTTCATCAGCATTCACTATGAATCTCTCCCCTAATGCTTTGACTTAAGAACATCTATTAAAGCATTATGTGCAGTGTAAAGTGGCTACATGGGTTCACTGAAGGCAAGCGCACAAGAGGTTTGCCTTCAATAGTCTATTTATAGTAAACAAATATTTTGCGCCTTAATGGAAAGAGGATGGAAGAATATTTCCAGGCATCCGATCCTGGAAATCATAACAGTGCAGTCAATCACCACGGCAATAAAGAGTTAACATCAGTTGAAAACCCACCAGCTTTTTCCATTTACTGCGCTATTCTGTTTTCCATTTTCCTGCAATTATCAAATAAAGTAAAACCTGTAATTTCAAAGTATCTTAGTTCTAATTTTCAGATCATTACGGGTTTTTTTGCACAGTTAGCACTGTGATCTAGATTATAATTCAGAGGATTCAACCACTCCGAGGTTTTTTTAAGCATTTCGAATATTGGATGACCAGGTTAAACTCTATTAACAATGTGTATTCAGCATTTTACTAACGCGCTGCCACGGGGGCAATGCAGTTGCAGCATCATTCCGTACTGCAGCCTGCAATACTGTAGCACAGGAGCTCTGTTCACTTTTAAAGTATGAAATGGCCTACAGCAAATAGAAATCACCTTCATAGATTAGATTTTTACAATGTCTGGCAGCCGAGTGCTGTATGCCAGAGAGAGTCCCGTTTATACAACAGCTAGAGCATGTGTAACTTAAAGGTACCATACCCATACAGCACTATTTCACTCTAATGTCCACTGCTAGGGAACTTAATCAGGCATGTCAATGTTCAACTTCTGAGGGGGGACAAAATATTTCCCGGGACTCTGGGTAATCACAGCCCCAGTCTTTTTGTAAAACATGGGGGGGATCTTAGCAGGCTCAGGAATAGGGATATCTTCAGAGTCTTCACTGTCGTCGTGGTGAAGTTCATACGAAATGTTGCCGTACTCCCGTAGAAAGGGAAAGATCTCCAGAAGGAATTGGCAGAAGTCTTTGCGGATTCCAAACCACCCTACAAGAACAATGCAGACGGTGACCATTAGAAGAGATGCGTCCTCCTCCAAACCCACCCCCCACCAGCCCCCCCAAGCAAGCGTTTCACATCCCCGGAGAGCAAACAGCCCCACCGAGGGGGAAGTCCAGCAATATATCGGATAGTGCCACCTTTAAAGCAGATGTTGGACTGCAAAAATATGAAGCAGAACGTAACCCAACGTCACCCATTGAGTCTGAGGAAGGGTTCCAACATTATTTTTCCCCGGAAATGCTGCCTGACCCGGTGAGTTTCTCTTGCACTTTGTGCCTATCTTCGCTATAAACCAGCATCTGCAGTTCCTTTCTACACTATACTCACGGGGGAGTTAATTTCTCAAAGTTTTCACTTCGTACATGCTGATGATGTGCTGGGTAAGAGTTTCCAGAAGATCAGAAGCTTTGCAGCAGTTTTGCGGTTACATCAGCAACCCAAAACCACATTTAGAAAGACCCTCAACATAGTCATAACTGCAAATAAATCATTCTTACATCCTACATTTTCTCAAAAGCAACAAAAAAATGCAACTACATTTGAAGTGGCAGGAAATACTGGAGCTAGGTCAGTTAGCAACTGAAGAGAGATCATAAGATCATAAGTGATAGGAGCAGAATTAGGCCATGAGGTCCATCAAGTCTATTCCGCCATTCAATCATGGCTGATCAATCTTTCCCTCCTAACCCCATTCTCCTGCTTCTCCCCGTAACCTGACACCCGTAGCGGTGAGAGGGAGTTAGTGTTTGAGTTTGATGACCTTGCCTCAGAAAATGCATTGTCAGCAAATTCTGTTTTTAATCCCAAAATTTACCTTTTTTTTAAAATGACTAAATTAGTTATAGAATACTTCTTTAAAAACTTTTAGACTTTTAGAAATACAGTGCGGAAACAGGCCCTTTGGCCCGCATCGATCAGCGATCACTACGTACTCAAGCACTATCCTACCCACTGGGGACAGTTCACAAACCACTGCAGATGTACAGATTTGTTGGTTACTTGGCTTCAGTAAATTTGTAAATTGTCCCCAGTGTATAGGGACAATTGTCCCTAGTGATAGTGCTAGTGTACGGGGTGATCGATGGTCAGCTCGGTCTCGGTGGGCCGAAGGGCCTGTTTCTGCACTGTATCTCTAAACTAAAAAAGGATCACCATCGCAACTAATACTGATTAAAAAATAAATCAATTTAATCATTTGTCCACAAACTAAGTTATACTGCAGACATATTTATTTGTCACTGTAGGAAAAATACAATGAACAGTAACGATAGCATGGCTATTACTAGCTCAGAACAAGGTCTGAAGAAAAGTCCTGACCAAGAACGTCACCTACCCATGCTCTCCAGGGATGCTACCTGTCCCGCTGAGTTACTCCAGCACTTTGTGCCAAGATTTAGCCATGGTAGCTATTGCCACAGTCATACATTTACTGTGTAAAGACATTTGTTTCATTACAGTAAAGAGCCATGGGAAATATCTACTGGGAAAAGATGCAACATAAAGTTGCAGAGATACTCACAGTGATTACCCCCTTTCTGCCCAAACGTTGTTGCCATTAACGTCATGAGAGAAAGCCAAAGAGGAATGAAGATTGGAATATACGAGAAATTATTGTGACCATCCAGCTTGTGAACCAAAAGAATCTGAAAGAAAGAAAAATCATGAGTTCCCACGTGGAGAAATTCTACCCACATTGCTAGCAATGGGAAATCTTGTATGGTGGTGTAATATCTCTGTAGCTTTATTGGTAGATTCCTGCTTTGTACTTCCATGCTTGTAAATGACTTTTCAACTTCTAAAGTATACAATGCTCAGACTTTACTGGCAGGAAAGCATTGTATTTTATACAGTGACATTGGGACATGAGGAATAGGAACGGGTGGCACGGTGGCGTTTGTAGCTGCCCGTTGCTGCCTTACAGTGCCGGTCCCAAGTTCGATCCCGACTACGGGTGCTGTCTGCACGGCGTTTGTACGTTCTCCCCGTGACCACAATGTTTTTCTCCGAGATCTTCGGTTTCCTCCCACACTCCAAAGATGTTCAGGTTTGTAGGTTAATTGGCTTGGTACAAATGTAAATTTTCCCCAGTGTGAATAAGATAGTGTTAATGTGCGGAGGTCACTGGTTGGTACAGACTCGGTGGGCCAAAGGGCCTTTTCCCACTCAGTATCTCTAAACTAAAAATAGAGTCAGGGGATGTCACCTCAGAATAACTTGCTGTATTTCTTTATAAAATACACAGGTTTTAGAGGCTCACGTGCTTTGTGACCATAGTTTCCACACAACTACTGCTCATTTCACCTTTAAGCATGACATAAAGAGCACATACATGCCAACGATTATCATGCTGGATTAATTAAGCAAACGGGTAAAGACACTTTTAATTCTAAAAGTGTCTGCTGGCGGAGCTACTGCCTCACCAAGCCAGGTTCGATCCTGACCTCGGGCTGTGTCTGTGTGGAGTTTGCATGTTCTCCCCGTGGCCGCGTGGATTTCTTCCGGGTTAATTAGCCCTCTGTAAATTGTCCATAGTGTGTCGGGAGTGGATGAAAAAACTAGTGTGAACGGGTGATCGATGGTCAACGTGGATTCAGTGGCCAAAGGGCTTTATCTTTCAATCAATAAATCAAAATGTATAACATGTATACTTTCTGTGATGAAAAACATGCAGTTGAACTCTTAAATGCAATGAATTAGTATCTGAAGAGCTCACAGACGCCCCATTACCAAAGCAGAGTTGCATACCTCAAAGGTCAAAAGTGGAACTACAATGGTCATCCAACTGATAGCCATTGTAACATGGGTCCGCCTTTGTTCAGCTATCACATCCATGGAGCGCAGGAACAGCACTGACCACACTATGTAGTACAGCACCACCAGGCAGAGAAACGACATCAGAATCCACAAGGGGACACACACCACCTGGAAAGAATGAGCAAAAAACCCCGTCAAGGAAATTTTACAGGCTACAAAATCCATTTCGGCATCTGCATATTGTGTTTAATCTGGGCCATTGGATTCAATGTAGAAACAAAGAACTGCAGATGCTGGTATATACCAAAGATAGACACAAAGTGCTGGAGTAACTCAGCGGGTCAGGCAGCATCTTTGGAGAGAAAGGATGGGTGACATTTCAGGTCGCGACCCTTCTTAAGACCAAGGAGTCTGAAGACAGGTCCCGACCCTGAAACGTCACCCATCCTTTTTCTCCAGAGATGCTGCCTGACCCGCTGAGTTAAGGGCCTGTCCCACTTACGCGACCTTGGCTCGCAAATTACGCAACCTCGTGGTCGCTTCAGGCATACGGGCACCGTGTGGCTGCTCGGGGCCGGTCCCACTTAGAAGCGCGGAGGGGTATGGAGTTGTGCGGGGCTGATCCCAACATCACGCGGGGCTCCGAAATTCCTGCAGTGACCAAAATCTTTCCACGCCAACGGCCTGTCGGCCCGCATACGCACGCAGGCGCATTGCGGTCGCACGCAGCGACTTGACGCCACACGCAGCGTTTTAACGGCGTACACCCAGCGCGTGGCGTTGCGTGATGACGTCACTGCCCGACGCCCTGCGACGCCCAAATTCAGTCGGCCCAGCTGATTTGTAAGCATGAGGGCTGCTTCTAACAGAAGTCTCTGTTGCTGTTGCAGCAATGCAGTCTGCATCTCTTACATGATGATCATGGAATAGCAGCCAGCAATCCCCCCTTTTTATGCGTAAATGACGTCTCGCGCGAACTTAGCGTGAACTTCGCGCGACCTCCACTTCCAGTTGGTTGCGCCAAACGCAAGCAATCGCATGCAAGTGGGACAGGCCCTTTACTCCAGCACTTTATGTCTACCAATGGAATCTATGTCTGATGAACACAGTCCGAGTGATTAAAATTTATGCATTCTACAGCAGAAACAGCTCAAATTATTTTACGTAGCCTGTAAGCTACTTAGAATTACTTACCAGTTTATCCACACTTGCTTTTATAATTCTGTTATTTTTTAAAAAAGGCTTTCCTAACCGACCATGTAATGAATTAGAAAGCCTCATGATTGAGCTGCGACCTGTTTGTTGAAGTGCATCCAATGCCAATAAACAGTGTGTGCTTAAGTCTGTGAACAGCTGTCTCTGTATTCAGTACAAGTTGTACACTCAGGGACTAGTTGTATTTCCAACAGCAGGTCATGCTCTTAATAAGTAGCTCTCCAATTCAGTATATAAGTAGCATGGTAGGGGAAATTGACCATTAAAGGAGGATTAAATTACCCTTAAAAACAGAAGAATAGCAAACAGAAGTAGCCCATTCAGTCACTGAAAGCTACTTCACCAATATCTGAACTTCATTTACCCATTTTAACTCCACGTAATTTCTGAAAAAAACTATTTATCAGTCTCAGCCTTGAAGTTCTTTATCACAGCCGTTACCACTGCCTTTTGGCAGCGATTAAAATTCTAGATCTCTACAATTCTTCCTGTGAAAATTTGCTTTGATTGCCTGTTCATACAGTGATACGGTGTGGAAACAGGTCCTTTGGTCCAACTTTCCCACTCCGGCCAACATGTCTCAGCAATATTAGTCCCAACTGCCTGCGTTTGCCCAAACCTGTCCTTTCCATGTACCTGTCTAACCGTTTCTTAAACGTTGGGATAGTCCCAGCTTCAACTCCCTCCTCTGGCAGTTTGTTTCAAACACCCAACAACCTTTTCATAAGATCACGTGATTGGAGCAGAATTAGGCCATTAGGCCCTTCAAGTCTGCTCCGTCATTCAATCATGGCTGATCTGTCTCTTCCCATTCTCCTGCCTTCTCCCCCTGTACTAATCAAGAATCTATCTATCTCGGCCTTGAAAATATACACTGACTTGGCCTCCACAGCCTTCTGTGGCAAATAATTCCACAGATTCACCACCCTCGGACTAAAGAAATTCCTCCTCATCTCCTTAAAAGAACGTCCTTTAATTCTGAGGCCATGACCTCTACTCCTAGATTCTCCCACTAGTGTAAACATCCTCTCCATATCCACTCTATCCAAGCCTTTCGCTATTCTGTACGTTTCCATGAGATCCCCCCTGATGCTTCTAAACTCCAGCAAGTACAGGCCCAATGCCGTCAAAAGCTCATCACATGTTCACCTACTTACAGTATTCCTGGGATCAGTCTTGTAAACCTACTCTGGACCCTCTCCAGAGCCAGCACATCCTTCCTCAGATATGGTGCTCAAAATGGCTCGCAATATTCCAAATGTGTCCTGACCCGTGCCTTATAAAGTCTCAGCATTACATCCCTGTTTTTGTATACAAGCCCTCTCTAAATATATGCTAGCAATGTGTTTGTGTTTTTTACTACCGATTCGACTTGTACATTAACTTTTTTGGGAATCCTGCACCAGCACTGCAAAGTCCCTTTGTACCTCTGATTTCTGGATTCTCTTCCCATTTAGAAAATAGTCTACACCTTTATTCCTACTACCAAAATGCATGACTCCACACTTTGTTACACTATATTCCATCTGCCACTTCTCTGCCCACTCTCCCAACCTGTCCGAGTCCTTCTTTCTCCCTGCTCCTGAGAGCTCCGAGACTCCCTGCTATCTCTACACAACCTGCCTTTCCACCTATTTTCGTATCATCCACAAACTTGGCCACAAAGCCTTTAATCCCCTCATCCAAATAATTAATATACAATGTGAAGAGCAGCGGCTCCAACAATGAGCAGGGTTGCCAGATTGGGTTTTTTAGCGCCAAATTCCAGAAATCTAGCTTTTAAAAAAAACGTTGGTTGGCGTCAGAAAATTAATTCGGCTTTTGGGCTTTTTCTTGGCTTTTTTACAGGCTAAAATTACCTGTACGAAAATTACATACCATCCTTTTTCTAAAACATTTTCCTTTAAGAGAAATGTTTTATGGTCAGTTACATTTGGCAATATTTCTGCAGCCAACTAGGAGGGTGGGAGCACTAGGACCCACCCAGCAGAGTCAGGCCATGTGCACGGATTCAATATGCAGCATCCACGTTACCATCAAATATTGGATTTTTACTGTCATAAATACCCAATTGGAATTAAGACGAGAAGCATACAAAGAATTGTTTAGAGTGATGAACACTCTAGAATTTGAGCCAACCCGAACTGCCCCCCCCCCCCTTCATTTGCATGGTGGCTAATGCGTGGAAAGGTCATGTTTAATATTTTGATGAACTGGGAAGACCTAAAGACTTATCTCACTTCTGCTGAACTGGCCCAATCAAAATTCAAAGCAAAACTCCTGAAGGAAATGTTGTCAGACTACAAAAACTATTTCGTCTTGGAGTTTGCAAGATCTGTTGTGCAGAAATTTGAAAGACTGAACAGCCTTTTTCAGCAAACCAAAGCTGATCCTCATGAATTGTACCAACAACTATTCTTACACCAGCAGATTCTTCAGAACAGACTGTATGATGCCAAAGGAAAGAAAAAAAATACTCAAGTTGATTTTGGTATCAAATTCTTAACAGCATGTAATAAGCTCCAGCCACAGAACAGTGCTGAAACACACCTAGGAATAAAAAATGTCAAAGAAAGATGTATGTCTATGCTAGAAGAAGCTCTCTGTCAAGTTACATGTAAACCTCCGTCGGCAAGAGATACATTTGAAAGTTTATCAAAATTGAGCCATGTAATAATTATGAATCAAATTTTGAGGCCTAGGTTTTCCGAGTTACCCTTTATACACCATGCAGGAAACAAGGTCAACATAATTGAAGAACAATACAGACAATACAGGCTTTTGTTGATTGGAAAGAAGCAGCTCCATTTAAGAAAGATGGACTCCCTACAGACACTGAACAGTTTTGGATTGGTGTATTTCAGCATCAGGCATTTAAAGAGATTGCCACCCTTGCCCTTACTTGCCTAATAACCCCTGTCAGCAATGCTGTGGTTGAGAGGATATTTTATCTTGTATCCTCCATTAAAACAAAGGCAAGAAACAGAATGCAGTTGAATCTTCTTGATGTTATTGTGAGAATCAGGGCAGAACTATTGCTTCCAAGCAAATGTTGCAAAGACTTCAGTGCATGTCCAGAAATGCTGAAAAACTTCACGTCGGACAAGAGTTATGCCGTTTGTTCCACTCATTCCAGTAGGGAGGATTGTAATGACCTGGATCAGGAGCTTTTCATGTGATGTGTGTATGAAAAATATATTAAAGAAAGTTTGGCTTTTTTCTGGGTTTTTCTTGTATTGTCTGGTTTTTTTTAATGGCTTTTTCCTAGTGTTGTTTGGCTTTAAATCAAAATTTCAATCTGGCAACCCTGGCACTGAGCCCTGCAGAACGCCGCTAGTCACTGGCAGCCAACCAGAAAAAGCCCCCTTCATTGCCATGCTTTACTAACTGCCATCCAGCCAACCCGATATTCATGATATCGGCCATTTGATACTATGGGCTCTCATCTTCCTTAGCTGCCTCCCGTGTGGCACCTTATCACAGGCTGTCTGAAAATCTAGGTAAACAACATCGAATGACTCTCCTTTGTCTGTTCTATTTACTTCTTCAAAGAATTCCAGCAAATTTGTCAGGTAAGACCTTCCCTTCACAAAGCCATGCTGACTACGGCCCATTTTATCGTGAACTTCTAAGTACTCAGTAACCACATCCTTTATAATGAATCTAAAATCTTGCCAACCACCAAAGTCAGACTAACCGGCCTATAGTTCCCGCTATTCTGCTTTGTTGCCTTCTTGTACAGCGGGATAATATTGGGAATTTTCCAATCATCGGGAACCACTCCCGACTCTAGTGATTCTTGAAATATCACTATCAATACCTCCACAATCTCTAAATCTTCTCTGAACCCTTTCCAGCTTGACAACATATTTCCTATTACATGGTGCCCAGAACTGAACACAATACTCTAAATGTGGCCTCACCAACATCTTACACAACTGCAACATGACCTCCCAACTTCTATACCCAATGAAAGCCGAAGTGTCAAAAGCCTTTTTGACCACCTTATCTGCCTGCGACTCTACTTTCAAGGAACCAGGCACCTGTACTTCTAGATCCCTCTGCTCTACAACACTACCCAGAGCCCTACCATTCACTGTGTAGGCCCTGCCCATGTTAGACTTCCCAAAATGCAACACCTCACATTTCTCTGGATTAAATGCTCTGTGTTAAATTGTTGAATCATAATTTTAAGATTTAGTCCCGATATTCCTGTTCTTCTCTCCGAAGGAAATATAAAATATATAAAAGATAATTTACCAGCCAAGGCCACTTTATGATTTCATCCAGTCTCAACGCAATGAATATGAACTGCAGAATGTTCACGGAACACAGGATTTCCAACTGAGTAGCAGAAATAAAAGAGAGAAAAGTAAGAATATTATAAAGAATGTTTTTCCAGATGTGTTCATATAAACATTAATGTGGGTAATAATGTCAATACTTTATGATAATTAATCTGCATTAACTCAAGACGGCAAAGCTTTATAGCTTAATTCTTTAAGCAGCCATTTTGTTTAGTTTTAGTTAAGAGATACAGCACAGTAACAGGCCCTGGGCCCACGCCAACTATATACATAAGTACAAGAGTGCAATAATTGCTGTATAAAAATAGTTTAATTTAGAGACACAGCATGAAAACAGCCCTTCAGCCCACTTTGTTCACATCCACCATCAATCACGTGCTCACAGTAGTTCTATGTTATCCCACTTTCGCATCCACTCCCTACACACTGGCGGCAATTTTACAGAGGGCCAATTCACCCTACAAGCCTGCATGCCTTTGGGATGTGGGAAGGAACTGGAGCACGGGGAGGAAACCCACGCGGTCACAGGGAGAATGTGCAAACTCCACAGACAGCATCTGAGGTCAGGTTCGAACCCTGGTCTCCGGCACGAGGCAGCAGCTCTATCTGCTGCGCCACTCTGCCACCCGTGTTTAAAGTAATTTATCATAGAATCGCTTGGCACAGAAACAGATCCTACAGCCCACGTCGCCCATTGCCAACAGTGATGCCCATCTATGTTAATCCCAATTTAATCCAGACACATACGAGGTAATTCACCTTGGAAAGTCAAACTCTGGTGGGGCATAAAGGATAAATGGCAGGGACGGTGGCAACGTTGATGTACAGAGAGACCTTGGGGGTGCAAGTACATTGTTCCTTGAAAGTGGAGAGGGTAGAGAAAAAGACATTTGGTATGCTTACTTTCATTGACCAAGACATTGAGTACTAATTTGGGACATCATATTGCAAC
Organism: Okamejei kenojei; assembly: GCA_035221665.1. Lineage (NCBI taxonomy): Eukaryota > Metazoa > Chordata > Chondrichthyes > Rajiformes > Rajidae > Okamejei > Okamejei kenojei. Next base: position 36,271,745 of record CM069143.1, read on the forward strand.
TGTTCAAAACATTGGTTAGACTGCACTTGGGAGTATTGTGTACACTTCTGGTCACCACACTTCAGGAAGATGTGGTAGCAATAAAGAGAATCCAGAAGAAGTCCCCCAGGAATGATGTCTGGAAATGAAGTGCTGTAATTAGAAGGAAAGACTGGAGAGGGTGCGTTAATTCTCACTAGAATATAGAAGACTGAATGGTGTTGGCCGTTACGAGGCCCATTCAAAGGATAGATTGGATCTTTTGCTAAGGGCGTGGAAATCCAGTACAGGACAGGCAGCATCTGAGGAGAAAAGGAGTAGGTGACGTTTCGGGTCGAGACCTGCCTTCATACTGAGAGTCAGGGGAGATGGAAAGTAGAGGTATAAAATGGTACAAAGAACAAATGAGTGAAAGGTATGAAAAGAACAAATCAAAGCAACGATGATCAAGGAATGGTAGAGTCCACAATGGTCCATTGTTGGCTGTGGAAAAAGTGATAACGAGTAGATACAAACAATGAAACTAGCAGGCCAACTAGAGGAGTGGGGGAGGGACGGGGAGAGAGGATATGCAAGGGTTACTTGAAATTAGAGAAGTTAATATTCAATGCACTGGGTTGTAAGCTGCCCAAGTGAAATGATCCTCCAATTTGCATTTGGCCTCAATCTGATAGTGAGTATAAGGACCAAGCCACCAGAGGAGGTAGTCGAGTCAGATGCAACAGCAACGTTTAAAAGGCATTTTAGTTTAGTTTAAGAAGGAACTGCAGATGTTGGAAAATCAAAGGTAGACAAAAATGCTGGAGAAACTCAGCGGGTGAAGCAGCATCTGTGGAGCAAAGGAAATAGGTGACGTTTCGAGTCGGGAACATTTTTCAGAGTTGTTCTGGTACCGAAAGACTGATTCTATGATAATCGGTGTTGATCTGGTTTGAGTCAATCAGAATGTTTAATTCTGAAGAATTAGGTCTGAAGAAGGGTCTCGACCCGAAACGTCGCCTATCTCCTTCGCTCCTTAGATGCTGCTGCACCCGCTGAGTTTCTCCAGCTTTTTGTGTACCCCAGAATGTTTAATTAGTTTAGTTTAGAGATACAGTGAGGAAACAGGCCCTTTGGCCCACCGAGTTCATGCCAACCAACAATCCGCGTACACTAACACTATCCTACGCACTTGGGACAATTTACAATCTTTACCGAAGCCAATTAACCTACAAACCTGTACGTCTTTGGGGTATGAGAGGAAACCGGAGCACCCGGGGAAAACCCACATGGTCACGGGGAGAATGTACAAACTCTGTACAGGTTGCACCGTTAGTCAGGATCGAACTCGGATCTCTGGCACCACTGGGCCACCGTGCTGCCCCATAGTCTTATTCTACCATTTTCAGAGCCACACACAGCACTGCAATACATGTATTAATAACATTAACTTGCATTTATTAAATGCCTTTAACAAAGTAAAATGCTTCAAACTTATTCAAGAGTAACCATGTAGCAGTTTGTACGGGGCAACACCAAGACATCAGGGCCGATGAACAAAACCTTGGTAATAGCTAACAGACTAAACACAGAATTATAGGGTCACGGAATTGCTGGTGCTAATTTACTACAAAATGTAAAAAGTACTGGAATAACACAGCGGGTCAGGCAGCATCTCCGGAGAACATGGATAAATTATGTTTTGGGTTCTTCAGACTCCAGAAAACAGTATTAACCTGGCCAACATGGATTTCCAAACAAATATACCCTACCTCCAAAGATCGATCGTGTCGAAAGCCCCACACACAGGCAGCCACCGACACAGGAGACACAAAGAAGAGCGGCATGAAGACGAGGAGCCAGAAGTGGGATCCTCGCTCGATCCTGTCACACACCAGGACTTCAAACATCAACAGCAACAGGTGGATTCCAACTGCGATCAGCATGGCCTTAAATTCCACGCAGGTTTCCCCTTCAGCCCTGCAGCCAAATATAACAATGAGTAAATTAGGAAGCATTTCACATTTCATATAAGTGAGCTGTCGGGGAAATATCACCACATTTAATGTAAACAAACGAACAGACATTAAATTATTTAAACTCTTTTTGCTTTAAGCCCAATGGGATATATTGGATCAGTCATTCAGACTCAACACACGGCTGCAACATTGTGATGATTCTTTTAATATAGTAAATTAAAGCAAGACACTTCACAATCTCAAATAAAATCTGATTAATGAACTGCTTAGTTTTTTAAATAACTGCTTATTTCCTTAAATATAGATTTTACATTCTGGGGCTTACTAAATATAAAATTAGTTATTATATTGCAGTTAGTTACATGCTGATATATAGTGCAAATGGGCAAAAGGGCTAGCATGGACATGGTGGCTGAAGGGTCAGTTTCTGTGCTGTACGGCTCTATCACATTACCTCCAGGAATAGCTAAACCCATAATGGTTTGCCCATTTAGGACCAAAATGAGGAGCAACATTTTCACGTAAGGGGTGATGAATCTGTGCAATTCTCTAACCCTCTCGGCTGTGCTGACGCAGGGGATTGACTTTATTTGGAACAAGAAACATTTATGGATATTATGGATAGAACACAAAAACAGAATATCAGGAAGGTTCCCATCCTGAAAAAAATGATCAAGAACACAATGGGCTGCAGTAACTCAGCAGGTCAGGCAGCATCTCTGGAGAACATTTGATAGATGATGTGTTCTTCTTCTCGAGGTTGAAGAAGAATGCCGACCCAAAACGCTGCCTGTCCATGTCCTCCAGAAATGTTGCTTAACCTGCTGCATTACTCCAGCTAGCACGTTTTGCGTTCTACGCGGGATTCCAGCACCTGCAGTTCCTTGGACAATCTCCATCATATGGCATCACAGTGGTGCTGCTGGAAGAGCTCCTGCCTCACAACACCGGAGACCCGCATTCCATGCCGATCTCGGGTGCTGTCTGTGTGTGGAATTTGGACGTTCTCCTTGACCGCGTGAACTTTTCTTCCGGATCTTCCGGTTTCCTCCCGCATCCAAAGGCGTTCGGGTCTGTAGTCTCTATAAATTGGTCTCTATAAATTGCCCCTGGTGTGTAGGGAGTGGAAGCGAAAGTTGGATAACATAGATATAGCTTGAACAGCTGATTGACGGTCGGTGTGGACTCGGTGGACCTGAGGGCCCGTTTCCATGCTGTATCTCTAAATTAAACTAAATGATCTACTTGTGCTCCTCTTATGTCATGGCTGCAAAGCAATTGTTTCAGTATTTAAAATAGTTAACACATGCACCTCATATCATGCTATACCTGAGATAAAACACAAAATGCTGGAGTAACTCAGCGAGTCATACAGCATCTTTGGAGTTACTCCAGCATTTTGTGTTTATCTTTTGTGTAAACCAGCATCTGCAGTTCCTTCCTACACATGTTATACCTTGACGAGTGGGTTCCCCAACGCACCACATCAGAGCTATCGGGGTTACAGTGCCCAAGCTCTCAAGTACCAGTGTTATTCTGAAGCATTGCCATCTCATGCCATCTTCTGCTCAACCTTTGGGGTTACTATACAGTGACTCATGGCAAACACTATGAATGATCTTTCCTGGATAGTAAACAATTTCTGGAAATTAACCCTGATTTTCTGATAGGACACACCAAAACCAATTCTTGCACTTTTCTTGGAAATCAGACCCAGGAGGAAAATCCGTTTTCTCTTTGAGAGACGACAGTGACCAGGGGTGCTAAGGTAAATGGATCAACAGCCAGCGATGTGGACATGCATGTTTTATACAGTGTTTCCAATGGGCACTATAAACAACATGAGCATATTGCTTAATAATTGATTGATCAGATTATGAGTCGAGTAACTTTGATTTAAGAACAGACTGCATTAATATTGTCAACGTTCTCAATTTCTTCCTCTCATTCTTTCTATTTACTTTTCCCAAAAGTATGTTTTTCTCCTTTTACACTAGTCCCAAAATAAAACCGCTGACTTAATCTATTGAGCTGTGGAGCTGAGTCAGGCAAGTCTTCAAAGCAGTTGGCACAGGTATGATGGGTTGACCTTTTTCTATGCTGTGTTAATCAATACTCTCGGACAAAACTAAAGCTATGAACATGAAGGCCATATACGCTGCCGCCTTAGTATTTTTCTAATCTACTTTGGTAAACAGCGGTGCAGCTGGTAGAGTTGCTGCCTTTCAGCGCCAGGGACCCTGGTTCAATCTTAACCTCGGTTGCTGGCTGTACGGAGTTTGTACGTTCTCCCTGTAATCGCGTGGGTTTCCACATGGTGCTCCAGTTTTCTCCCATATCCATGGACATACAGGTTTGTAGGGTGATAGGCTAAATTATGTCAAATACATGCAGGCAAATAAATGATGGTTCTTGAAGCGTGCTGACTCTGTGCCTACTGCGTCAGAAGAAATCTGTGGTGGGCGGCACAGGGGCCCAGTCGTAAAGCTGTTGCCTCACAGCGCCAGAGACCCAGGTTCGATCCTGAAATCGGGTGCCGTCAGTGTGGTATTTGTGCGTTCTGTGTGACCGCGTGTTTCTTCTGGGTGCTCCAGTTTCCTCCCATATCCCATAGAAACATACGAGCTTGGAGATTCATAGGCCCTCAGTAAATTGCCCCCACATGTGTAGGGAGTGGATGAGAAAGTGGGACAACATGGAACCAATATGAACAGGTGATCGATGGTCGGCATGGACTCAGTGGGCCATGGGGACATGCTTCCATGCTGAAATCTTAAACCGAAGTTACTTAGCCTAACTTGAAGCAATTAATTCTCACCTGTACTGTGGATTGCGTGCCCACACGCCAGTTCCCACAGAGGCACCTATGATCACTATTAGTTTCCATAGCCAGACGGGAGTGAAGACGGCCCAGTAGCTCCATAGAATAATTCCGTCCAGTCGTAGCGACAGCAGAATGGAGAACAGCAGCAGGCAGGCATAGATCAGAAATTTGCTGCAAGGGAACAGGACAGGTCAACCAGTGTCAATACTTGACTGGTGGAATGAAAAGATTAGAGTGTAGAAACTGAAGTAAAAGGGAACCGAATTCTGGATGTTGTACGTAATGCAATACAATTACTATAATTACTACAATCAATACAATTAAACCACCAATTAATATAAAGGACATCGGATACTGAAAGAATGATTAAAATCAAAGAATATTAGGAATAGTGGACACCTCTCCGCATTCAATCATCCACTCCAGTTCAATTGGCAGAGAACAAAACTGCAACAGCCAGCTCTCACCACATTGGGTTTATTGATTTACATGCATCATTTGGAGAGGCAGCATTTATTACTTGTTCCTAAATACCCTTGAACTGAATAGCTTGCTCAACGATTCATAGAAAACTGAACCACATCCCCACATGACTGGAGTCAGATGGAACAGAGTCAGATGAAGGAAATCTCACCAGTGTGCCAACGTTAATGAGGGTACCAGACACTGTAAAACAATGTACACCTTCCAGTGAGTCTGGAACAATTGCATGAGCTCATTATTTCTCAATTAACCTCAATCTGCATTAAAAGGCATACACGATCAGGGATGTGTTATAAATTCACCTCTACATCACTTAATGCAGCAGCTCAATATCACCGTCAGAGTAATTAAGGCCTCTATTTCCATTAATGAACAAACAAATTAGACGGATAGATAATATATACATATACGTCATATAAAATATATGCATGCCATAGATTACATATATATATATATGTGTGTGTGTGTGTGTGTGCGTTATAGATGTATATGTATTATATACACACACACACACACACACACACATATATATATATATATATATAATGTGCATATATATTATGTATATCTTGAACTACTTTTTATAGTGCATACTGCTTTATATATAACATGTGTATGTTTGAAATATATAAAGTAGTATATATCGTATATACAGTTGTTTACATACACATACACACACATCCACTGTATTGTGATGTGGGTTATATAAAGTAGTATTATATATACAAAGTAGTTCGTGGCCACTGTAAATCTACGTGGTTGAATCTGGGGCAGCTGATGGAATGTGGGAAGATTAAAAATAGGATTAATGTAGGATTAGAAATTGCAGGAAACATGAGCAAAATACAAAGTGCTGGTGGAACTCAGCGGGTCGGGCTGCATCTGTGGAGGAAACCTCAATCTGCATTAAAAGGCATCCATGATCAAACGTGTGTGTTATAAATTGCATGGTTGCACAAAGCTTCTGTTGCAGCTGTAGTGAATAATATGGAACACTGACTGCATCGCGCTTTAGCTGTAAGCCGTGCTTTTGTTTTTTTTTGCCTGTTGGTTGATTACTTGCAGTCGAGGATGTTTTTTAAAACTTTCCCCTCATTGCAGTAGAGCGAGGGCAGGAAGGAAAGGCAAGGCCCGTGGGTAGTAATCGCGTCCGAGGCTTCCCTGCTGCAGTGTAGGCCTCCCCTTCCTCTCCTCTCCCCGGCCTCTCCTCTCCTCTCCTCTCCCCGGCCTCGCCTCTCCTCTCCCCGGCCTCTCCTCTCCTCTCCCCGGCCTCTCCTCTCCTCTCCTCTCTCTCTCCCCGGCCTCTCCTCTTCTCCTCTCCTCTCCCCGGCCTCTCCTCTCCTCTCCCCGGCCTCTCCTCTCCCTCTCCCCGGCCTCTCCTCTCCTCTCCTCTCCTCTCCCCGGCCTCTCCTTCCTCTCCCCGGCCTCTCCTTCCTCTCCCCGGCCTCTCCTCTCCTCTCCCCGGCCTCTCCTTCCTCTCCCCGGCCTCTCCTCTCCTCTCCCCGGCCTCTCCTCTCCTCTCCCCGGCCTCTCCTCTCTTCTCCTCTCCTCTCCCCGGCCTCTCCTCTCCTCTCCCCGGCCTCTCCTCTCCTCTCCCCGGCCTCTCCTCTCCTCTCCCCGGCCTCTCCTCTCCTCTCCCCGGCCTCTCCTCTCCTCTCCCCGGCCTCTCCTCTCCTCTCCCCGGCCTCTCCTCTCCTCTCCCCGGCCTCTCCTCTCCTCTCCCCGGCCTCTCCTCTCCTCTCCCCGGCCTCTCCTCTCCTCTCCCCGGCCTCTCCTCTCCTCTCCCCGGCCTCTCCTCTCCTCTCCCCGGCCTCTCTCTCCTCTCCTCTCCCCGGCCTCTCCTCTCCTCTCCCCGGCCTCTCCTCTCCTCTCCCCGGCCTCTCCTCTCCTCTCCCCGGCCTCTCCTCTCCTCTCCCCGGCCTCTCCTCTCCTCTCCCCCGGCCTCTCCTCTCCTCTCCTCTCCCCGGCCTCTCCTCTCCTCTCCCCGGCCTCTCCTCTCCTCTCCCCGGCCTCTCCTCTCCTCTCCCCGGCCTCTCCTCTCCTCTCCCCGGCCTCTCCTCTCCTCTCCCCGGCCTCTCCTCTCCTCTCCCCGGCCTCTCCTCTCCTCTCCCCGGCCTCTCCTCTCCTCTCCCCGGCCTCTCCTCTCCTCTCCCCGGCCTCTCCTCTCCTCTCCCCCTTCCCCGGCCGGCAGCGGCCTCGGCCTCGGCCTCTCCTCTCCTCTCCTCCCCGACGGAGATCCCAGCCTCTCGGGGGAGGGGGACCAGGCCATTACCTCGGGTTAAAGTCCTGGAAGAGCCCGCGAAGATTCATGGCTGCGCACAACCCCAGGACCGAGCCGCCGGCTCTGCTCGCCTTCACCGACCCGAGCCGCTCTCCTTCCCCGGTCGGCGGCGTCTGGGGGCGGCTCCCTCACTGGCCTGGCCCGCCCCGGCCCCAACCAGCACCAGCACCAGCACCAGCACCAGCACCAGCACCAGCACCAGCACCAGCACCAACCAGCACCAGCACCAGCACCAGCACCAGCACCCGCACCACCCAGGGGGGCAGCAGTAACGCTCCCTCCTACTCCTCTACTCTTCCTCCTCCCCACCCTCTACTCTTCCTCCTCCCCTCCCCTCTACTCTTCCTCCTCCCCTCTACTCTTCCTCCTCCCCTCCCTCTACTCTTCCTCCACCCCTCCCTCTACTCTTCCTCCTCCCCTCCCTCTACTCTTCCTCCTCCCCTCCCTCTACTCTTCCCCCTCCCCTCTACTCTTCCCCCTCCCCTCTACTCTTCCCCCTCCCCTCTACTCTTCCTCCTCCCCTCCCCTCTACTCTTCCTCCTCCCCTCCCCTCTACTCTTCCTCCTCCCCTCCCCTCTACTCTTCCTCCTCCCCTCCCACTACTCTTTCCCCTCCCCTCTACTCTTCCCCCTCCCCTCTACTCTTCCTCCTCCCCTCCCTCTACTCTTCCTCCTCCCCTCCCACTACTCTTTCCCCTCCCCTCTACTCTTCCCCCTCCCCTCTACTCTTCCCCCTCCCCTCTACTCTTCCCCCTCCCCCCCTCTACTCTTCCTCCTCCCCTCCCTCTACTCTTCCTCCTCCCCTCCCTCTACTCTTCCTCCTCCCCTCCCTCTACTCTTCCTCCTCCCCTCCCTCTACTCTTCCTCCTCCCCTGCCTCTACTCTTCCTCCTCCCCTCCCTCTACTCTTCCTCCTCCCCTCCCTCTACTCTTCCTCCTCCCCTCCCCTCTACTCTTCCTCCTCTCGGTCCCCTCCCTCCTCCCCATCATCCTTCACCTCCCTCCAATCTCCCCCTCAACTTTCAATCCTCCAATTTTAGGTAACGCTCTTCCCCTCCTCCCTCTGTATATGGACACACGGATCTGTTCTGTAGTCATGCCTACTATATTCTGTTGTGATGAAGCAAAGCAAGAATTTCATTGTCCTATCAGGGACACATGACAATAAACTCTCTTGAATCTCGCCCCCTCCAATATCTTCCTCAACATCCAGTTGTCCAATTTTAGTAACACTATTTTAGTAACCTCTTCCCCCTCCCTCCTCCGACTTTACCACCATTCCTCTGCCTCCCCTTTCACCCGTCACGCCCATTCCCCCTTTTCTCCCCCTTTCCCCTCCTCCTTCCTCCTTTGCCATCTTACATTTCTCTCTTAACTTCCTTTTTCTCCCTGCCCCTACACTTCCCCCTTCCCCCATTTCACCCCCCCTCCCTCCTAGTCCTCAGATCCTCAACCCCCTAAATCTTCAGCACTCCTCTCTGGGTGGAGCTGTGGATGCTGGTACCCAAAGGTACCCAACTCTCTCATTCCACATCTCAATCTTGTGTCAAACTGCTTATCCTGAGTATGTCGGAAGGAATTGCAGGCACTGGTTTAAACCAAAGAAAGACACAAAAAGCTGGAGTAACTCAGCGGGACAGGTGAATGTGTGAGGGATAAAATGATTAAACCCCACTATTGTAAGGGTTCAGGAGAGGATTCTAACCGATAGAGGCCAGGGAGAGGATTCTGACATAGCTGTGGATGAAGTTACCAGAACTGTCCTTGAGTAAGGATTGATGGCATTGTATAGCGGTAGAAGGGAGTGATGGATGCGACCCTTATCAGTAGAGACTAGTGATGGATGTGACCCATGTCAGTAGAGACTAGCTTTTAATTCAGATCCAAGAGAACTGAGACAGGTCAGTTGGAGGTGAGCAAACTGGGGCAGGTCATTTACAACTGAGCATGCTTAATGAAATAAATGAATATTACTAACACACCCCTGGTCAAGAAACTGCTCATTACCATGCACATGTATGAACATGCGATGTATGATGTGGGAGGTACTGGGGGACGTACCTATAGACTGTGCACCTCAGCGCTCTGATTGGAGAGGGCCAGAAGGGGAGGTTAAATGTAGAATTGTGTGTATAAAGGGGCTTTACTTTCCTGACTTCGGTGTGTCTCAACTTGGAGAGGCACCCGACTCTGCAGACTCGCTAATAAAGCATTTCTTGTTTCCATGATTTAGTCTCTGAGTAGTGATTGTGAGCACAACCTATATCTCACAAATGGGTGACGTCTCGGGTCGAGACCCTTCAGCCTCGACACGAAACGTCAGCCATTCCTTCTCTCCAGAGATGCTGCCTGTCCCGCTGAGTTACTCCAGCATTTTGTGTCTTTCTTCTGCTTATCCTGAGTTGCGCACTTAGCTTCACAAATACCCAGGTTTAATTCTGACCTTGGGTGCTGTGGAGTTTGCATATTCTCCCTGAGATTGCACGGGTTTCATCCCTCATTCCTTGAAACATGCTGCCATGAGGAGGCAGATGCAATAGTGGTGCTTAAGAAGCTTTTGGGTACACACATGGATATGCAGGGAATGGAGGTTTAGGGAAACATGTGCTGGCAGATAAGGGCTTGTCTGCGTATTAATAGACAATAGACAATAAGTGCAAGAGTAGGCCATTTGGCCCATCGAGCCAGCACCGCCATTCAATGTGATCATGGCTGATCATCCCCAATCAGTATCCCATTCCTGCCTTCTCCCCATATCTCCCGACTCCGCTATTTTTAAGAGCCCTATCTAGTTCTCTCTTGAAAGCATCCAGAGAACCTGCCTCCCTCTGAGGCAGAGAATTCCACAGACTCACAACTCTCTGTGAGAAAAAGTGTTTCCTCGTCTCCGTTCTAAATGGCTTACTCCTTATTCTTAAACTGTGACCCCTGGTTCTGGACTTCCCCAACATCGGGAACATGTTTCCTGCCTCTAGCGTGTCCAAGTCCTTAACAATCTTATATGTTTCAATGAGATCCCCTCTCATCCTTCTAAACTCCAGCGTGTACAAGCCCAGCTGCTCCATTCTCTCAGCATATGACAGTCCCACCATACCGGGAAATAACCTTGTAAACCTTGTATCATACTGACATAGTGGGCGAAAGGCCTGATTCTGTGCTGGACTGTTTGTTCAATGTTCTATGAGAGAGACTCAGCCAGTCATGAAAAAAAGTGCAACAAAATAAAATAGAGTGCAGTGGCAGGAAGTAGCAACGGGAAGAATAACTGACGGATGGTTGTATTTTGACTTTAGAATTTCGAGATACAACACAGAAACAGGCGCTTCGGTCCACTGAGTCCACACAGACCAGCGATCACCCCATACCCTAGCATTTCCCTACACACTAGGGGGGACACTTTACCAAAGGCAAATTAACCTACAAACCTGAACGTCTTTGGAATGTGGGAGGAAATCGGAGCACCCGGAGGAAATCCACGCATTTACGGAGAGAACTTACAAACTCCGTACAGGCAGAATCCGTAGTCAGAATCAATCCCAGGTCTGTGGCACTGAAAGACAGCAACTCTACTGCTGCGCCACTGTGAATAGGAAATTGAAGATCTAATAGTCAGGCAGAAGGCAGATAATCCACTACAAAAACTGAGAAGAGGAACAAAGCCAAGGAGTCGGAGATTTAGAGAAAATTGCCATACTGTTTTGTTTTAATGATTAAAGTTTTATTATTTCCAATGGTCTACAATTTTATACAGTACTGAACCTATCCAAATCCTGCCGCTAGAATTACTTTGGGCAGAAGCCAAAATGTTTCTGTTGAAAAGTATAATTCACTGTCATAGAAACATAGAAACATAGAAATTAAGTGCAGGAGTAGGCCATTCAGCCCTTCGAGCCTGCACCGCCATTCAATATGATCATGGCTGATCATCCAACTCAGTATCCCGTACCTGCCTTCTCTCCATACCCTCTGATCCCCTTAGCCACAAGGGCCACATCCAACTCACTCTTAAATATAGCCAATGAACTGGCCTCAACTACCCTCTGTGGCAGAGAGTTCCAGAGACTCACCACTCTCTGTGTGAAAAAAGTCTTTCTCATCTCGGTCTTAAAGGATTTCCCCCTTATCCTTAAGCTGTGACCCCTTGTCCTGGACTTCCCCAACATCGGGAACAATCTTCCTGCATCTAGCCTGTCCAACCCCTTAAGAATTTTGTAAGTTTCTATAAGATCCCCTCTCAATCTCCTAAATTCCAGAGAGTATAAACCGAGTCTATCCAGTCTTTCTTCATAAGACAGTCCTGACATCCCAGGAATCAGTCTGGTGAACCTTCTCTGCACTCCCTCTATGGCAATAATGTCCTTCCTCAGATTTGGAGACCAAAACTGTACGCAATACTCCAGGTGTGGTCTCACCAAGACCCTGTACAACTGAAGTAGAACCTCCCTGCTCCTGTACTCAAATCCTTTTGCTATGAAAGCTAACATACCATTCGCTTTTTTCACTGCCTGCTGCACCTGCATGCCTACTTTCAATGACTGGTGTACCATGACACCCAGGTCTCGCTGCATCTCCCCTTTTCCTAATCGGCCACCATTTAAATAATAGTCTGCTTTCCTGTTTTTGCCACCAAAGTGGATAACCTCACATTTATCCACATTATACAGCATCTGCCATGCATTTGCCCACTCACCCAGCCTATCCAAGTCACCTTGCAGTCTCCTAGCATCCTCCTCACAGCGAACACTGCCCCCCAGCTTAGTGTCATCCGCAAACTTGGAGATATTGCCTTCAATTCCCTCATCCAGATCATTAATACATGTTGACAATGATGTGAGCACACTATTGTAGTTACTTATTCTTGGCACCATGCCTGTCGTCTTCTTTAACCCTGGAGTTCCTATTTATTCAGAGCTAACCTAATCAAATTTAATTATGCAATTAATGCTAGGAACTATGCATTGGCAATAAGCAAGGTCCCGTTGTTCCTTGAGTTTACATTAAACTTTGCTGTCAGCTAATCGGACATGGACTGCCGTCACGAGCAATGATTACAATACACTAAATTTGAAATAACTAGTTTTACCCAGAGGGCTTGAGGAACAATGTTGAAAACTTAAGACATCATCGAAGAGATGTTGCAGCTTCTGAACTTGCACAGCAAGATGTAGAATGGTGAAAACTGCACCGTGATCAAGAGGATAGATAATCAGGGCCACTGAGTCAGGCAGCAATGACCACTATTATCCCACACATGTCTGGGACACGAAATACCTACAGTGGCACAGCGGTGGTTGCTGCCTTACAGCGCCAGAGACCCGGGTTCGATCCTGACTGCGGGTTCTGTCTGTACGTTCCACCGCGTAACTGCGTGGGTTTTCTCCGGGCGCTCCAGTTTCCTCCCACACTACAAAGATGTGCAGGTTCGTAGCCTTCTGTAAAATTACAACTTGTTCCTAGTGTGTAGGATAGCGTTGGTGTATGGGGGTTATTACTGGTCAGTGTGGACACGGTGGCCCGAATGGCCTGTTTCCGCGCAGTATCTCTAAAGTCTAAAGTAAAGATATCTCTAAGCACCATAAAGATAACACCAATGTTATTATTTCCATAAACCCTTTCAAATTCACTGTAAGGGTGTGTTCAGATATCAATCTCCTCTCAGAATAACATTGAGGCCCTAATTACATTAAAATGTCATATACAAAAGTCAGTTTGAATTAGTTTTGTCTGGTACCATCTGCCTCCTGTCCAATCCCTAACCCTCCACCCCTCCCAATGAATTGCACTGAGGATTGTAGCTGTCGAATTTACATTGTTACAGAAAACTTTATTTACTCCTTACTGCCTTGTACCTTAGTAAGTACTCATGTGGGGATGAGGTGTGGAAGTGTGAGGTGGGAAATGGTGCTTATTGGATTACTCTCTCACTACCCTCTCCATGTTACAAATGCAAATGAAAGACCCGAGCGAAAAAAACATGCAGGGGGAGAGGGGGAAACAAAGAAGAAACTGAAAAAAGTGTGTTTATAAGTTGCATCTCTAACCCTTGTTATTATGTACCTCTTTATAAAAGATTTTGGGTATAGTGGATGGTCCTACTGACCTTCACCTCCAGGCCGGGCTGCCAACGCCATCCCCGGACCATATCACCTTCCCGACTGCTTCCAGGCCAGACCTACTCCCGCCACCACCGGCCACACAGCTTCCTCGACCACTTCCAGGATGCGCCTGCAGCTGCCACCATCGATCCTTACCTGCACTCCAGCTGCCCACGACTAATGACTCCGCCAATGCTCACCTCTCCCGCAGCCGCCGGCAGGCCAGGGCCGTCAACTCATAGGATTTCAGGCCCAGTTCCAAACCGAGAGTATGAAGAAAGGTCTTGACCCAGATGTCACCTATCCATGTTTTCCAGAGATACCGATTGATCTAGCTGAGTTACTCCAATACTTTGTGTCTTTTTGTATATTAACCCACAATTGCAGTGGTCTGTTTCTACTACTTATGCAATGATAATCCCTTTGGTTATAGCAGACAATTTACAATAAAGGACACCATTCCCCCTCCTATTGTCCATTTAACGAGGGTCTGCTGTACTAAAGTCACCATGTATTATGGGGTTTTTTTGGTGTCAAGAATGTCTGTTCATTCTCCCCACAGATGCTGCCTGACCCACTGAGTAATTCCAGCAATTCTCGTTTTGGTCAAAATTCCAGCATCTGTGGCAACTCCTTGCACCAGCATTGGAGCAAGATTTGCCAGTTACTCAATCCATTACCCAATTACAGCTGATATGACCCAACTTCAAACTACATTCATTCTTTTGTATCATCCAGCTTCAGAATTAAACATTGACGCATCAATTGCTGACTGGAGTAATTCCAAATTTATTATAGTCTGCATGGGGGAAGAGCTTGCTATCTTCTCTTCTGAAAATCCTTTTAAAAAGTTTATACTGTGCCCGCCATAATGTTTGGGACAAAGACCCATCATTTATTTATTTGTCTCTGTACACAATTGGAGATTTGTAATAGAAAAAATTACATATGTTAAGGTGCAATTGTCAGATTTTAATAAAGGCAATTTTTATACATTTTGGTTTCACCATGTAGCAACTACACCAGTGTTTATACATACTCCCCCATTACAGGTCACCATAATGTTTTGGACGCAGCAATGTCATATAAATGAAAGTAGTCATGTTTAGTATTTTGTTGCATATCCTTTGCATGCAATGACTGCTTGAAGCCTGCAATTCATGGACATCACCAGTTGTTGGGTGTCTTTTCTGGTGATGCTCTACCAGGCCTGTATTGCAGCCATCTTTATTTAGCTTATGCTTGTGTTGGGGGCTAGTCCCCTTCCACTTTCTCTTCAGCATATAAAAGGCATGCTCAGTTGGGTTCAGATTGGGTGATTGACTTGGCCACTCAAGAATTGACCATTTTTTTAACTTTGAAAAACTCTTTTGTTGCTTTAGCAGTATGTTTGGGATCATTGTCTTGCTGTAGAATGAACTGCCGGCCAATGTGTTTTGAGGCATTTGTTTGAACTTTTGACTTTCATTGACACAACTTTGGTCCTCATGTAGATAATAAACAGCAATAAAAGTTTCCAAAGGTGATGGAAACATTAATGTTAAACTTCTAAATTACAGGGAAAATAAATCTTATTTCTACTCATAACTTGAAACAAATTTCGAAACTTAATCTGTATTGCATTCCTTCCAAAACAACTGTATCCTTCTTCAGCTTTCATCATATGGCAGATTCAGCTTAAAGTGTATAAATGTGAGGTTATTGACTTTGGTAGCAAAAACAGGAAGATAGATTATTATCTAAATGGTGTCAAATTGGGAAAGGGGAAATACAACGGGATCAGGGGGTCCTTGTTCATCAGTCAATTAAAATAAGCATGCAGGTACAGCAGGCAGTGAAGAAAGCAAATGGCATGTTGGCCTTCATAACAAGAGGAGTTGAGTATAGGAGCAAAGAGGAATGATTGTGATGATCAGCCATGATCACATTGAATGGTGGTGCTGACTCAAAGGGCCGAATGGCCTACTCCTACACCTTTTGTCTATCTCCAGCAATGCTTGGAGCACTGCAGGTGGAATCTAGCCAGGGTTTTGTATAACTGCAACTTGATCTATGAATACCAGCGTTTGATTACATTATTATTTTCTGAATCACACCATGAGATTTTACTTATCGATGCATGTGGCTTCTCATCCCCATCGACCTCCACTGGTTCTAGCTTTTAAGAGGATGGGATTAATACTTTCCGAGTTCAAAGTGAATCTCATATTTGCTCACCCTGTAAATGTCCTTGAAATTTAATGCTTCCATCTACACTGCTTACAGTACTGTCAGCTTTGTGTCATTAAAGAACTTGAACTCGTGAAATTCTAACACAGGTAAATATAAATCACAAAATAACTAGCCACGTGCTGTGAATTAGTGAAGTTGTTCAATTTCCCTCCTTGGCTCCTGCTGTTCAGCTCATTTTCTGGGTGGGTCAGTCATTTTGCTGAAGAAGAATTTTTGAAATAGAAGAGCACCAATAGCAATGCTCCATCCTACAAACATACGTTATTAAAGGTTTCAATATACCACTCTGCAGCAGGCGTAGAAAGAACCACGTCATTAAGCCATAATATGAGATGATGATAAAGCATCGATAAACTGCCCTCTGGTAACAATAATTACAATCAGCAAATCGCTCCAGCAAATTACTGGGGGGCACAGAATTTTCATAAACTTACAATTGTGCATTTTTATTTTTTATTTTAATTTAACAGTTTCAAGAGTATTAACCTCAACGTGGATGATGCATATTTTACTTACTGCTTCAAATAACACACACACATATTGTTCAGGTACTTCAATTTATTACAATACATGGAGTAATCGTTAATACAATTAAAATTTACATTACTACAGTTTAAAAGTGCAGATATTTGTTCTATCTTTAGGCTTAGACAGCTCCATACAGAAGACAGCTACCATTGCAAAACAAGTCGGTACATCAGGCTATTAATTCTATGGACTAACTACTTTTAAATATCTCAATGATTATTGAAATCAGCATTCTATTGGAGTCTTGACTTCTTAATTATGTTAATCTTATAACATGAAGCCATTATTTCTAAATTCTTCATTTTGGATACATAGGAATAAGTTTTGCTACATTTCCTTAAGACAAAAAACCAAGGAAACAAAAGTATGTTTCAATGGATATTTTCACCTCTATTCTATAAACGGCCCAAAAGGAGAAGATAAGTATTTTGCAACAAGCACATCAGTTTGAAGCACTACCTTCAGATTGCATTTTACAGAAGGGCTCAAATGGATAAATACTTCAGAAGTGGTCAACAAAGCTTTGCTAGTGTTACAATGCTCAAAACTAAATGTGTGTTAAAGGCTGGAATCAAAGTGAGAGCATCTAGATAGAAAGTTGATGCCAAGGCTGAAATTGCTGAACCTTGGTTGCAGAATATTTAGTAACTGGAATGGCAAGAATCATATGCTGACCAGTTTGCTAGCATTCTGACATGCTGCCACAGACAGCATGAATCAGTATCAAACTCAGTTTTGCTGGATGCGGTTTAGAGTTTAATGCACTAGTTCAGGCTGGTTTTCCACAAAGGGCAGGACTCCACTGACGTAGTAGGCAATGCCAAGAGACAGCAGTGCAATAACAATAATGAGCAGTAGGACCCGCCAGAAGCCCAAATCATCCACAAACTCTTGCCACGTGGATCGGAAGCTGGAAAGGACACCTTCTGTATTTTGCAGATTTGGACTCAGCAGTGAGTGGCTCTCCATAGCACTTAAAAATAAAGTTTGCATACAATATCAAAATATGGTCACTTACAGGTCAATTTTAAACCATCAGTTGAATCGTCATGAAGCAATTACATTTAGGATTCAATACATTTTATTTTTTTAATTTTTAAGATCAACTAAGGAACACAAGAGCTGTTGTTTTGTAGAAAGGTTCAAATTATTTTTTTGGCAAACTACACACCAACTTTACCTGAGGGGCTGGTGTTCTGTTTCCCAACCTCTGAGGATGATGTTCTGAGTCTCCTGCTCGCTAGAAGAGGCAAGAGAATAATTAGGGAACAGCTCCCCCCTCCTGTTGGGGAAGCATCAATCCGTAACTCAGTATATTCCTACAATGTGCAACTGAGATCAGGGATATCTTAGTATGGAGGATAAACGACCAGCATACCAAATATTGGAAAGCCACCCATGGGCAGATAAAGGCAATTTGCTTATTGGTGGGCAAGCTGTGTGTTTATTTTTTTTTTAATAGATTCTTGCTTCCTATGTGAGGAATGAGAATCAGGAAAGAATATCAGAACAATTGTGACATATGAAAACACTGCATTCACGCTCTACAACTAATACAAATACAGATAGTATCATACATCCTACTGAGGGCAAAATCTCACATATAAGCATAATTAAGTTCAATTTCCTTAAAGATTCTTATTTATAAAAATAATTTCAGAAACTTAATTTGTAAAGTCACATTGGCCATAAAGATCTTTGTATTCTCTATGATCACATACGAGGTCCAGAAGTAACCAATGTGCCTTTTTTTAATAATGGAACTTGGGATAATACGGGTATTATGGGCCAGTGACCCTCACATCAGCGGTAGGGAAGCCATTCGAGAAGATTGAAAGGGTAAGGAATTACTCGCACTTGAGGCTAGGGCAGTGGATGTTGTCTACATGGACTTTAGTAAGGTATTTGACAAGGTCCCTCATGGCTTGCCTTCATCACTTGGGGCAATGAGTACAAGAGCCAGGAAGTAATTTTCCAGCTCAATAAAACTTTGTTTAGGCTGCATTTGTAAGACTGTGCAGTTCTGGTTGTCCAATTACAGGAAGGATGTGGAGGGTTTAGAGAAGGTGCAAAATATGTTTTCCAGGATGCTACCTAGAGTAGCGGGTATCAGCTATAAGTAGAGGTTGAGCAAACTTGGATTGTTTTGTCTGGAGCATTGGAGGCTGAGGGGAGACCTGATAGAAGTATATAAAATTGAGAATTGTTTTTCCCAGTGTGGATATGTCAAATACTAGAGGGCATAGCTTTAAGGTCAATTAAAGGGGGAAAGTTTAAAGGGGATGCACTGGGCAGAATTTATTTTTAAACAGAGAGTGGTATGTGCCTGAAATAAGCTGCCAGTTAGTTGTGAAAGCAGATATGATAGCGGCGTTTAAGAGGTTTTTAGATAGGCATATGAATGCAGGTAATGGAGGGATATGGATCATGTGCAGGCAAATATCAGCTTAATTCGACACACACATCATGGCCTAAACGGCCTGTTCCTGCGCTGTACCGTTCTGTTCTGTGTTATAAACGTACAATCAACTGGAGCAAAAACATATCCCTCATTACTCTTGGTGAGCAAATACAAACAAACTGAAATAGCATCAAATGGTTTTTGTGGGGTGTTTTCCACATGACCACCATCTTTTTCTAAACTTCTCCACTACGTGCACTGGTTCCAAGTCAAAGACTAACCCTTATTCTTTTTTCTTTATGCATCCTCACCCCTTCTTTCTAAGTCATAAAACATAACATTTCTCATTAAAAGCATCCTTCATTTCTTCCCCGTTCCTTTAATCCATTACAGAATGTATTACACCTCTGATTAATCAACACTATCCCTGGGCTTTTCCATTATGCATGTCTCAAAGTAATTCACTGTTGTAATCAATTCAATCATCTGCTAACGAGTAATTTACAAAGTTTAACTGAAAGGTCCTTCTTTCCTGTATTTTTGAACTAGTGTTGTGTTGTGAGTTGTGAGTCTGTGGAATTCTCTGCCTCAGAGGGCGGTGGAGGCCGGTTCTCTGGATACTTTCAAGAGAGAGGTAGATAGGGCTCTTAAAGATAGGGGATATGGGGAGAAGGCAGGAACAGGGTACTGATTGTGGATGATCAGCCATGATCACATTGAATGGCGATGCTGGCTTGAAGGGCCGAATGGCATATTCCTGCACCTATTGTCTATACTGTACAAATTCTCAAATTATAATAGATAAAAGAAACAGGGAACCAAGACATACCTGCCCATAAGCAGTGGTATAATCAAGTCATATGATTCATGATCTCAGCTGGGCAAGTCAAGGAGCTGTCTTTTTTGATGAGATGTGGGAATCAGAAGAGTGTAAGGTCATGTATTTTGCTAGCACCCAACTAAAAAGCTGTTTTGATCAAGACCTGCAAGAGGGCCAGGGATAACTAATAGTGGAGCAAAAAGCCTAGATCATGAATCACATGCATTGATGATACCACTGATTATGGGCAGGTATGTCTTGGTAAGGTTTGTCTTGTGGATTATGGGCAGGTATGTCTTGGCAACTTAAATATATACACTTGCATGATATTTAACTCGCTGCTAAAACAATGAACAGAAAAAGGTCTTTAAAAGTATTGCCAATATCAAAGGCTAATCTTGCAAAAGTTTATGTTCTCAACAGTTTTACAAAAATATCTAATAATAAAGCACCATAAAATATCCACAAACCCAGATTTTTAACCTCTTAATGTTTACCTCTCGTTTTCTGCAGTCTGCATAATTTCTAGCTTAGAATGAGTTCCACGGTTGAATCCTTTCACCTCCTGCTCCTCCAGCGACTCCAGTAACTTGATTGCATCTTTGTTTACTCCTCTACGCTTTGCCAATACAAGCGGTGTGGAACCATGATGGTTGCTGAGTTACCACAAAATGAAATCAATGATTTGTACTCATGCCATAAAGCAAACTCAGTTATTTCCAAAATGTGCTACAGAAACCAAACGTCTGTCAATTGTTAACTGTTACTTAGTAGTTATATATATATTTTATACAAAACAAAACATGTTAGCTTCATCTTAAGCATCAAATAGGAAAACTAAACTAAATTGGCGGCGCAGTGCTAGAGCAGCTGCCTTGCAGCATCAAAGATTTGATCCTGACTACAAGTATTGTCTATATGGAGTTTGTACTCGTTCTCCCCGTGACCTGCGTGCTCCAGTTTAATTTCATACTCCAAAGACGTACACGTTTGTAGGCTAATTGACTTGGTGAAATTGTAAATTGTCCCTAGTGTGTGAAGGATAGTGTTAGTGTGCGGGGATGTCGGTGGGCCGGAGGGCCTGTTTCCGTGCTGTATTTCTAAACTAAAAAAACTAAGCCTTTCAGGTTCAAATATTACCTAAAGATCAGCAACAAGCGATTAGTTGGCATGATTTAAGAAAATATTATTTGCAGGCGCTGGATGGCAAAATGGCAGGAGTGTACCTCAAGGCTTTGGTTTTTGTTGTTTTATTTTTCTTTCAAAGATTTGCTTTCTATTTCACTATCGCTGCCGTTGAAATAAAATTGTACACTAATGATTGAGATTCTATACAAAAATTCTTAAATGAGCAATGGATTTGATAGAGAACGAAATATTAACCAAATTTTTCTGTTATACAATACAGTACAAACACAAGTTAGTGTGGAATGCTTCATAGCCACCGAATTCCTAAAGGGCCTGTCCCACTTGGGCTACCTAATCGGCAAGTTCTGGCGAGTTTGCCCTCGACTCATACTCGCAGCATGGTCGACACGAGGTTTTAGGAGGTCTTCGTAACTCTCCTTCATGCTCGAGAGTGGTCTCCGCGTACTCGAGGCCTCAGCTAGGTCGCAGACTTTTTTTCAATATGTTAAAAAATGCCCGCGAGTAAAAAAAGGTTGTCATGGAAAAAATCGATATTTTTTTACTCATAGGTTTAGTCGTAGTAGGTCGGCATGTTAGTCGTAGGTAATCGAGGGTAGTCGAAGGTAGTCGTGGATAGTCTTCATCATAGTCGAAGGGAGGTCGAAGGAGGTCGTTTTCACTATCCACTATTCGGTGTCCAATTTTCCCTAAGCTAGTCGTAGCTAGTCGAAGCTAGCCTTCAACATGGTCGAAGGAGGTCTTCTACATAGTCAAAGGAGGTCTTCAACATGTCATTTTTTTAAACTCTTCTAAACTCGCCAATTAGGTCGCCCAAGTGGGACAGCCTCTTAACTCTATTCAACATTGCAACTGCTTAAGGTACAGATGGCACTGCAGCAGTCAAACTCTCAGCTGGAGGATGACAGAATCTGCCCAATCTGTTTGAGCTCTGACCCAAAACATCAACATTCTCAGATGTTGAGTTGGTAACTTCCAACAGCCCTAATGGATCTGAACTTTGTCTAACAACACAATTCAGAACTATTTACTGCAGTCAGATCAGGGATGCCATGTTACATTCTCCAAGGAAATCACAATAATAAGCAACAGGCCTACTGAGTCTAATTACATGGAGGTGAAGCAGCTGCAACAGTTGTTAATAATCATTTCTTGCCAATAGAATACCATTGGAACGATGTGTTTACAAACAGCAATGCATTGGAATTTTAACTATATGGTTCATTCATGTATGTGATTGAAACTCCAGGAATTATGCTGGGGTTGAGTAAAAATAAAGTCACGTCAGACAACTTGAACTGGAAGTCGGGCTATTGGACATGGATGCGAGAAAACAAATGGAGACAAAAGACAGCAGATGTTTGAATCCGGAGCAATAAAATACTGCAAAACAAGATTAAGCTCAACATGTACGTTCATAAAATATATACAGGGACAGTCATTAAATTATAAATCACAACCCATAAATGAGGTGCAATTTATTGATCCTCTTGCTTTACCTGGATTTCCACAGCATTACATAGGCGAAGGAAGATTCATGACCAAATGTTAAAAGGGCCTAGGAAGCCTTCATGAATATCAGTGAAGTATGTGGAAATATCAGGGAAGCATTCTGTAGATAAAAAGTTGTTCCCATTTCAATTTCAAATAGAGAAGATACAGTATGCAGGCTTATTTTTTTCCTAGATTAGTGATCCAAGTGATTGGCCTGTATGCTTAAATACAACCACATAAGGCATCAGTTGTGGAACACTACACAAACTCTGCAGAAAGTAAAAGGTTTGAAGAAGATTCCTAACCAGAATCGGTACCTATCCATGTCCTCCAGAGATGCTGCCTGACCCGTTGAATTACTCTGACACTTTGTTTTGCTCACGATTCCAGCATCTGCAGTTCCTTATGCCTCCAGAAATTAACCAAACTGTATGTTAAACCAAGAGAAATATTTGGACAGGTTTCCAATGTTTGTCCAAAGCTCGGGATATAGATCACATTAAGTGCTGAATGGAGAAAGGAGACAAGCATTTGGTGGCAGGCAAAATTTGAAATTCTGCTCACAATCACACGAGATATGGGAGTTATACGCTTTCAGTTTGAGAAAGCAATCAAATAACACTGGAATTGACACATCTTGCATTGACATTGTGATTCCCTGTATTTTGCTACAGCATGTACAAGTGGCTAAACAATCTGTTCTTACTTCTATTTCTTATGTACCGTGATGTCGTTAATCTTCACAGTGGCATTCTCTTCACAAAAAAGTTGTTGAGACCAAAGACCCATTGTAAACTTCAGAGGTGCATATGTACACAGACACAGCTTTTCACTGTACCTCAGTACACATGCCAAAAATACACCCAAACCACATCAGCTAATTTCAGCACAGCAAGCTTGCACAAAGAGTGGTGGGAATTGATGGGGAAGGGCTTATGACAGATAAGAATACTGAGGGTGAAAAAAAGAACTGCAGATGCTGGTATATACTGAAGATAAACACAAAATGCTGGAGTAACGGGGCAGGCAGCATCTCTAGGGAAAAGATCTCTGAAGACACCCATCCTTTTTCTCCAGAGATGCTGCCTGACCTGCTGAGTTACTCTAGTAGTCAGTCTAACTTTGGTATAAACCAGCATCTCCTCTATCTAAGAATACTGAGGGCTATGTGTGCAGAGGTGGTTTACCAGAATTGTGCCTGGATTAAGGGGGATATTAGCCACAGGGAAAGGTTGGACCCGCTGAGTTACTCAGTTACTCCAGCATTTTGTTAGTGTATTTGGGGGGGGGGGGGGGGTCGCTGGTCGATGCAGACTCGGTAGACTGAAGGGCCTGATTTGCACTGTATCTCTAAACTAAAACATGAATATGCAGGGAATGGAGGATTATGGATTATGTGCAGGCAGTTAAGAGATGGTCTTGATATAATGTTCGGCACAGACATTGTGGGCTGAAGGGTCCGTTACAGTGGTGTACCGTTCAATGTAGAAACAAGGCACCGCAGATGCTAGTTTACAAAAGAGACAAAGTGCTGGAGTAACTCAGAGAGGTCAGGCAGCATGGATGCTGAGTTACTCCAGCACTGCGTGTCTTTTGTAAAGCAGCACCTGCAGTTCCTTGTTCCTACACAGCTGTGTTGTTGTATGTGGAGGGGGCTAGCAGCGGGTGGAAGGGGCTGCACGGCCTCCCAGTGACCCACCAGATGTCGATCTTCAGGCCGTTGGAGACGAGGAACTGGATGGAGTCGACGTGGCCGCAGAGGTGCAGCGCCGTGTTGCCCTGGTAGTCGGTGGCGAGCAGGTCGGCGCCGAACTTGTGCAGCAGGCGGCAGATGTCGACGTTGCCGCGGGCGGCGGCCACATGCAGGCCGCTGCGGCCCCGCGCGTCGCGGATGTTGGGGTCGAAGCCGCTCTCCAGCAGCCGCTTGGCGTAGGTGATGTCGCCGTCCATGCAGGCCTGCAGCAGCGGCACCCCGCTCTGGCTGGAGTCGTTGATGAACACGTACGACATGGCGGCGGCTCCCCGGCGGCGGCGGCACAGGCGCAGGCGCAGTGCGCCGCCACACCGCGCAGCCGCAGCCCACTACGGCAAGAACAAGGAAGCAGACGCAACGAACCGCCCGCACTTGCCCACGGAGCAGCCGGGAGCTGCAGGCCGAGCTGCGGGTGCAAGGAACCAGACGCTGCAGAGGTGGGAACAACAAACAAGGGACTCGCTAGAATTTAGGAGACTGAGGGGGGATCTTATAGAGACTTACAAAATTCTTAACGGGTTGGACAGGCTAGATGCAGGAAGATTGTTCCCGAGGGTTACACCAAAAGCTGGAGAAAACTCAGTGGGTGCAGCAGCATCTAAGGAGCGAAGGAGATAGGCGACGTTTCGGGTCGAGACCCTTCTTCAGACTGGTCAGGGATCAGGGAAAATGAGAGATATAGACGGTGATTGTGGAGAGATAAAGAACGAATGAATGAAAGATATGCAAACAAGTATCGATGATAAAGGGAACAAGCTGGTGCGACTAGTGTGGGGGAGGGAGATAGAGATAGAGGGAATGCCA
The DNA here is from genome assembly GCA_035221665.1 of Okamejei kenojei. Lineage (NCBI taxonomy): Eukaryota > Metazoa > Chordata > Chondrichthyes > Rajiformes > Rajidae > Okamejei > Okamejei kenojei. Next base: position 36,296,541 of record CM069143.1, read on the forward strand.
GGGCCCGAGGGCTGAGGGAGAGGTGGGAGGGGGAGGAGATATCTCCCCCCCTGTCTACCTTCGCAAAGACTGCTCCCTCCGCGACTCCCTTGTCAATTCTTCCCTCCCCTCCCGCTCCACTCCTTCCCCGGGCACTTTCCCTTACAAACCGCAAGAAATGCAAACACTTGTCCCTTCACCTAGGCAGGTAGTGCAGGAGTCCCTGCGGTCATCTCCCTCCTAAACAGGTATACCATTTTGGATACTGTTGAGGGAGATGGCTCATCAGGGGAATGCAGCAGCAGCCAGGTTCATGGCAAACCATGGGTGGCTCTGCAGCACATGAGGGGGGAAAAAAGAGGGGAAGGGCAATAGTAATAGGGGATTCAATTGTCAGGGGAATAGATAGGCGTTTCTGCGGCCGCAAACGAGACTCCAGGATGGTATGTTGCCCCTGGTGCAAAGGTCAGGGATGTCACTGAACGCTGCAGAACATTCTGGAGGGGGAGGGTGAACAGCCAGTTGTCGTGGTGCATGTTGGCCCAACGATATAGGTAAAAAAAAGGGATGAGGTCCTACAAGGTGAATTTAGGGAGCTAGGAGATAAACTTAAAAGTAGGACCTCAAAGGTAGTAATCTCCGGATTACTACCAGTACCACGGGCCAGTCAGAGTAGAAATAGGAGGATAATGCAAATGAATACGTGGCTTGGAAAAGTGGTGCAAGGGGGAGGGATTCAAATTTTTAGGGCACTGGGACCAGTTCTGGGGAGTGGGACCGGTACAAACAGGACGGTTTGCACCTGGATTGGAATGGAACCAATGTTCTTGGGGGAGTGTTTGCTAGTGCTGTCGGGGAGGATTTAAACTAATGTGGCAGGGGAATGGGTACAAGAGCAGAGAGGCAGGAGGGTGTAAAATGAGGGTAGAAGCATTAGGTAGCAAGTGAAAAGTAAAAGTGGCAGGCAGACAAAACCAGGGCAAAATCAAAAAGGGCCACTTTTCAGCAAACTTGTATTAGGGGTAAGTGCGTTGTAAGACAAGCCTGAAGGCTTTGTGTCTCAATGCAAGGAGTATTCGTAATAAGGTGGACGAGTTGAACGTTGCAGATAGATATTAATGATTATGATATAGTTGGGATCACGGAGACATGGCTCCAGGGTGACGTAGGCTGGGAGCTGAACATCAGGGATATTCAATATTCAGGAGGATAGAGAGAAAGAAAGGAGGTGGGTAGCGTTGCTGGTTAGAGAGGAGATTAACGCAATGGAAAGGAAGGACATTAGCTTGGAGGATGTGGAAATCGGTATGGGTAGAGCTACAAAACACTAAGGGGCAGAAAAACGCTGGTGGGTGTTGTGTACAGGCCACCTAACAGTAGCAGAGAAGTTGGGGATGGTATCAAACAGGAAATTAGAAATGTGTGCGACAAAGGCAAAACAGTTATAATGGGTGACTTCAATCTACATATAGATTGGGTTAATCAAATTGGCAGGGGTGCTGAGGAAGAGATTTTTTTGGAATGTATGCGGGATAGTTATCTAAAATCAAATGTAGAGGAACCAACGAGAGAGCAGGCTATTTTAAGACTGGTTTTGAGTAATGAGGAAGGGGTAATTAGCCGTCTTGTTGTACGTGCCCCCTTGGGCAAGAGTGGACCATAATATGGTTGAGTTCTTCATTAGGATGGAGAGTGACATTGTTAATTCCGAAACAATGGTTCTGAACTTAAAGAAAGGAACTTTGAGGGTATGAGACGTGAATTGGCCTAAGATTGACTGGCAAATAATTCTAAAGGGTTGACGGTGGATATACAATGGAAGACATTAAAGATGCATGGATGAACTACAAAAAATGTTCATCCAGTTTGGCAAAAGAATAAATCGGGGGAAGGTAGTGCATCCGTGGATAACAAGGGAAATCGGGATAGTATCAAAGCAAAGGATGATGCGTACAAAGTAGCCAGAAAAAGCATACGGAGGACTGGGAGAAATTCAGAGACCAGCAGAGGAGGACAAAGGGCTTAATAGGAAAGGAAAAATAGATTATGAAAAAAAACTGGCAGGGAAACATAAAAACTGACTGCAAAATTTTATAGATATGTGAAGAGAAAGAGGTTATTAAAACAAATGTAGGTCCCTTGCAGTCAGAAACAGGTGAGTTGATCATGGGGAACAAGGATATGGCGGACCAAATTGAATAACTTACTTTGGTTCCGTCCTTCACTAAGGAAGACATAAATAATCTGCCTGAAATAGCAGGGGACTGTGGGTCAAAGGAGGAATTGAGTGAAATCCAGGTCAGTCGGGAAGTGGTGTTGGGTAAATTGAATAGACTAAAGACCGATTAAATCCCAGGGGCAGATAGGCTGCATCCCAGAGTAACTTAAGAAGTAGCTCAGGAAATAGTGGATGCATTGTGATAATCTTTCAAAACTCTTTAGATTCTGGGAGTAGTTCCTGAGGATTGGCGGGTAGCAAATGTAACCCCTCTTTATTAAGAAGGGAGGGAGAGAGAAAACGGGGGAATTACAGACCAGTTAGTCTAACATCGGTAGTGGGGAAACTTGCTAGAGTCAGTTATTAAAAGATGGGATAGCAGCACATTTGGAAAGTGGTGAAATCTTGGACAAAAGTCAGCATGGATTTACAAAAGGTAAATCATGTCTGACGAATCTTGTGGAATTTTTCGAGGATTGTAACTAGTAGCGTGGATAAGGGAGAACCAGTGGATGTGGTTAATCTGGACTTCCAGAAGGACTTTCGCAAGGGTCCCACATAAGAGATTAAGATACAAACTTAAAGCTACGGTATTAGGGGTTCAGTAGTGAGGTGGATAGAGAACTGGCTGGCAAACAGGAAGCAAAGAGTAGGAGTAACGGGTCCTTTTCACAATGGCAGGCAGTAACTAGTGGGGTACCGCAGTGCTCAGTGCTGGGACCCAGCTATTTACAATATATATTAAATGATCTGGATGAGGGAATTGAAGGCAATATCTCCAAGTTTGCGGATGACACTAACTGGCTTGGGGGGGGCAGTGTTCGCTGTGAGGAGGGATGCTAGGAGACTGCAAGGTGACTTGGATAGGCTGGGTGAGTGGGCAAATGTTTGGCAGATGCTGTATACTGTGTGGATAAATGTAGTAATCCACTTTGGTGGCAAAAACAGGAAAGACAGACTAATTATAAAATGGTGCGATTAGGAAAGGGGGAGGATGTAGCGAGAACTGGGTTGTCATGGTACACCAGTCATTTAAAGTAGGATCCAATGGTGCAGCAGGCAGTGAAAAAAGCGAAGGTATGTTAGCTTTCATAGCAAAAGGATTTTAGTACAGGAGCAGGGGGGAGGTTATACTTCTTGTTTGTGTGGACAGGGTTTGGGAGACCCACACCTGGAGTATTGCGTACGTTTTGGTCTCCAAATCTGAGGAAGGAACATTATTGCCATAGAGGGAGTGAGAGAAGGTTCACCAGCCTGATTCCTGGGATGTCTGGACTGTTCTTATGAGCAAGACTGTATAGACTCGGTTTATATTCTCTGGAATTTAGGAGGTTGAGGAGGGGAATCTTATAGAAACGTACAAATATTCTTAAGTGGTTGGCAGGCTAGATGCAGGGAAGGATGTTCACGATGTTGGGGAAGTCTTGGACAATGGGGGTCACAGCTTAAGGTAAGAGGGAATCCTTTAAAGGACCGAGATGAGAAAGACTTTTTTCACACAGAGAGTGGTGGTGAGTCTCTTGAACTCTCTGCCACGAGGGTTAGTTGAGGCCAGTTTCATTGGCTAATATTTAAGAGTGAGTTGGATGTGGCCCTTGGGCTAAGGGGATTCAGAGTGTTGGAGAGAGAAGGCAGGTACTGACTGAGTTGATCAGGCCTTGATGAACTATTGGAATGGCGGTGCAGGCTCGAAGGGCTGAATGCCTACTCCTGCAACCTAATTTCTATGTTCTACCTCCCCCCTCCACTCCTTTCAGGGACCCAAGCAGCTTTCCAGGACCGCCGACAGAGGTTCACATGCCACCTCTCCAACTCAATCTACTGCATCCGCTGCTCAGATGCAATGATCTATATCGGTGAAGATGCAAGCGGAGGCTTGCGATCGTTTCGCCGACACACGTCGCTCAGTCCGAAAAACCAACCGACCTCCAGTCGCTCAGAGTCTTCAACTCCCCCTCCCATTGCCGTATGCGACCCTCTCGGTCCTGGGCCTCCTCCCATGGCAAGGAGCAACACGCCAAGTAGGGAGGATCAGCACTATTTATTCGCTCTTGGGGACTCTTGCATCTTTGGGCTTGAACATTGAATTTTCTCAATTCTGCTTTAACCCCTGCTGTCTCCTCCCCTCCCAACCTCTCTACCTCAGCCCTCGGGACCCTGGCTCACTCTATCTCTATCTCCTCCCACCAGTCGCACTAGCTGCTCATTTTCACAGCCACAAACAGCTTACAATGGCTTGTTCCTTTATCATCGATACTTTTTTTGCATATCTTTCATTCATTGTTCTTTATCTCTCCACTCACCGTCTATATCTTCATAGGTTCCAGATCCTTGACCAGTCAGAAGAAGGGTCTCGACCCGAAACGTCGCCCTATCTCCTTCGCTCCTTAGATGCTGCTGCACCCGCTGAGTTTCTCCAGCTTTTTGTGTAACCCTTGATTCTCCAGCATCTGCAGTTCCTTCTTTAACAAGATTGTTCCTGATGTTGGGGAGGTCCAGAATAAGGGGTCACAGTTTAAGGATAAGGGGGGAAGTCTTTTAGGACCGAGATGAGAAAATCATTTTTCACACACAGAGTGGTGAATCTGTGGAATTCTCTGCCACAGAAGGTAGTTGAGGCCAGTTCATTGGCTATATTTAAGAGGGAGTTAGATGTGGCCCTTGTGGCTAAAGGGATCAGGGGGTACAGGAACTGGTTGGATGATCAGCCATGATCATATTGAATGGCGGTGCAGGCTCGAAGGGCCGAATGGCCCACTCCTGCACCTATTTTCTATGTTTCTATGACTCGCTAGAATTTAGAAGATTGAGGGGGGATCTTATAGAAACTTACAAAATTCTTAACGGGTTGGACAGGCTTGACGCAGGAAGATTGTTCCAAATGTTGGGGAGCTCCAGGACAAGGGGTCACAGTTTAAGGATAAGGGGGAAGTCTTTTAGGACCGAGATGAGAAAAATATTTTTCACACAGTGGTGAATCTGTGGAATTCTCTGTCACAGAAGGTAGTTGAGGCCAGTTCATTGGCTATATTTAAGAGGGAGTTAGATGTGGCCCTTGTGGTTGAAAGGATCAGGGGGTATGGAGAGAAGGCAGGTACAGGATACTGAGTTGGATGATCAGCCATGATCATATTGAATGGCGGTGCACGCTCGAAGGGCCGGATGGCCTACTCCTGTACCTATTTTCTATGTTTCTATGACTGCAGATGTAGGAGCAAGACACTGCAGATGCTGGTATATTTTTAAAAAGAGACACAAAGTGCTGCAGTTTCTGCATTCATAGAACGTAGACCATTACCCAAAATGCTAGTGTAACTCAATGGGTCATGCAGCATCTCTAAATAGGTGGTTTTGGGTTGGAACTCTTCTTCAAACTGAAAGATAGAGAAGATAGACACAAAAAGCTGGTAACTCAGCAGGACAAGCAGCATCTCTGGAGAGAACAAATGGGAGACGTTTCCCACAACAAACACAGTAAGAACATACAAACTTCAGGCAAACAGAACCCGTAGTCAGGTTCCAACCCACGTCTCTGGCGCTGTAAGGCAGCAACTCTAGCACTGTGCTACTATTGTGCCTGAGTATCAACTGACATCTACTACAAATCTACTGACTTCCTGTCTACTACAAATCTACCCTGAATTTTGCAAGAACGCTATCCACCCCTTGCTCTCAATTTCTTCATCTCCATCACATCTGTTCCCAAGATGAGGCTTTCCATTCCAAGACACCTAAGAAGTCCTCTTTCCTCAGGAAACGTGATTTCCCACTGCCGTTGTGGGGGGAGCCCTCACCTTATGACTTCTAAGTCCTACAGTTTGACTTTCACCCCCCCACCAGGTCATATCCTCCAGTCACCACCTTTCCCGCTTTCTAGAGAAACCACCCTCTCCACAACTCTTGGTTCATTCATTCTTTCCCATACAACCTTCCCCTTCCCCAGGTACTTTCCCCTGCAACCAATGGAGATGCAACACCTGTTTAGTTTAGTTTAAATATACAGCCAAGAGTCAGGATTGAACCTGGGTTTCTGGTGCTGTAAGGCAGCAACTTTATCGTTCATTGCGCCATTGTTCTGACACCTCCTCTCTGACGTCCATCCATGGACCTCAGCTGTCCCAGGAGGGACAAAGGCTCACATAAACCACCTCCACTCATGTCTATTGCATTTGGTGTTCCCAATGTGGACTCCTTTACAACAGCAAGACCAAGCATAGGCTGGGTGACTGTTTCGCAGAACATTTATATTGTGTCCACCAAGACCAGTTGGATCTCCCAGTTGATAGCTATCGAACCTCAGTCCTTGGTTTTCTCCATTGCAAGAGGGAAGCCACATGCCAACGGAAGGAACAGCACCTCATATTCTACTTGGGTAGCTTACAATCCGATGGTATGATCATTGAATTCTCCAATGTCAAGTTTAGTTTAGAGATACAGCACAGAAACAGGCCATTCGTCCTACCGAGCCGGCACCTACCAGTGATCCCCGCACATTAACACTATCCTACACACACTATGGACAGTTTTACATTGATATCAAACCAACTAACCTACAAACCTGTACATCTTTGGAATGTGGGAGGAAGCCGAAGATCTCGGAGAAAACTCACACGGTCACGGGCACAACGTACAAACTCCGTACAGACATGGCCCGTAGTTGGGATCGAACCCGGGACTCTGACACTAAGCAATGTAAAGTGGCAAATCTACCGCTGCGCTACCGTGTCGCACAAGTAATATCCCATCTCTATTCTCTGACCCTCCCCACCCCAACATGGGTGCACACCCGTATCTCCCACCACTATACTCTCTGATCCTTGTCCTATAGTTCCTTTTATCCCCTCTTTCTCCTCCCCCACTCCCTTCTGTGGCTTTGCTGTTCACTCCGCCTTTGTTCCTTATCTGATGCCCTTTTGTCTCCTTTACACCTCTAGTCCTCGTCACTGTCTCCACCCATCTGCCAATCACCCCCTGGCCTGCATCCGCCTATCACTAGCCAGGATTTGCTCAACCCTCACCTCTCCTTTCCAGCTTTCTCCCCCCTACTCCGTCAGTCTGAAAAAGGGTCGTGACCCAAAACATCGTCCGTCCATTCCCTCAAGAGATGCTACCTGACCCACTGGGTTCATACATTCCTAAGTGATGGAGTAGAATTAGGCCATTCGGTCCTTCAAGTCTACTCCGCCATTCAATCATAGCTGATCTATCTTTCCCTCTCTACCCCATTCTGCCTTCTCCCCATAACCCCTAACACCCGTACTAATCAAGAATCTATCTACCTCTGCCTTAAAAACGTTCCAGCAGCACTGTGTTTTGCTCACAATTCCAGCATCTTCAGTCTCCTGTGTTTCTCCACTAGGATTAAATATCAACATCTTTTTTTAAATGTAATGCATAACTAAAATACCAGAAAATGCACACAGTTAATTTACAGCCAAATCATGGAATTGAAATAAAAACTATTCTCAAGATAATTTCAGTTGCATAATTGAGCGTCACGGAAACTGGCCTTTCGCCCCATCGAGTCCATGCCAACCATCAGGCATCTATTTATGTTAATGCTTCTCCAAGCCCATTGTAATCTCCCCACATTACTCTAAACTCCCCCCAGATTCTACTACTCACCTATCTATGGGGGCAAGCTACAGTGGCCAATTAACCTGATGTTAATAAGGAAATAGATAATTTTCTGCAGCTAAATGATGTTTAATGATGTGAGTATTTTACATATCAAATACTCATATTATTCTGTTCAATATTTCTATCTTTTCACGTTGTTGGTGTTAAATTTCCAATATCCACAATGTGGCCTCACCAAGTCCACACTAAATTTACCCTCCCAAACAAAGCGAGGCATTTGTTGCTAAAACAGACACAAAGTCCAAGAGTAACTCAGCGGGTCAAGCGGCATCTCTGGAGAACACGGACAGGTGACGTTTTGGGTTGGGACCTTTCTTCTTCAGTGGGTCATGAAACTGAAATGTCACCTATCCATGTTCTCCAGGTGTGTTGCCTGACCCGCTGAGTTACTCGAGCACCTTGTGTCTTATTTTTGTAATCTAGCATCTGCAGTTCCTTGCTTCTATACCCCTTCCCTTGCCCCACGCTGGTGCCCACACATTTCTCCCACCATTCTGCCCCCATTTTCCCATTTCATTCCAACTATGTCCCTTCCTCTGACTTCACATTTCACACCTCTGCTGACTATCTGACACCCTTGTGTCTCCTTTGCCACTCTAGCTTTGGCTCAGGCATCTGCCAGGCTTTGGCCCATCTCCACTTTTCCAGTTTTCTCCACCCTACTACAAACAATATGGAAAAGGATCCTGAACTGAAACGTTGCCTATAGGGGGGTTGCACGTAAGGTCATCGGGTCAAAGGCGTGATGCATGGAGCACTCAATCCGTCTGGAGGACACGGCAGCTTCCGGCATACACTGTTATCACACGAAACGTGTATTTTCTTACCCGTTAAAAAACGCCAAAATGTTCAATGTTTGCGCTGTGAATAATTGTGGCGGGTGACTGAGCGCTCTGAACCAAATGCTCTAGTATCTTTGCTCTGAACCCGAGCACCAAGGTGTAAGCGGCCGGAGCAGCGCATCCCTCGGGGCAGCCCCCACTCCCCCCGGGGTCAGCGCTGCTCCGGCCACGGCCGCCCTCCGCCCTGTCTCCCCCTGTGGGCTGCACTGTCACGGGCTGTGGGTCGGCAGCGCACACACACACGGGGCCGGGTGGAGCGGGGCCACGGCTCCGGGCAGCAGACACATGGGGACAAAAACCTGGCAACGTCCCCTCAGCTACAGCAGAGCTGGGGACAGGCTGGTCCCTCTGCCCACCCAGAGTCACTGACCTCGCTGCACCCGCACCCCGACCCACCGCTCGACCCCCCCCCCCCACCAACCGCCCCCCACCCCCCACCCCACCCCACCCCGAAACGTCCCCGTCAGCCGCAGCAGTTGAGGACAGTCTGGTCCTTCTGCCCACCCAGGGTCATCGACCGCACTGCACCGGCACCCCGACCTCCTCCTCCCCTCCTCCCACCCCCGGCCGCGGGAATAGATGGCCTGGGGTCTGCGAGTGTGGAACCAGTCAGCGTGGAGTTCGGATGCTGGGATAGAGGAAGGGCCTGCTGTGCTGGCAGCCATAGTAAGTGCTTACCTGTAGTTCACCGCCTGTACTCCAGTTGGCGTTGCGTGGCAACAGTACGGGTCACGGGTCGTGACCTCGACTGCCGTGCAACCTCCCTATCCATCTCTTTCGCATCTGCTGCCTGACCCATTGAGTTACTCCAGCACTTTGTATTTTTTATTGTAAACCAGCATTTGAAGTTCCCTGTGTTTCCATTATGGTGCATTATGTTCATTTTAATGACTTTCTACAGCTGAAGCAATCTTCTTTATTGTTGCGTGCAATAACTACTGTACCGTGCATATAATACAGTACTGATTATTGTCTCGTAGTTTCCATTTTACATGGTGTAATCATTAAGTTAGATCAAGTCAATTAGATCAACTGAAATTAGTTAAATCCCCTGCTGTTTCCCCCCTGTATTATAAGCCAATCATCTGATGCTAGTAGAAAAGGATGTGAGTTAATTTAGAATCAAAATGTAAATTAATTTAAAATCAAATCACAAGGGTTTAAAATAATTCAAAGCTGGCAATGTGTATGTAATTTAATTCTGTATGGGTTATCAGGTAGACACAAAATGCTGGAGTAACTCAGTGGGTGAGGCAGCTTCTCTGGAGAGAAGGAATGGGCGACGTTTTAGGTCGAGACCCTCCGTCAAACTCTCCGATGTGAGTTATCAGTGTCTTTTCATCTGTAATAGTGCAGTGGATACCATGTGCTCTTTATTATTGTGTTTTTTTGAAGCTCCAATAGTTATGCTTTGCCATTACATTTTCTGTATATGTATTTAGATGGAATAAAGGTTAGAAACTATTGAAAACGTTATTTAAAATGTATGTGATTTTTAACTGGAAATTTCTTATCTCAAAGGGTGGAGAATCTCTGCAGTTCCCTCCCTTTGGTGGGGCCACACTGGGATACAGTGCACAGTTTTGCACCCCCCCCCATACAAAAGAATGTTGTAGCAGGATAAAGGGAAGGTTAAGGAGGGAGGAGAGGGGAAGGGGAGAAGGAGGAGGGAGAATGGGAGGGGGGGGAGAAGGGGAGTAGGGGCGATGATGGGGGAAGAAGGAGACGGGTGGGAGAATGGGGGAGATTAATAGTAAATAATAATAATAATATCTTTTATTGTCATTACACATAAGTGCAACGAGATTTGGTTTGCAACTTCCATCCGATGTCATAACTTAATCGACAAATAAAATTTAAGTTTAAATACCCCGAGAACAAGGTTTGTAAAAACAAACATTAGACCAGTAAAATCAACACAGGCTAAAGTGCGAGGCCGGGGGAGACAGTCCATGGGGGTGGGGGGGTACTCAGCAGGGCCGGTTCATAGCCGCTATAGCACTGGGAATTAAGCTGTTCCTGAGTCTGGTGGTGCGGGCGTAGAAGGCCTTGTAACGTCTGTCGGAAGGGAGTAGCTCAAACAGTCCATTACAAGGGTGAGAGGAGTCTTTATGTATGTTGACGGCCTTCCTGAGGCACCGTGTGTGGTAGATGCCCTCCAAGGCTGGTAGCGGTGTCCCAATAATCTGTTGCGCTCTGTGGACGACGCGCTGAAGAGCTCTCCTCTCCGCCTCCGTGCAGCTGAGATACCACACAGAGATGCCATACGTTAGTATGCTCTCTGTGGTGCAGCGGTAGAACGTCGTCTGCAGCTGTTGGGGCAGACCAGTCCGATTCAATGTTCTTAGGAAGAACAGTCGTTGCTGTGTCTTTTTGACCAGTGCAGCGGTGTTGGTGGACCATGTGAGGTCCTCTGAGATTGAGCGCCCAGAAACTTGAAGCTGGACACTCTCGCCACACTGTCTCTGTAGATGGAGATTGGGGCTTATTCCCCATTCTGTGACCTCCTGAAGTCGATAATCAGCTCCTTGGTCTTGGAGGTGTTTAGCGACAAGTTGTTCCGTGAGCACCAGTCTGCCAGGTTCTGCACCTCCGTTCTATAGTTTGTTTCATCACCGTTGATCAAATGCAGGGACAGAGTCGTGGGTGAAGAGGGAGTAGAGCATGGGGCTCAGTACACAGCCCTGTGGTCTGCCGGTGCTCAGGGTGATAGTGGAGGACAGGTGCGACCCCAGTCTCACTGCCTGCGGTCGTTCCGTCTGAAAATTCAGGATCCAATCGCATATCAGTGAGCTGAGGCCTAGCTGGTGGAGTTTGGTGGTGAGCTTGGTGGGGATGACCGTATTGAAGGCAGAGCTATAGTCAATGAAGAGCATCCTCACGTAGGTGCCCTGTCTTTCCAGGAGGGTCAGGACAGTGTGAAGAGCCACAGAGATGGCATCCTCTGTGGATCTATTTGCCCTGTATGCAAATTGATGAGAGTCCAATGATGCAGGGATGCTGGACTTGATGTGGGAGAGGACCAGCCTTTCAAAGTACTTCATTGGTATTGGAGTTAGGGCAACCGGGCAGTAGTCATTCAGGTTGGTGACTTTAGACTTCTTCAGCACCGGCACTATGGTAGCTGTCTTCAGGCACATGGGGACCGTTGCCAGAGATAGAGACAGGTTGAAGATCCTCGTAAATACCTCCGCCAGCTGTACAGCACAGTCCTTTAGTACCCTACCCTGGACTCCATCCGGGCCTGCAGCCTTGTGTGGATTGATCCTACGCAGAGTGCACTGTACCTCCTGGGTGCTCAGTGTTAAGGCCTGTCCCTCCGCCCTGGCCGCGGTTGTTCCTCTCCTGGTGGTGTTGCCAGTTTCGAAGCGGGCAAAGAAGGTGTTTAATTCATTGGCCAGTGTGATATCACTGCGGGGGCAGACGGGGCTGCTCTTGTAGTCAGTAATGTCCCTGACACCCTGCTACATGCTTCTGGTGTCCACGGTGTTGAAGTGGTCTTCCACCCTTTGCCTGTGGATGTCTTTGGCCTTCCACCACTACCCATCGACATGTATGGATAAATGTTCTGATGCCAGTGACATTGAATGAGTACATGGGGAGAATGGTGAAGGTGAAAGGAGGAGGAGGCGAAGGGAGGAGGAGGAGGAGGAGGAGGAGGGGAGGAGGAGGAGAAGGGGAGGAGGAGGAGACAGGAACAGGGGGAGAGGGGGAGTAGGAGGAGAGGGGGAGAAGGAGGGAGGAGGGAGGGAGGAGGAGGGAGGAGGAGGAGGGAGGAGACACATCACTCGTTTGGTGATCTTTGGGTTAGAATGTCACAGAGGCTTTGTAAACAGGCATCAGAACATTTACCCATACAAGTCACTGGGTAGTGGTGGAAGGGTGTTATTGATCTGTGACCAGTGGTGTTCGGCAGGCGGTTTCCGCTGGGACCACGCTGTTTTTGATATTTTTGTCAATGACTTAAACAGAAATCTCGATGGACTAGTTAGTAAGTTTGCAGACCACACAATGGGCGGCTCGGTGACGCAGCGGTAGAGTTGTTGCCTCGCAGCGCCAGAGACCCGGTTCGAACTGGTGCTATCTGTACAGAGTTTGCATATTTTCCCAGTGACCGTGTGGGTTTTCTCCAGGTGCTCCGGCTTTTTCCCAGTCCAAAGGCGTGCAGATTTGTAGATTATTTGGTTTCTGTAAATTGTCCCTAGATAAACGAGATAGAACGAGTGTATGGGATGATTATTGGTCGGCACGGACTCTGTGGGCCTAAGGGCCTTTTTCAACGCTGTATCTCTAAACTCAAAACAATAATGCTGGATTTGCGGGCAGTGGGGAAGACTGTCAAAGGATAGATCTGCGCATAGAGAGTTACAGATGTTTGTGGTGAAATGGCAAATAACGTTTAGTCTGGGCTAATATGAGGTGTTGAACTAGGAGAGGTCAAATGTTAGAGGAAAGTATATGGTTAACTAGACTAGGTGGGACCCACTGGGTCCCAGCCTCACACGGGGGGGCTGGTCCCCCAACACAATATTCCACCTCTCCACCAATTCCAAGATTGCTGGCAGCTCAGTCACTCAAGCCTTGTGGGCTGGCAGCTGGCAGCTCAGTCACTCAGGCCTGGTGGACTGGCAGCTCAGAAACTGCCAGAAATTCTGCCGAAAACAGGTGAGAGACTGTGAGAGAGAAGGGGGAGAGGGTGGACAATCAATTTTACATATTTTCATCTTTTTTTACAGATGCAAAAGACACATGGTTGCAAAAGGCACATGGTTGCAAAGGGCACATGGTTGCAAAAGACACACGGTTACAAAAGGCACAGCTTAAAAACACATAAAGGACACTCACAGGTCAGTATTCCCAGTGTTCTGTAGATTTCCAGCTCAGACTAATAGTCTGGACCCTCTCCTTCCCCATATTGCAAAGACTGAGCCACACCCACACTTCCGGGTTTTATAGCTCCTCCCCTCCCACCAGAAGGGGCGTGGCCTTCATGGCATGATTGACAGGAGAGACAATCTCAACATTTTTTAAACATGACTAAGTCTTTTATTTTTCATCAATGGGAAACGTCCTCTGGCCCTGACAGCTGGAGGGAGACTCTGAGTAAGGTGGCCAAAAATCACAACCGTAAGTGGTCACGTCTTTTCTAAAATCAATATACAGTGCAAACAGGAAGTGGTCAAGTTTAGACTTTTAATTATATAGATACCAGTAACATTTACAGCATTCATATACAGATGGATCCTGGTGTTCAAGTGCTGAAAGTGGCCACACAAGTACATAAAGTAGAAAATAAGATGTATGGTATGTAGACAAAAGTGCTGGAGAAACTCAGCAGGTGCGGCAGCATCTATGGAGCAAGGAAATAGGCAAAGTTTCCGGCTGAAACCCTTCTTCACACTGATGTAGGGTGGGGGTGTGGCGGGAAGAAGAAAGGAAGAGGAGGAGCCAGAGGGCTGAGGGAGAGCGGAGGAGGGGAGGAGATAATAAGGGCTACCGGAATTTGGTGAAGTCAATGTTCATGCCCCTAGGGTATAAACTTCCCAAACGAAATATGAGGTGCTGCTCCTCCAATTTCCGGTGGTGCTCACTATGGCCATGGAGGAGGCCCAGGACAGAAAGGTCGGATTCGGAATGGGAGGGGGAGTTGAAGTGCTGTGCCACCGGGAGATGGTATGCTTGCCTTCATCAGTCGGGACATTGAGTATCAGAGTTAGGATGTCATATTGCAGCTTTATAGAACTTTGGTTGGGCCACATTTGGAGTATCATAATCATAATCATACTTTATTAGCCAAGTATGTTTTGCAACAACGAGGAATTTGATTTACCATACAGTCATACCAATAAAAAGCAACAAAACACACAAAATACATTTTAACATAAGCATCCACCACAGTGACTCCTCCACATTCTTCACTGTGATGGAAGGCGAAAATAAAAGTTAAATCTCTTCCCTTCTTCGTTCTCCCGCGGTCAGGGGCCTCGAGCCTTCAATTGGCAGACGATCCTGGCTCCCATTGCCGGTGGTCAGGACCTCCGCGTTGGGGCGATCAAACTCCCGCATCAGGTGGGGAGGGGGATCTCAACTCCCCCGCGCCGAGCGATCAGACCCCGGGTCGGGGCTGGTCGAACCTTCTGCGACTTGGAGCTTCCCGACAACAGTCCCCACCGAGACTGTGAGCTTCTCGATGTTGAAAACCGCAGGCCGCAGTTGGAGCATCGATCCCAGGCAAGGGATCGCAGGCTCAGAAGCTATGTCCACAGCCCCGCGATGGGGCTCAATGTCAGTCCCGAGCAAGGCCACGAGGTCCATGATGTTGGGCCACAGAGCGATCGGAGATACGATCTGGAAAACAATCACATCTCCGGCAAGGTAAGAGATTGAAAAAAAGTTTCCCACCTGACGTATTGGTGCAGTTCTGGTCACCCCATTACAGGGCTTTGCAGAGGTGAGAAAGAGGTTTACCAGGATGCTGCTTGGATTAGAGTGTATCAGCTGGAAAGAGAGTTTGGACAGACTTGGATTGTTTTCTCTGGATCGATGTGACAGAAGATTATATCATTTATGAGAGGCGTAGATAGTCAAAACAGTTTTCCAGAGTGGAATTGTCCAACAGCAGAGGGCATGGCTTTAAAGTAAGAGGGGGAAAGTTGAAAAGAATTGTGCAAAGCAGGTTTTCTTTACACATAGAGTTGTAGATGCTGGAAGCCTCTGCCAGAGGAGATGGTGGAAGCAGATGTGATAGTGGCATTTAAGAAACTTTTAAATAGACACAGGAATGTGCGAGGAATGGAGGGGTATGGATGATGGGCAGGTGGATGGGATTACTTTAAGTAGACATAATGTTCGGAACAGACACCGTGGACCAAGGTTTGTCCTGTTGTGTACCGTTCTATTTTCTAAGCACCTTAAGCTGACCTGGCTTTGGCAAAATTAATGGCCTAATCAAAGGGTGGTAGATATATAGAACAATATGCCGGAAGAGGTAGTTGAGGCATTTACTATCACATCTTTTAAATAACATTTGGACAGGTACATGGATAGGATAGGTTTGCTGTCCTTAGAGATATGGACCAAACACAGGCAGGTGAGACTAGTGTATATGGAGCATGTTGGTCGGCATGTCGGGCTGAAGGGCCTGTTTCCATGCTGTTTATGACTCTAAATAATGTTTTGTTTCGTTTATAGATATAGCACGTAAACAGGCCCTTCGACCCATCGAGTCTGTGCCGACCGTCGATACCCACGCATTACACTATCCTACACACTAGGGACAATTTACAATCCTTACCAAAGCCAATTAACCTACAAACCTGTACGTCTTTTAAGTGTGGGGGAAACTGCAGCGCCTGGAGAAAACCCACCCAGACAAAGGTGAACGTCCAGACTCCTTACAGACAGCACTCGTAGTCAGGATCAAACCCGGATCTCTGGCACTGTAAGGGAGCAACTCCACCGCTATGCCACTGTGCGACCCACTAATTTTACATGAACCTTTCCAAATGATTAAACTAATTACAAAAGGAATAAGGTGAATTTGTGAATTTCAGTTTTAGAGTTTGTAATGCTTGATAATAAAATACTGAGCCCAGATCATGTTCCACGCTACATGACATGACAGCAAACGGCATATAGATTCCTTCATCAGCCCAGACAGCTTCCCGGCCTGATTTTTGTTCCATTACCTTCCCCATGAATGATGGTGTCAGATTGAATCTGTATCGTGTTGAAGTATTTACGAATTCTGTCAGCAAAATCAAACCTTCAGCAAATCTTGAACAAGCAGAATATAGGATTGACAACAATGATAGCTGCATGCGACAAGATGCCAACATTGAGTTTGAAAACTATCTTTTTGCTATTGTATACAGGTTAAACACTGGGTTCTGCTGAAGAAGCGAATGTCTATAGATCTTCTGGTAGCAATATAAAACTAGCTTTCCTGGCCAGCAATGTACACAAGCTGTCACAAAGTGATGAGTGGTGCACTATTAATCTCAGAGTTAAGATCATTTTATCTTCTCGGAGGATTTTTTAACTGAGAAAAAAATAAATCAATACAGCTGGCAGTTAGATATGTAATTACAAATTTATACCTATCAAGGGCTCAACTCTCCCATAACTAAATGCACTCCACTGAAAAATATTTCTCTCTGACTGTTGTAATTTACGACAAAGTGGAATTTCTACTTTCCAAATATTATTTATTTTAAAAAGAACTAGACCAGATGTGGACCCATTGGGCCCGGTCCCCCAACGCAGTATTCCACCAGTCACGCATAGCCCCCAACTGCTCAAGCTGACGGGTTCCCGTTGTGACGCCAGAGATTCCCGTTGTGACGCGAGTCACGGCAGCCCCCCCCAACTGTGCAGACGCAGCCGGCAAGTGGGAGGGAGCGCGACTGCGACGTTTTTAAAGTTCAAAATAGCGATAACTAGTAAAATATAAGATGAATGTGAACGCATCTCACTCTCCGTCTTCAGTCCCCTATTCCCCACCTCCATTATCCTCCCTCTTCCCACCCTCCACCTACCCTCCTCTGCTTCCTCCCCTCACTCCCTACCTCCCCTCCTCCCTCTTCCCCTTCCCCTCCTCCAATACCTCGCCATCCATCTTCCTACTCCTATTCTCATCCATTCCCCCTCATCCCTCAGCATTCCCCCCCCCTCCTCTTCACCCTCCCACATCTTTCCTTTCTCCTCCTCCCCTCCCCCACTCCCTCCCTCACCTCTCGCTCCCTCTCCCCTACCCTCAGACACTCCCTCCCTCCCTCCATAACCCCTCTCCCCTCCCTACCCCCCTTCTTTCCCTCTATCCCCAGCTCCCCCACTCCTCACCTCCCCCATCCCACCTCCCCCCTCTCTCCCTCCTCACCTCTCCCACTACCCTCCTCTCCCTCTATCCCCCACTCCCTACCTCCCCTATTTCGGCCCTCCTCTCCCTGTATCTCCGCTCCTCCCCCATTCTCCCTCCTCACCTCCTCACCTTCTCCACTTTCCCTCCTCACCTTCTCCACTTTCCCTTCCCTCTCCCTCCCTACCCCTCCTCCTGTCCCTCTATCCCCTTGCTTCCCCACATCTCACCTCCCCCCTATCCCACCCCCACAATGAAAATTGCGATTAAAAAAAAATAATTCTCAATGAAAATCACGTTTTTTCTTTAAAATAACATAGACACAATGTTAGCTGTTAATAAAACTTGATTAAAACTGAGTTTTATTTAGAATAAAATCAATGTCAATGAAAATCGCGGTTTTTTAATGTAAATTAAATTCGGGACACATTGTGACATCATTGTGATGTCGAATGTGACTGAAAGGCAGGGGAAGAGGAAAAGTGATTTTGTAAAGTTGTTTTTTGTAAAGTTTAAAATGTCAATAACTTGTTAAATATAACATCAATCTGATCGAAACTTGGCTAATGCACACCCCAGGACAATGGTGAGTAAGGTGGGCCAAAAATTGTAGCGCTATTGTGTACCGTTTTGGCGGAGTGTCCAGGACACGCATGCATACAAACAAACAAACAAACAAGATGAGAGTTTTAATAATATACTAGACTAAGTGGGACCCGTTGGGTCCCATGTTCACACGGGAGGGCTGGTCCCCCTACGCAATATTCCACCTCCTCACCAATTCCAATATTGCTGGCCAGTGGAGGGGGGGGGCGCTTTCTGGAGCGTTAGTATGGGTGTTGTGGACCAAAGGAACTGGTTTCCAGAGGGCTAGTATGGACATTGTGGGTCGAATGGATTCTTGGACTGGCAGCTCAGTCACTCAGGCCTGGTGGGCTGGCAGCTCAGTCACTCAAGCCTGGTGGGCTGGCAGCTCAGTCACTCAAGCCTTGTGGGCTGGCAGCTGGCAGCTCAGTCACTCAGGCCTGGTGGACTGGCAGCTCAGAAACTGCCAGAAATTCTGCCCAAAACAGGTGAGAGACTGTGAGAGAGAAGGAGGAGAGAGGAGAATCAATTTTAGACATTTTTCATCTTTTTCTGCAGATAACAGCAATGAAGGAGGAAAGTCTATCCTGGTCTGGATCTCAAAGGGAGCAAATGAAGGGAGGGAGAAAAATACTGGGGTGATGTTTAATACTTGCAGGGGAAATACTTACTGATGGGCCAAAGGGACTCCTGGGCTAGTACAGGCCTGATTGGCCGAATGGGGCTCTTTTAAAAAAGAAATCTGCGTGTAATCTCAGTGAAAGGCACTTTTTCTGGACTTTTCCTGGCCTGGCACGGGCCTTTTTGGCCAAAATGCTCCCTCTAGGCTAATACGAGCATTTTGGGCAAAAGGGACTGGTTTCTTGGCTAATAGGGGCTTTGTGGGCTGAAATGAGTGGTTTCAGGCAGGCCAAACAACTCATTTCATTTCCAATTGCATTGCAGTTTCAAGCACAGGGCAGGCCAAGCCAAACAGCTGATTGCATTTTCACTTCCTTTCCATTGCCATTGCACTTTCAAGCACAGGGGAGGCTCAAGCCAAACAGTTGATTGCATTTTCACTTTATTTCCATTGCCATTGCACTTTCAAGCACAGGGCAGGCTCAAGCCAAATGGCAGATTGCATTTTCACTTCATTTCCATTGACATTGCACTTTCAAGCACAGGACAGGCCCAAGCCAAACAGCTCATTGCATTTTCACTTCATTACCAATGCCATTGCAGTTTCAAGCACAGGGCACGCCAAACAATTCATTTCATTTTCATTGAGAGCTACAAATCATTTATTCAAGTACATTGCATACTCCCAGTGTTCTGTAGTTTCCCAGCTCAGACAGAGAGTTGTGACTTCTCCCGCGCCACCTTGCTGAGAGACTGAGCCATGCCCACACTTCTGGGTTTTATAGTCCTCCCTCCCACCAGAAGGGGCGTGGCCTTCATGGCGGTGATTGACAGGAGAGAGAATCTCAAGATTTTTTAAACACTAATAAGTCTTTTATTTTTCATCGGTGGGAAAAATCCTCGGGGCCTGCACAGTGGAGGAGGACTTTGAGTAATATGACCAAAAAATCACAGCCACATGTGGTAGCGTTTTTTCTAAAATCAAAGCACAGTGCAAACAGGAAGTGGTCAAGATGAGACTTTAAATTATATAGATAGTAGACCAAGTAGGACCCATTGGGCCCCGTTCCCCCAATGCAATATTCCACCACTCATCCGTTCCCAACGCAACCCGTTTCCACCACACACCCGTTTCCCCCAAAGGTGCAAAACATTGCTTTATTATTTCAGCTCAAGTCAAGTTTATTGTCATATGTACAGGTACAATGAAAATCTTGTTTCCAGTGTTATCACAGATATGTAGAGTCGGGGACAATATTGGAAAATATACATTATAGAATTAAAGAAAAAGCCTGCACGCAAAAAAAACAAGACTATAGTACAAGGACAAATCTGGCATCCTCAGGAGCAAACTTTATCAAATTTAGGATTTTGCTTGATTTTGGACAATGTAAAAGTAGAATTTGAAAAAGAAAATTGTTCTTTTGTTTTATGCTTTATGTCGCCTACTTCCAACGTGAGAACAAGCCCACAAGGCGGTGCGCTGGGGACGTGCCCGGTATTCACGCCGCCTTCATGCTGCTCGCTCTCTCCGTTCCAGCATTGGGTAACCTGGTGGAAGTGGGGGTCGGTGCAACGGGAGCCTGGCACCATTACTGGGCGACCGAGACATGCGTTGACAGGGCGATGCAGGTGTGGAGGTGCGGGCTGCGTCTGTATCCAACACCTTGGGACCTCGCTTTCTGGCAGCCGCTGCAAACCCCTGCCTAATGCCATGATCTTCAAGAGTATTTTACTGTCCGCTCTCTCCCCAATGCTGCACAGTATGCCGCCCACCAACCAACCTCCACCACGAACGGATGCCTCCGTCCGCTGTAACTAAAATCCGTTCTATAGGTCTGTAATAGCCAGGGTGGAATGTACTTTGTTTAAAAGGCATTTGGACAGGCAGAACATAGAACAGTACAGCTCAGGAATGGGCCTTTGGCCCACAATGTCCATGGGGAAATAACGGCAAGATAATCTGATCTCCTCTGCCTGCACGTGCTTTGTATCGCTCCATTCCCTGCATAACTATGTGCCTATCTAAAAGCCTCTAAAACACCAGTAATATATCTGCCTCTACCATCGGCCCTGGCAGCACCTTCCAGGCACCCACCGCCCTCTGTGTAAAAATAACATTTGTGCTGCACTTCTCCTTTAAACTTTGCCCCTCTCATCATAACTGCCTTCCAGTTTTTTGATTTTTCCATCCTGGAAGAAAGGTTCTGTTCCATATGCCAATTTAAAAGCCTCTTAAATGTCTCTATCATATCTGCTTCCACCACCTCACCCCTGACAATGTGTTCCAGGCCCCCATCACTCGCTATGTAAAACAACTTGCCCTACACATCTCCAGTAAACTTTCACCTTATAGCTATGCCCTCTAGTGTTGGACATTTCCAAGTTCTGACAATCTCCCCTATCTATCCCTCTCATAATTTTATATACCTCTATCAGGACTCCCCTCAACTCCAAATTTCCAGAGAAAACAATCCAAGTTTGTCCAACCTCTCCTTGTAATTAATACCACCTAATCTGGCAGGTACTTGGATTAGAGCAGTGTAGAGGGACATGGACCTAATGCAGGCAAATGGGATTAACACAAGGAGGCATCAGAGTGCACAGTAAGACTTGTTTCTGTGCTGCATCATCTTTAAATCCACCGCCAACAGCCCAGAATGGTTCTGTGTCCACCTGGTCAAGTTTTTTACCTACAGCGATAATGAAAAATGACGAGGCTGTGGGTGTCCATGTTTGATAATCTATAAAGTTAATTCTGCACTCTCCACCCCAATGTGCAATGCTTTCTCTCAGGTAGTAGAGGTCAGGTGGTAGAGTTGCTACCTTACAGCACCAGCGACCGGGGTTCGTTCCTGACTACGGGTACGGTCTGTATGGAGTTTGTATGTTTTCCCTGTGACCGCGTGGGTTTTCTCTGGGTGCTCCAGTTTCCTCCCACACTCCAAAGAGGTACAATTTTGCAGGTTAGTTGGTTTTGATAAAGATTGTAAATTGTCCCTCTCTTCCTTCCCTCCAGAGATGCTGCCTGACCCGCTGAGTTACTCCTGCACTTTGTGTCTAGCTTCGGACTGTTTCTGTTTTGCATTACTCTATGACTCCTTACTTATGACTCCTTACTTTCAAGAGTGAGTTAGATTTAGCTCTTAGGGCTAAAGGAATCAAGGGATATGGGAAAAAAAGCAGGAATGGTGTACTGATTGTGGATGATCAGACATGATCATATTGAATGGCGGTGTTGGCTCGAAAGGCCGAATGGCCTACACCTGCACTTATTTTTCTATGTTTCTATCACCAATGGGTTCTGGGTTTATCAGCTTTGGAAAGGCTACTCCAGCAAGGATTTGAAAACCAATGTTTCAAAGGCTTTGGGTGATTACTTCTGACTTCAAGGTGTCATAGTTGCTGCTTTGTTGTAAATTTGTAATTCTTATGGTCAGTTAGATACAGGGGTGCCTGGAAAGTTAAATTTTAATGAACTCGTGTCATCCTGTGATTCCACCATCTATTCATTCCCTCGGGTCAAAGTAAAGTACTTCCTGTTTGTGTGTGCATGAATAAATTATTTCCAATTGCCCTCAACTCATATCTTGTTTTCAAAGTTAAATTAAGAAGGCCATGGTTCCTTGCGGCTTCCTGGACTATGAAGCTTAGTTATTTTTTAAATAAAAGCCATTAAACTGCCTTTACAATACAGACGGCTGATGCATTTACACAAACCAACCTCCCTTCCATTATTCCATATCCACTTCATGCTGCCTTGGCAAGGCCACGAACATAATCAAAGACCAGTCTCACCCTGATCATTCCCTCTTCTCCCCTCTCCCATCAGACAGGAGATACTGGCATGTAGTAGAGCTAATAGGACTTGATGTTTCAATCCCTGTAATAAGTCGGCACTCTTGCTATTTGCAGTGGGATTGGAGTGGTGAAAGGTAGGGTAGGTACGTCATCGGGGTCATCAGGTGGGCATCCTCCTTCTTTGACGTTTCATTGATAAGCCTACAACATCTCCAGAGGGCTCAACGGTGATACCTCGTGTCCAAGTTACACCCCCCTCAATTCCATACCCTCCTGTCTTCATCTTGCAGCCCAATTGTTATCTCCTTTTGATCCAAAGCCAATTGCTGCTTTTTTCTGCAGAATTTGATAATGATTTGATTGCTTGTTGGAGGGAGCGACCCCTCACCCCCATTTTCTTTAATAGCCTGGTCGTAGACGTAGTAACAAATCCCCTGCATCCCACTTTGACAGGGAAAATCTTGGTCTTCCAGCCATTCTGCGAAGCTTCAGTTGCCAGTTCAGAGTACTGGTTCTTTTTCCTCTCACAAGCTTCTTCAACACCATCTTCCCATGGAACTGTCAATTCCACAACATATGCCAACTTGGCTGTTGTGGACCACAGGACCATGTCTGTCCGGAGTGTTGTAGCCACAATGTCTGGGGGAAACACAAACTTTTTTTTCAAATCCACTTCCATTTTCCAATCCCGAGCAGGCTGCAGGATGCTTGCATCCATTGATGTTATCTGGTGCTCTGGAGGTTGGCCTGCTGGTACAAATGTTGTGAAGTGGATATTTCCTGCCGATGTTGGTGGGGAAGCATTTGTGATCGATCGCCTCTGTTCAAGGATTGATGCCAGCTGTCTGAGAACTTGGTTATGCCACCAAGTATAAGTCCTTGGGCGAGGCTCGTAGTGCATCCTGTTAAAATGTGCCAGTGATGCACGTGCTTGGCAAAGGGAGCAAGCGAGGTCTTCTCCGAACCACTGCTTCAGGTTCCGGGGTGATGGTAGAACATCATAAGTGAAAACAAATATGTCCAGATTCAGGGAGTATTTCTTCCCAGCTGTTATCAGCAACTGAACCGTCCTCTCGCCAGCTAGAGTGCAGTCCTGGCCTACCATCTACCTCATTGAAAACCTTTGAACCATCTTTAATTGGACTATATTGGACTTCAGTGTTATATCTTTGCACTAAATGTTGTACCCTTTATCCTGTATGTCTACTGTGGACGGCTTGTTTGTAATCATGCATAGTCTTGTCTTTGTCTGGATAGCACGCAAACAAATGCTTTTCACTGTACCTCGGTACACGTAATAATGATAAACTAAACTAGACATTTACCCTTGCTCAGAGTTTGGCTACATTAGTAGCATTAAGAAGGGGTACCATATTATCAAAAGTGCAGTCTTTGGAATGATATTTAAACCAAAACCCTGTCCAACTCAGGCTTGCAAAAGTATTCATACCCCTTGAACTTGTCCACATTTTGTCACGTTACAACCACAAACGTAAATGTATTTTATTAGGATTTTATGTGATAGACCAACACAAAGTGGCGCATAATTGTGAAGTTGAAGGAAAATGATACATGGTTTTCAAATCTTTTTACAAATAAAAAACTGAAAAGTGTGGCGTGCAAAAGTATTCAGCCCCCTTTACTCTGATACCCCTAAATAAAATCCAGTGCAACCAATTGCCTTCAGAAGTCACCTAATTAGTAAATAGAGTCCACTTGTGTGTAATCTAATCTCAGTATAAATACAGCTGTTCTGTGAAGGCCTCGGTGGTTTGTTGGAGAATATTAGTGAACAAACAATGTTCCATGGGCATCATGAAGCCCAAGGGACACACCAGACAGGTCAGGGATAAAGTTGTGGAGAAGTTTAAAGCAGGGTTAGGTTATAAAAAAATATCCCAAGCTTTGAACATCTCACGGAGCACTGTTCAATCCATCATCCGAAAATGGAAAGAGTATGGCAGAACTGCAAACCTACCAAGACATGGCCGTCCACCTAAACTGACAGGCCGGGCAAGGAGAGCATTGATCATAGAAGCAGCCAAGAGGCCCATGTTAACTCTGGAGGAGCTGCAGAGATCCACAGCTCAGGTGGGAGATTCTGTCCACAGGACAACTATTAGTCGTGCACTCCACAAATCGGGTCTTTATGGAAGAGTGGCAAGAAGAAAGCCATTGTTGAAACAAAGCCATAAGAAGTCCCGTTTGCAGTTTTCCACAAGCCATGTGGGGGACACAGCAAATATGTGGAGGAAGGTGCTCTGGTCTGATGAGACCAAAATTGAAGTTTTTGGCATAAATGCTATGTGTGGTGGAAAACTAACACTGCACATAGCCCTGAACACACCATCCCCACTGTGAAACATGGTGGTGGCAGCATCATGCTGTGGGGATGGTTTTCTTCAGCAGGGACAGGGAGGCTGGTCTGAGTTGATGGGAAGATGGATGGAGCCAAATACAGGGCAATCTTGGAAGAAAACCTGTTAGAGTCTGCAAAATACTTGAGACTGGGGCGGAGGTTCACCTTCCAGCAGGACAACAACCCTAAACACACAGCCAGAGCTACAATGGAATGGTTTAGATGAAAGCATATTCATGTGTTAGAATGGCCCAGTCAAAGTCCAGACCTAAACCCAATTGAGAATCTCTGGTAAGAATCTCTTGACAATTACTGTTCACAGACGCTCTCCATCCAATCCGACTGAGCTTGAGCTACTTTGCAAAGAAGAATGGGCAAAAATTTCAGTCTCTAGATGTGCAAAGCTGGTAGAGACATACCCCAAAAGACTTGCAGCTGTAATTGCAGCGAAAGGTGGTTCTACAAAGTATTGACTCAGGGGGGCTGAATACGTTTGCACACCACACTTTTCAGTTTTTTATTTGTAATAAAATTTGGAAACCATGTATCATTTTCCTTCCACTTCACAATTATGCACCACTTTGTGTTGGTCTATCACATAAAATCCCAATAAAATACATTTACGTTTGTGGTTGTAACGTGACAAAATGTGGAAAAGTTCAAGGGGTATGAATACTTTTGCAAGCCACTGTAAGTCAATTTAAATGATTTAATGCCACCCTAAGAATTACCCTGAGGCTGATGTTTATTCTTAAACAACATCACTACAAAGATGTACCTTTAGTTGTCACCTTTGCTTTAAATATTAGAGCAGAAGGTGATAGACTGAGGGGGAGAGATTGCACCATTGTTGCATGTACACGGATGGCACAAAGTGTTATTTCCACAGTATACACGGATTATTTAATGAGTTGATCAGAGACCTTTGAGTGTTTTTTTCTGTACTTTCAGGCTGGGAGTTTGGGATTTGTTGTGTCATAACACAACAGAAGCTGGCGCTGTTGTAGTCAAACTCCTCCACTAAAAATCCGTTAACCAGTTCCACAGTTTGCAACAATGTGTCGCTACTTCTTCTTGCGTATGGCATGCACAGCCTAAAGTTGTAGGACAACTTGTTCTATTTGATCTTATTTGATTGTGCACGCCGGGTTGATTGCATTCGTTGAAACAGGGCGGACCACGTGAAGGTTGCAATCTCCCACCCCGATGTATCTCTCTTGGGATCACACCATCCCTAGCCAACAATTGGCCTATCAGGGAGCCTCCCCAGCAGAGGTCCTGCATCTCTAAAGTTTAAAGTTAAGTTCTGATGAATGGTCGCAGACCCAAAATGTTGACTGTTTCTCTTTCCACAGATGCTGCCTGAGTATTGTCTCAGTATTTTCTGCTTCTGTCTCAGATTCCCAGCATCTGCAGGTTTTGGAATTTCCATTTTCCATTGAGTTCTTCCAACATTTTCTGTTTTAGTTTCAGTGAACTAGATATATATTTACAACATTTGAGTAGCTTCATGGACACCATTAATTTTACACGATAAATTTTAAGACTCCAAGTCATTTTTTATCTGAATTTAAATTCAGTACTTGCCCTGATGATATTTAAATGTATGCCCAGATCACTAACCCAAGCATTAAGAAATACTTAACTGGCTACTTCATCACAAAAAAAAACAGATCTAAGAGAAGAAATGGGAATGGAGGAACAGCAGATGCTGGAATCTTCAGCAAAACACAAAGTGTTGGAGGAACTCAGTGGATCAGGCAGCATATGCGAGGGAAGGGGCAGGTTGACAATGCAGGTCGGGAATTAGAAATGCTAGTTTATAAGCGCCTAACCTAATACTGAAGGGTTTATTTTAGAAGGTGTTCCTTTTCCTTGTTAGCTTCAACCAGCAGTTGTTTCTTCTCAGCCCAATGTTATGAAACACGGTATTTCCTTTTTAAAGTTCTTTTTTTTAATTAAAATTTTTTTTTTTTTTAAATTAGAAGTAAATACATAATAAAAAACATTTTGTTTGTAGTAGTCATACATTATTAATATTGTTTATATTATCAATTGTATAGTAATTGTACTTCTATATATTTTTTATTTTTATAATGATAGAAAATAATAGAGGGAGAGAAAAGAAACCAAAAAATTAAAAGAGAATGGAATAATCAGCTAATTATACATCATTGGAGATATGTCCATGAATTATAAAATGTAACTCTTCATCTAATCCTTGATTCGGGTTTCAGTCAGGTTCTCGTGCCGAACCGGTTTGCCCCTTCAAATAGTCAATGAATGGAGACCATATTCTACTAAATAATTCTTGTTTGTCTATTAAGACAAATCTTAATCTTTCCAAATGTAGGGTCTCCGACATTTCCATAATCCACATTTTAATTGTGGGGGTTATAGGGCCTTTCCAAAATTTTAACATTAATTTTTTCCCAATGATTAAGCTATAGTCGATAAAGTTTCTTTGGCTTGTTGGAAATATTTCATTTTGTTCTAATATTCCTAATATTATTAGATTTGAATCGGAGTCCAATTGGATGTTGACAACTTCCGAAATTATCTTAAAGATTTCCGTCCAAAAATTATTAATTTTTATACAACTTACAAATGTGTGCGTTGTTAGCCTCTAAGTGCTGATATTTTTCACAAATAGGAGATGTATGGTAAAATTCTATTTAATTTTTTTTTGAATAGTGCAATCTATGTAATACTTTAAATTGTATTAAAGAATGTCTAGCATTTAACGAACAGTGATGTATATGTTGTAAGCTTAAGTCCCAAATATCTTGCCTTATTGGTTGGCCTAGTTCATTTTCCCATGATTGCCTACATAGTTCCGTCATGGGTGCATCGTTGTCTAATAGGATATTATAAATATAAGATATTATTTTTTCTGTTAGGGTGTTTGTTCAAACATTCATCAGGAATGTCTGTCTTTCTATTTCTATAGTACTGTGTATTTGATTTAGCATAGTCTCTTAGTTTAGGTATCTAAAGTAGTCATTTGAGTGAAGTCCATAAATTTGTTGTAACTCCTGGAATGAGAGGAATGTACCTTTCCTATAAAGATGACCCATCTTTATAATTCCGTGATTTTTCCATTTAAAAAAACTTTTATCCATCGTTGAGGGTTTAAATGTAGGGTTGTTTACAATGGGAAGAAGTAGTGATAAATTATTAAATTTTAGTATCTTTTTTAATTGTTTGCAAATGCATATTCCACTATATATTATGGGGTTTTCACTATAATATTTTTACTTTTTAAAGTTCAAGAGTCCAAAACCAAGAGTGTTTTATTGTCATATGTCCCAAACAGAACCATGAAATTCCTCCGTACCACAACAGAATATGTAAACATAGTACCCAGTAAAAAAAAGTGATAAATGAAAAAAAGAAATGAAAGAAATATAACATTGAAAAGGAGAATCTATTTTCCAATTGAAATCATAATAAATAAATGTCAAATTCAAATTATTTTCAACGTGATTTTTTCGTTAGCAGCTATTAATTGAAATGTTATTATTCAGTAAAGAAAGGTAATGTAACTGGCTTGATTTCCACCTTGCTACTGATAGAGTGATTTGCAGCCTTTTCAGGTTTTTTCACAACCCCCCAGATGAACAATAAAGTATTTTCAAAGTGTTTTTCCACATTCACCTGCTGAAAGGCTACATGATTTAACTCCAGCACTAGGAAAATACAAGGTTCAGCTGGAAAAGTTATTAAAACAAATATTGGCACTTCTAGCGAGCTGTCAACCTAATGTGATATCTTTCCATAAGATGGGGTTACTTTTATCAACACCCTTAAACAGAGTAAGTTCATGGTGGCCCAGCTTTGCTTGGTATATTTATTTAGTTAAATGCGGTTGCAATAACTACCACATCAGGGAGGGTACCCTTGTTCTCTAGTTCTCTGTTTGTTTCTTAATTACAGAGACACAGGAGACTGCAGATACCGGAATCTCAAGCAAAAACAAACTTGAAGGAACTTAATGGGCCAGGCAGTGTCTGTGGAGGGAAATGGACAGGACAGGCGATCTTTCGGGTTGAGACCTTTCTTTAGACTTTAGAAATACTGCGCGGAAACAGGCCCTTCAACCCACCGAGTCCGCGCCAACCAGAAATCACCCCATACACTTATACTATCATACACTAGGGACAATTTTCAATTTTACTGAAGTCAATTAACCTACAAACCTGTATGTATTTGGAGTGTGAGAGGAAAACAGAGCACCCGGAGAAGACCCATGTGATCACATGGAGAACTTACAAACACCATACAGACAACACTCACAGACAGGATTGAACCCAGGTCTCTGGCGCTGTAACTCTACCGTGCACCACTGTGGTGCCCTACAACTGCACATTCCTTGGACTAATTAATGAACGATATTCAGATTGAAGCAAATTTCGAAGTATGACATTCACTTCATCATCATTGCATGCTTTCTGTGGCATTATTCTTACTAAAGACACCAGTGTCCCTCCCACATCCCAAAGACGTGCGGACTTGTAGGTTACTTGACTCTGTAAATTGCCCCTAGCGTGTAGGGAGTAGATGAGAAAGTGGGATAACATAGAACGAGTGTGAACAGGTGATCGCTGGTTGGCATGGACTCGGTGGGCCGAAGAGCCTGTTTCTATGTTGTATCTCTAAACCAAACTAAACAGCTAAATTAAACTAAATAAAACAAAACAGTGGTGCAACGGTAGCTAGAGGACATAGCATTATGGTGAGAGGGGCAAAGTTTGAAGGTAGTTTTTTTTTTTACACAGGGGGTGTTCGGTGGCTGAAACGTACTGCCAAGGGTGGTGGTGGAAGCAGATACAATAGTGACTCTTTAAGAGGCTCTTAGATAGTCACAAGGATATGCAGGGAATGGAGGGAAATGGATCATGTGCATGCAGAGGAGATTAGTTTTACCTGGCATCGTTTTTGGTGTGGGTATTTTGGGCCAAAGGGCCTGTTCCACTACTGTCCTGTTCTAAGTTCTATTTATATAGCAAGCATTTTCTGATTTTGAGTTTTTAACTTCCTCTAAATGCTTTTAGGGTGCCTCTTCACCCTAATTTGTCCCTTTTAACATTTTAACTTTTATTGAAATAAAAAATATTGATCCTATTGTTCATGAGATAAGGCGAGACGGTGAAGAGGGAAAGATTTAATATAAACCTGAGGGGTAACCTGTTTACACAAGGGGTAGTGAGTATATGGAACAAGTTGCCGGAGGAGATAATTGAGGCGTACTATCATAAGGTTTAGGAGACATTTGGACAGGTACAAAGATAGCATAGGTTTGTGTAGGAAGGAACTGCAGATGCTGGTTTAAACCTAAGATAGACACAAAAAACTGGAGTAACTCAGCAAGACAGGCAGCATCTCTGGAGAGAAGGAATAGGATAGGTTTAGCGGGTCATGGACAAAGCAAAGGCAGGTGGGGTATGTTGGTTAGCATGGGCAGGTTGCACCGAAGGGCCTGTTTCCACGCTGTATGACTATGACTAAGAAGTGGTAAGAATATATAATATACTGTAAACGTTATTCACATTAATCCCTTTATAATGTATCTGGACATTGTGGATAGCTCGATTGTAATCATGTATTGTCTGTCCGCTGACTGGTTAGCACGCAACAAAAACTTTTCACTGTACCTCGGTAAACGTGATAATAAACTAAACTAAACTCAAACGGTGTTACATTTTGACCCTACGTAAAGCTATTTACCAGAAAATGTGTTAACAATCTGACGCTATACAACTTACTGCATGCAGCATGCTAATGAACGTAAGGTTGGTGAGGAATCGTTCCACTGATGTGTTTGGATGAATTATTTTACATGAGATAACATATTTTGTTGGGCTCTGTAAATTATGGTCGGTACGATCAGGTCCTATTTCATGTCTGCAGAATAATATTTGCATTGGTCCTAATGAGCTATAGAATTACACTCCTACACAGAGCAAAGAAGCAATTACATGAAACATCAAACATTCCTCATCACAGCAGTGAAAATTAAAAGGGAACTGTACAACTATCATTCCTTTCTAAATCGCTCTTCAAGACATGTTGTGTCCTGATTTATGTGTATACCTTAAATACAAAGGATCGAACATTTAAATTCCCTCTGAGAACAACATCTGAAAGGCTAAAGGCAGCAGCTTCTGTAAGCCATGTCTATGTCATGAGTGTGTGAGAAAGTGCCTCATTAGGGAACCGTGTTGAAGGGTGACCAATTATTCAATTTAAGGCATCCTTTGCATACCGATCAGTAGGTCAGTATAAATATGCCTTTGTTACCTCCAGGCTCAGCTATTCCTATGGACACAATGATTTGCTGCTGCTGTAGACAAAGAAGACACAAATCGCTGGAGTAAATCAGCAGGTCAGACAGCATCCCTCAAGAAACATAGATAGGCAATGTTTCAGGTCAGGACCCATGTAATATGGACAGGGAAAGTTGGAACTACAATCAGTCTGAAGAAGGGTCTCAACTGGAACACGTATGTCTGGTTCTTGGGCCATTCCAAAAGCTAACATTCACCAAAAATACTGTACCTTTCAGTTGTTCAATGAACCAGCTGTTCATTTCTATCTCTCTCAATGCTAATGACTGCTTTGAGCGCTATGACTTCCAACAGTATAGTCCTGATCTCAGAAGTTCTCCACTGGTGGAGCACCCATCACCAATGGATGATATAAAATGCATTGACTACTGAGATGAGAAATAGGGGGTAGAATTTTGGTTCAAAGGTGGGGACTGGGAGCAAGCAAGTTAGTGAGAGATTTGAATGGAGTAAGACTGCTATTGCATCAGAAACGTTGTGCGACCTACACAGTTAGCCTAGAACTACAGACCTGGTGTTGGAATTGCCCTCCTCAATTTCCAATGGTAATCATCATGGCATGACATTAGAGGAGTTTGAGACTGAGAGTCGACAGTGGAGTTTTGCACTTCCCAGGACACGATTGCTCCACAGCATTGATCAGGAGCAGAGCCATCAGTGATGTGGCAGCCTCACGACGGATTTCTCTGAGATGAGCAGAGATTTCCTGCTGCATTAGGATTGACCAGCGTCAGAAACCCAACTACTATGCAGAGGGCAACATGGTGGTGCAGTGGTAGAGTTGCTGCCTTACAGCACAAGACACCTGGGTTTGATCCTCAGGTGCCGTCTGTAAGGAGTTTGTACGTTTTCCTCATGGGTTTTCTCCGGGTGCTCCGGTTTCCCCCCACACTCCAAAGACACACAGGTTTGTAGGTTAAATTGTAATTTTTCCCCAGTGTGTCGTATAGTGTTTGTGTACAGAGTTATCGCTGGTCGGCACGGACTCAGAGGGCGGAAGCGCCTGTTTCTATGTTGTATCTATGAAGTCTAAATCAGATTTCACCCTTTTGACCCGCTAAACCGCGTTGGCATACAGAACCAGCACGGAATAGTGTCCCCTCAAAAGGCTCACAGTATTGGCTGCAAACATGTGTGTAAAATGTTAGTGTGGCATCGATAGGGTGGGCAGTCAGAACCTTTTTCCCCCAAGGTGGAAATGTCAAAGACCATAGGGCATAGCTTTGAGATGCAAGGGGCAAAGGTGAAAGGAGATGTCCAGGACAGGTTTTTCACATGGAAGGTGGTGGTGGAGAAAAACATGATAGTGATGTATCAAAGGCTTCTTGATTAGTACGGGTGTCAGAGGTTATGGGGAGAAGACAGGAGAATGGGGTTTAAGAGGGAGAGTTAGATCAGCCATGATTGAATGGCAGAGTAGACTCGATGGGCCGAATGGCCTGATTCTGCTCCTATCGCATGACCTTAGAAGCACATGGATTTGCAGGGAATGGAGGGGTATGAATCATGTGCAGGCAGAGGAGATTAGTTTAGCTTGGCATCATGTTCAGCGCCGACATCTAGGGCCAAAGGCCCTGTTCCTATGCTGCACTGTTCTATGTTAAATGTGATTTTACGCCAAAATTAGATGCATTAAACCATGGCCTGTACAGGTCCCAATGAGAACACACCCAGAGTTCTGCAGCTGCACTATTTTACTGTGCAGAATCCGGAGAACGATGGTACACTCGCCATAGCAACCAGGCAGCAGCTATACTCAACGTGGCTGCGATGGAGGGGAGAGGCTGAGGAAGATATGCAAATGGAACAAACTGATTTTAGAAAAAGACATTATAGCTAAATACCAGGAGAAAGAACCTAAGAACAATGGGACAATCTATCACTCGAAGTGTCAAGGTGACCTCCCAAGCATAATAAATTCAAAGCTATAATGTCGCTATTGGTATTTGTTTATTATTGCCATGTTTGCCGAGGTACAGTGAAAGGCTTTGCTTGCGTGAAATTGCTGTCAAATCACACCACACATGAGTACAATTAAGCTCTTGCACACCCCGTAAACTTTGCCAGTTCCACACATTTTGATCCAAAGCAGTAAGTGCGTAGTAAAATAGCTGTTTGAGTCCTCTCCTCCACAGGGACAAAAGCTACCAGGAAGATGAAGGAGGACATTGGATGGGAAGAAGACCCACTCAGTGGCAATGTCAATCAGGCCGGTGTCGAGAATCCTTCTTGTGTGCAGAGGGAACACCGATACACCTTTAAATGAGTTCTGCAGCAGTTAAGTCCCCCCAGAAAAACATTCTTTCTTCATTAGATGATCCTGACTGGAAACATCTATTCCAATTTTATTTCACCAGGGGCTGCACAGAGGCACAGTGGTAGAGTTGCTGCCTTACAGCGCCGGAGACCGAGGTTTGATCCTGACTACGAGTGCTGTCGGTGAGTTTGTACATTCTCCATGTGACCGCGTGGGTATTCTCAGGGTGCTTCAGTTTCCTCCCGCACTCCAAAGACGCACAGGTTTGTAGGTTGATAGGCTGCAATAAGATTGAGTGTGTAGGATAGTGTTTAGTGCACATGGTGATCACTGGTCTCCACGGACTCAGTAGGTTGAAGTTTCCGCACTATATCTTTAAAGTCTAAAGTAAAGTCTAAATGATTGCCAATGTGATTTATTGAAAATGATGTCAATTTTGGATCACAAAGCACTGAAAGAAACTGCCTTATGTAAAGATGGGTTTCGACCAGAAATCTATTCCTTCTCTACAGAGATGCTGCCTGTCCCACCGAGTCACTTCAGCTTTTTGTGTCTATCTTTGCCTTATGTAATCCGATCTGTAGGCCCCATCGCTTCCAGTGGTCCCACCATTCTTCTGTTCATTTATTTTTTGGTATACAGGCATCGCTGTCAACTTTTATAGTTCTTGTGAAGATGGTGGTGAGCCGCCATTTTGAGCTGCTGTAGTCATTCTGATTAAGATGTTCCACAGTTTTTTTGGGGAAATAACTTAAGGAGCTGACCAAGCAACAAAGAAGAACGACTAATGTGTACTTCCAAAAAGACACAAAGTAACTCAACAGGTCAGGCAGCATCTATGAGAGTGCAAGGATAGGTGACATTTTGGGTCGGAATCCTTCTTCACACGCCGTCACTTTTTTTTAAACTAGCATCTGCAGTTTCCTGAATCCAGTTATATTTCCAAATCTGGATAGTTTATTTTTAGTTTGCTTTTTAGAAACCACGCCGACCATCGATCACACTAGTTCTATGTTTTCCCATATTCGCATGCGCTACCTACACAACTTTATGGAGGCCAATTAACCTACAAACCCGCACGTCTTTGGGATGTGGGAGGAAACTGGAGCACCCGGAGGAAACCCACATGGTCACAAGGAGAACATGCAAACATGCCAAGGGCACACAGACAGCATCTGAGGTCAGGATTTAACCCGGGAGTCTGGCACTGTGAGGCAGCAGCTCTACCAACTGTGCCACTGTGCCTTGAAGGGGAACCTGCAGTTGGTGATGGTGAGTATTGGGAGCAGATGCATGAATCATGTGAATGTGCACCTTGAGAATGTGTGACACCATCTAAGAATACATTATCACCTTCATGTCATAAGTCCAGGGTAATGGACAAAGGCCCAGGGCAGATTAAAGGCAGAAAGAATACCTTGGCACATGATCAGTATGCATGTGATTACTTACTTGCTTGCTGTGACATGCAATGAGTCCATTGATCCAACAGGGTCCACATTTGGCCAGTCAGGCTGATTCACCAAGAAAGCATATAAGAAAGTTTAATACGATTTCCCAACGGAGTTTAGTTTAGAGATACATCACGGAAACAGCCTTTCAGCCCACGGAGTCCACGCCGATCAGCGATCCCCGCTCATTAATAGTATCCTACACACGCTAGGGACAAGCCAATTAACCTACATACCTGTTAAAGAAGGAACTGCAGATGCTGGAGAATCGAGGGTACACAAAAGGCTGGAGAAACTCAGCGGGTGCAGCAGCATCTAAGGAGCGAAGGAGATAGGCGACGTTTCGGGTCGAGACCCTTCTTCAGACTGGTCAGGGATCAGGGAAACCTACATACCTGTATATCTTTGGAGTGTGGGAGGAAATCGAAGATCTCGGAGAAAACCCACACTGTCACGGAGAGAACGTACAAATTCCGTACAGACAGCACCCTTAGTCTGGATGGAAACCGGGTCTCTGGTGCTGCAAGCGCTGTAAGGCAGCAACTCTACCGCTGCGCCATCGTGCTGTTCTTACAAATGCCCTGCAGAAAATTTCAGGTCTCCCACCAGGGAGCCCACAGTCCACACCCTCTCCCAGAACATCAGAAGAATGAAGTCTCCCCTACCTGCTCGTCCCCAACTGTCTTATTTTGCTTTCAATGCTGACTGAAGATCAGATGCCAAGGCCTGGAGGAGAAAACAATGAGAGGTGGAGTCACACATAGTCATAAAGCCATACAGTGTGGAAACAGGCCCATCAGCTCAACCTGCCCACACCGACCAACTTGTCCCATCCACACTAGTCCAACCTGCCTGCGTTTGGCCCATTTCCCCATAAACCTGTCCTATCCATGTACCAGTCTAAATGTTTCTTAAACGTTGCAGTAGTACCTGCCTCAAATACCTCTTCCGGCATTATAATGCATAAGGAGGCCATTCAAACTATTGAGCTGATTGATGAACAGTTATACAGTCATACAGCACAGAAACAGGACCTTCGATCCAGCTCGTCCATGCTGACCATCGATAAGTCCCACCCGGCCAAAGCATCACCCATTCATTCTCTCCCATGATTCTGCCTGGGTTCCTCCAGCACTTTGTGTTTTGCTCAGGATTCCAGCGTCTGCAGTTCCATGTGTCAACAAAATAAACATTCCTTCCTTAAATCACTCTATCTTTCTGACTCTCCTTCCACGATTAAACTGCTCCTTGATGTATAAACCTTTCAGCAAGTTTTTAATTGCCTGTCTTAGCTTCCCTTTTGGTCTGGTCATTATTCTTGTGAAGCATATATAAAGGAACTGCATTAATGCAAATTGCGGTAACTTTACACCATCTCCAGCCCTACCTTCTGGCAAGGTGTTTTTCATAATCTTCTCAAACCTTTGAACATGCTAATTTGGAGTTTTATTTTCCATCTTTTTAGTTTAGGTTTAGTGTAAAGATACAACATGGAAACAGGCCCTTCAGCCCATCGAGTCCACGCCGACCATCGATTATCTGTTCACACTAGTTCTATGTTGAACCATTTTCTCATCCAATCCCTACGCACTCGGGGCAATTTACAGAGGACCAATGAAGCTACAATTAACGCACGTCTTTGGGATGTGCGAAAAGCTGGAGGAACCCCACGGGAGAATGTGGAAACTTCACACAGACAGCACCCAAGGTCAGGATTGAACCCGGATATCTGGTGCTGTGACACAGCAACTCTACCAGCTGTGCCACTGTGAGTTTTCCTCATTCACTCAATCCTGCAAGCACAGTCCTTTACCTCATGTACTCCATTTCCTCACTGTAGATGGTTTATATGCAACCAATAATATAGTTATCTCACTCCCATTAACCCCGCCTAGTTAACATCAATCATAACGCCTTCCCCTTCCTGGGTGCAGCTCAGTAGAAGAATGTAGCTAGTGCTTGAAGATGTATGTAATACCCTGTGCTATCATTAAAAGATGTTGCACACTTTAAGAGTTTGTAAATTGCTTATTTACACTCACCCATCTCCCCTTTGAAAGCTATGCAAAAAATATATATATTTGTGTGGCCATCTTCCAAGATGGCGCCCAACACAGGCTATTATTTGCGTGCTAGCCACAGAAGCAGATCTACAAACTCATTTACAACCGTTCCACACTCTTAAATCTCTAATCTTACAGCAACATTTCTTACTTTAACAATGATCTGGCTCTACCTTGCACTAAACATTATTCCCTTATCATGTATCTATACACTGTAAATGGATTGATTGTAATCATGTATTGTCTTTCTGCTGACACTTCTTCTTTCGTGTGGCGTGCACAGCCTAAAGTTGTTGGACAACTTGTACTACTTGATCTTCCGTTTGTGCACGTTGAGTTGATTGCATTAGTCGAAACAGGGCGGACCACGTGAAGGTTGCAATCTTCCACCCCTCTGCTGACAGGTTAGCACGCAACAAAAACTTTTTACTGTACCTCGGTACACGTGACAATAAACTAAACAAAATTTAGAAATATCTCGAAATAGTTCACAGTTCACAGATGAAGATTTGCTTCAAAATCAGGCAACTATTTTAATGCAAAAAACACTTTGAATATTGTCTGTGTAATTTTCCTTGAGCAGGGCACCAAGTATCACTCCCTTCTGATTATGTTAATTCTATCAGATTATTTAAGAATGGGAATTAAAAAAGTAAAAAATATAGGAAGAATTAATAACTTATCACAGAAGCGTTTTAATGGTACTGCTTGCTCTGTCCTCATTAGAAAGGCATTAACAAGTTTATCTCAAACCCATTAATGGCTCCATTAAAATGGAGGCAATTTCACAGGAACTACATTAATAATATCACATGACATTACTACTTTAATAGTAATGCTGACAATTACAACATTTTAAACAGGTTTTTTGTTTGCCTGTAGTTATTCATTTTGTTGTGTTTCACTCAACTCTGTAACTGCCAGTCATAGAGATAGCCAATCAAAGAACGGCGACTGTCTCCATCAATCAGTGACAAGGTACGGAACTGCAAGTGCTGGTTTACACCGAAGATAGGCACAAAGTGCTGGAGTAACTCAGCGGGTCAGGCAGCATCTCTGGAGAAAAGGAATAGGTGACATTTCGGGTTGAAACCCTTTTTCAGACTCAAGGTCTGAATAATCCGTGAGCACTCTTTGCAGTTATTATTTGATGGGTAATTCAAAATAAATAAATTCTCAATTTCATCAATTAATTCATGGTGGGGATTTCACAACCCGATTTGTTCACTTTTAAAACTCATAAATATTGAATATACACACACCGTTCTGCATCAACTGTTAAAAAAAGGATGAGATAAATGATCCATTGTTTATTTTATTTAGTTTGAGTTTGGGTTTCTTTTGGGAGATCACAGAAGCATCAGTAATTAATATCTCATAAGGTTAATTTTGAGGTTGATTATTTTATAAAATGGGAATTATCACAATGGTTTACTCTTTCTTTTAAAATCTTTTTATTGTTTTTTTTTCCAAAGAAAACAAAAATAAAACATAAAAAACAGAGCAAAAAGAATAATGATAAACATAACAATGATATTGATACATAGGGATCAGGATTACATTAATAACAGGTATAACCTTATGGTTATATGGTTAACCTGATATGAGACCGGTATCAAAATACACATTGAATATACACTTCCCGGACTATGTAAATATAGTTAAATCTTTAAAAGAAAACTTATAACTGTAGAAAAAAACACAAAAATAAAGACAAAAAGAAAAGGAAAAAAGGAAAAAATAAAACCCTCCTAAACTAAACTAAAACAAAACAAAAATAATAATAATAATAATAATAATAAAATAATAAATAAATAAAAACTAAGTAAATCAAAACAGAATCTGAACTAAAAGTTTCAACAATTTAAGTCTGTTTGTCGTCAAGTCCGTTCCACCATATGGAGGTAAAATAGTTTTTATAACAGTTAAAGAGGGAGCAATTTATATTGTATGAAATTCAATAAAATTTCCCCAAGTCTTATCAAATTTAACCAAGGGTTCAACAATGTCACTCTAATTTTTTTCTAAATTTATGATATTGTTTCAGAATACCACTAGAGTGTATGGTTTATTGAGTTTAGTTTAGTTTATTGTCACCAAGGTACAGTGAAAAGCTTTTGTGTTGTCATTGCAAGTCATTGGAAAGACTATACATGATTACAATCAAGCCATCCAAAGTGTACAGATACAGGATAAAGGGAATATCATTAAGTGCAAGATAAAGTACAGAAAAGACCAATTAAAGATAGTCCGAGGATCTCCAATGAGATAGATGGCAGCTCAGGACCGCACTCTAGTTGGTGATAGGGTGGTTGAGTTTTCCTGATAACAGCTGGGAAGAAACTGTCCCTGAATCTGATAGTGTGTGTTTTACACTTCTGTACCTATTGCCTGATGGAAGAGGGGAGAAGAGGGAGTGGCCGGGGTGAGACTGATCTTCGATTATCCTGGTGGCCTTCCCAAGGCAGCGTATGGATGGATGGAGTCAATGGAGGGGAGGCTGGTTTGTGTGATGGTCTGGGCTGCATCCACAATTCTCTGCAATTTCTTGAGGTCTTGGATGGAGCTGATGGGTCTTCTATTATAGAGGTCTTCTAAGATTTATTCTGGTTAGTCAATAGGAATTGAGCACGTGAAAGATCATACATAAGGTCCTATTTTGTACAGAATCCTAGAATTAATGCATGGATAGGTGACATTTCGGGTTGTGACCCTTCTTCAAACTGACCTTTCTTCAAACTGAACAAGCCTGACCCGCTGAGATACTACAGCACTTTTTGTCTTTATTTTATGGCAGAAGGAAATACCAGTTTCACATATTTATTGCCTGTTATGTGATTGGTAAGTGGTTTGCATAGTCCCATTCATCATAAAACTCTATTAAAAGAAAATTGTCTTAGTTCTCTATTCGAGCTGTAAGTTGATAAAGTTAGGAATTAACTCTTTCAGTTTTAGCAGTATTTTTGGAAACAGATAGTGATTTGCAGACCGCCTTGCTATCTCTTGTCAGTCAAGTCTAACAGCCTGTTCGGGTCACTGGGAAGTGATGGGTTGACTTTTCAATGACCTGGATGATCAATTAAAGCTTCTGACAGTCTATCTCCGGCTAGTGGGGAGGCAGCAGAGTAAATGATTGAAATAAGTCACCTCGCCATGTATGTTAGCCTGCTACAAATCATCAGCCCATTTAATAAAGAGGCTTTCTCCTGAAAGATCAGATTTCTGCCTGTTTTTCATCAATTTCTAATCAATGATTGAAATGTAAAAGTGGAATTGATTAAAAAATAGATTTCAGGAGAAAAGAGTATTAATCCATTAGTCTGGATGCAATTTTAAAAATCGGTTCCATCCGTGTACGAGATGAGATGCGTTTGCCCATTGTTACTAATATACGGAGGTTACTGAGAGAGATCAGTACTTAAGTAGTTGGCTAATAGGTCATTTCCAGGTTGGGAGTCTGTAACTAGCATGAGTTGCTATAAGGGTATAGACTGTGGCCCCACTTTTATAGTTCACATGCACGTTATACATTGCATCCTGTGCTCGCAAGAAAATCAGTGCTGAAAGGCTGACAGATACGATTTTGACTACCCTGAAGTCCATGATAATTGTAACTGGACACAACATGCTGGAGTAATTCAGCGGGAATGACAGCATCTCTAGATAAAAGGAATGGATGATGTTTCGGGTCTCGACTCTTCTTCAGACTGAGCGTCAGGGGAGAGGGAGTTACAGAGATAAGGAAGTGTATGAGATCAAAATAAATGAAGATCAAGGAAAATGTAGAATAGATCATTGTTAGCTAGGGGAAGCTGACAACACAACAAACTGAGATACAATGTAAGCATGGGGACAATCAGACTGGTCGGAGAACTGTGAATGGGGAGGGATGGAGAGAGAAGGAAAGCAAGGGTTACTTGAAGTCAATGTTCATACTGCTGGGGTGTAAGATGCCCAAGCGGAATATGAGGTGCTGTTCCTCCAATTTGTGCTGGGCCTCACTCTGACAATGGAGGAGGCCCAGTAATGAAAGGTCAGTGTGGGAATGGGAGAGGGACAAAGTGTTTATCAACCGGGAGATCAGGTAGGTTCAGGCAGACTGAGCGAAGGTGATCAGCAAAACGATCGCCAAGCCTATGCTCGGTTTCGCCGAAATATAGGAGTCCACACCTGGAACAGCGGATAGGGAAGTTGCACGGCATTCAAGGTCACGACCCGTGACCCATACTGTTGCCACGCAACGCCAACTGGAGTACACACGGTGAACTGCAGGTAAGCACTTACAATGACTTCCAGTGTAACGGGCCCGTCTTCTGTCCCAGTATCCGGACTCCACGCTGACTGATTTCACACTCGCAGACCCCGGGCCGTCTATCCCCGCGGCGGGGGTGGGGGGGGGGGGTGGTCAGGGTAAGTGTGCCAATGCAGTGGGGGGTGGTCGGGAGGAGAGGGTGGGGGGTGGTCTGGTGGGTGGGGGGGCGGGGAGCGGATGCAACGAGGGTCAGTGACTCTGGGTGGGCGGAGGGACCAGACTGTCCCCAACTCTGCTGCAGCTGACGGGGACGTTGCCGGGTGTTCGGGGTGATCGGTGGGGGGGGTGGTCGGTGGGGAGGGGGGCTGGTCGGTGGGGGGTCAGTGACTCTGGGTGGGGGGAGGGACCAGATTGTCCCCAACTCTGCTGCAGCTGTCGGGGACATTGCTGGATTTCCGTCCCCGTGTGCCTGCTGCCCGGAGCCGTGGCCCCGCTCCACCCGGCCCCGTGTGTGGGTGCTGCCGACCCACAGCTCATGACAGTGCAGCCCATGACAAATTCACCGCAACCACAACGTTCTAATCGATCGCGTTCCAGAAGCACCCACTCGCATGATTTAAATGCTCTTTTTTTTTGGACAATCATGTCATAAGATCATCTAAATCTTCTATATTTTGTGTAATGGTCTATCCATAGTCAATATTTTTATACTAAATATACACAACAGTTTTAGCCACATGTATTGTGCAAAAAATAATAATATTGATTATATTGAGTGGATGTTTCTCCATTAATTTATGGGAATTAAACATTAAATTCCTTCCATCTGATATATCAGTTCATGACAGTGAGATTAAAAAATCATGTTATATTGTGAATTCTTGTGTGAATGGGATTAGTTTGTTATTTGGGTACTTAGGCTATTTAAAAAATATATCCTTTTCTTAAGAAATGGAATCTAGAGGACATTCGTAATGGGAAAGTAGTGGGCAGAAAGGCATGTCATGCGTGGTTTGAAGAGCAAAAACTTGTAGTTTACAATGCCAAAATTGAAAAGTTGAGGAAAAACAAGATGTACAGTTGTACAAGGTTACAATCTGAGGAGTATGATGATGCTACTGATTATGATATGCCAATGTACCAGCTAGCAACTGATCTTTTCCATAAAGACTTGGTCTATTGCTAGAAATTGTAATTTATTTACCTATCTGTTACAGACTTACAGCATATCATACAATAATATTAAAGTTCTGATCTTGAGAATATCATATTTTTGAATTTTCAAGGCAGTCTGGGTGTTTATTACTATTTCCGTCACAACGGTCAATTTTGTAATAAGCTACAATTAGGTAACAAACTAATGACTAACTAATTAACAACTTATTCTGCAGTTGTATAGGTTATTCTGCAGTTCTATAGGGCTCTGGTGAGACCACACCTGGAGTATTGTGTACAGTTTTGGTCTCCTAATTTGAGGAAGGACATCCTTGTGATTGAGGCAGTGCAGCGTAGGTTCGCAAGATTGATCCCTGGGAAGGCGGGACTGTCATATGAGGAAAGATTGAAAAGACTAGGCTTTGGAGTTTAGAAGGATGAGGGGGGATCTTATAGAAACATAAAATAATAAAAGGACTGGACAAGCTAGATGCAGGAAAAATGTTCCCAGTGTTGGGTGAGTCCAGAACCAGGGGCCACAGTCTTAGAATAAAGGGGAGGACATTTAAGACTGAGGTGAGAAAAAACTTTTTTACCCAGAGAGTTGTGAATTTATGGAATTCCCTGCCACAGACGGCAGTGCAGGCCAAATCACTGATGGATTTAAGAGAGCGTTGGATAGAGCTCTAGGGGCTAGTGGAGTCAAGGGATATGGGGAGAAGGCAGGCACGGGTTATTGATAGCGGACGATCAGCCATGATCACATTGAATGGCGGTGCTGGCTCGAAGGGCCGAATGGCCTCCTCCTGCACCTATTTTCTATGTTTCTATGATATGCTTTAATTTCAGGTCATCCAAGTAAGATTTTTTATATTTGTTTCAAAATGCTTCAATCTATAATAACTGACATTTTCATTCAGTTCTCTAAATTCTTAAGAAAGTTATGGGCTTTTGACTGTCCTCGATCACAGCTTTTGTGTTAAGTCAATGGAAAAGCAATAGGGAACAAGAATTTCCGAGGGATACTATAGATGCGAGTTCGACCGACCGCCGAGTGAACCCCAATTTCAACTAAACGTAACGGGAACGTCGGAACTCGCGCGCGCAACTTAGCGACTCGTGGCACTAACGGCAGCTACCCGTGAAACTTGTTAACTCTTGAAAAAATTCATACATGTTTGAGATTTTCCACGAGTCAAATTTACTGTTCAAGTTAAAAATTAAAACATTTAAGCTCGTTGTGGTGTTAATGTGCAGGGATCGTTGATCGGCACAGATCCGGTGGGCTAAAGGGCCTGTTTCCGCGCTGTATTCTCTAAAGTATTTAAATAAACAAGGCAGGGAAAGGATAAGGACCTAATTTGAGCAAATGCGATTAGTGCGGATGGGTAAAAAAGATGTGAAGGGATGGTTCTGTGCTGTTTGACTCTGTAATTCTATTATCAGGCAATGACCATCTCCAACAAAAGAGATTGGTAATACTTTTCGAACAACATTCACTGACAGTCCCGGGTCCAATGATATGGGCTCCACCACGGTTGGGAGTCTCTCCCTGCTGCAGCCTTCTTCCACCTTCTCAGCCGCCGGCCAAGCACCATCCTCAGCCAGTTCCACTGAGGTCATCTTCTTGGGCCACACTTTGTCAGGGACCTCCCCCTCCACCTTCCTGACATGAGGCCAGCTTACAGGATCTAAGGCACATGCATATGTCTCCATTATAACGTGGCGACCCTCAGAGAAGTCCCAGCCTCACAAACAACTCAACACAATAAATAATGTAAAGCAGCCTGGGGCAAGATGTTTTGCCCATGATTTAAATTTTAAACGTCATCCCGTCACCCATTCCTTCTCTCCACAGATGCTGCCTGCCCGCTGAGTGACCATACTGAGGGAATTCCCACGTACATGAAGCAGAGAGAAACATGAGTTCTACACGGTTCTGCCCGACTTTTGAGAATAGATTTGGTGGTTTGTACCCACTCCCCCTCCCTGCTCACCCACCCACCCACCAAGCCGGCCAGCCAGACCCCACCTCGTTACAGCGGCGGAAGCGACATTTCCAAGAGAATGGGGCAGCGCTGGGATGGGAGCGGGGCAGATGAGGCGCACCAAAGGAACAAACAAGTTGATGGCTGCAAGGGGCAGGCGGCAGAGGTCTTGTGCCCCAGCAAGGTTGACCGCTCTTCCCCCTGCTAATGCACACATAGAAAGAGAGAGATGAGAGCAGAGAATGATCCCAGTCTAGCTCTGGCACTGGACGGTGCGCATTTTCCCTTTGTATGTCATATCAATAGACGCGGCCGCGCTGAATTCT
The DNA here is from genome assembly GCA_035221665.1 of Okamejei kenojei. NCBI lineage: Eukaryota > Metazoa > Chordata > Chondrichthyes > Rajiformes > Rajidae > Okamejei > Okamejei kenojei. Next base: position 36,341,282 of record CM069143.1, read on the forward strand.
ATCTTTAACTCAAAGCCGCAGGATGGAGTTGTCTTCTTTTTACACTGTTGCTGTGCCGCCACCGCCTCCTTGTTGCACAATGGCAACGAGTGCGGGGCCGAGATCCTGCCTAGTTTTTTTAAGTTCTGAAATTGAATAACTTTCAATACTGAATCAGAATATACTTACTGTATGAGATGCTGTCCAGCTCCTCTATTTGATACTTAAAACATGCTTTCATTCACGGTTTGCTCAAGAGTAACCCGGGAGAGGAACTTGGTAACTCGGGAGAGGAACTTGGAACATCGTAGAAATTAGAAGTAAACGGCAAACTTAGTCATACCCGTGGGAACTCGGTTACACTCTTGATCATAAACTTGGAGTCTCATACACAACCACGAGGGTGTCAAATGACCCCTCGTGGTTTTCATGCTTTATCTGATGGGATAAATTGCTGACTTGATTTTTTAAATCTCAAAATGTTGTAACATTGCTATAACTTGTGCATCTGATACTAAGTTGGAGGTGACATGAGGAGGGTGAGCAGGAGGTCCAGGAGGCGCGGGGAGCAGTTACATGGTCCGAAGATAGACACGACCAGCTGGAGTAACTCAGCGGGTCAGGCTGCATCTCTGGAGAGAATTAATGGGTTTTGTGTCGAGACCCTTCTCCTGACTCACTGGTCCTCCAGGTGAGGCGGGGAGTAGTCACTGGTCCTCCAGGTGAGGCGGGGAGCAGTCACTGGTCCTCCAGGTGAGGCGGGGAGCAGTCACTGGTCCTCCAGGTGAGGCGGGGAGCAGTCACTGGTCCTCCAGGTGAGGCGGGGAGCAGTCACTGGTCCTCCAGGTGAGGCGGGGAGCAGTCACTGGTCCTCCAGGTGAGGCGGGGAGCAGTCACTGGTCCTCCAGGCGCGGGGGCGCTTCAGTCACTGGTCCTCCAGGTTGAGGCGGGGAGCAGTCACTGGTCCTCCAGGCGCGGGGGCGCTGCAGTCACTGGTCCTCCAGGCGCGGGGGCGCTGCAGTCACTGATCCTCCAGGTTGAGGCGAGGAGCAGTCACTGGTCCTCCAGGCGCGGGGCGCTTTCAGTCACTGGTCCTCAGGTTAGGGCGGGAGCGCTGCAGTCACTGGTCCTCCAGGCGCGGGGGCGCTGCAGTCACTGGTCCTCTAGGCGCGGGAGCGCTGCAGTCGCTGGTCCTCCAGGCGCGGGGGCGCTACAGTCGCTGGTCCTCCAGCCGCGGGGGCGCTGCAGTTGTCACCCGCGGCCGGCGCTCGTCCCCGCCGACAGCCCTGCGCGCCCCCGCGGCCGGGATCCTTCCTTCCGTCCGCGCAAGATGGAGGCGGCGGCGGAGGAGGCGGTGCAGGGCGCGGCGGGCCCCGGCGTCCTGGCCGAGATCTTCAGCAGCCCCCTCAACGTCACCCTGCTGCTCCTCTGCCTCTTCCTGCTCTACAAGATCATGCGCGGCGACCGGCCGAGTAACGACGACCCCGCCGGCCAGGAGCCGCCACTGCCCCGCCTCCGGAGGGACTTCACCCCGGCAGAGCTGCGGCCCTTCAACGGGCAGCTCGACCCCCGCATCCTCATCGCCGTCTGCGGCAAGGTCTTCGATGTCACCAGCGGACGCAAGTTCTACGGAGAAGGTGGGAACTCCCTCCCAATGTCCGCCCGATCCCCCCCCCCCTCCCCCTCCCCCTCACCCCCCCCTCCCCCCCCCCCCCCCCTCCCCTCCCCCTCCCCCCCCCCTCCCGAACCAGCCCCCTCCCCCCCCCTCCCCCCTACCCCCCCCCCCCCCTCCCCCTCCCCTCCCGAACCCCCCCTCCCCCTCCCCTCCCCGAACCCCCCCTCCCCCCCCCTCCCCCCCGAACCCCCCCTCACCCTCCCCACCCCCTCCCCCTCCTACCCACCCCCCCCTCCCCCCCTCCCCCTCCCTCTCCTCTCCCTCCCCCTCCCCTCTCCCCCCTCTCCTCCACCCCCCCCCCCTCCCCCTCCCCCTCCCCCCTCCCCCTCCCCCTCCCCTCCCCCCACCCCCCCCCCCCTCCCCCTCCCCCCCTCCCCCTCCCCCCTCCCCCTCCCCCATCCCCCTCCCCCCACCCCCCTCCCCTCTCCCCTCCCCACCTCCCGCTCCCCCCCCCTCCATGCTCCCCCCTCCCCCTCCCCTCGTCCCCACCTCCCCTCTCCCCGCACCTCCCCCTCCCCCCTCCCCCCCCTCTCCCCCCCCCCCTCTCCCCCCCCCCCTCCCCCCTCCCCCTCCCCCCCCTCCCCTCCCCCCCCTCCCCCCCCTCCCCCTCCCCCCCCTCCCCCCCCCTCCCCCTCCCCCTGCACACCCTCTCCCTCCCCCCCTCTCCCTCCCACCACCCTCTCCCTCTGCCCCTCCCCTCCCCCCCTCTCCCCCCCCTCCCCCCTCCCTCTCCCACCCCTCACCCCTCTCCTCTCACCCCCCCCCCCTCCCCCCCCCTCTCTCCCCTCCCCTCCCCCCCTCTCCCCTCACCCTCCCCCCCTCCTCGCCCTCCCCTCTCTCCTCCTCCCTCTCCCCCCTCCCCCTCCCCTCCCTCCCCCTCTCCCCACCCACTCCTCTCCCCCTCTCCTACCTCTCCCCCCCACTCACCCTCTCCTCTCCCCCTCCCCTCCCCCCTCTCTCCCTCACCCTCCCCCTACCCTCTCCACCCCTCCCCCCCTGTGTCCCCTCCCCCTCTCCTCCTCCCCCTCCTCTCCCCCTCTCCTCTCCCCCACCCCTCACATCCCCCTCTCTCTCCCCCCCTTCTACCCCTCACACCCCACCCTCTCCCCCTCCTCCCCGCCCCTCCCCCCTCCCCCCCCCCTCCTCCCCCCCCTCTCCTCCCCCCCCTCCCCTCCCCCTCTCCTCCTCCCCCCCCCTCCCCCCTCCTCCCCCCCCTCCCCCTCCCCCTCTCCCTCCTCACCCCCCTCCCCTCTCCTCCCTCCCCCCCCCCCCCCCCCCCCTCTCCTCCCCCTCTCCCCCCCCTAGCCCCCCCCTCACCCCTCCCCCCCCCTGCCCCCCCCTCCCCCTCCTCCCCCCCCCCCTCCTCCACTCTCCCCCCCCTCCTCCCCCTCTCCCCCTCTCCTCCCCTCCACCTTCCCCCTCCCTTCCTCTTTTCCCCCTCCTCCTCCTCCCTCCCCCCCTCCTCCATCTCCCTCCTAGCACTCACCTCCCCTTGATCTGCTCTCCCCGATCTCTGCTCCTCATCCACACCCTCAACCCCCCCTCTCCTTGCCCCCAATGCCCCTCATCTCACTTCACCCCCCTCCCCCACACCATCCCCCTCCTCGCCTTCCAATCCCCTCCCTTGTTTTTCCCCCAATTCCCCCTGCCTTGTTCCCAAATCTTCCCTACTCCTTGCTATCAATCCCTCTTCTCCATGTGCCCGCCATCCCCTTCTTGGCCTCAATTCCCCCTTCCTCTTCATGTGCCCTCCATCTGCCTCCTCTCCTCGCCCCCCCCATCCCCTCACCTTCCTTGCCCCGCGATCCCCATCTCCTCACCCCCGATCTTCCGCTTGTCTCCTCGCTAGCACGATGCTCTCTCCTCTTTCCCCCCCATACCCTCTCTCCTCAATACCTAGTCATTCCCGCCCCATTGCTCATACTGTGCCCGTGGCTCGTTCACACATGGACAATGTGTTCCCCTGCATCCAGTGCTCCAAAGTAATTCTGCTGGAGGACGTTTTATTTGTAACATTGCCCTGTGACCTTGAAGTTCTGAAAGATTGGCAGATTTTTCTCCTGTTTTTTGATGAGTTCAAAGTGCTACCCTCGGGATGTGTTCTACGTTAATAAACGGCTGCCGTTACTAAAATGAGTACTGACTTTATTGCATAAATTTATTGCATAATACTGATAAAAAATCATTTTTCCAGGAATCTTCTGTCCTAGAATCTATTTTCCGGTATCTTCATGGTAATGAAGTATTTTGAACAATTGGTAACTGAAATATCTTCAAATTGGAATGTCTTCAAATATCTTCAAATTTGAATCAGTTATGCTGATATACCAAAACTTGTAAAATATAGAGGAATCAATAGAATTAACTAAGCTGTTAAAGAAGGGACTGCAGATGCTGGAGAATCGAGGGTACACAAAAAGCTGGAGAAACTCAGCGGGTGCAGCAGCATCTAAGGAGCGAAGGAGATAGGCGACGTTTCAGGTCGAGACCCTTCTTCCTGAATTAACTAAGCTGTTTTATCATCCACTTTAACAAACCACTCTATGGTCATTACCATACCGAAATGTACTAACTTGATAAGATCTCAAAATAGAACAATTGTTGTGGAATAACAAAACCTTCTCATTACACTGTACACCAAATACTACTTACCGGTAGTTTGGGGTGAGTTTGGCCATTGAACTAAAGACTAAGCCAAGGCATCTTGAAATAAGCAACGTTTCGGGCCGAACCCCTTCTTCAGACTGATGTGGGGGGGGTGGCGGGGAGAAGAAAAGAAGAGGAGGAGCCAGTGGGCTGAGGGAGAGCTGTGACGGGGAGGAGAAAGTAAGGACTACCTGAAATTAGAGAAGTCAATGTTCATACCGCTGGGGTGCAAACTACCCAAGCGAAATATGAGGTGCTGCTCCTCCAATTTACGGTGGTTCTCACTCTGGCCATGGAGGAGGCCGAGGAAAGAAAGGTCGGATTCAGAATGGGAATGGGAGGGGGAGTTGATGTTCTGAGCCACCGGGAGATCAGGTTGGTTATTGCGAACCGAATAGAGGTGTTCGACAAAGCGATCGCCAAGCGGTTTGCACCCCAGCGGTATGAACATTGACTTCTCTAATTTCAGGTAGCCCTTATTTTCTCCTCCCCTTCTCAGCTCTCCCTCAGCCCACTGGCTCCTCATCTTCCTATCTTCTTCCCGCCCCCCCCACCCTACATCAGTCTGAAGAAGGGTTTTGGCCCGAAACGTTGCCTATTTCCTTTGCTCCATGGATGCTGCCTCACCCGATGAGTTTCTCCAGCATTTTTGTCTACCTTCGATTTTCCAGCATCTGCAGTTCCTTCTTAAACAAGGCATCTTGAATACTTGTTGATCTATCTATCTCATGCATTTCATTCTTGTTTTTATTGTGGAGCTAGCTGGTTGAATTAATATAATTGATCAACCACCAACATTCAGAGCCAGCTCTGGTTTGCTGGCCCCAACCCAGCTCTGGTTTGGGGCCATATTAGAAGTTTCTTTAAATGTTATGTTTCCTTACATCCTTACATCCATTTTGGAAGATTGCAGGTTTTTCCAGTGCTTCAGAAATACCACTGGAAATTGTTAATAACGAGTAAGGGTAAAACTCATCAATGCAATGGTGATTTTGGATTACTTTTAAAAACAACAGCTTCTCGAGCTTTGACTTTTACTAATATTCCTTGAATGAGTTAATATAACGAAGTGGATGATACCTTCTGGTGTCACTCCTGATAGTGGACCTGAAGCAAAAATACTGTTGTCCAGGTGGCGACGGTAAATAGAAATGTTGTCAAGCTAGAAAGGGTACTAAGAAGATTAACGAGGATGTTGCCAGGACTAGAGGGTCTGAACTATAGGGAGAGGTTGAACAGGCTGGGAGAAACTCTATTCCTTGGAGCGCAGGAGGATGAGGGGTGATCTTATAGAGGTGTATAAAATTATGAGAGGAATCGATCGGGCAGATTCACAGAATAGGTGAATCGAGGACCAGAGGACGTAATTTCAAGGTGAAGGAAAAGATTTAATAGGAATCTGATGGATAACTTTTTCACACAAAGGGTAGTGGGGGTATGGAACAAGCTGCCAGAGGAGGTAGTTGAGGCAGGGACTATCCCAACTTTTAAGAAACAGTTGGACAGGACAGGATTGGAGGGTAATGGAGCAAACGGGGGCAGGTGGGACTAGTGTAGCTGGGACATGTTGGCCGGCGTGAGCAAAATGGGCCGAGGGGCCTGTTTCCACACTGTATCACTCCTATGACTATGACTCGAAATAAAACTCTTATTGTGAATTTCAGTATTATTACATATAAATGGATCATCACTTATATGTAGCTAAATCTATAGAGATTGTGAATTTTTGATGCAGATCATGACTGATCATGTTGAGCACCGCTAATTGTAACAATTTGCCCAAATAACCTTCTTCTTCTTCGGTATGGCGTGCACAGCCTAAAGTTGTAGGACAACTTGTTCTATTTGATCTTATTTGATTGTGCACACCAGGTTGATTGCATTCGTCGAAACAGGGCGGACCACGTGTAGGTTGCAATCTCCCACCTCCCAAATTCAGTGCTTTGCAGTTCAAATGCCTATAAACAAACTAACTTGGCATCATGTTCGGTCAGTACAAACGTTGTGGGCCGAAGGGCCTATTCCTATGTTGTACTGTTCCATGTTCTAAAAACCAATACAGCTGTGCTGGTAAATGGAACAGTGATCACTTTAGAACAAATAGTCTTATTCTCAAAAGCAAACAAAAACAAATTGAAAACAGAAAATGCTGGAAGTATTCAGCAAATCACCTTTGGAAAGGGAAACAATTAATATTTTTGAGCAATGGCTTTTCGTGAGAATATAATTTTCATAGGGTGGTTTGAGTTTTAGTTTAAAAGATGATTGTTACCATGAATGGAGTTATAGGAATATACTTTTTGACGCAGAGAGCTATTTCACCCAGAGTTGTGATTCTGTGGAATTCTCTGCCACAGCAGGCAATGGAGGCCGATTCACTGGATGTTTTCAGGAGAGAGTTAGATATAGCTCTTAGGGCTAACGGAATCAAGGGATATGGAGAAAAAGCAGGAACAGGGTACTGATTCTGGATGATCAGCCATGATCATATTGAATGGCGGAGCTGGCTCGAGGGGCTGAATGGCCTATTCCTGCACCTACTTCCTATGTTTCAAATCATTGCATTTATTCCATCATTCTATTAGATTATATTTGCAATGTTGCCTGGATTGTGTTGGGCTAGGGGGTTGGAATGTTCTTTTGAGAAGAGATTAAATCGACTGGCCTGTACTCTAGATAGTTTGGAAGATTGAGCAGGCAAAATTCTCATTCTTCAAATGTTAATAAATTTAAAAAAAAAAAAAAAAAAATGTTTTAATTGTTTTTGGATTTTAAGGGGATCAATGGGTACAGAGGCTAGGGTAGGTCAGTGGCACTGATGGAGAAGATCAGTCGTGGTCTTAGTGAGTGCTCCCATTCTCCATTATGCGCTTCTCCCATTCCTCTGTCTTTTGCTCTTAAACCTGTGCTCCTTATCCTCTGTCTGCAACAAAAGAAGATTACAAAAAAATCCCAAAATTACAGGGCAGGCAGCATTTATTTTTCTGTGCGGATCCAAAAATACTGAAGAACAGTAGTCTTTGGAAGTGGCTGATATAATTCCACTTAGTTGTCAGTCTTGCACCTTGGTTGATTTCTCTCAGAAATCCATTTAAACTAGCAAAATAAAAATAATCAGCGCTGTTTCCAGTTAAAGCGATTATACTGACTGTAGGAATTATACTCACTTACTGCTAAGTTATTATTTTAATTCTAATACATTGTTATTTCATCTGCTGCATTAGTTTTATACAGAGCAAAATATCCCTTGAAGGAGAAGATTGCACTAACAAATTGCACTTGTTTTGGTTAGGTGCTCCTTACGGCGTGTTTGCTGGAAGAGATGCATCAAGGGGCCTTGCTACATTCTGTCTGGAGAAAGAGGCACTAAACGATGAATATGATGACTTGTCTGATCTCAATGCCATGCAGCTGGAAAGTCTTCATGAGTGGGAAATGCAGTTCAATCGTAAGTCTTATAGATTGACAAAGGTCTCCCAGCTGTGTATGATTGCCCAGGAGGTCTGTCAAATGCAATTCAGGGCTGTTAACGGGCATGGGCCACAGCGCAGAATTAGTTTGTGTTGTGTGGATTATTTTGCTGCTGATTGTACGATTCTTCTCCAAAATGTTTGTGTTCACACACACCATGATATGGAACCTCTGCAAACACCTGCTGAATTCTGATGTTTTATTTAAATGTTGATGTTTCACGGCAAATGTTGCGCTCTGGGATTTTACTAGGTGTGGCTCACTGCTATTTTGCATAGCTAGCAGATCCTCTTTGTAATGGATGATATATTGTGAGTTAACATTATGGAGGAGAGAAACATATAAACAAATATAAATCCATGCAGAGTAGAAATGTGCAAAGAAACATAGAAAATAGATGCAGGAGTTGGCCATTCGGCCTTTCGAACCTGCACCGCCATTCAATATGATCATGGCTGATCATCCAAACTCAGTACTCCGTTCCTGCTTTCACCCCATATCCCTTGATTCCATTAGCCCCAAGAGCTATATCTAACTCTTGACTACATCCAGTGAATTAGCCTCCACTGTCGTCTGTGGCAGAGAATTCCACCGGGGCTGTATAGCAGCAACTATACCACTGCGCCATCATGCCACCCTGTTTTAACAAATAACCTAAAGGTGCGGAGAGCAGGGATTTTCCCAGGGAGAAAATTGAAGAATTTATAAAACCTTTATGAATTCCAGATTTATACCAATCCACAAAACTATATTTAAGTGTAAAAAAAGATGGAATTACTATTAGTAATCTTTAATGATACACAACATGGAAATAAAACTGCTTTATTACAAGTTGGGGAACTATGATTATTGTTTTATTTTGTCCCTGAATTCAAAATGCATCCTTTTTGGCACAAGCCATTGGATTGTTAGTTAATTCTACCAAACGCCTCTTTGCAGTCTCAATTTTATGAATGTGTTTCAGAGAGGTACAGCTACGTTGGAAAACTCCTGAAGCCTGGAGAAGAACCCACAGAATACACTGATGAAGAAGATACAAAGGAAGCTAAAGAATTGAAGAAGGACTGAAGTTCTGCAGCTGGGAGAGATCTATTTTTGTAGAATCGATCACACAAGAACATTGAATTTTTGAAGTAAATTTCTTGGAGCCTGGGGAGTGCACGATTTTCACAACAGTTAAGAACTCATCACTGCTGCAGATGTTTTATGTCGGAGTATCGAGTGAAACGTTGGAGAAAAAGCTTTGTATGTAGGAGGTTTGCCATTCCAAATAACATTGAACAAGAAATACTGTAAAACTATAACACTCTTCATCCCAGTCAAAGCAAGGCAATCCAGTCCATAATTAAGATGTTTAAGAAGGAACTGCAGATGCTGGAAAATCAAAGGTAGACAAAAATGCTGGAGAAACAGCGGGTGAGGCAGCATCTATGGAGCGAAGGAAATGGGCAACGTTTCGGGCCAAAGAAGATGCTGCCTCAGCCGCTGCGTTTCTCCAGCATTTTCGTCTACCCGTAATTAAGATGCTCAGTTCATTCAAGTTAATCTGAAATGTCTGTGAAAAAATTGCCTCATTTCTTTAATATTAGATAGAGGACTAAAGGCCTTTGCCACAGTTTGTTAATTCAGTTCATGGAAGTTACCACATAGTTCATCCAATTGATGTCACAATTTACCTTTCACAATAGCATTTTGTATTAATCACATTTCTGAGACTGAGCTTGTGTGTTGCCAGAGAATTGAGCAACACGCGGCCATTTTACTGTTGTGTGGAGCTACCATAAAGTCAGCTGTTAATTTTGTCCAGTGGTGTAATTTTTCTACTGCTTATGCAACATAGCCCTTCTAATCAGGTGTCATGCCTCAGTGGCAGTGTGTGATAACAACACAATAAGGCAGATGATTTCTAAGGGTTGATTTTGCGGGAAGTGTCACGGAAAGTCTATCGGTCAAAACCACATTCTCTTTAAAATAATGAGCTTTTGAACCAAATCATCTTAATATGCACACAAAAGTATTCCAGCAGGATGTTTAGTTTGAGTATCTTTTTTCTAATTGAAGGGATAAAATGAACTTTAATCTGTGTTTTTGTCTCATCTTATACATTAGTCATCAAGTGTAGAAGGGTGAAAGGTGATTTCTTTAAAAAAAACGTTTAAAAAAAAATAAACATCCATGTATCTACTAACAAGATATTATTGAATCTGTTTAAAAAAATATACCAGGTAATGGTGGTAGCCTGTTTATCTTTTTGTTGAAATAAAAAAATGTCACTACTTTAAAAAGTAGCGTGATTTAACTGTGTAAAAATGGGCACGGAGTACATTTACAAAAAGTCCTATCTTTCAGGTCTCTCCTTTCTCACAATTCGTCAATAATGTTAATAATATAGTAGGACCCCATGGTTAGAGAGTTCATATTCCACTAAGCAGCTGAAGAAATGAGCCGCAGTAACTTATGCACTATGGATAATGAATGTCTTTCATACCCACACTAATACCCACTCATCTCCCCATCCATATCACCTTGCAAGCAAAAGCTAAGGACGTTCAAATTGACTTTATTGCTGATTGCAAAACTAGTAATGTCTGCCTAAATGCATGTTTTAGTTTTAGAGATATAGCGTGGAAATAGGCCCTTCATCCACCGAGTCCACAACGATCACCCATACACTCATTCAATCGTACACACTAGGGACAATTTACAGAAGCCAATTAACCTGCAAACCTGCACGTCTTTGGAACGTGGGAAGAAACCCGAGCACCCGGAGAAAAACCCATATGGTCACAGGGAGAACGTACAGACAGCATCTGTAGTCAGGATCGAACCCAGGTCTCTGGCGCTGTGAGGCAGCAACTCTACCACTGCGCCACAGTGTACGCTTATATCAGTAAACTTTAATTAGGGAATTTGATTTCAATCTTTCATATCCTCAAAATGTATTTAAAATTATATCTGCTAAATATTTTAAAAACCTCAATTACAGGTGGTGTTCTAGGGTGCTATCTCGCTGCAGGTGAAGTTGCATAAGTGGGTTATTGTAGCATTCAGTAAAATATACAGTTGAACATAGTTTAAGCAGTCCTACCAGCTGCACAGTGGCGCAGTTAGTAAAGCTGTTGCCACACAGCACCAGACACCGAGGTTTGAACTTGACCTCGGTAACTGTCTGGAATTTGCACGTTCTCCTCTGTGACCTAGAGGTGTTCCCGTTTGATCCCACGTCCCAAAGATGTAGAAACATAGAAAAATAGGTGCAGGTGCAGGCCATTCGGCCCTTCAAGCCAGCACCACCGTTCAATATGATCATGGCTGATCATTTAAAATCAGTACCTTGTTCCTGTTTTTTTCCCATATCCCTTGATTCCTTTAGCCCTAAGAGCTAAATCTAATTCTTGAAAACATCCAGTGAATTGGCCCCCACTGCCTTCTGTGGCAGATTCACAACTCTCTGGGTGAAGATGTTTTTCCTCATTTCAGTCCTAAATGGCCAACCCCTTATTCCTAAACTGTGACCCCTGGTTCTGGACTCCCCCAACATCGGGAACATTTTTCCTGCATCTAGCCTGTCCAATCCTTTAATAATTTTATATATTTCTTTAAGATCCCCTCTCATCCTTCTAAATTCCAGTGAATAGAAGCCCAGTAGACCCATTCTTTCATCATATGTCAGTCCCGTCATCCTGGGAATTAACCTGGTGAACCTAGGCTGCACTCCCTCAATAGCAATAATGCCCTTAAATTAGGAGACCAAAATTGCACACAATACTCCAGGTGCGGTCTCACCAGGGTCCTGTACATCTGCAGTAGGACCTCCATGCTCCTAAACTCAAATCCTCTTGCATTGAAGGCCAACATGCCATTAGCTTTCTTCATTGCCTGCTGTGCCTGCATGCCTACTTTCAGTGACTAATGTACAAGCACACCCTGGTCTTGTTGCACCTCCCCTTTTCCTAATCTGAAACCATGCAGATAATAATCTGCGTGACTGTTCTTGCCACCAAAGTGGATAACCTCACATTTATCCACATTATACTGCATCTGCCCACTCACCCAACCTATCCAAGTCACCCTGCAGCCTCATAGCATCCTCATCGCAGCTCACACTGCCACCCAGCTTTGTGTCATCTGCAAACCTGGAGATGTCACATTTAATTCCCTTATCTAAATTGTTAATATATATTGTAAATAACTGATTCCAGCACAGAGCCTTGTGGCATCCCAGGAGTTACTGCCTGCCATTCTGAAAAGGACCTGTTAATTCCTACTCTTTGCTTTCTGTCTGCCAACCAGTTCTCTATCCCTGTCAATACCCTACCCACAATACTATGTGCTCTAATTTTGCACACTAATCTCTTGTGTGGGACCTTGTCAAAGGCTTTTTGAAAGTCCAGACACACCACATCCACTGGCTCTCCCTTATCCATCCTCAAAAAATTCCAGACTTCGTAAATCCATGCTGACTTTGATCGATCCCTTACTGCTTTCAAAATGCGCTGCTATAACATCTTTAATAATCGACTCGAGCGTCTTCTCCACTCGAGCATCTTCCCCACTAAGGCTAACTGGTCCATAAGTCCCTGTTTTCTCTCTCCCTCCGTTCTTAAAAAGTTGAGTTACATTGGCTACCCTCCAGTCCACACGAACTGATCCAGAGTTGAGAAAACATTGGAAAATGATCACCAATGCATCGGCGATTTCTAGGGCCACCTCCTTGAGTACTCTGGGATGCAGAACATCAAGCCCTGGGGAATTATCTACCTTCAGTCCCAACTGTTTCCTGACTAACGTGGATTCCCTTCAGTTCTTCCCTCCCAGTAGATCCTTGGTCCCCTACTATTTCTGGTAGTTTGTCTTCCTTAGTGAAGATAGAACCAAAGTATTTGTTTAATGTTCTGCTATTTCTTTGTTTCCCATTATAAATTCACCTGTCTCTGATTGAAAGGGACCTACATTTATCTTCACTAACCTTTTCCTTATTACATATCTAAAGGCGTTTTTACAGTCAGTTTTTATATTCCCCGCAAGCTTTCTTTCATGCTCTTTTTTTCCACCCTCTTTTCATGCCTGTTACCACTTGCGATTTTTTTCGGTGGCTGCCGGCGTCATATTAGTGTCGCCAAAAGATTTTGAACATTTCAAAATCCAGCAGCGACAAAAAAAATGTTGCAACACTCAAAAAAAAAAAACACCGCACGTCATACGTCTTCACGCCGCAAATTTTTCGGTGACCTGATATGCAGTCAATGATGCCGGGAGAGCCGAAAAAAAATCGGCAAGTGGGACAGGCCCTTTAATTAACGCCTTTGCTCTGCTCTGTCGCGTTCTAAATTTCTCCCAGTCCTCCGGTTTGCTGCTTCCTCTGGCCAATTTACATATCTTTTCCTTGGATTGAATACTATCCGTGATTTCATTCGTTAGCCACGGTTGAGCTGCCTTCCCCGTTTTATTTTTTCGCCAGACGGATGAACCCGCCGGGCAGTCCACAGAGAGTGGAGTAACCCAGCGGGCAGTCCCCAGAGAGTGAAGAGCGATCCAGCAGGAGGAGGGCCACCGAGAGGAGAGAGGGACTTGGCTGGGGGGGGGCATCGGCGGCCATTTGGGGCAGCAGGTCTGGTTCGTCGCTGCGAGAAGATAAGACTGCACTAAGAACTTTTGAAACCGTTAGAAACATGGCAAATCTTTGTGTACTGCCCAAGTGAAGTCTGGTGTATAATGTTACAGGGTTGTATGCAAAAAAACAAAGAATTTCACTACCTAGGTATATGTGGCAATAATGTATTGTTACAGTTCAAATCACTGTCATTTTAGTTTCAAGTAATCATCAGCTGGGAGTAGCACAAACGATTCTGAGCTAAATCTCCCAATTATATTTTCATCTGCTTGTCTCCCTCAGAAATGCAGCAAGTCACATTACAAACATTTTACAGAAACAATTACATTTATTTGATAATCTGAAACTAAACTTTAAATACAAAGATTCAAACAGTGCAGATTAACCATCGAAGACTGAACATTATTTGGAACTTACATGTTTGATAACGCTAAATGTGACCTCTCACAAAATAGATTGTCAAAATAGATTAACAAAAGTGTATTATTTTAATCAACAGTTGGAACTGAGCTAGATGACAGGAAAAAAAATGAAATGAGCTAAAACAAAGAAGAAAACAAAGACTGGGGGAGCAGTAGTGGTCGGGGCTGCAATTAAAGATAGGTCATCTACGCCATGTTCATTGAGGTTTATGTGGGAGGCAGGAAAATAATGGTAATTTAGGCTCTGATTTCTCTTTCAGCTTGCTGCATATCTGACATTGTTGCAGAAGGAACAAGATCGCATTTGAGTAGCACTTTGCACTTCTTCACATTGCCATAAAATACGTTGGTCAGTGAATTAGCTTTGAAATGTCACTGAAGTAATTCAGTCAAACATGGCACCAACATTAATGAAACGGTGGCCAGGTCTGGACTTCTCCAATCATACCCATTTGGGAAAGTGACAAGGGAGGAGGCAGTTTACCATTTAATTTTATGGGAACACTTGTGAAATATTTTATTTTCTCTTCCATTGCAATAATCTCTATTAAGCATTCTTGCACGTGTGTGTCAATAGCTTTGTACTCTTAGATCAGTTCACCAGAAATGAAGAGTTCATCAGCTGGACAGGAGACACTTTTGCATTTATTCTACCAATATTCATACTTCAGATACGTTTAGTTTCAAAACAGTTAATTCAAATATTTTGGTTCGGAAAAAACCCAGACTGCATTTATTTTGACAAGATCAGGTAGACATTTTTATAAAGTTAGGTATTTAGGTAAAAGTCATATTGCTAAAGTGTGGAGGATGTAACACTGAGTGATGATCATTCTACTCCGAGCTCCAAAATCGTTTGATTCATTGTGATCCCCTTTTTTGCTCACTTGCAGTGAAATCTGTTCACACAGGTTTTCTACTTGTACATCTTTTGTTCACACACATCATCAATAAGTCTGTGGTCACCAGCAGAATGCTTGTGAAAATATGTCTGGGTTCCATTTGCCCTCAATTCAAGCTCAAAATCACGCTCACGAGGCCAATAATCCCCAAGGAAAGCAGGCTCTCTCAGAACTGCTATGGTTATCTAAACATTCATCCCACATGTGTTTCCAATGAGCCTGCTGTGGGATCCTGTTAGAATCCAGAGGGTGGTGTGTATGTTTATAGTTGTTGGCTTCGGGGATGATTTTGGTCCTTGAGGTCTTTTTTTGCTTTTTGTGCTTTACTTCATGGCTGAAGACGTCACACAGTTGGTTGGCCAAGGACAACTCTTTGCGAGGAATCTTTCCCATATCTTCCCCATTCCATAAATCTTTCCTCAGGTGCCCACTGCCAGGCTTGTTGGAACTGTCTGATTCTTCTTTGAACTGTCTTTTATTTTCTTTCCAGGAATATTTGATGTCACTCCCACACCCAGCTGGAGAGGGCTTAACGTCATCGTACATTTCAGACTTTTTATTAGATTTTCGTTTTGAGACATCTTGGTAAATTCCCTGGCTTGCAGTGAGACCAATCGGTGTCAGCACTGTACCCATGAACATTGCCTTTGTGCATACGTTTTATTTTTCTATTCGACCCACTCCTAGCATTCAGGGTTTCCTGGCTGGTACAATCAGGTGGAGCCTTGTACTGGGAGTTCAACAAGCTGCTGTTGCGGTTACTTGCATTCCTGCACTGATCACTCTCCTGTAGTCTTGGGCGAACCACATCATCCTGAGAGTTTTGAATTGAAATCTTCCAGTTGGTAATGGGATTTCTCCATGGTTCCTTGGACGATATCCTCGGGTCCTTAATTTCTACTCTTGGATTCTCAAGATGACCCGTCAACCTGCCATCTTGGTTCTTGAATGTGCAGCCCGATACAGCACCACCATCTGTATCTTTCAAGAGCAGTCGGTAGCCACTGGCAAAATCTTCCTCCAAATCCACTCGGCATCCAGAATCCTTCCACTTGACCTGGAACTCCCTGTCGGACTCTCTCACCTGATGCCTGCCGCAACTGCTGAAGTCTCTCCGTGGCTCGCCAGACTCGCTAGCAGCGATTGTCCATGTGTAGTTGCAGCCCCAGTCATAATCCGCCCACGTGTTACGCCTTGCACCGCTGCTCTTGCTACAGAGAGGGCTCGACTCGTTCCGCAGGTCTACTCGAAGGCTTTTCCCACTGTCCGACACTGTCCTACACCAGCCTGGGCGATCTCCAGGATTGGTGGCACCACGGAGGAGATTTGCATGGTTGGAATCCAAAGGGTAAACGAGCTGATGGTAATTGTGCAAACAACCGAGAAAATCCTCGCAGTCATACAGGCGAGGGCGGCTCAGGTGGTCTACCGAAGTGACTTTCCGTGAAAATCCATTCCACAAACAGTTGTTGTAGCTCCTTGCGCCCAGGTGACGTGGGTGTGTGCTGCAGTCTTGCTTCACAGTGATTTGCAACAACTCGTGTTCACAAGGTGTGGAGATGTCTACCTTGGCTGGTTTCAGACTGGACAAACAATGCTCTTGCTTCAACCCAGCGGGAGGTAGTGAGGAGGTGTGTGGAAAGCTGGTGTATTGGGAACACAGAGGCTCTGCTGTTCCCGTCCATGCCCTGTGCACCTTGCCAACAAAGTTCTCATCTACTCCCTTAACCTGTCGCCATGCATCTGACTTCACCCTTTGTGGGCACTTTCTCCGAGTTGTATCTCCATCCTCTTTCTTCAGTTCGCTGTCCCCCGCATCCTCACACCAAACCCTTTTCTGTTTGCACTTCACCATGTCTCTCTCGGGAAGATGGCTCCTCTGGATCTTCCTTTCCTTTCGCAAACAAACATAAAGGGTAAATAATTTGTGCGGCTGAAAGATAACGGAGACTAGTCCACCCACAGCTGAGCTACTTCCCAACCTCAGAATGTAGGCATCTCCAGCACCGGACTTCTCTTGAGGAGCGGGGTGGCACGGTGGCGCAGTGGTCGAGGTGCTGCCTTACAGCGCCAGAGACCCATGTTCGATGTGACAGAGTTTACAGACAGCATCTCTGTGTCAGTAGGTGACCTTCTTGGGGTTTTCCCAGGTGCACTGATTTCCTCCCACATTCCAAAGACGTACAGGTTTGTAGATTAATTGGCTTTGGTAAAAGATTGTAAATTGTCCCTAACGTTTAGGATGGTGCTATTGTACAGGGGTTTTAGTTTCAGAACAATCAAACCCCCAGACTGAACGGAAATCAAGTTGGCTTATGTTGAAGAATCACCAAACTCCAGAGCACATGAGGAGATCAGGAAGCCATCGATCTCTGTGATTCCTCCTCTTGGTCTACAATGTGGACTACATTTTCCAACCTTTTCCCCTCTCACCTTCCAGCTTTGCCCTCCAGTGATGGGCATTTCCATCCTGGGGATAAAGGTCTGACTATCCACCATATCTATGCCTCTCACAACTTTATATCCTGAGGACAGCACAGTGGAACAGCGATAGAGTTGCTGCCTTGCAGCGCCAGAGACCCGGGTTTGATCTTGACCACAGATTCTGTCTTTACCAAGTTTGTACGTTCTCCCTGTGACTGCATGGATTTTCTCGTGCTCCGATTTCCTCCCACATTGCAAAGACGTGCAGGTTTATAGGTAAATCGCCTTATGTATATTGTAAATTATCCCTAGTGCGTAGGATGGTACTAGTATGGGGATTGTTGGTCGGTGCTGATTTGTTTGCTGAAAGGCCTGTTTCTAAAGCCTATCAAGTCTCCCCTCAACCTCAGACGTTCCAGCCAACACCCAGGATCAATGTCAATATTTTTATAGAAGGCGAGGTTGCAACAAGACCATATCTTTCACAGAAACGGTCAGAAGTGTAATGATTTTTAAATCAGCACTGGCCAAATGAAGTATAAATGTTCGGTAGAAATGAGGCTATTTAACAGTTGAGAGCCAAGGAACAATGAGTGGATCTGTGAGAGATGCTTGCTGGCTGGAGTTTATCCTCATGACCAGACTAAATAAAGGCACCACCCTACCCCCTACGGTTTGCCAGGACATTCCCAGAATATTCAATCTAGATAAATACTGTGCACTCCTCCTAGCTCTGTCTCCGGTAACATGGTTTAAAATGTATTTCAATGTTGTTAACTGTCCCATTAACATTGAGACTCAAGGAGCTGCAGATGCTGACACAAAAAAGACACAATGTGCTGGAGTAACACAGTGGCTCAGGCAACAGCTCTGGAGAACATGGACAGGTCACATTTCGGGAAGAGGGTCTCGACCTGACCGGCTGAGTTACTCCAGCACTTTGAGTCTTTTTCCCATTAATATTGATGGGTATTAATCTTATGTGGACAAACAAAATGAAGCATTGTTTTAGTTTAGAGATACATTGTGGAAACAGGCCCTTCGGCCCGTCGGGACTACGCTGACCAATGATTCCCCCATACACCGGCACTATTCTATACACCAGGTGCAATTTACAGAAGCCAATTAACCTACAAACATGCATATCTTTGGAACGTGGGAGGAAATCAGAGCACCCGGTGCAACATCGCGGACCCAGACATCGGCCATCCCTCTACCTCCACAGACGCTGCCTGACCTACTGAGCTCCTCCCGAAACGTCACCCATCCTTTCTCTCCGGAGACCATACGATCAAAAGTGATAGAAGCAGAATTAGGCCATTCGACCCATCAAGTCTACTCCGCCATTCAATCACGGCTGATCTATCTCTCCCTCCTAACCCCATTCACCTGCCATCTCCCAAAAAACCCGACACCTGCACTGATCAAGAATCTATCTATCTCTGCCTTATATCTATCTATGCTGCCTGACCCGCTGAGTTACTCCACCACTTTGTATCTATCTTCATTATAAACCAGCATGTGCAGTTCCCTTCTCCAGTAGTTTGCTGCTTGTTGCACAAGGCAGTAACAGAGGCCCTGTCAAACTGGACAGGCAGATAAAGGCGTGCTGTTTGCTTTCAAATGTGGTCAAACAGTAGCCATGACTCTGAGAGAAAATATTGCAAGATATTTCTGGCTCCCTTGTGGGGAACGTGACGGCCAAGGTCAGCTGATGAGTGGACGCTTTGATGCTAATTTCAGAGCAGAGGCACAGTGGCAGGAATTCGGCTGCCCTGTCTGTGTGGAAATGTTGTCCGAATGAAGTCACCAGACTCAGGGAGAGAAGTGAAAGTAAACTTTCGAGATAAACTGCTGTGAGGCTGTTGCTCTGTAACTGCACCATTGTGTGCCCCATTGGGGGCCTTGGTTACAAATGCACAGGGCATCAGTTCTTCTTCTTAAGCCCTTTGCTCCTCTCGGCCATTGACAAATATCCTCCACCTCACTCGGTTGTTGGCAGTACTTTCGAGATCTCCCCAGGGCATCAGTGAAACCACTAATTGTCACTGTGTCTGTACTTCACCGTAGATGTGCATATGACAGTAAACTCAACTTGACTTGCCTTGACTACACCTAGTGTACTCGTTAGACCTTTGCTCACCTTGCCTAAGGAAGGAAACCCTTACATCTGTACTACTTTAGCGGAGGTTGGCAGCTTACATTCTTGGACCAATAGGTTGTATTATGAGGGAAGAGGATTGAGCCGGCACTCGGAGTTTAGAAGAATGAGAGGTGATCTTATTGAATGCAAAAACTTCTGGGAGACTAGACTTGGTGTACACTGAGGGGTGAGAAGCAAGAAACACGAGAACATTGTTTCACAATAAAGGGCTGCTCATTTAAGATTTAGACAATGAGGGGAATTCTTCTCTCAGCGTGTCATGGTCCTTTGGAATTCTCTCCCTCTCACTGACCGGCAGAGGCAGAGAATTAAGGTTAGTTGGAAAGATACAGCAGGGAATCAGGCCCTTCAGCCCATAGAGTCCATGCCAACCATTCACCACCCATTCACACCAATCCTACATTAATGCCACGTTAACCCGATACCACCACCCTCCCACATTATTTATTTTATTCTCTGTATTCTCATCACTGTGACGCAGCTGACAGAGCTGATGCCTTGCAGTTTCAGAGAACCCGGTTCGATCCTGATCTCAGCTGCTGTCGGTAAAGGAATAGTCACGTGTACCGCGGTAACGTTTATTTGTTGCTTGTTATTGAAAGACTGTACTTGATGACAATCAAACCATCCACAGCGTACAGATACAGGATAAAGGGAATAATGTCTAGCGCAAGGTTAAATCCAGTAAAGTCTGATCAAAGATAATCTGAGGGTCTCCAATGAGGTAGATGGTAGATCAGGACCGCTCTCTAATCGGTAAAAGGATGGTTCAGTTGCCTGATAGCAGCTGTGAAGAAACTGTCCCTGAATCTGGAGGTGTGCATTTTCACACTTTTGTACCACTTGCCTGATGGGAGAGGGGAGAAGAGGGAGTGACCGGGGTGAGACTGGTCAATGATTATGCTGCTGGCCTTGCCAAGGCAACGTGAAGTGTAAATGGATTCAATGGAAGGGAGGTTGGTTTGTGTGATGGTCTGGGCTGCGTCCACAACTTCCTGCAATTTCCTGTGGTCTTGGATGGAGCTGTTCCCAAACCAGGCTGTGATGCATCCCGATAAAATGACAACCAATCTACAAACCCGCATGTCTGTGGGATGTGGGAAGAAACTGGAGCACACAAAGGAACCTTGCACAGTCACTGGAAGAGTGTGTAAGCTCCACACAGACAGCATCCAAGGTCTCTGGTCCTGCGAGCAAACACCTTTTGGACCCTTATAGGGAGCTATTCAAGGGTCATGGACTGCAGGAAAGAACATGGAGTCAAGACCGTCACCAGCCATGATCCTAACTGAATGAGAGACAAGCTCGAAGACACTTGTGTTTCCGTTCTTTTGTTCCTATTTTAGCGTGAGATCAAAGGATTTTGAATCACAGCTGAAATGCTCCACCTTGTGGCCAGGTGGGGAACTGTTACAATGCATCGCATTCAGGGGGAAAAAAACAGACGGACTTGCATTGAAGTAGCCACTTTTACAATTTTTTCAGGACCACGCATAGCACTTTACAGGCAATAGCTGTGCGGGGGATCGCTGGTCATAGAAACATTGAAAATATGTGCAGGAGTAGGCCATTCGATCCAGCACCTCCATTCAATATGGAAACTCCACCAAAATCAAATCTAATCATCCAAAATCAGTACCAAGTTCCTGCTTTCTCCCCATATCGAAGATAGACACAAAAAGCTGGAGTAACTCAGCGGGACAGGCACCATATCTGGAGAGGAGGAATGGCTGACGTTTCAGATCGAGTCCTTTCTTCTTTGTTATATGGTTATATGGTTCTTCTTGACCCGAAACGTCACCCATTCCTTCTCTCCTGAGATGCTGCCTGTCCCGCTGAGTTACTCCGCCTGTCCATCTGCAGTTTAAACCAGCATCTGCAGCTCCTTCTTACACTTCTCCCCATATCCCTTGATTCTGTAGCCCTAAGAGCTACATCTAACTCTCTCTCGGAGACATGGTCGGTGTGGATTCCGTGGGCCGATGGGCCTGTTTTCACACTGTAACTCTAAACTAAACAAATAATTTATCCTATTGTTATAGTCAGTGATGTAAAGTCAGAAACACAGCGCCCGCTCAGAACACAGGAAGCACTTGCAAGTCGCAAATGTGACATTGAGCAGTCAATGTAATTTAGTAATGAGGGGTAGGAGATAGTGGAGGTATGGTTCACAACACTGGCCGCGACTCCACTGTCCTTGTTCAGAGAGAATGTCTTTCTTTATATCTCTTTCTGAGGATGTTTAACTCATTTGAAAGATCGTGCAAAAGGGCCGTCAGTATTTTTTTTTTAAACAAAGTGCTGTATAAACTTAGCGGCTCAGGCAGCATCTCTGGAGGACATGGATAAACAATGTTTCGGGTCAGGACCCTGCCTCCATCTGAAGGAGGGGAATCATCCAAAACGTCACCTATCCATGTCCCCCAGAGGTGTAGCCTGACCTGCTGAATTACTCCAGCACCTGTTTGTTTTTTGTAAACCAGAATCTACAGTTCTTTGTGTCACCATCAATATTTCACTGGAATGTCAGCGGTGGCACAACGGTCGAGTTGCTGCCTCACTGCGGCAGATACCCGGATTCGATCCTGACCACGGGTGCTGTCTGGACGGAGTTTGTAAGATCTCCCAGTGACTTGTGTGGGTTTTCTCCAGGTGCTCCGGTTTCCTCCCACAATCCAAAGACGTGCAGGTTTATGGGTTAAATGGCTTTGGTAAAAAATGTAAATTGTCCCTGGTGCGCTGGACAGTGCGGTGTACCGGGGTGGTTGGTCCCTGGTACTCTGGATAGTGCTAGTGTACCGGGGTGGTTGGTCCCTGGTGTGCTGGATAGTGCTAGTGTACCAGGGTGGTTGGTCCCTGGTACTCTGGATAGTGCGGTGTACCGGGGTGGTTGGTCCCTGGTGCGCTGGATAGTGTGGTGTACCGGGGTGGTTGGTCCCTGGTACTCTGGACAGTGCGGTGTACCGGGGTGGTTGGTCCCTGGTGCGCTGGACAGTGCGGTGTACCGGGGTGGTTGGTCCCTGGTGCGCTGGATAGTGCGGTGTACCGGGGTGGTTGGTCCCTGGTACTCTGGATAGTGCTAGTGTACCAGGTTGGTTGGTCCCTGGTACTCTGGATAGTGCGGTGTACCGGGGTGGTTGGTCCCTGGTGCGCTGGACAGTGCGGTGTACCGGGGTGGTTGGTCCCTGGTGCGCTGGATAGTGCGGTGTACCGGGGTGGTTGGTCCCTGGTACTCTGGACAGTGCGGTGTACCGGGGTGGTTGGTCCCCTTGTGTGCTGGATAGTGCGGTGTACCGGGGTGGTTGGTCCCTGGTGCGCTGGATAGTGCGGTGTACCGGGGTGGTTGGCGCGGTTGACACGGACACAGTGGGCCGAAGGGCCTGTTTCCACACTGTATCTTTAAAGTCTGAAGTAAAGTCTAACTATCATGTACTTGAACCGACCCACACAACCCTAATCCTACCTCAACAATGGAACAATACAGTCCACCTCTTGCACTACCGTGGAATAATTTTTCTTATTGTGTTTTATTTAATGCCGTCTTTCTTCTTTCTGTCTTTTTCTTTACACTGTCTTGCAGAATGTTTGAGTGACTTAGGTATAATTTATGTTACTTGTCTGTTGACTGAGCCTATGTGCATGTGATGACCCTGCAGTGAGGTGCTCAGTGTACCCGATCCTCACCATACACGTCCATATGGCAGTAAACTCAACATGACCTGACTTGAATGTCTGGGCCCTGACCGCTGTGAGTGGAGCAGCAACTTTCAGGACGATGCGGAGAACATTGAGTCCTTGTATCTGGAGAGTGCAGGAGCCCTGCGTGAGTGTCAGTGGGAGAGAGAACCACCTCCCAACCCAGCCGCCCGCTGTCCCGCCAGTCACCTGCTGCCCCATGTGTACAAGACTGTTGTTCCCACATCATCAACCCCCACAGAACTGGAGAGGAAGTGAGTCCCCCTCGATCCGATAGACTGCCGGAGACAAGGTTGTGATTTCCAGTTGAGCATCACGGAGTGTTAACGTTGACATTGTCCCCTCTCCTGACTGCTCTCAGCTTATCGAAACAAACAACTGCAGATGCTGCTTTACCAAGGAAAGATTCAAAATGCTGGAGTAACTCAGCGCATCAGACAACATCCCTGAAGGACATGCCTAAAAGAAAAGCCGGCATGGTGGTGCAGCGGTAGAGTTGCTGCCTTACAGCGCCAGAGTCGCGGGTTTGATCCTGACTACGGGTGCTGTCTGTATGGACTTTGTATATTTTTTCCCCTGTGACCTGCGTGGGTTTTCTCCAGGGGCTCCAATGTTCTCCCACAATCCATATATGTGCAGGTTTGTAGGTTAATTGCCTTCTGTAAATTGTAAGTTGTCCCAAGTGTGTACGATAGTGTTAGTGCCCGCTGGTCAACATGGACTCGGAGGGCCGAAAGGCCTGCTTCCACTCTGTATCTCTAACATCTATAGTAAAGTCTAAACATGGAGAGATGACATTTCAGGACAGGATCCTTTTTCAGTCTGAAGAAAGGTCCCGACCCAGAACGTCACCCGTCCGTGTTCTCCAGAAATGCTGCCTGACCCGTTGAGTTCCTCCAGCATTTTGTTTCTTTCCTTGCTCTCAACTTATCTTCCTCTCTAAAACAAGCAGGTAAGTCTGGACAATAGTTGTGTATCAGGGTCCGCACTGTGTACACTAGGAAAATGCAGGTGCTGGAATCTTGCGTAGAACACAAAAGTGCTGGAGTAGCTCAGCGGGTCAGGTAGCATCTCTGGGGAACATGGATAAATGACGATTTGGAATGTTCAGACTGAAGTCTGAATCCAAGACAGCGGAGTCTGAGGAAGGGTCCCAACCCATTATGTCACCTATCCATGTCCTCCAGAGATGCTGCCTGACCAGCGGAGATACTCCATCGTGTGGGGAATGGATGGAGACGAGTTGTCCACTAGGGGAGTGGAGGACTGGACAGGGCTCAGTACCTTCAGGAGGACAGAAGAACCAAAGGAATGGAAAAGGAGAGAGCATGATGGTGCAATTCACTTCAAGAAAGACTTACTTTAGCACTCTTTAAGAGAATGGTGAGGAGTCTGATGGCGTCCAGCCTCCTCTGGGCCAGCACCAGCTTCCTCTCCTCCCACGCACTCGCCACCCTCTTCTCCTTTTCACTCTCCACTTTTATCCTCCACACTTTACGCAGGTAACGTCTCTCTTCACACTCTTTCTGCCGGTGCTCTCTCTTGCGTAGCTTCTCCTTCCGTCTCCTCTCCCGCTCTTCATCCTTACGTTTTCTAAAAACGGTTCAGAAAATTGCTGTGAACTTGCGCCACATCCCGCCCATCTGGGCTCTAGTCTCCCTTTCGCCCGACTCTCAGCCTAAAGGGTCTCCACCCAAAACATCACTCATTCCTTTTCTCCAGAGATG
This sequence comes from Okamejei kenojei, assembly GCA_035221665.1. Classification (NCBI taxonomy): domain Eukaryota; kingdom Metazoa; phylum Chordata; class Chondrichthyes; order Rajiformes; family Rajidae; genus Okamejei; species Okamejei kenojei. The sequence goes on from CM069143.1 coordinate 36,366,002, forward strand.
CTGCCTGACCCGCTGAGTTACTCCAGCATTTTGTGTCTATCTTCGGCATAAATCAGCATCTGCAGTTCCTTCCCACACATTTTGTCTGCTCCACTATGTAATCTCCTCAAGGAATGCCTACTTTAAAGAGGTTCTCCTCTCTCCAACGAGTTCTTTATATCTCTTCACAGTGAAATATTAAATCCATTAGCTTTCTGTAAGCATTAAAAATATGTGAATGTTATAGACAACTGTTCCTCAGAACTGTCAATAAGCTGATTGGTGTGGAAGTCAGAAAGGTCAATTTTCTACTGCTATCCATGTTGTATCTCTCCAAATCTTTCAATGTGTTGAATATTCACCCTATCACTGCCCATAGAGTCACAGTGACGAAACAGGCCTTTTGGCCCAACTTGCCCACACCAACCAACATGCCCCGTACGCACTAGTCCCACCAGCCTATCCCTTTAAACCTGTCCTATCCATGGATCTGTCAAAATGATTTTTAAATGTTGTGAGAGCACCTGCCTCAACTATCTCCTCTTGCAGTATGTTCCGTACATCCACCATCCTTTGTGTATAAGTTGTTCCTCGGGTTCCTATTAAATCTTTGCTCACTGACCTTATGTCCTCTGGCTCTTGATTCCCCTATGCTGGGTAAACGACTGTCTACCCTGTCTTACCCTCTTGTGGTCTTATACACCTCTATAAGATCACCCCTCATCCTGCTGCCCTCCAAGGAATAAAATCCTGGCCTGCTCAACCTCATCCAACTCAGGTCCTCGAGTCCTGGCAACATCTTCCTTAATCTTCTCTGCACCCTTTCCATTTAACAACATCTTTCTGAAGAAGGGTCCCTGCCTGAAAAATCACCTATCCATTGTCTCCAGAGATGCTGCCTGACCCACCGTTGTGTGTCTGTCTTGGATTATAAACCTGCATCTGAAGTTCCATTTCATTACATTTTATAACATCTTTCCTATAACAGGGTGACCAATCAATATCATGATAGTAATAATATTATTATTACTATCTTGAAATGAATACCATGATAGTAATAATATTATTGCTATCTAGAAAAATGCTTTAAAAATGCATAGGATAATTTGCACAAAGTTGGATTTCCATCAATCAGTACATCCATGTCCAGGGAAATTCATGGACACTGTAGTCAGCTACAGGTGGTGTAATGTTCAAAAATGATTCAGGAATAATCCCCGATGTGTCTGCAAAGTGGCAAGCACCAGAAATATGAACGACATGAATAACTAATAAATTCAGATACCATCTGGAGTTTACAGAAATTTGGATTCTGCTTTCTCTTATTATAATTCAGTATTTAAATCAGTAAAGGACTAAAATCACCATAAGTATGTTGTGATATATTTAAAAAGGATTCAGTATTACTGTTACCCAGGAGCAGGACTATTAAACTGACGGAGGTCATGAGTGTTAAGGGTACAGAAGTTCAATGTTCTGGCTGCCAACAGTATGGACATCTGCCCTGGTCACTAACCCAATGCCTTTGACCAGCTCCTTAAAAGAATTGTTCTCTTTCACAACCCATTTTTAACATCCACTTCAATCACCTTTCCTGGGACAGCAAGCTACTCCTGCAGATTTCCCTTTGTACTCATTTCCAAACTTCTAACCTTGTTTCTCGATTTCATCTAATCTGGATTTGACAAGGGAACTCAAGGTAAAGGAACCACTGGGAGGTAGCGACCACAATATGATACGTTTTAATCTGCAATTTGAGAGGGAGAAGGTGAAATCGGTATTGCAGCTGAGCAAAGGGGATTACAGAGGCATGAGGGGGGAGCTGGCCAAAGTTGACTGGAAAGGGACCCTAGCATGGATGATGCTGGAACCGCAATGGCAGGAACTTCTAGGATTAATTCGGAAGATGCAGGATCTTTTCATTCCAAAGAGGAAGAAAGATTCTAGGGGAAGAAAGAGGTGACATGGGTGACAAGAAAAGTCAGGGGCAGTATAAAACTAAAAGAGAAGGCATATAACATAGCAAAGATTAGTGGGAAGGCAGAGGATTGGGAAGCTTTTAAATAACTACAGAAGGTAACTAAAAAGACAATACAGGGAGAAAAGACGAAATATAATGAAGGTAAGCTAGTCAATAATATAAAAGAGGAAAGCAGGAGGTTCTTCAGTTCTTAAAGAGTAAGAAAGAGGCAAGAGTGGACTTTGGACCGCTGGAGAATGATGCAGGAGAAATGATAATGGGGAATAAAGAAATGGCAGAAGAGCTGAATAACTTTTTTGCATCAGTCCCACAGTGGAAGACACCAGCAACGTGCCTGAAATTCAAGAGAGGTGGGGTGGAAGTTAGTGGAGTGTCTGTTACTAGGGAGAAGGTGCTTGGGAAGATGAAAGAGCTAAAGGTGGATAGGTCACCTGGACCGGGTGGACTGCACCCTAGGGTTCTGTAAGAGGTGGCTTTAGAGATTGGAGAGGTATTGATAGTGATATTTAAAGAATCACTAGAGTCGGGAGTGGTTCCAATTGGAAAATTGCCAATATTACCCCGCTGCACAAGAAGGGAGCAAAGCAAAATTGTGGGAACTATAGGCTGGTTAGTCAAAGTTTGGTGATTTTAGAGTCCGTTATAAAGGATGAGGTTACGGAGTACTTAGTAATTTGCGATAAAATAGGCTGAAGCCAACATTGCTTTGTGAAGGAGAGGTCTTGCCTGACAAATTTACTGGAATTCTTTGAAGAAGTAAATAGCAGGACCGAAAAAGGATAGTCAGTAGATGTTGTTTACCTAGATTTTCAGAAAGATTTCACAGGGGAGGCAGCTAAGGAAGATGAGAGCTCATGGCAACAAAGGGCAGACACTAGCATGGATAGCAGGTTGTCTGGATGGCAGAAGGCAAAGAGCGGCAATAAAGGGGGCTTTTTCTTGTTGGCTGCCAGTGACTAGCGGCGTTCCGCAGGTCTCGGTGCTGGGGCTGCTGCTCTTCACGTTGTATATTAATGATTTGGATGAGGGGATTGAAGGCTTTGTAGCCAAGCTTGTGGATTATATGAAAATAGGTGGAGGGGCAGGTTGTGTAGAGAAAGCAGGGACTCTGCAGAAGATCTTGGACAGATTGGGAGAGTGGGCAGAGAAGTGGCAGATGGGATATAGTGTAGCAAAGTGTGGTGTCATGCATTTTGGTAGTAGGAATAAAGGCATAGACTATTTTCTAAATGGGGAAAGAATCAAGAAATCGGAGGTGCAAAAGTACTTGGGAGTGCTGGTGCAGGATTCCCAAACGGTTAACCTGCAAGTCGATTCGGTAGTAAAGAAAGCAAACGCAATGCTAGCATTTATTTCAAGAGGGCTTTATTTTAGGAGAAGATGATGATGAATTTCTCTAATCAGAGGATGGTGAATCGGTGCCACAGAAGGCTGTGGAGGCCAAGTCAGCGGATATTTTTATGGGAGAGATAGATAGATTCTTGATTAGTACAGGTGTCAGGGGTTATGGGGAGAATGCAGGAGAATGGAGTTAGGAGGGTGAGATAGATCAGCCATGATTGAATGGCAGAGTAGACTTGATGGGCCGAAAGGCCTAATTCTGCTCTTGTCACTTATGGATTCAGCAGTTTAATGGCCCAGAATTTCCTGCTGGAAGCAGCGGCCTACGCTTGCTGTTGTCACACCCGGTAAGTGCCGACTGACATAAGGATGCATGAAAGTGAAGCGATCCCATGCCTGTTTCGTCACGGCGGCAGGGTGGCGCAGCGGTAGATTTGCTGCCTTACAGCGCCAGAGACCCGAGTTTCCTCCCACACTACAAAGACGTGCAGGTTTGTAGGTTAATTGGTGTAAAAATTGCCACTAGTGTGTAGGATAGAACCAGTATATGGGTGATCGCTCGGGCCAATGAGCTCGTTTCCACACTGTATATCTAAACTAAATTAATCTAAACTCAACACTCAATAATCATGGCTGGTCTTTCACCTCAGCGCCTGCACTAATCCCATATCCCTCAAAATCTCTGATTTACAACATACAGAAGCCTGAAGTGCCAGGTTCAGGAACAGCTACTTTCCTAGCACCACCAGCTTCTTGAACTGAATTGCACAATCCTAATTCTATCTCCACACCATCCCACTAATGTTATGTGTTTGTGTGTTGTCTGAGTATGTGTGCCTGTGGAGCTGCTGCAAGCAAGACTCTGCCTGCATCTCACATAGGGTTGCCAACTTTCTCACTCCACAAAAGGTCAAAATACGGGACAAATTCCCGACGACAATCCGTTGACCAACACACCGTGGCTGGGTGAGTGATGAGTTGGCCCGGGTGCCAACTCATCAACTGCACACAACGCCCAGCCGGCGGGCCAGCTGAGGAGTTTTGGCCCGGGCAAGTGATAATGCGCGCAAAGTCCGGCGCCCCATCCATCTCATGAACCGATGATTGGCCATGAGAAGGAGGGGCGGTGGTGTCGGTGGTAGGCGAAGGTCCGAAAGTCGGCCAGCTGGCCGGGCTGCCGACCGACGGGGCCACGGGCGAGGCGCTGCTGCTGCACTCCATGGGCTGCACTACGTCTGGACGGGTGAGGCGGGGCCGGACGCGGCGTTCCCACCCGACAGCCCCCTCGTCCCGACTAGTAGCAGTCAAATACGGGACAAGGGCAGTCCCGTATGGGACAAACCAATTTAGCCCAATATACGGCTAATACGGGACAGTTGCCAACCCTAGTCTCGCCATCCCACTAATGTTATGTGTTTGTGTGTTGTCTGAGTCTGTGTGCCTGTGGTGCTGCTGCAAGCAAGACTCTGTCTGCATCTCACCGTACCCGGACACTTGACAATGAACTTGATTTAACAACCACCATTTTACTCTTGATTTGACACATTGGCTGAGCCTCCATTGCCCCTCGAAGGTAAAGAATTTCAGAAATTCAACAAGTCCGTGGGTGAATTCTGTAGTCTGCTGCTCTCCATCTCCTGAATGTCTGACCTCGTACTTTGAGACCGTGATACGCCTGCGGGCCGGATGATTGCCGACCCCTGATGTAGAGCGATAAAGAACAATAAATGAAAGATATGCAAAAACGTAACGATGATGAAGGAATCAGGCCATTGTTCGCTGTTTGTTGGGTGAAAACGAGAAGCTGGTGTGACTTGGGTGAGGGAGGGATAGAGAGGGAATGCCGGGGCTACCTGAAATTAGAGAAATTACTTTGCTCCAAAGATGCTGCCTCACCCGCTGAGTTTCTCCAGCATTTTGTCCATCTTAGCGAAATTAACAACACCTGCATTGCCATGGCAGCCCTGCTATCACTGGACAGGCTCGGATGCCACCACTTGGAGAGTGGGCAGAAAGAGATCACAGTATGATTGATTGATTGGAAGTTACAGCATGGAAACAGGCCTTTTGGCCCACCGAGACCACGCTGACTGTCGATCACCCATTGTACTGGTTCTATGTTATATCACTTTCGTATCCACTCCCTACAGGCTCTGGGCAGTTTACTGGTCAACTAACCTGCAAAGACACACGTCTTTGCGATTTGGGAGGAGTCCAGAGTACCCGGAGGAAACCCACAAGATCACCGGGAGAACGCACAAACTCCACACGGACAGCACCCGAGGTCAGGATGGAACCCAGGTCTCTGGCTTGGTGAGGCAGCGGCACTACCAGCTGTGCCGCTTGATGAACCTACATGAAATAGCCAAAGATTTTTTGACAGCCAGCCAAGCCTTCTCCAGTGCAGAAACCTTTCATGCATATGAATAGGTTCAAAACGGGCTAAAATTATTTACTTAAATAACCCTTTTCACTGAATCTCAAGGCACATGACAATAATAATTGGTATCAATACAGATACCAATTTTGCAGTTATGCAGATCACAAAAATAGCACCTTGCTATAGTTTAGTTTAGTGACACATCGCGGTATCCGGCCCTTCAGGCCCACGGAGTCCGCGCCAACCAGCATTCAACCTGTACACTAGCACTATTTGCTACAAACTAGGATCAATTTACAATTTTACCGGAAGCCAATTAACCTACATGGTCCATGCAGACAGCACCCATAGTTCGGATCGTACCAGGGTCTGTGGCACTGTAAGGTGGCAACTCTACCACTGCGCCACCCTTGTTTACTGACTGATTTTGGTACAGACGCATTAAGCTACTTGTGCTGTACAAGTACGCATTAAGGTACTTGTTTTTCTCAAGTCTATCAGATACAGATTAAGTTCTGCCGCTGGTTTTTGAGAAATGTTCTAGCTGCAGACACACACAATTTCACCGGTGTTGTCAAGCAGTAAGACTGGGCATTGGGAACCCAGTTACACTTCAATGCGCCAAGGCTGAGGCACACTGGGGTCAGCCTGACATTGTGCAGCTGCTGGATATATTTCCTTAAAGCACAAACACTGCAGTCGGAGATTTCCTTATGGCTGTAAGCCTTAGTACATTGTCCCAGCACCTTTAGAAAGTTTAAAACTAGATCAAGGCAGCCACCACAAGTGTTTCAGGTGAAGGGAAAATATTTAATAGGAATCTGAGGGGAAACATTTTCACAGAAATGGTGTTGGGTGTAAGGAACAAGGTAGTTGAGGCAGGTACTATCACAACATTTAAGAAGCAATAAGACAGGTGCATGGATAGGACAGGTTTAGAGGGACATGGGCCAAACGCAGGCAGGTGGGACGAGTGTAAATGGAACATGTTGGGCAATGTGGGCAAGTTGGGCCGGAGGGCTTGTTTCCACACTGTATGACTATGTGTCAGTGACTGTTTTATATACAGCAACCTTTAGTCTGCAAAGAAGCATTATTGCCTGCAGCGTTTACATTCTGAGCACCCAATACTGCAGCCAGTAAACACATCACTGTGCATTGGGGACTATTAATGTTGGGCTGAATTGCTCTTGTCGAAGAACTAAACAGATGTTAACTTGAGTCGGGTATCTGTTAATTTTCTCCTCAATGTTTTACCCTACTGGTTGTGTTTTAAAATTAGTATTTCTATCTCTGACGTATGAAATTTAAAGGGATTGGTGGTGGATCTTCAGTGGCTTCACGAACCCCAGCCAGGGAACTGGACAAAGAGGGTTCACAGAATATAGGGAGGCACGGTGGCGCAGCGGTAGAGTTGCTGCCCTACAGCGCCAGAAACCAGGGTTCGATCCTGACTACAGATGCTCGCTGTAGAGTTTGTACGCTCTCCCTGTGACCTTGTGGGTTTTCTCCAGGTGCTCCGGTTTCCTCCCACACACCAAAGACATGCAGGTTTCCAGGTTAATTGGCTTGAGTAAATAATTGCAAATTGTTCCTAGTGTGTGGGATAGTGCTAGTGTACTGTTGGCACGGACTCAGCGGGCTGAAGGGCCCGTTTCCACACTGTATCGCTAAACTAAACGGTACAGCAACGTCTCTGCCAAACATGGCGCCAGGACTAACACTTATTTTCCTGTGTGAATGTCTCTTAAATGCCACTATTGTATCTGCGTCCATCACCACCCCTGGGAATACGTTCCTGGCACCCAACACCCCGTGTGAAAAAACGTGCCCCACACTAAAGAGTCATACCGCATGGATTCAGGCCCTTCTGCCCAATATGCCTATACTGACCAAATGCCCCATCTAAACTCGTCCCATCTACACTAGTCCCACCTGCCCACATGTACCTGTCCAAATGTCTGTTAAAAATTGTGATATAACCTGCCATACTATCTCCTCTACACCTCATTTCATATACTAAACACCCTCTGTGTGAAAAAGGTGTCCCTCAGATTCCTATTAAATCTTTCCTCTCTCACATATGTCCTCTGGTCCTTGATTCCCTACTCTGGATCAAAGGTTCAACACATCACTATCTATTCCTCTCACGACTTTATACATCTCTATAAGTTCAACCTTTCCTATTAAATCTTTCCTCTCTGACCCTCCACCGATGCTCTCTGGTCTCTGAGAGTGCAGCTCTAGTGGAAAGGTTCTGAGTGTTACCTTTCTGCCTCCTTTGACTGCTCCTCCACCTGGTCCCTGCGTTTCTGCTCCCCCCGCTGCCTCTCCAGCTCCTGCAGCTTCAGCCTCTCCAGGTGCCGCTTCTCAATGGCCGCGTCGCTCAGATGCTTGGTCGTGTCAAAGGTCACCTGGAGGACAAGGAAGGACAGGAGACAACTCGCAAGATCCACTTCACCTTCACAACACCACACTTTAGGGAGGTTTATCATTATTAGACTCCAAGACAGCACCCAATTAACCTGGACAAATTGATCATGTCCCTTGATATCCATAAGAAAAAACAAATTAATGTAATTAAAAGGAAACTTATAGGCATTTATAGGGATTACAAAACAGTTTTTACAGATTTTAGACGGTTTTTTGGAGTTCCTTTCTTCTGACTGAATATTAATCAGCTTTTACTCCGGAGATGATGACAGGAAGTTTTTTTTAAGTCATACTGCATGGACACAGGCTTTTCGGCCTAACTTGCCCACACCAACCAAGGTGCCCCATCTACACTAGTCCCACCTGCTCGCATTTAACCTATATCCCTCTAAACCTTTCCTTTCCATGTGCCTGTCTTACGTATAATGTTGGAAAAATGGCGGCCAATTTACACAAAATCTGCTCCCCAAACAACAACATTAACGGGCAAATAAATATGTAAATTGTTGATAGAGAGATTCAGGAGATTGAAAAGGTTGCTCTTTTTCAAAGTGGTGCGGTGGAGTGCCTTGCATCTCACTGAGGCTGCAGGCATGTCCCACTGAAGTGTCCACTTGACTTTCTTTTGTCTGGAATGGGATTCGAAACAGCAGTGTTCTGCCTCAGTGTACGTGGGATACATTCACGTGGAGTCCAGGGTTTACTTTCCAAACAAACACTCTTTGTTATAAACTGGCCAACTTGGCAGTCACGAGTCCTAGGGCAATGGATTTCCAGTCCCTGGGCAGATGCACGCAGATACAAAGCTTTCATCATTTTTTTATACTATCACTTATCTACATTTCAACCCACTTATACATTTCTTTGGCCCCCATTTCTAAGGAAGGACGTGCTGGGTTTGGAGATAGTCCAGAGGAGGCTTACAAGAATGAACCCAGGAATGATTGGGTTTACATATAATGAGCATTTGACGGCACTGGGTCCTGTACTTGCTGGAGTGGATAAGGATGAGAGGGGACCTCATTGAAACTTACCGAATAGTGAAAGGCTTGGATATAGTGGATGTGGAGATGATATGACCAGAGGCCATAGCCTCAGAATAAAAGGATGTACCTTTAGGAAGGAGGTAAGGAGGAATTTCTTTAGTCATAGGGTGGTGAATCTGTGGAATTCATTGCCACAGACAATAGACAATAGCTGCAGGAATAGGTCATTCGGCCCCTCGAGCCAGCAATGCCATTCACTGTGATCATGGCTGATCATCCACAATCAGTACCCCGTTCCTGCCTTCTCCCCACAACCCTTGACTCCGCTATCTTTAAGAGTATTTAACTCTCTCTTGAAAGCATCCAGAAAATCAGCCTCCACTGCCTACTGAGGCAGAGAATTCCACAGATTCACAACTCACTGGGCGAAAAGGTTTTCCTCATCTTCGTTCTAAATGGCCTACCCCTTATTCTTAAACTGTGGCCCCTGGTTCTGGACTGCCCCAACATTGGGAATATGTTTCCTGCCTCTAGCCTGTCCAATCCCTTAATAATCTTATATGTTCCAATAAGATACCATCTCATCCTTCTAAATTCCAGTGTATACAAGCCCAGTCGCTCCACTCTTTCAACATATGACAGTCCCGCCATCCTGGGAATTAACCTCGTCAACCTATGCTGCACTCCCTCAATAGCAAGAATGTCCTTCTTCAAATTTGGAGACCAAAACTGCACACAATACTCCAGGTGTGGCCTCACCAGGGCTCTGTACAACTGCAGAAGCACCTCTTTGCTCCTATACTCTTATGGACAGCTGTGGAGGTTGTCATTTGGTATTTTTAAGGTGGAGATTGCCAGATTCTTGATTGGTAATGGTGTCAGGGCTTATGGGAGAAGGCAGGAAATTGGGGTTGAGAGGGAAAGAAAGATCAGCCATGATTGAAAGGTGGAGTAGACATGACGGGCCAAATGGCCTACTTAGCTCCTGTGACTTATGAACTATCTCACATGCTCAGTGAGTGCATAAGGTAAAGCAATTCATGATACCGTGCTATACACTAGCGAGCTACGTGCTATAACAGCTGTGAGTAGCTCTGTTTCACTGTACAGACGCTCCCCAACTTACATTAGGGTTATGTCCTGCGGACCCTTGCATTAGTAGGATGTTACATTAGTTGGAACCAGGAGTGCTACAGTGCACGTGCAAATTTACTATTCAACGTGGACACCACGGGGGAGCTCCGAGGTGGGGACCACGATGAAATCAATGGGCTTAAAGAATTGATTATGTAAGTTGCCTATTACATACAGTGCATTCAGAAAGTATTCAGACCCCTCCACTTTTTCCACATTTTGTTACGTTACAGCCTTATTTTAACACACACAATAACCCAGAATGAAGAAGCAAAAACAGGTATATAGAAATTTTTGCAAAGTAATTAAAAAGAAATAACTGAAATATCACATTTACATAAGTATTCAGACCCTTTGCTATGACACTCAAAATTGAGCTTAGATTCATCCTGTTTCCATTGATTATCCTTGAGATGTTTCTACAGCTTGATTGGAGTCCATCAATGGTAAATTAAATTGATTGGACATGATTTGGAAAGGCACACACCTGTCTTTATAAGGTCCCACAGTTAACAGTGCATGTCAGAGCAAAAACCTAGCCATGAAGACGAAGGAATTGTCCGTAGGTTTCTGGGACAGGATTGTGTCGAGACACAGATCTGGGGAAGGGTATAAAACAATTTCTGCAGCATTGCAGGTCCTGAAGAGCACAGTGGCCTCTGTCATTCTTAAATGGAAGAACTTTGGAACCACCAGGACTCTTCATAGAGCTGGCCGCTCAGCCAAACTGAACAATCGGGGGAGAAGGGCCTTGGTCAGGGAGGTGACCAAGAACCCGGTGGTCACTCTGAGCTCCTGAGTTCCTCTGTGGAGATGGGAAACCTTCCAGAAGGACAACTATATCTGCAGCACTCCACCAATCAGGCCTTTACAGTAGAGTGGCCATACGGAAGCCACTCCTCAGTAAAAGGCACACGACAGCTCACTTGGAGTTTGCCAAAAGGCACCTAAAGGACTCTCAGACCATGAGAAACAAGATTCTCTGGTCTGATTAAACCAAGATTGAACTCTTTGGCCTGAATGCCAAGCGTCACGTCTGGAGGAAACCAGGCACCGCTCATCACCTGGCCAATACCATACCTACGGTGAAGCATGGTGGTGGCAGCATCATGCTGTGGGGATGTTTTTCAGCGGCAGGAACTGGGAGACTAGTCAGGATGGAGGGAAAGATTCTGGACCTCAGACTGGGGCGGAGGTTCACCTTCCAACAGGACAACGACCCTAAGCACACAGCCAAGTCAACGTAGGAGTGGCTTCGTGACAAGTCTGTGAATGTCCTTGAGTGGCCCAGCCAGAGCCCAGACTTGAACCCGATCAAACATCCCTGGAGGGACCTGAAAATAGCTGTGCATCGACGCTCCCCATCCAACCTGACAGAGCTTGAGAGGATCTGCAGAGAAGAATGGTAGAAATGACCCAAATACAGGTGTGCCGAGCTTGTAGCATCAAACCCAAGAAGACTTGAGGCTGTAATCGCTGCCAAAGGTGCCTCAACAAAGTACGGAGTAAATGGTCCGAATACTTGTGTAAACGTGATATTTCAGTTATTTATTTTTACTTACTTTGCAAAAATTTCTAAACACCTATTTTTGCTTTATTTTATTATAGGGAATTGTGTGTAGATTTTTTAGTCAATTTTAAAATAAAGCTGTAACATAACAAAATGTGGAAAATAAATGAAGGGGACTGAATACTTTCTGAATGCACTGTAAGTCAGGGATTGCCTATATGTATAATGCTACAGTCAGCCCCCTCTCTCCCATCCCCCATGGAGTCGATGGCCTGGTTGCTTGACAGTACTGAGACAAGAGCTCACTTAAGGTCAAACTTTGTTTGCAAACAGTCACTGAGACTGGTAAAATCCAGATTCAACCTGGTTTCTGCAAGGCCCCTCACCCAACCTTGAGGATCATCCCCCATATTGAGTTCTGCTCTCGCTCTCCCTCCCCCAGGCAGAACAATGATAGAGTTCCCAACATTCCGTCCCCCTCAATGTGAACCCACCACCAGTCACACCTTCCCATCCCCACCCTTTTCTGCTTTCTGCAGAGAACGCTCCTTCCACAACTCCATAGTCCGCTCATCCCTTCCCACCCAAACCACCTACTCCCCAGGTAGGTTCCCCCCTGCAGCCACAGGAGATATAACACCTGCCCTATAACCTCCTCCCTCATATCCATCAGGGAGCTCAGCAGACCACAGGTGAGACAGAGGTTCACATGCACCTCCTCTAACCTCATCTACTGCAAATGGTGCCCCCAATGTGGCCTCCTTTCCATTGGCAAGATCAAGCATAGACTTGGCGACCGTTTCACCAAACATTTACCCACCCGGTCCACCTGGGCCTACATGATCTCCCAGTTGCTAACCATTATAACTCCCATTCCCATACTGACCTTTCTGCCCAGGGCTTCCTCCATTGCCAGCGTGAGGCCACACGCAAACTGGAGAAAGGGCACCTTATATTCCACTTGGGCAGCTTGCAACTCACCCCGGTATGAACATTGAATTCCCCAATTTTAGCTAACAACCGTCACAGCCCCCGCTTTTCCCTCCTCTCTTCTTTGTTCCGGTCCTGGGCGCAAACCCATTTTCCCCACAATCCTTACCCCCTTCCCCCATACATCCCTCACTCCTCTCCATATAGCCTTTTATCTTTTCATCTTTGCCCTTTGTCCAACCATATGCCAATTAACCCCCCCCCCCCACCTCACCTGTATCCACCTATCACTCATTAGGCAATACATAGAAACATAGAAATTAGGTGCAGGAGTAGGCCATTCAGCCCTTCGAGCCTGCACCGCCATTCAATATGATCATGGCTGATCATCCAACTCAGTATCCCGTACCTGCCTTCTCTCCATACCCTCTGATCCCCTTAGCCACAAGGGCCACATCCAACTCACTCTTAAATATAGCCAATGAACTGGCCTCAACTACCCTCTGTGGCAGAGAGTTCCAGAGACTCACCACTCTCTGTGTGAAGAAAGTCTTTCTCATCTCGGTCTTAAAGGATTTCCCCCTTATCCTTAAGCTGTGACCCCTTGTCCTGGACTTCCCCAACATCGGAACAATCTTCCTGCATCTAGCCTGTCCAACCCCTTAAGAATTTTGTAAGTTTCTATAAGATCCCCTCTTAATCTCCTAAATTCCAGAGAGTATAAACCAAGTCTATCCAGTCTTTCTTCATAAGACAGTCCTGACATCCCAGGAATCAGTCTGGTGAACCTTCTCTGCACTCCCTCTATGGCAATAATTCTTCCTCAGATTTGGAGACCAAAACTGCACGCAATACTCCAGGTGTGGTCTCACCAAGACCCTGTACAACTGAAGTAGAAACCTCCCTGCTCCTGTACTCAAATCCTTTTGCTATGAAAGCTAACATACCATTCGCTTTTTTTCACTGCCTGCTGCACCTGCATGCCTACTTTCAATGACTGGTGTACCATGACACCCAGGTCTCGCTGCATCTCCCCTTTTCCTAATCGGCCACCATTTAAATAATATTCTGCTTTCCTGTTTTTGCCACCAAAGTGGATAACCTCACATTTATCCACATTATACTGCATCTGCCAAACATTTGCCCACTCACCCAGCCTATCCAAGTCACCTTGCAGTCTCCTAGCATCCTCCTCACAGCGAACACTGCCCCCCAGCTTAGTGTCATCCGCAAACTTGGAGATATTGCCTTCAATTCCCTCATCCAATCATTAATATATATTGTAAATAGCTGGGGTCCCAGCACTGAGCCCTGCGGTACCCCACTAGTTACTGCCTGCCATTGTGAAAAGGACCCGTTTACTCCTACTCTTTGCTTCCTGTTTGCCAGCCATTCTCTATCCACATCAATACTGAACCCCTAATACCGTATGCTTTAAGTTTGTATACTAATCTCTTATGTGGGACCTTGTCGAAAGCCTTCTGGAAGTCCAGATATACCACATCCACTGGTTCTCCCTTATCCCACGCTACTAGTTACATCCTCGAAAAATTCCACAAGATTCGTCAGACATGATTTACCTTTTGTAAATCCATGCTGACTTTGTCCAATGATTTCACCACTTTCCAAATGTGCTGCTATCCCATCTTTAATAACTGACTCTAGCAGTTTCCCCACTACCGATGTTAGACTAACTGGTCTGTAATTCCCCGTTTTCTCTCTCCCTCCCTTCTAAAAAGAGGGGTTACATTTGCTACCCGCCAATCCTCAGGAACTACTCCAGAATCTAAAGAGTTTTGAAAGATTATCACTAATGCATCCACTATTTCCTGAGCTACTTCCTTAAGTACTCTGGGAGCAGCCTATCTGGCCCTGGGATTTATCGGCCTTTAATCTATTCAATTTACCCAACACCACTTCCCGACTGACCTGGATTTCACTCAATTCCTCCTTTGACCCACAGTCCCCTGCTATTTCAGGCAGATTATTTATGTCTTCCTTAGTGAAGACGGAACCAAAGTAGTTATTCAATTGGTCCGCCATATCCTTGTTCCCCATGATCAACTCACCTGTTTCTGACTGCAAGGGACCTACATTTGTTTTAACTAACCTCTTTCTCTTCACATATCTATAAAAACTTTTGCAGTCAGTTTTTATGTTCCCTGCCAGTTTTCTTTCATAATCTATTTTCCTTTCCTAATTAAGCCCTTTGTCCTCCTCTGCTGGTCTCTGAATTTCTCCCATCCTCTGGTATGCTGCTTTTTCTGGCTACTTTGTACGCATCATCCTTTGCTTTGATACTATCCCTGATTTCCCTTGTTATCCACGGATGCACTACCTTCCCCGATTTATTCTTTTGCCAAACTGGGATGAACAATTTTTGTAGTTCATCCATGCAATCTTTAAATGTCTTCCATTGTTATCCACCGTCAACCCTTTTAGAATTAATTGCCAGTCAATCTTGGCCAATTCACGTCTCATACCCTCAAAGTTACCTTTCTTTAAGTTCAGAACCATTGTTTCTGAATTAACAATGTCACTCTCCATCCTAATGAAGAACTCAACCATATTATGGTCACTCTTGCCCAAGGGGGCACGTACAACAAGACGGCTAATTACCCCTTCCTCATTACTCAAAACCAGTCTAAAATAGCCTGCTCTCTCGTTGGTTCCTCTACATGTTGATTTAGATAACTATCCCGCATACATTCCAAAAAATCCTCTTCCTCAGCACCCCTGCCAATTTGATTAACCCAATCTATATGTAGATTGAAGTCACCCATTATAACTGTTTTTGCCTTTGTCGCACGCATTTCTAATTTCCTGTTTGATACCATCCCCAACTTCTCTGCTACTGTTAGGTGGCCTGTACACAACACCCACCAGCGTTTTCTGCCCCTTAGTGTTTTGTAGCTCTACCCATACCGATTCCACATCCTCCAAGCTAATGTCCTTCCTTTCCATTGCTTTAATCTCCTCTCTAACCAGCAACGCTACCCCACCTCCTTTTCCTTTCTCTCTATCCCTTCTGAATATTGAATATCCCTGGATGTTCAGCTCCCAGCCTACGTCACCCTGGAGCCATGTCTCCGTGATCATAATCATTAATATCTATCTGCACGTTCAAACTCGTCCACCTTATTACGAATACTCCTTGCAATAGGTGCAGGAGTAGGACATTCGGCCCTTTGAGCCAGCACCGCCATTCAATGTGATCATGGCTGATCATACACAATCAGTTCCCCGTTCCTGCCTTCTCCCCATATCCCCTGACTCCGCTATCATCAACAGCCCTATCTAGCTCTCTCTTGAAAGTATCCAGAGAACTGGCCTCCACCGCCCTCTGAGGCAGAGATTTTGTCCCATCCCCACCTTTCTGTTCCAGCTTTCTCTCCCCTTCCTAGAATCAGTCTGAAGAAAGGTCCTGACCCGAAACGTAGCCTATCCATATTCTGCAGCGACGATGCCTGACCCACTGAATTCCTCCGGTACTTTGTGTATTTTAGAGACTTTAGAGATACAGCGTGGAAACCAGCTCCTCAACCCACCGAGTCCTCGCCGACCACCGATCACCCCGTACACTAGCACTATCCTACACATTAGGGTCAATTTACAATTTACAGAAGCCAATTAACCTACAAAGCTGAACGTCTCTGGATTGTGGTATGGAACCGGAGCACCCGGAGTACAAACTCCACACAGACAGCACCCCAGGTCAGGATTGAACACTGGTCTATGGCGCTGTAAGACAGCAACTCTATTGTGCCACTGTGCTGCCCAGCAGATAAGGCTAATGTTATCTGCCTTAGCCCACTGTCTACCTTGACCCATTGCATCCCTTCACACTCAGATGCCCTTTCACAATCCAAGGCACTCATGTCCCTACGCATGCGACCATTTTGGGACCATACCTTTATGTTACACGCCAGAGCCTTCCCGTCCTCCCCTTTGTGCACCAGCTTCATTCCCCGCAAGCACTCCATCGCCCTCTCAAATCCGGCACGCTCCTGGTACTGGACGTAAGCCTCGAAGGTGGGGAGCCCGCCAGCACTAAAAGTATTGAACTTCTTCCCAGTCATCTCCTCTCTGTAGGGATCCAACATGGGAATGTCAATGTTTCCGATCTCTCCAAATCGCCCAAACGCCCTCAGTAGGATCTCTTCCACGGGTTTTTCCTTGTTAAGGTGCTTTGGAGAAAACCACTTGCAGGGCAGTCCTTCCATGTGGATGGTATCTGCCCTTTCACCGGGTAAAGCCTCATTCATGGACTTGGCGCTGTTGAAAAAGGACTCCCAGTCCGCCGGGCTTGGGAAGTTGACTTGACTCACAGCCGCCAGAACTCTTCCCATCGCATTAATCCCATTCACCCTGATCATTTTGTTATTGAACTTCTCCCACACTGTTCGCACCAGGTTCTTATTCTCTACCTCCGCCTCAAAGCGGATAAACTCCATGGTGTGCCGCAAGACCTTGAGCGACGTGATCTGCTCCGGGTGGGCCATTTTCTTCAGGGTCTCCATCAACTCCCAGTTTGAAATGAGCTTGGGCGAGGCCGTGTACTCGGGGAGCATCACGCTGATCGTCAGCCTTGCAATGGGCTTCAGGAATAGACACTGAGGGGCAAAGAGGTCCACCGTGTCAGAAGTGTCAAACAGCCTGGTGACCGCCATGCCAACCTGACGTTCTGCAGTGGAAGGAAAATGGTAGAAACAACGTTATAAATCTGAGAATACTGAGATTGCCCAGACCCTGTTGTTCCTTGTGGAGGATGGATCCGCAGATGCTGGTATACAGCAACGATAGACACACAGAGAAGGAATGGGAACTGCAGATGGTGATTCCCACACAGATGCCAAACAGAAGAACAGTCTGGACCTGAAACATCACTTATTCCTTTTCCCCAGTGTGCTGTTCATTGTGCTGTTTAACTGACAAACTAATAAAGAAGCCTTTAGACTTTAGAGACACAGTGTGGAGACAGGCCCTTTGACCCATCGAGTACGTGCTGACTCGCGATCACCCCGTACATTAGCATTATCCTACACACTAGGAACAATTTCCAATTTTGCCATAGCCAAATCCACCTACAAACCTGCCCGTCTTTGAATTGTGGGAGGGAACCGGAGCTCCCGGGGAAAAACCCATGAGGTCACGGGGAGAACGTACAAACTCCGTAGTCAGGATTGGCTACTCTACCTTGAAGAGCCCTGAAACATGAACTATTTCTGGTCCCGTATATGCTGCCTGACCCAATAGACCGAGTGCCTGGGCACAAAATTCTTCTGTAATAGATTCAAACCAGTATTCTTCTTCTTCTTCTTCTTTCTTGCTTAAAAATAGTCCACCCGGGTGTGATGGCCTCTCTGCGTTTCAGAAGATTATGAGAAACATTGTTACTGAGGTTCCCCCATCCGAAGCAGGCAGTGATGTGCAAAGCATCAAATTGCAAAATGTTTCTGTCATCTTTGTCCTACAGGAACAATGTCCTACTCAGGACCCCATTTTAATTAGCAGTGCTGACTGCACGTGGGTCAGCCGCAGGGCAGAAGCAAGTCAACCCGTGCATGCCTTCAACAGCCAAGAGTGTTACTAGTCTTAAGTACCGACAACGGAACAATGAAATTCTTACTTGCAGCAGCACAACTGGCCTGTAAACACAATGCACACAGATGAAATATATTTCAAAAAATCATCAATTTATTCACCCTAATAGAATACATGATCTTTGATACGAAGATAGGCGGAGGGACAGGTTGTGTAGAGAAACCAGGGACTCTGCAAAGAAGTGGTGTATGGAATACACGGCAGCAAAGTGTGCGGTTATGCGCTTTTGTAGAAAGGAATAAAGGATACTATTTTCTAAATGGAGAGAGGATTCACAAATCAAAGGTGCAAAGGGATATGGGAGTGCTCATGTAGGATTCACAAACGGTTAATTTGCAGGTGGAATTGGTAGTAAGGAAGGCATGTTCAATTTTTGCATTCAGTTCATGAGGACTAGAATATAAAAGCGGAGATGTGATGCTGAGGCTTTACATGGCACTGGTCAGACCGTATTTGGAGCACTGTAAGCAGTTTTGGGCCCCATATCTGAGCAAGGATATGCTGAGGGTACACAAAAGGCTGGAGAAACTCAGCGGGTGCAGCAGCATCTAAGGAGCGAAGGAGATAGGCGACGTTTTGGGTCGAGACCCTTCTTCAGACTGGTCAGGGATCAGGGAAACGAGAGATATAGACGGTGATGTGGAGAGATAAAGAACAATGAATGAAAGATATGCAAAAAAGTATCGATGATAAAGGGAACAAGCCATTGTAAGCTGTTTGTGGTGTGAAAATGAGAAGCTAGTGCGACTAGGGTGGGGGAGGGAGATAGAGAGAGAGGGAATGCCAGGGTCCGAGGGCTGAGGGAGAGGTGGGAAGGGGAGGAGACAGCAAGGGTTAACAGAATTGAGAAAATTCAATGTTCAAGCCCAGAGGATGCAGACTCCCCAAGCGGAATATGAGGTGCTGTACCTCCAACTTGCGGTGTTGCTCACTCTGGCCGTGGAGGAGGCCCAGGACCGAGAGGTCGGATACGGAATGGGAGGGGGAGTTGAAGTGCTGAGCCACCGGGAGGTCGGGTTGGTTATTGCGGACCGAGCGGAGATGTTTGGCGAAACGATCGCCAAGCCTCCGCTTGGTCTCACCGATATAGATCATCTGGCATATGGAGCAGCAAATGCAGTAGATGAGGTTGGAGGAGGTGCAGATGAACCTCTGTCGGACCTGGAAGGACTGCTTGGGTCCCTGAAAGGAGTGGAGGGGGGAGGTGAAGGGACAAGTGTAGCATTTCTTGCGGTTGCAAGGGAAAGTGCCCGGGGAAGGGGTAGAGTGGGAGGGAAGGGAAGAATTGACAAGGGAGTTGCGGAGGGAGCGGTCTTTGCGGAAGGCAGCCGGGGGGAGATGGGAAGCTGTGGCGAGTGGAGGTGTCACGTTGGAGGTGGCGAAACTGGCGGAGGACTATGTGTTGTATTTGCCGGCTGGTGGGGTGAAAGGTGAGGACCAGGGGGACTCTGCCCTGTTTGCGAGTGGGGGCATGGGGAGAGAGGGCAGTGTTGCAGGGTATGGAGGAGACCCTGGTGCGAGCCTCATCAATAGTGGGGGAGGGGAATGAAGAATGAGGCCATTTGTGGACCTGGGTGGAATCCTCCCGGCGTAGACGGAGGAATTGGGAATAGGGGATGGAGTCCTTACAGGAAGCAGGGGGAGGAAGAGTAGTCCAGGTAGCTGTGGGAGTCAGTTGGTTTGTAGTGGATGTCGGTCAGGAGTGTATCACCTGCAATAGAGATGGTGAGGTCAAGGAATGGTAGGGAAATATCGGAAATGGTCCAAGTGTATTTGAGTGCCGGATGGAAGTTGGTGGTGAAATGGATGAAGTCAGTCAGTTGTGTGTGTGTGCAGGAGGTAACACCAAAGCAGTCGTCGATGTAACGGAGGTAGAGGTCGGGGATGGGGCCCTGGTACGCCGAGAACAAGGATTTGTTCGACGTACCCGACAAAGAGGCAAGCGTAGCTGGGGCCCATGCATGTGCCCATAGCTATGCCTTGCGTTTGGACGTTGGAGAAGGACCAGAGAGGATTACGGGAATGATCCCAGGGATTATTGGGTTACCACATGATGCGTGTTTGACGATGCTGGAGTTTGGAAGGATGAGTGGGAGTGTCATTGAAACTTGATGTGGAGAGGATGTTTCCACTAGTGGGAGAGTCTAGGACCGTAGGTCATAGCCTCAGAATAAAGAACAAACCTTTATCAGAAAGGAGATGAGGAGGAATTTCTTTAGCCAGAGGGTGGCGAACCCATGGAAATCATTGCCACAGAGGCCAAGTGAGTGGGTATTTTAAGGCGGAGATTGACAGGTTGATTGGTGAGGGTATCAAGTGTTATGGAGAGAAGGCGGGCGAATGGGGTTTATGGGGAGAAGGCGGGCGAATGGGGTTGAGAGGGCATAGATCACCCATGATTGAATAGCGGTGTAGACCCGATGGGCCAAATGGCCTAATTCTGCTCCGGTGACTTATGAACTTATCTGGATGTCTGCAGCAGGACTTTGGATCAGCCGTATCTGGAGTATTGTATGCAATGTGATTGCTCAATTACAGGAAAAATGTGGAGGCTTGGGAAAGGAGGTTTACCAAAACGCTACCTGGATTAGAGGGTTTCAGCTGCAGGAAGAGGTTGGATAGACTTGAATTGGATTCTCCAAAACATCAGAGGATGAGGGGAGACTTGAAAGAAATGTATGTAATTATGAGAGGGATAGATAGGGTAGACCGTCAGAACCGTTTCCCAGGCTGGCAATGTCCAACACACGGGAGCGTAGTTATAAGGTGAGAGGGGGATAATTTAATAGAGATATGTGGAGCAATTTGTTTTTTTACCCAGAGAATATTGGGGGCCTGGAACGCATTGCCAAGAGTGGCGGTGGAGGAGCCAGATACGATAGTGGCGTTTAAGAAGCTATAAGATAGGCACATGGAAGTTCAAAGAAGAGGGATATGGATCATGTACAGGCAGATGAGAGCAGTTTAACGACATCATGTTCGGCTCAAACATTGTGGGCTGAAGAGCCCGTTCCTATGCTGCACTCTTCAATATTCTATCTTCTATGAACGCTCCATGACACCAACCAAAGGATTCAGTGTGAGAGCAGCCCTTTAGTTTTAGAGGTGCACCGTGGAAACAGGCCCTTCGGCCAATTCCGACCAGCCTTTATACTAGCTCTATCCGACATATTCGGGACAATTTACAGAAGCCAATTAACCTACAAACCCGCACATCTTTGGAGTGTGGGAGGAAACCAGAGCACCTGGAGAAACCCCATGTGGTCACAGGGAGAACGTACATACTCTGTACAGACATCACTGTAGTCAGGATCTAACGCAGGTCCCTGGCTCTCTAAGGCAGCAACTCTACTGCCTTGCCACTGTTTACGTCACAGTAAACATAGAGAACAAATAAAGGAATTCCGAAATAAATACTTAAAACACACAGCTTGTACAAAATGCTACAGCAGGTTCAGGTTTAGGGTTTGGGTCATTCATCAGAAGGTATCTGGGATTCGCTGTACCTCAGTACAAAGGATAATAACAAACCAATACCAAGGCATTTGGTCATAGGAATGGATTAATGCTGGAAACAGCTGGCAAGCAAGAAGGTGGGGAACTGGGTCAGAATGTACATGTGTGACTGAAGAGGCTTCATGCTCGTACAGTGTCTCCACACTGGGCCAAGTGATCCATGGAAAGAGAAACAGCTCACATTTCAGCTCCGGGATCCCTTCACCACAACTGGGAATGGGAAAACAAGAACTGCAGCTGCTGGTTCACACCGAAGATGGACACAAAATGCTGGAGCAACGCAGCGGGTCAGGCAGCATCTCTGGAGAAAAAGAATAGGTGACATGATGGGTCGCGATACCCGACAGTCCTTTCAGGCGAGGCAGAGTTTCACTTAGCACCTCCTCCAACCTCATCTACTGTATCCGCTGTTCACAGTGTGGGCTCCTATACATCGGTGAGTTCATGCGTGCACTCGGTGACCATTTCGCTGAACACTTTTATTCGGTCCGCCTTGGATTCTGCGATTTCCCAGTTGCCAAACATTTTAAATCCCCTTCCCACTCACACTGACCTTTCTGTCCTGGGCCTCCTCCACTGTCAGTGAGACCACACACAAATTGGAGGAACAGCACCTCATATTTAGCTTGGGCAGCTCACAACCCAGTGGTATGAACATTGATTTATCTCATTTCAAGTAACTCCTGCCTCCCCTCCTCCCTCCCTCCCTCCCTCTTGTTGGCCCTCCATTGTTGGCATCCTGGTATGCCTCTTGACATCACACCTTCCCCAGCCAACAATGGGCCATTGTGGGCTCCACCCATCGCGAGGTCATCTGTGGCCGCCCCTGTTCTCACCTAAAGTATATTTCCAGCTTCTTCTACTTTCCGTCTGAAGAAGAGTTCCGACTCGAAACATCACCTATTCTTTTTCTCCAGAGATGCTGAAGTTACTCCAGCATTTTGTGTCTATCTGAATGGGAAAACAAGTTTGTTTTAGCAAGCAAAGAAAATAGGGAAGAGGAAATATCTGTGACAGGGTAAGACCAGGTGAATAGCAGATTACGCATGTTGGTCTGTGGGACAAGTTGCTGATATTAAGGCTATGGGACGTACTCTACGGGTCCCACCCTTTGCCGTTACAAATGGCAAAACGAGTGGAATCTCGCATAGTCCGGCCAACCTCAACATTGACCGCTCCTGCAGCTGGTCACCCACGTCAGTATCCCTTTCTCCAAGCAGGGAAGGGCTTGCCTTTTTGCCCAACACCTCCCTCAAAGACCCTGAATGATGCCAGAATTCAGGAAATACCACCAAGGCATCTACAGACTGGTGCCGAAGAAAGGTCCCAACCATCATCCCGACCCGACTCGAAACGTCGTCATCCATTCACCTCCACAGATGCTGCCTGACTCCTGTAGTTCCTCCAGCACTTTGTGTTTTGCTCAAGATTTCAGCATCTGCAGTTCCTTGTGTCTCCAACTTGCATTAAGTGTTTGGCTTATTAGTCATCATCAAATCATTAATCTAGGATCTCAATATTTAATCCTTTTCCAATTTAATCTGCCTTAAAGTACACCTTAAAAGATTACACATAAATAAATCCATAGTAGAATTGATGTGGAATTATGTCCACCAAGGTTTTTCATCACGAGGTAAATGACACTGACACCTTTAGGGGAAATTAGATAACAGAACAATTTGGTGCAGTAATAAGGTGATGTGTAATAAGATAATAATGACCCAGCACACTCCAGGTGCTCCCGTTTCCTCCCACACTCCAAAGACGTAGAGATTTGTAGGTTAATTGGCTTTTTGTAAAATTGTAAATTGTCCCTAGTGTGTAGATAGTGTTACTGTGCGGGGTTCGCTGGTTGCCACGGACTCAGTGGGCCAAAGGGCGAGTTTCCTCGCTGTGTCTCTAAACTAAACTAAAATACAGGGAAAGTTTATTTTCCCCACTGCTCGTGGCTTGATTGCTACAGTAATCAAAACCACATCACTTTGTTTTGTCTCCTTACTGATCTTTTCCGTGAAGCACCAAAAACATTTAGCCTGTTGAAATTTTTCTGTGTAAAACATATTTTCCATTTAAATTGTCATAAGTCTCTGTGCAAAAAGAATATTTACATGTTTGAGCCCAGGTCCATCATATGAAGAGGACTTCTTGATATGAAAAATACAGGTTAATCATTAAAGTTCAAGGTACATCAAATTCACCAGGTAGTCAATGCTGTTTTAAAGAGCGCAGAATCTCAAAACAGGAACTACGCACTTCATTTCTTGCGAATGATATATAAAACAAATAGGGCAGCGCAGTGGCACAGCGGGTTGAGCTAATGCCTCCCAGCGCCAGAGACCAGTGTTTGATCCTGACCATGGGTACTATCTGTGTGGAGTTGGCACATTCTCCCTGTGACCATGCGGGTTTCCTCCGGGTGCTCTGGTTTCCTCCCACATCCCAAAGACATGCATGTTTGTAGAACAATCGGTCTCTTTAAAACAATTGCCCCTGGTGTGTACAAAGGAACTGAAGATGCTGGTTTACACCAAAGATAGACACAAAGTGCAGAAGTAACTCAGCGCATTAGGCCACATCTCTGGAGGAAAAAGGATGGGTGATGTTTCAGGTCGGTCTAAAGTCAGTCTGACCTGAAACGTCGCCCATCCTTTTTCTACAGGGATGCTGCCATTGCCCCTAGTGTGTTGGGAGTGAATGAGAAAATGGGATAACATAGAACGAGTGTGAACGGATGGTCGATGGTCGGCATAAACTTGATGGGCCGAAGGGTCTGTTTCCATGCTCTATCTCTAAACTAAACTATAACGGTGCACAAGCGAGCAAGATAAAAGTACATTTCAAAGAAATATTCTGGTTAACGATTCAGATGGGAATCGGATCAACTCAGAAGTCTGGAACTCCCAGTACCGATATAACAATAAGTTACCAACACTTTATCTTCTATGAGGAAGCAAGTTATCAAAAATCACAGAATGTACAACAGGAAACACAACAGGATGTTGGGCTCCTTTGTAGCACTTTTGAAAATGCTAAGTATTTCAACAATCTGCGCAACATACCCTACAATGAATCATTTAGCAATATTTGGGGCTAATCCATATGCCATATTGCATAAATATTGCACCCTAAAGGGCCTGTCCCACTGTACGAGGTAATTCAAGAGTTCTCTCGAGTTTTCCCCTGATTCGAACTCGGAGAATGTCCCTAGCGGGTCTGTAGGAGATCGTGGATGTATCGTAGCGCCTCGTACGAGTAAAAAGTAACAATTTTTTTCATCACGAGTATTTTTGTACTCGTGGACATTTTTCACAGTGTTGAAAAAAACGTCACGAGTTTACCGGATTTCCCGAGTACCTACCTTTAGCATTACGAGCCGCTACGAGACATCCACGAACTCCTACAGACCTGCTATGGACATTCTCCGAGTTAGAATCAGGGGAAAACTCGGGAGAACTCTTTAATTAGCTCGTACAGTGGGACAGACCCTTAATGTAGGTTGGGGAGTGAATGTACAGACATCTTCCATTGGTAAGCTGGATTGTACCTTATGCTCCCTCTCTTCATAAAAATCATTGCTGTTTTCACGTGTTGCCACTTTTAGTTCAATAATTTTAGCAGTGAATCAATATACAATTTCACAATTTGATAAACCATCAAAGTGGCAATTTGCTCTTTGACGGAATCATATGACTTGCCTTTTAAAAATACACAAAGCTTAGTTCGATTTTATTGTGTCTCTTTCAGCTTTTAAGTGTCGATTTCACGAGGAAAAAAAATCCATTGGTTTCCGACACGACTATTTAATCTGTGTTATTCCAAAGAACCTGAAACATATGAAGTATGCGAGGGCCGGAAGTGGGCCGGGCCCACGGTGGGCGCCGGAGGTCAGTCCAGGAAGTGCCACCGAGAACAAAGTGGGACCGGACGTTGGGGGGGGGGGGGGGGGGGGGGCAACGAGAACAAAGATGGAAGGATGGAATTCTTTATTGTCACATGTGACAAGGCACAGTGAAATTCTTTGCTTGTTGACCCATGTTATGCAAATAACAGCCACCTACGGCGCCGACAATGCTACAGAGTCCGCCGGCTCCTCCGCTGTTCCTTCCGCCCCCCACGACGGACCATTGGGGACGACATTAATCACTTGTAACGTTGTCAGCATCCTATACATGGCGATCCTTTGCAAACTCTGTGACTGGGATGCAAAACAAAGAAGTTCACTGTGATAATAAAGTACAGCAGAGGTGTTCAGGCCACTGAATGTGTACCAGTGTTACTTCTCCAGGTGAACCCATCTCCTGTGTAGTCAAGCCCATTAACCTGTTGCTCTAACTACAATCCTCTCTGGAACAGGAACTTGCATATCATTGGGAGCCAACCATTGAATAGAAGAGATGCTGCCTGATCCAGAGTTAATCCAGCACTTTGTGAATACCAGCATCTGCTGTTCCTTTCCATACATTTTGTCTACTCCATTGCAAAGTCTCCTCAAGGTATGCCCACTTTGAGGAAGCTCTCCTCGCCCTGACGGTTCTGTGATTCATACAGGCTCCACAACCATGTTTTAACCCGGACTCGCTACCTCTGTCAGGTGTATTTCACCTCTACCCCAGCCAACAATGGGCCATTATGGGCTCCACCCATCCTTAGACACCTGTTGCCATCCCTGTTTTGTTTTGGCCTTTTCAAACCAGACCCAAATTGTCACCCATCTTTTTTTCTCCAGAGATGCTGCCTGATCCGCTGAGTTACCCCCAGCACTTTGTGCCTATATCGGGATTAGGCCATTCTGCCTCTCAAGTCTGCCCCCACCATTCAATGTGATCAAAGCTGATCCATCCCTATCCTCAACACCTCTTCTGTGCCAGTTTCGCCACTCCCCTAAATATCCTGATCTTACAAAAATCTATCTTATTCCTCTTTAAATACGTAAAATAGCCCATCCTCAAAACCCCCTCGAGGATTGAGTGGTCCATAGTTTCGCCAGCCTGTGTGAGAAGAAATCCCTGAATTGAATTCGGAGTTGAATTCGAGAAGGTAGCCAGTGAATCTGTATAGATAAAAATGCTGGAGAAACTCAACG
Organism: Okamejei kenojei; assembly: GCA_035221665.1. Lineage (NCBI taxonomy): Eukaryota > Metazoa > Chordata > Chondrichthyes > Rajiformes > Rajidae > Okamejei > Okamejei kenojei. Next base: position 36,392,879 of record CM069143.1, read on the forward strand.
GGAGAGGCAGCATCTATGGAGCGAAGGAAATAGGCAACGTTTCGGGTCAAAACCATTCTTCAGACCCGAAACGTTGCCCATTTCCTTCGCTCCATAGATGCTGCCTCTCCCGCTGAGTTTCTCCAGCATTTTTGTCTACCTTCGATTTTCCAGCATCTGCAGTTCCTTCTTAAACAGTGAATCTGCAGTTTGTTTAGCGTGGAAACAGACCCTTTAGCCCATTAAGTCCGCACCGACCATTGATCACCCTGTACACCAGCACTATCCTACACGCTAGGGACAATTTACAGAAGCAATGTAACTACAATGTAACTATTTAAGAGAGAGTTGGATAGAACTCTAGGGGCTAGTGGAGTCAAGGGATATGGGGAGAAGGCAGGCACGGTTTATTGATAGCGGACATTCAGCCATGATCATATTGAAGGGCGGTGCTGGCTCGAAGGGCCGAATGGCCTCCTCCTGCACCTATTTTCTATGTTTCTACAAGCCTGTATGTTTTTGGAGTGTGGGGGGAAATCTGAGCACCCAGAGAAAACCCACATGGTCACAAGGAGAATGTACCAACTCTGTACAGACAGCACCCGTAGTCAGGATCGACCTGGGTCTCTGGCGCTGTGAGGCAGCAACTCTACTGCTGTGCCACTGTGCCGCCCTTGTTCTCTTTCAATAAATACAAACATGTCATTGGCCTTCCTGATCATCTGCAACACCTACAGAGCCTACTTTCTTTTTTACGTTCCTGTACAAGATTATCTGGCTATCTCGGTCCTTCACTCATTTGCAATTTCTCTCCATTTAGTTAGTAGTCTGCCTTTCAGACTTCTCTTTCCAAGGTGCCCAACCTCACACTTTCCCACACTGAACCCCATTCGCCAACTTTGAACCCACTCATTCAATGAATCCAGGTGAGATGTTGCAGAGTCCAATGTTTGTCAATGTAATGACCCATTCCATATATTTTACTGCCGTCATCAAATGTGGATACCTTCCACTCTGGACTCTTCTTCAGGTCATTCATGGAAATAGTAAATAACAATTATGTGATGCCAAACATAATACATCTTTTTTAAAGTTGTGAAGTAATCTTTTCCTCAGCTACGTTGGTTCACACTCTGAGTAACCATTTACTCTGCCCAGCCACACAGGGTGAGCACAGCCTAACATGAACTTATGAACACGAACTACAAAACAGATGAGACATTTGCACTGTCAATGGGGCAGTCAGAAAGCACGCAAACAGGCCCAGCGCCCATGCTGGCCAAGATGCCCCATCTACACTGATCCCACCCGCAGGCAATTTGCCCTTATCTTTTAGACTCTACACTTTAGAGATCCAGCAGGAACAGTCCCACCGATTGCAACCGCCCAGCCATCACCCCGTACACCAGCTCTATCCTACACACGGGGACAATTCACAATTTACAGAAGCCCATTGACCTGCAAACCTGAGCGCCTTTGGAGCGCGAGAGGAAACTGGAGCTCCCGGAAAAAAATCCGCGCGGTCACAGGGAGAACGTGCGAACTCCTTACAGAGAGCACCCGTAGTCAGGATCGAAACTGGCGCTGTGAGGCAGCAACTCCACTGCTGCACCATTTTGCTGCCCAACTAAACCTTTCGTATCCATGTACCTGTCCAAAGGTCTTTTAAATATTGTTATAGTACCTGCTTCAACTACCTCCTCTGCCAGCTTGTTCCACATACCCACCACCCTTTGTGTAAAAAAGTTGCCCCTCAAGTTCCTATTAAATCTTTCCCCCCTCACTTTAAAGACAGACACCTTTAGTCACTCTACCAAACCAGCCCTCTATTTCCCATGTCTTCAGTCTGGATTCATGGGGGCCTGACCTGGCCCTCTGCAACCTTGGCCTACCTTGTATCTTTAGGTCAGTGCTTGCAGGCGAGGGATTGGGAGCAGCCACCTCTCGACCCAGTGGCACCACACACACACTCACACTCACTCACCTGAGAGATACTCGGGACGGCAAGTCGGAAGAGGCACCTATCTCATCGGCGTCTCCTGCCCTCCACCGCTGAGCCAGAGACTACTGGGTGGGATCAGCCACCCTGACAGACATTTTCTGTCCGGGGCAATGCTGGTGTCCAATGCATCCAGCCCCAGCTCACCCGGGCGCACACAGCTTGTGTTACGGCGCAACTTGTCCCAGCCCCGCAGGCGTGGCGCCGACGCCCAGGATTACAGCTGCTGGCTCTCGCTGGCTCTGCTCAAAGCCGCTCAGTCAGTGTGTCCGACCCCGGCCCCTCCACATGCTGGCCATGGCAGAGCTGAAAGGGAGAGAGAGAGAAGCAGCGAGTCAATGAGAGGTCAGTCAGTCAGTCAGTCGCTGCCTTGCAGAGCAGGTCTTGCCAATCTCCAGTGGCAGCGCCGCGCATCCCCGGGACTGACTGCCTCTCTCTCTCTCCACCCTCTGCCCCTCTCTTGCAAATGGCTCCGGTGCCCTGTGGCCAGGTGACAGGCTGGCAGCAGAGCGACGAGAGGAGTGGCAGTGGGCAGGAAATCGCCAGCCTCCGGCCGTGCCACTGCACAGTCTGAGCAGGCGCGGCGTTACCTCTTCCTGCTCCATTGGAAAGCTGACGGTGGCCAGACCCCTGTCTGTGTGTGTCAACACCCCCCCCCCTCCCCATTGCCAGACCCCTGTCTGTGTCTACTCCCCCCCCACTGTCAGACCCCTGTGTGTCTACACCCCCCCTGCCAGACACCTGTCTGTGTCTAACCCCACTGCCAGACCCCCTGTGTGTTGTCTACCCCCCCCCCCACCCTGTCCACCCACTGCCAGACTGTCTTAGTGTGTCAACACCTCCCCCCCTGGCCCCTGTCTGTGTCTACTCCCCCCCCCACTGCCAGACCCCCTGTCTGTGTGTGTCAACACCCACCCACTGCCTAACCCCTGTCTGTGTCTACCCCCACTGCCAGACCCTGTCTGTGTCTCACTGCCAGAGCCCTGTTTGTGTCTACTCCCCCCCACTGCCAGACCCCTGTCTCTGTCTACACCCCCCACTGCCAGACCCCTGTCTGTGTCTACACCCCCCCCCACTGCCAGACCCCTGTCTGTGTCACACCCCCCCACTGCCAGACCCCTGTCTGTGTACACACACCCCCTACTGCCAGACCCTGTCTGTGTACACACACCCCCACTGCCAGACCCCTGTCTGTGTACACACACCCCCTACTGCCAGACCCCTGTCTGTGTACACACAACCCCCACCTGCCAGACCCCTGTCTGTGTCTACACCCCCAAACTGCCAGACCCCTGTCTGAGTCTACACCCCCCACCACTGCCAGACCCCTGTCTGAGTCTACACCCCCCCCCCTCCACTGCCAGACCCCTGTCTGAGTCTACACCCCCCCCCCCCTCTACTGCCAGACCCCTGTCTGAGTCTACACCCCCCCCCCCCCCCCTCCACTGCCAGACCCCTGTCTGAGTCTACACCCCCTCTGTCAGACACTCCAATCCGGGACAGCCAGCACAGGGCGAAAGAAAAGTATTTTTAATTGCAACAATTAAGACATGCAAATGTGGCTGTCGATACCATCTGACTGTTTATTTTTGCAGTATTTTTCTTGTGTTGCAAAGAACGTAAGTCTGGAGTAACTCAGCGGGTCAGGCAGCATCTCTGGAGAAAAGGGAATAGGTGAAGTTTCGGGTCAAGACCCTTCTTCATGCTACACCTGAAACTTCACCTGTTCCTTTGCTCCAGAGATGCTGCCTGACCAGCATTTTGTATCTATCTTCGGTGTGTATCAGCATCTGCAGTTCCTTTTTACATGTAGAACAGCACAGCAACAGGCCCTTCGGCCCACAATGTTTGTGCCGAACATGATGCCAAGTTAAACTGAGCTCATAAGCCCGTGCATGACCTATTTCCCCCTTATTCCCTGCACTTTCATGTGCCTATCTCAAAGCCTTTTCATAGATAGACATAGACAATTGGTGCAGGAGTAGGCCATTCGGCCCTTTCAGCCAGCACCGTCATTCAATATGATCATGGCTGATCATCCATAATTGCTCCTGCTTTTCCCCCATATCCCTTGATTCCATTAGCCCTAAGAGCTAAATCTCTCTCTCTTGAAAACATCTAGCGAATTGGCCTCCAGTGCCTTCTGTGGCAGAGAATTCCATATATTCACAACTCTCTGGGTGAAAATGTTTTTCCTCATCTCAGTCCTAAATTGCCAACCCCTTATTCTTAAACTGTGACTCCCCCAACACCGGGAACATTTTTCCTGCATCTAGCCTGTCCAATCCCTTAAGAATTTGTATGTGTTTCTATAAGATTCCCTCTCATCCTTCTAAATTCCAGTGAATACAAGCCCAGTCGACCCATTTAATCATCATATGTCATTCCCCCCATTCCAGGAATTAACCTGGTGAACATACGCTGCACTCCCTCAATAGCAAGAATGTCCTTCCTCAAATTAGGTGACCAAAACTGCACACAATACTCCAGGTGTGGTCTCACCAGGGACCTGTACAACTGTAGTAGGACCTCATTGCTCCTAAACTCAAATCCTCTCACAATGAAGGCCAACATGCCGTTAGCTTTCTTCACTTCAACACCACCATAGTATCAGCCTTCACCACCACCCCTGGTAATGTGTTCCAGCCCCCAACATTCTGTGAAAAAAGATGTGCCCCACACATCTCCATTAAACGTTCCCCCTCTCACGTAACCATGCCCTCTAGTGTTGGACATGTCCACCCTGGGGAAAATAGGTTCTGACTGTCTACTCCATCAATGGCTCTCATGATTTTATATACACTTTTTAATATTTAATATAATAAATCCATCCAACAACCTTAACAGTCTTTTTATTTGTTAATTGACAGATACAGCATGAAAATAGGCCCTTCTGCCCACCAGGTGCATACTAGCCATCGATCACCCAATCACACTAGTTCGAGAGCCAAGAGTGTTTAATATGAACCAAATTGAACTATAAAGTTCTCGTTTGCAGCTGTAAACACAACACAATAGATAACATAATAAAAACAAACAAAATAAACAAAATAGTCATTTTATATTATCTCACTTTCTCATCCACTCCCTACACATGAGGGGCAATTTACAGAGGCCAATTAATCTGCAAGTCCACAGGACTTTGAGATGTGGGGGGAAACCAGAGCACCCGGAGGAAAACCATGTGGTTTCAGGGAGTATGCAGACTCCACACAGACAGCACGTGCGGACAATCAGCAATAACAGACAGCACCTACCTTCTCCGAGGTCCATTATTGTGAGGGTTTGCTATATTTTGATTACAATCTAGCCATCCACAGTGTACAGATACATGATAAAGAATGCAAGAGTCCAGTAAAGTCCAATTAAAGATAGTTCAAAGGACTACAATGGGGTAGATGGGAGGTCGGGACAACTCTCCAGCTGGTTATAGGACGGTTCAGTTGCCTGATAACTGTTGCTAGCTGGGAAGAAACTGTCCTTGAATCTGGAGCTATGTATTTTCATACTTCTGTACCTCTTGCCTGATGAGAGAGGGGAGAAGAGGGGAGAGTGATGGGGGTGAGACTCGTCCTTGAATATGCTGGTGGTCTTGCCGAGGCAGCGTGAAGTGTAGATGGATTTCATGGAAGGAGAGGGTGGTTTGTATGATGGTCTGGACTGCGTCCACAATTCTCTGCAATTTCTGAACTTGGATGGAGCTGTTCGATGACACATCTGTAGAAGTTGGGGAAGGTTGTTAAAAACATGCAAAACCTACCTAAGCCAGTAGATTTGGAGCATTTGGTTGAGCCAGGGTTGTTTCCCCACTGTAGGTTGTCTACATGCCAAAAGCATACTGAAGGGCTGGAATTACTGCTGTATGATAAGCCATCATCTTATAGGCAGATTCAGGTCTTAATCTTATTACAGGCATCCAAAGCTGTGTTGGCACTTTGGAGATGGTGGTGAATTTCATTCTCAAATTCCAGCCCTTGCCCATCCCAACTTTTCGGAATTGGCGACTTTTCTGGCACTCACAATCAAATCCCACAGGAAGATCAGATTGTCTCCTTCTGGTACCACACCAGAGCTTGGAATGGAATTCCACTACGATACCATCCCTGGGACTGCAGGCTTTGGAACTTGTTCACCAATGCTGCTAGCTCGCTCCTGGTTGGTGCAGAAGAGCTGCATTGCGCCGAGCGTTTCTGCCTCACACTGTCTTCCAAAAATGGGCAGGTTGGGAAGTTAGTTGGCCACAGTTATTTTGACCATAGAGTGTAGATGACCGATATAATTTGCAGGAGTTAATGTGAATGTGGGAGATTAAAATTAGTTAGAATAGGATTAGTGTAAAAATGGGTGGTTGATGGTTGGTGCGGACTTCGGTGTGCCAAAGGACTTGCTGCTGCCTGTCTTTCTCTGTGATTTTACTGACTCAGACAGTCATGAGATATCACATATCCCACAAGGGATGTTGCTGGGATGCCAGACTAGCTCATTTGTCATAGCAAGACCCAACACATGCTGCTCTTCAGCTTTGCCCTTGGAGCCACAACCATAGAGTTATACAACACAGAAACAGGCCTTTCAGCCCACTTTGACCTTGCTGACCAAGCTGGTATTTTGGTCCAAGCTAGTCCCATTAGGTCCTCTAAACCCCTCCAATCCATATATCTGAACAAATGTATTATAAAAGTCACTAGACTAAGTGGGACCCATTGGGGAGGGGGGGGGGGGGATGGTGGGGTAGGGGGGGATGGTGGGGTAGGGGGGGCTGTGGGGGAGGGAGGGGCGGGTGGAGGAGGTGTGGCTGAGGGGGAGGGGGAACGTTCAAAACCTTCATAACTTTTGGACTATTTCACCGATCGGATCAAAACTTATCTGACTTGCAGCGGAGGAGAATGGTAAGGTGGCCAAAAATCGTAGCGCTATGGGGGATCGTTTTTGCACAAATTTAATGACAACACAGACAGGAAGTGGCAAAGATGAGTTTTAGTAATATACTAGACTAAGTGGGATCCGTTGGGTCCCAGCATCACACGGGAGGGCTGGTCCCCCAATGCAATATTCCACATATCCACCAATTCCAATATTGGTGGCCAGTGGGGGGGGGGGGGGGGGGCTTTCTGGAGCGCTAGTATGGACGTTGTGAGCCGAATGGATTATTCGGCTGGCGGCTCAGTCACTCAAGCCTGTTGTGCTCGCAGCTCACTCACTCACGGCTGGTGGGCTGGCAGTTGACTCATGGCTATTCCTTGAAATTCCATTTCAAGCAGGGTGCAAGGCCACCAAATTCAAGTGCAGTTTCTTACCACTTCAAGCAGAGTGCAAGGCCATCAAATTCAAGTACAGTTTCATACCATTTCAAGCAGGGTGCAAGGCCACTAAAGACAGTGAGTTGTGACCTCTCCCTCCTCCATCTTGCAGAGACTGAGCCACGCCCACACTTCTGGGTTTTATAGTCCTTCCCCCTCCCACCAGAAGGGGCGTGACCTTCATGCCGTGATTGACAGGAGAGAGAATCTCAACATTTTTTAAACTCTTTTATTTTTCATCGATGCGAAAAATTCTCGGCACCTGGTGAGTGGAAGGAGGCTCTGAGTAAGATGGCCAAAAATCACAGCCTTACGTGGTAGTGTTTTTTCTAAAGTCAATATAAAGTGCAAACAGGAAGTTGTCAAGATTAGACTTTTAATTATATAGAAGGCAAGGCAACTTTAATTAGGCAAGGCAACTTTAATTAGGCAACACAGCTTTACTATTTCGAAACCAAAGGCAACACAGCTTTAGCATTTCCAAACCAAAGGCAACACAGCTTTAGCATTTCCAAACCAAAGGCAACACAGCTTTAGTGTTTCCAAACCAAAGGCAACACAACTTTAGCATTTCCAAACTATATTTTCAAACCGCATTAAGGGCACTGACAGGTCAGTAAAACCACTCACAGTTTAGTGGACATGTGTTCAGTGTTATTCACAGCTCAGACTGAGAGGCGTGACCCTCTCGATCCCCCATCTTGCAGAGACTGACTGAGGCACTCAACACTTCTGGGTTTTATAGTCCCTCCAGAAGGGGCATGGCCTTCAGGAGAGAGAATCGCAACATTTTTTAAACACTAATAACTCTTTTATTTTTCATCTATGGGAAAAATCCTCTTGTCCTGCGCAGCGGAGGGGGACTCTGAGTAAGATGGCCAAAGATTACAGCCATAAGTAGCAGCGATTTTTCTAAAATCAATATACAGAACCACAGGAAGTGGTCAAGATCAGACTTTTAGTAATATAGATGTATAGATAGATAGACAATGGATAATAATTGTATTCACTTCTATAGTTTCATCTGGCTGCCCATTTCAACTACAGTGCCTTGTGGATGAAAAAGTTGCCCCTAAATTCCTCTTCAATATTTTCTCCCTCACAAGCCTATATATACCCTCTAATTTTAGAACCCTCTACCCTGGAGAAAAGACTGTGAGTGTTCACTTTATCCATGCCCCTCACTTAATAATGTCGCTCCACAGCCTCCTACTCTCCGAAGACAAAGTCCCAGCCTATCCAACCTCTCCCTGTAACTCAAACGTGGTTATGATCTTTGAGCTGGCTATCTCCTTGCTTGTGTTATTGATTATTGATCTCGATATTGATGTTATTCTCAGGGAGTCTGGGTCACTGGGCTATGATAGCAGAGAGACATTCATCATGGGAACACAGCAAAAATACACGTACCATAGAGTGTAGATGAGTGATAGAATCACTTCTCAGGAGCAGGCACTAACTCAAGGTTGCCTCCAAATCACAGGTAGAATAATTAGGATACGTGACTGAACCTTTGATCAAACTGGAATGTTTCAAAGAACTTCTTAAAAGAAGAATAAGTGGTGGAAAGATCTCCAGAGTTTAAAGCTGGCAGTTAAGGCACATGTTTCAAAAGTGGAACAATTACAATCAGGGGATACTCCAAGAGTATAGAGTCATGGAGTTATACAGCATGGAAACAGGCCCATCAGGCCAACTTCTCTACGCTGACCAAGATGCCCATTAGCTCACGTTTGACCCATATCCCTCTCAACCCTTCCTATTACCCCCAGGTTTAATGGGCTGGAGGAGATGTCAGGGGTAGGAAGAGGTGAGAGCAACAAAGAAAGTATTTCTCATGAAAGACACAGACTGGGGTGCTAACCCAGCCTGTCCCAGGTGACGTCTTTCCGTGCCGATGCATATATATATATGTGTGACATATACGTACATAAATATATAACACACACATATATATATATTCTCTTGTTCCTTTCTTGTGATCTCTAATTATTTGTTGAGCAACCTTTTTCTTTCTTTCTTTCATTCATTCATTCAACCTATCTCTCTCTCTCCCTCTACGAAATCCTAATATTGTGAATAAAATATCAATGAACACAAAGGCTGGCGGGACAGGATGAGGGTTTGGTTTAATCCAGGGGTCGGCAACCTTTTTTGCATATCGCAACCATTGTAACATTTAAGAAACATTCAGACAGGTACATGGATCGGACAGGTATAGAGTACAGTCATAAGTTCACAACCACGATGGTAGCCTGAAATTTGGCAACATTTTCTGCAATTTAGTGATCACACGCTGAGAAGCTTTGATACAAAAAATGGGAATAGATAACATTACAATCAATAAATTCAGAAACGTATTGACATTAATGTGCAGGAGGGAACTGCAGATGCTGGCTTAAACCGAAGATAGACACAAAAAGCTGGAGCAACTCAGCGGGTCGGACAGCATCTCTAGAGAAAAGGAACAGGCGACGTTACTCTGACCCGCTGAGTTACTCCAGCTTTTCGAGTCTATCCATGACATTAAGGAGCATTATCGTGATGATGGAAGAACTGCCCTGAGTTATGTCTGATCCAGCGTACAGAGGATTTGAGGTGTTGTCAGGGTCGCAGGTAATCCTTTAGCAAGGAAAATCCGTCAACCCTTTGCAAGATTAGCTCAGTCTAAAACCCCAGATACAATATTCAGGGGGGGGGGGGGGGAGGGGGGGTGTAATGTACAGGAGATGATTCGCAGAGGTGCCTCCAAAGTAATTCCGATAGGTTTAATTACCGCAGTCTTTCTTATTATTGTTAGAGCGCTTATACATTTAAAACAAAGAATTAAAGTGTGGAATTGCTGCAAGAATTTATGAAGAACCCTGCGATTATAGCGGAGCAGTACACTCCGCTTGTAGATGACGCCGCCATGACAGAAGCCGGTTACGGGAATGTCGCTGAAGATTACCTAGCAGCCACTACGGCTTTTTCGCGGAGTGAACCATCTTGCTCCGCTCTAAGATCTTTGATTCACATTATACTGCATAAAATCATAGAATCATAGAAAATAGGTGCAGGAGTAAGCCATTCAATATGATCATGGCTGATCATCCAACTCAGTATCCTGTACCTGCCTTCTCTCCATACCCCCCGATCCCTTTAGCTACAAGGGCCACATCTAACTCCCTCTTAAATATAGCCAATGAACTGGCCTCAACTATCTTCTGTAGCAGAGAATTCCACAGACTCACCACTGTCTGTGTGAAAAATGATCTTCTCATCTCGGTCCTAAAAGACTTCCCCCTTATCCTTAAACTGTGACCCCTTGTTCTGGAGTTCCCCAACATCGGGTACAATATTCCTGCATCTAGCCTGTCCAACCCCTTAAGAATTTTGTAAGTCTCTATAAAATCCCCCCTCAATCTCCTAAATTCCAGCGAGTACAAGCCGAGCCTATCCAGTCTTTCTTCATATGGAAGTCCTGCCATCCTAATAATCAGTCTTGTGAACCTTCTCTGTACTCCCTCTCTGGCAAGAATGTCTTTCCTCAGATTAGGAGACCAAAACTGTACGCAATACTCCAGGTGTGGCCTCACCAAAACCCTGTACAACTGCAGTAGACCCTCCTGTTTTTGCCGCCAAAGTGGATAACCTCACATTTATCCACATTATACTGCATCTGCCATGCATTTGCCCACTCACCCAGCCTATCCAAGTCATCTTGCAGCCTCCTAGCATCCTCCTCACAGCTAACACTGCCCCCCAGCTTCGTATCATCCGCAAACTTGGAGATGTTGCATTCAATTCCCTCATCCAGATCATTAATATATATTGTAAATAGCTGGGGTCCCAGCACTGAGCCTTGCGGTACCCCACTAGTCACTGCCTGCCATTCTCAAAATGACCCGTTTACTCCTACTCTTTGCTTCCTGTCTGCCAGCCAGTTCTCTATCCACATCGATACTGAACCCCCAATACTGTGTGCTTTAAGTTTGTATGCTAACCTCTTATGTGGGACCTTGTCGAAAGCCTTCTGAAAGTCCAGATATAACACATCCACTGCTTCTCACTTATCCACTCGACTAGTTACATCCTCAAAAAATTCTATAAGATTCGTCAGACATGATTTACCTTTCATAAATCCATGCTGACTTTGTCCAATGATTTCACCAAATGTGCTGCTATCCCATCTTTAATAATTAGCATTTTCCCCACTACCAATGTTACACTAACTGGTCTGTAATTCCACGTTTTCTCTCTCCCTCCCTTTTTAAAAAGTGGGGTTACATTAGCTACCCTCCAATCCTCAGGAACTACTCCAGAATCTAAAGAGTTTTGAAAAATTATCACTAATACATCCACTATTTCTGGGGCTACTTCCTTAAGTACTCTGGGATGCAGCCTATCTGGCCCTGGGGATTTAATCCATTCAATTTACCTATCACCACTTCCCGGCTAACCTGGATTTCACTCAGTTCTTCCATCTCATTTGACCCCCAGTCCCCTGCTATTTCCGGCAGATTATTTATGTCTTCCTTCGTGAAGACAGAACCAAAGTAGTTATTCAATTGGTCTGCCATGCCCTTGTTCCCCATGATCAATTCACCAGTTCCTGACTGCAAGGGACCTACATTTGTTTTAACTAAACTTTTTCTCTTCACATATCTATAAAAACTTTTGTAGTCCATTTTTATGTTCCCTGCCAGTTTTCTTTATAATCTATTTTCCCTTTCCTAATTAAGCACTTTGTCCTCTGCTGGACTGAATTTCTCCCAGTCCTCTGGTAGGCTTATTTTTCAGCCTAATTGTATGCTTCATCTTTTGTTTTGATACTATCCCTGATTCCCCTTGTTATCCACTACCTAATTATCACTAATGCATCCACTATTTCTGGGGCTACTTCCTTAAGTACCCTGGAATGCAGCCTATCTGGCCCTGGGGATTTATCGGCCTTTAATCCATTCAATTTACCTACTACTACTCTACTAGTTACATCCTCAAAAAATTCTATAAGATTCATCAGACATGATTTACCTTTCATAAATCCATGCTGACTTTGTCCAATGATTTCACCGCTTTCCAAATGTGCTGCTAATCCCATCTTTAATAACTGACTCTAGCATTTACCTTTCTGCCATGCATCTGCCCACTTGCCCAACCTATCCAAGTCACCCTACAGCCTCATAGCATCCTCATCGCAGCTCAAACTGCCACCCAGCTTTGTGTAATCCAGAGACTTAGAGATGTCACATTTAATTCCCTCTTCTAAATCGTTAATATATATTGTAAACAACTGGGATCCCAGCACCGAGCCTTGTGGCACCCAACTAATCACTGCCTGCCATTTTGAAAAGGACCCGTTAATTCCTACTTTTTGCCTGTCTGCCAACCAGTTCTCTATCCATGTCAATATCCTACCATGTGCCATGTGCTCTAATTTTGCACACTAATCTCATGTGGGACCTTGTCAAAGACTTTTTGAAAGTCCAGATACACCACATCCACTGGCTCTCCCTTATCCATTCTACTTGTTACACCCTAAAAAAATTCCAGAAGATTAGTCAAGCATGATTTCCCTTTCACAAATCCATGCTGACTTTGACCGATCCCATCACTGCTTTCCAAATGCGCTGCTATAACATCTTTAATAATCAATTCCAGCTTTAATAATCAACTCATGATACGTCCTTTTACTCTGAGGCTGTTGCCTCTGGTCTTAGACTCTTCCACTAGTGGAAACACCCACTCCACATCCACTGTGTCCAGGCCTTTCATTATTCGGTAAATTTCAATGAGGTCCCCCCCTCATTCTTCTAAACTCCAGCACGTGCAGGCCCAATGCCGTCAACCACTCATCAAATGTTAACCCAATTATTCCTGGGATAATTCTTGTAAACTTCCTCTGGACCCTCTCCAACACCAGCACATCCTTAATCAGATACAGGGTCCAAAGCTGCTCACAATACACCAAATGTGGCCTGACCAGTGCCTTATAAAGCCTCAGTATTACTTCATTGTTTTTATATTGACAATAAAAGCTTTATTTTACTTCGGAGTCACGTGAGTGACTACGTGAAGAAGCCCCGCCTGGCGCTGGAACGGCATTACGTCGACGCTGACGGCAGAGCAAGAGCTGCAGAGGCAGCTCCTTGACAGCGGTAGGTACGGGCCCGCAGGTAAGTGCAGGGGAAAAACACTTTCAGGGTCTAAAAAACTCCGTGGCTGGTACTGAATACCAGAATTTAAAACTAATTTAAAAGTAAAAAATAAGTTGAAAAACAACGGAGTTTAAAAAAGAACGTCCTAAGGGGAGCGATCGGAACGGGAGATTAAGGAGCCGGTTCCGATACCGGTGGTCGTCAAAATTCCGTTAGAAAGATTTTTTAGTCGCTCCACAAACTTTTTGGCACGGGGGGGGGGGGAAATTTTATAAAGTCAGAAAGGCCATAATTTAAAAAATTCAATAAAAGGCCTTCAGACTAAAAAAGGTTATGGCTTGGAAAAATAATGGAAAAAAAAAAGAGATTCCAAAAATAAAGTAAATAAAGAATTCAAGCCAAAAAGGGTTAAAAGGCCCCAAAACATTCCCTAACCTACCCTAAAGGGGTTTCATATATTAATATATATGATGAATTATGGTGGGAATATCTACCTCAGAGATTTGAAGGTAGTCTCCTTGAGGAAAAACTCAGGAGTAATAAGGGCAGTAAAAATAAAATGGAAAACTGACCCTAAAAGTGCACTGATAGTGGTGGCTGGTCATGAAGTACCCACCACAGCACCAGTAAAAAAGAAAGAAAAAAAAAAAAAAATATATATATATATATATATACAGGTGTAAGTACAACACCTGAATAAGAAGTGAGGCCATGGAAAATAACTATGGAAAACAAAAATTCATTGGTCTCTCACTAAAGCTGTTATGATTAAAACAGCAGAATAATAATAAAACTTTTAATGTTTTATTTTAAGTACACTTCAGCACAAAAATAAATAAATAAATAAATAAATAAATAAATAGATAAAATATATATATAAGTGTACTAGGTTTGATACCTGAATGTACGAGTGAAACCATGAAAAATAAATATGAAAAAAAAAAAAAAAAAATGTTGGCCTCACCAAAGCTGTTATAGTGAAACAGCAGAATATGATAAAACTTTTAAGTTATAAAGATATCAACGGTGAATCCGGTTATGATATCCATGTCTCAATTAGATGAGATATAAGGAAATACGATTTTAAAAGTATTTCAAACTGGTGCATGGCATTTCCATTCAATGGAAAACAAATAAAATATTGTGCAAAATAACCAATACATTTAAAAGAAAATTAATTGCCATCAGTTTGTGGAGCTCATTGGGAAGAAATATATAATATTTAGGGACCAAATCTGCACTCTAGATTTGCAGATCAAATCAGGTTATGTTAAAATCCTGATTATTATGGAATAAAACCTGCCTTATGATTATTCATAGTATTGATTACAAAAGAACAGACTATTGGTCTTTAAACATTGGGGGGAAAAAAATTATGATCCAATATAAAGATTTGATAATGGATCAAAACTAAGGCAGAAGTATGATAAATAAACATAATCAAACATAGCCTTATCCGAACCCATATAATTGGGAAAAGAAGGCCTGAAGTACGTGGAAGTGGTGCAAACAACTGTTACAAAATAAATTCATGAAATCTCCGATTGTGGGGGATTACAGGTGTATTATGATCATTAATTTAATATAACTAAGGACTACAAAAAAATTAGAAAGGATTGGTTCACCTGTATAAGAAAACGTAAAAATTTGATTTTAGGTTTGCACCCAAAAGTAACTCCAATAAACAAGGGATATGTACATATATATATTATAAATTACCTCAATGTACAGATGTGATGGTATAAACCATACACAACATAGTTTTATATACACTTTCACAGTGTAAGAACATTTTATTAAAATGGAACATCTTCAACATTGAAATACAGTTGTTATTAACAAAGTGTTAATCAAATATTACAGGTGCTTGAAATTAATTAAAATGGGTCAAGCAGTGCAAGTTAAAACATTGTCTAAAAGATTAAATCCAGTTTAAGGCTGTTAAACAGAATACTGGAAGAACAATTGCACTGATAAGATCAGCACTTGCACTAATGAGGACATGGTCATGGTTATCTTGATCACATTTAAATTAGAGTCAGCTGCAAATTAGTGCTGCAATTACAAGTCAGTTGAAAGGCAAAGACTTGACCCATCACATAAAGCCTATGTTTTAGCCAATCTTAAATATTCATAAATTACTATTTAGGAGTAATTCAGCACCATAAGAGGGGGAAAATTGTTCCATGATACAAATATGTCTTATGGTTTTGTTGACATACTTTGTCCATTAGAAACGGAGCCTAGGTAAGAGTAATAAAGCTCCAAAAGAAGAAATACAGAAGATTATAAGAATATGTATGCCTTTGTGAGAGGCTTATACAAATACCAAATGATACATTATCATTATTAAAGTAATGGATTTTTTTTTAAAAATTTAAAAAAGGGGGTTCACAAGTTGCTTCAACTATAAGTTTAGCAGCTGTTGCAAGCTGAAGCAAGTATTAACAGATGATGGACAGTTCTGTGAATATTTGGGTAAGATAAAAATATTATCTATTCTTATAAAGATAATTGATACGTCTCTTTGTTGGGACTACGGACAATAATACCAGGTAAATGCAAATGAATTGTCCTAAGAAATTCTCCAAACATTTGTATTAATTATTGAATTATAATTATCGAATTATGGATTAAATATCGATTGTTCTATTATGGAAGTGTCCAGGTCATAACAAGGTGTACAATACCACGGATATGGCGTATATTAAATCACATAAGATAAGTAAAATAATAATCATGTGATTATCTGAGTAAACAGATGTGGCATATTCTAAAATGTTTAAGAAGTTTTAAAGAAGGAACTGCAGATGCTGGAGAATCGAGGGTACACAAAAAGCTGGAGAAACTCAGCGGGTGCAGCAGCATCTAAGGAGCGAAGGAGATAGGCGACGTTTCGGGTCGAGACCCTTGTTCTCGGCGTACCAGGGCCCCATCCCCGACCTCTACCTCCGTTACATCGACGACTGCTTTGGTGTCACCTCCTGCACCCACACACAACTGACTGACTTCATTCATTTCACCACCAACTTCCATCCGGCACTCAAATACACTTGGACCATTTCCGACATTTCCCTACCATTCCTTGACCTCACCATCTCTATTGCAGGTGATACGCTCCTGACCGACATCCACTACAAACCAACTGACTCCCACAGCTACCTGGACTACTCTTCCTCCCACCCTGCTTCCTGTAAGGACTCCATCCCCTATTCCCAATTCCTCCGTCTACGCCGCATCTGCTCCCAGAATGAGGTGTTCCACACCAGGTCATCACAAATGGCCTAATTCTTCAGAGAACGGGGATTCCCCTCCCCCACTATTGATGAGGCTCGCACCAGGGTCTCCTCCATACCCCGCAACACTGCCCTCGCTCCCCATTCCCCCACTCACAAACAGGGCAGAGTCCCCCTGGTCCTCACCTTTCACCCCACCAGCCGGCAAATACAACATATAGTCCTCCGCCAGTTTCGCCACCTCCAACGTGACCCCTCCACCCGCCACATCTTCCCATTTCCCCCCCCGTCTGCCTTCCGCAAAGACCGCTCCCTCCGCAACTCCCTTGTCATTCTTCCCTCCCCTCCCGCTCTACCCCTTCCCCGGGCACTTTCCCTTGCAACCGCAAGAAATGCAACACTTGTCCCTTCACCTCCCCCCTCCACTCCTTTCAGGGACCCAAGCAGTCCTTCCAGGTCCGACAGAGGTTCACCTGCACCTCCTCCAACCTCATCTACTGCATCCGCTGCTCCAGATGCCAGATGATCTATATCGGTGAGACCAAGCGGAGGCTTGGCGATCGCTTCGCGCCGAAACACCTCCGCTCGGTCCGCAATAACCAACCCGACCTCCCGGTGGCTCAGCACTTCAACTCCCCCTCCCATTCCACATCCGACCTCTCGGCCCTGGGCCTCTCTCCACGGCCAGAGTGAGCAACACCGCAAGCTGGAGGAACAGCACCTCATATTCCGCTTGGGGAGTCTGCATCCTTTGGGCTTGAACATTGAATTTTCTCAATTCTGTTAACCCCTGCTGTCTCCTCCCCCTCCCACCTCTCCCTCAGCCCTCGGGCCATGGCATTCTCTCTATCTCTATCTCCCTCCCCCACCCTAGTCGCACTAGCTTCTCATTTTCACACCACAAACAGCTTACAATGGCTTGTTCCCTTTATCATCGATACTTTTTTGCATATCTTTCACTCATTGTTCTTTATCTCTCCACATCACCGTCTTTATCTCTCGTTTCCCTGATCCCTGACCAGTCTGAAGAAGGGTCTCGACCCGAAACGTCGCCTATCTCCTTCGCTCCTTAGATGCTGCTGCACCCGCTGAGTTTCTCCAGCTTTTTGTGTACCTTCTAAAATGTTTAGTCCAGCTGTTTATCTCTAAGAAAGGGACAATGTTATCACAGACTACACATTAAGGGGGGAAAATACATTGTCATTAATATGGATTACTTACAATTAATCTGGTTGTATACAGATTAAATAACCGATTTTTCAAATATTCTCGTGGGTAAACCAAGAACAGGAAAGGTGGATGCTTTTCTCTCAATTACATGAGGAAAAATGGGTTTTTATGTTCCTCATTTTTGTCTGATAGGGCAGTGTCTGATGAAAATATAGCAAAACACGGCCAGATGCATTTTGGTGGTTTAAAACGGATGCTTCATGGTTTTCATTAATATTGAGTGATGTTGAACCATTTGTGATGATTCATAGTTGCAGTAATTATTGTTGGCATCCATAATATGAAAATATGAATTGACTATCTGCAGGTTGATCAGACCATTACAATAGTTTAATGGTCAAAGAAGTCTATGAATGTTTAACTAATATAACAACATAACAATAAAATAATTATGTATAAAGAAGTGTTATACCTGCAATTTGCAGAAAAAAAAAACAACAATATTTTATAAGAAATTGGAAGTCTGTGTATACAGTAAAATTATTTGTCATATTAGATATATGTGAGTTCTTGTGGATTGCATTTTTTCTGAGTATCTAATTGATAGAGCCAATAATAGGGCTCAGAGTGTTTTCGTCCTATTTACGGACAATATACTAACCAAGAAGTTATCAGGTTCATTCGTAAAATCCCGATATGAAAAGGGATATATGTAGATATAAATATAAGTGTATATATATGTATATGTGTATATATAATCTGTCCAAAATTGCAATAAATAAGTCTGGAGATCAATATAGTCCTGAATTGCCTTAGGTAATGGACTCCAGTTCTATCAATGATTCAAAAAAGTTAACATTGAAAGTAATAATGCTGATGACTTTAGTATCAAGATAAGAGTGCAGATATTGTAAATATTACGTTATAATTGTATGTGGATACATATTACATTATCATATATGTTTATGAATTTACCAAACAAAGCAGACCAAGAAGAGCTGGAACCAAGGTAAACCTATAAGCATATCCTGTCGGCCTTAAATTGTGTGTGTGTGTGAACATTGATGAAATATGTTAAAGTAACTAAGAGTCTCTGTGGTAATGAGACAGCACTATTTATTATACACAAAAAACCACATTAGGTTCAGTAAAACTGATGGTTCTAGAGAAATGTATTCTAGATGGTTAAACATTGAATAACACACTCAGTGGAACTAGACACTGAAATGTGGAAAATTACTCTGTTAAGGAGGTAGATACATTCACAGGAATGGCGCAGGATGAGCCACTCGAGCAAAGATGCAAGGCCACAGGAGGGTGTAAAATAAATATTAAATTAAATGAAATCAGTCATTGTGTCACGATTGGACATGGAGTGTTGGGTTCTCTATAATTGTTGCTTTGTTCATACCATCAAATTATATATATCAATTGATATTTTGTGATAAACTTGCCTTTCAATAGAAAGGGCATTACTTTTATTCTTTTATAATGTGAAATAATTTATCACATAACTTGAGGCAATGTTTGGGGGAAAAAAAATGTGTTATTTTGCTCATTACTGTGTTGTGTGAGCCAGTGTCGTATGGAAGGAGTCTACGACATGAAAAACACAGAAAGCTTCAAAATCTTCACGTAGTCACTCACGTGACTCCGAAGTAAAATAGTAAGATTAAACGAGAATTTACCAGTTCGAAGTTTGATCGTTATTTTATGAGGAGTAACGATGAGGGATTACGTGCCCTCCACTCCCGACCCTCATAAAATAAATGATCATCTGGTAGTTCTAAATCTATGTTGAGCCTTACTATCTTACTCCGGCTATTGTGTTCTGTGTTTTTCATGCCGCTGCTTTGAAGTATGCCGTTCCAGCGCCAGGCGGGGCTTCTTCACGTAATCCCTCATCGTTACTCCTCATAAAATAACGATCAAACTTCGAACTGGTAAGTTCTCATTTAATCTTACTATTCTAGTCCACTCCAAATGAATGCTAACACTGCATTTGCCTTCCTTACAAGCAACACAACCTGCAAATTAACCTTTTGGGAATCCTGCACCCGTATGCCCAAGTTCCTTTGTAACTCCGCAAAGTAAACTGAACCAGACCACCATGAGGGATAGACACCAAGGACATTTTCATGCTCTTTTTGAAATAAAAGTCACTCCCTTTACTGCCTCCTCTCAAACAATGCAGCACCAAATCATCAGCATAGATTCTGGCATTCAGATCCATAGACCTCTGATACTGAGCACTTAACCCTATTCAGAGATGCGAGTGCTACCAGTTGAACTGTGATTATAACTTTTAAATGGGGAGGAAGATTTTAACTTCAGTGCACTGAGAGATGGAAAGGTATGCATTTCTAAGTCATATTACAGTTGTGAATCTCACAGGCATTACATCCTTGCTGAGAGAGTCTAAGACAAGAGGGCACAGCCACAGGATAAAGAATGGAGATGAGGAGGAATTTATTTAGCTAAAGGGTGGTGAATCTGTGGAATTCATTGCCACAGTTGGTGATGGAGGCCAAGCCATTGGGCACTTTTAAAGTGGAAGTTCTTGATTAGTAAGGGCATCCAAGGTTATGGGGAGAAGGCAGAAGAATGGGGTTGAAAATGAAAAATAAATCAGCTATGTTCAAATGGTGGTGGAGACTCAATGGGCCGAATGAGCCAATTCTGCTCCTTTGTCTTATAGTCATATGGCATGTGATCATACTATCAGTGCTTGTTCACAACAGTTCACTTGTATGTGTTTAGTTTAGTTTAATTTAGTTTAGAGATACTCTGTGGAAACAGGCCCTTCAGCCCACTGAGTCTGTGCCGACCAGCAATCACCCTGTCCTAACACTGCCCTACACACTAGGAACAACATAATCTATCTATCTATCTATTTTCTATCTTCTTCTATCTATCTATACTATTACTAAAACTCTCATCTTGACCACTTCCAGTCTGCGTTGTATTAAATTTGCGCAAAAACAGTCCCCTAGGATTTTTCGCCACCTTACTCACCGTTCTCCTCTGCTCCAAGTGCACCAAGTTTTTTTCCGATCAGTGAAATATTTGAAAAGTTATTGGTCTGTTATTCGGCAGGACAGCGACACCTCTTCCGGCACCCGCTGTCAATCACCGGCCGCGAGAATAAAGCTATAGGAGCGTAGTGAGCAGAGTGTGGGCGGGGGCTGTGTTCTGTGCTCTGCGGGCGGGGGCTGTGCTCTGCGGGCAGGGGCTGTGTTCTGTGTTCTGTGAGCGGGGGCTGTGTTCTGTGTCCACAGTGTAGAGATACACGATAAAGTGAATCATCTGAATAACGTTTAGTGCAAGATAAAGTTCAGTAATGTCCAATGAGGTAGATGGTAGCCCAAGACTGCTCTCTAGTTGTTTTTAGGACGGTTCAGTTGCCTGATAACAGCTGGGAAGAAACCATCCCTGAATCTGGAGTATAGTACAACAGAGCAACAGGCTGTTTGACCCACGATTGGCACCTTGCATGTCATTTTAATATTACACTTATCCCATCTCCCTGGATATTCCGGATTAATAAATTAAGGTTTTGTCAACTAATTACAAATCAATAACATTAGCCAACTCCGAAACATGAAGCGCTGAGCATTGGGATCCAGGCATCATGGACAACTGGCCTCAGTTCCCTGCTCACATCTGGCAGTGTGTCTCTGTCTGAACCAGGGTCTGTGGAGTGTTTTTGAAAGTGGGGGGGCTGAGCGATCACTGATCACTGACCTTGGGGGTACCCGGTGAGGGAGTGGAGCAACTGAATGGGGGGAGGGGGGTGTCCCCCCTCCCACGGTACGGACTTTTTGAAATTTGATATATTAAAATCATGTTTTAGTGCATTGTAGGAGTATGATTTCAATGTTTTTTGTTTGAAGTATTTTTAAGAGGTAACTTTTTAAGGGGTAACTTTTTCCACACAAAGGGTGGTGGGTGTATGGAACAAGCTGCCAGAGGAGGTAGTTGAGGCAGGGACTATCCCAACATTTAAGAAACAGTTTGACTGATACATGGGTAGGACAGGTTTGGAGGGATATGGACCAAAAGCAGGTAGTGTAGCTGGGACATGTTGGTGGGTGTGGCAAGTTGTGCCGAAGGGCCCGTTTTCACACTGTGTCACTCTATGACTACATTATACCTCCACTGTGCATGAATGATTCAAAATCAAGTTGTCGAGTTTTATTGCCATATACTTAAGCATAGAAACATAGAAAATAGGTGTAGAAATAGGCCATTTGGCCCTTCGAGCCAGCACTGCCATTCAATATGATCATGGCTATTCATCTAAAATCAGAACCTCTTTCCTGTTTTATCCCCATATCTCTTGATTTCGCTAGCTCCAAGAACTACAGTGGCTTGCAAAAGTTTTCATACCCCTTGAACTTTTCCATATTTTGTCACGTTACAACCACAAACGTAAATGTATTTTATTGGGATTTCATGTGATAGACCAACACAAAGTGGTGCATAATTGTGAAGTGGAAGGAAAATGATACATGGTTTCCAAATTTTATTACAAATAAAAAACTGAAAAGTGTGGCGTGCAAAAGTATTCAGCCCCCCTGAGTCAATACGTTGTAGAACCACCTTTCGCTGCAATTACAGCTGCAAGTCTTTTGGGGTATGTCTCTACCAGCTTTGCACATCTAGAGACTGACATTTTACTGCTGGAAAGTAAACCTTCACCACAGTCTTTTGCAGACTCTAACAGGTTTTCTTGCAAGATTGCCCTGTATTTGGCTCCATCCATCTTCCCATCAAATCTGACCAGCTTCCCTGTCCCTGCTGAAGAAAAGCATCCCCACAGCATGATGCTGCCACCACCATGTTTCACAGTGGGGATGGTGTGTTCAGGGTGATGTGCAGTGTTAGTTTTCCACCACACATAGCATTTTGCATTTAGGCCAAAAGCTTCAATTTTGGTCTCATCAGACCAGAGCACCTTCCTCCACATGTTTGCTGTGTCCCCCACATGGCTTGTGGCAAACTGCAAACGGGACTTCTTATGGCTTTGTTTCAACAATGGCTTTCTTCTTGCCACTCTTCCATAAAGGCCCGATTTGTGGAGTGCACGACTAATAGTTGTCCTGTGGACAGATTCTCCCACCTGAGCTGTGGATCTCTGCAGCTCCTCCAGAGTTACCATGGGCCTCTTGGCTGCTTCTCTGATCAATGCTCTTCTTGTCCGGCCTGTCAGTTTAGGTGGACGGCCATGTCTTGGTAGGTTTGCAGTTGTGCCATACTCTTTCCATTTTTGAATGATGGATTGAACAGTGCTCCGTGAGGTGTTCAAAGCTTGGAATATTTTTTTATGACCTAACCCTGCTTTAAACTTCTCCACAACTTTATCCCTGACCTGTCTGGTGTGTTCCTTGGGCTTCATGATGCTGTTTGTGCACTAATGTTCTCTAACAAACCTCTGAGGCCTTCACAGAACAGCTGTATTTATACTGAGATTAGATTACACACAAGTGGACTCTACTAATTAGGTGACTTCTGAAGGCAATTGGTTGCACTGGATTTTATTTAGGGGTATCAGAGTAAAGGGGGCTGAATACTTTTGCACGCCACACTTTTCAGTTTTTTATTTGCAAAAAAATTTGAAAACAATGTATCATTTTCCTTCCACTTCACAATTATGCGCCACTTTATGTTGGTCTATCACATAAAATCCCAATAAAATACATTTACGTTTGTGGTTGTAACGTGACAAAATGTGGATAAGTTCAAGGGGTATGAAAACTTTTGCAAGCCACTGTAAATGTAACTCTCTCTTGAAAACATCCAGTGAATTGGCCTCCACTGCCTTCTGTGGCAGATAATTCCACAGATTCACAACTCTCTGCATGAAGAAACTTTGTCCTCATCTCAGTTCTAACTGGCCTTGCCTTTATTCTTAAACTGTGACCCCTGGCTCTGAACTCCCCCAACATCGGGAACATTTTTCCTGCAGTTAGTGTGTGAAAATCTAGCAGGCAAGCAGGATGCTTTCTCCAACCACCCCCATTTGAAGGCCACTATCTTCCACTGTTTCTCACACTCAATGTGTGAGAATTGGCAGCCCTGCTGTGTGTCATGTTGTCACTCGTGGGCAGAGCACCAAGGCAAACACCTTGTATGTGAACATACTTGGCCAATAAACGGATTCATTCATTCAACGTGGAACTGGTGCACGGGTGATCAATAGTCAGTGGAAAACTTGATGGTCCGAATAGCCCGTTTCCACACTGTATTGCTAAACACTAACAACTTGGACTTTTTTTTGCACTAATATTGTTTTTAAAAAAAATTAGATTTTTGTTTTAGTTTAATACATGGTCTATGAGTACTTTGTTTACAGACTTGTTATGATGTTGCAAGTAAGAATTCCATTGTTCCGTTTCAGTTCTTATGACAATAAAACAGTCCCGACAGTGGGGGTCAGTGATGGCCTATTGCAGGGACAAAATGAGACAAAGTGGTGGAGTAACTCAGCGGGTCAGGCAACATGGCTTGACAATGTTTCGGGTTGGGACCCTTCTTCAGATTGTGAAGGAAGGAACTTGGTTTACACCGAAGATAGGCACAAAATGCTGGAGTAACCCGGCGGGTCAGGCAGCATCTCTGGAGAAAAGGGAATAGATGACTTTTGGGATCGGACCCGTTCTTCAAGTAACCCTTGCTTTCCCTCTCTCTCCATCCCTCCCTCGTCCTAGTTCTCCAACCAGTCCGGCTGTCCCGTTTACATTTTACATTGTACACCGCGTTGTCAACTTTCCGTAGCTACTAATTATCTATTCTATATTTGCTTTGATCCTCGACCCCTTTGATCTGTCGTTTTCACACCGAACCCTTCCACATCTCTCGTTTCGCTCTCCCCCGACTCTGAAGAAGGATCTCGACCCGAACTATTCCAGAGATGCCGCTGAGTTACTCCAGCATTTTGTGTCTGAATCTTCAGAGTGATTGGAGTAGGGGAGAGAAAGCAGGGACAGATTGTCCGGCTACGAGTCGCCGTTCCACAGTCGAGGTCAGATCAGAATTATCGCTCTGACACGCACAAGTTATGTAATGTTCAGCCCTGGAGTTTAACATCTGTACAGCACGCCTAGTCCGGCCCCCACTGCTCTCTCGTCAGTGCCTGCACTCCCCGGCGATACAGTCCAAGCCAGGCCGGGCCGGGAGGATGTCGGCGATCAAACGCGACCCCAGGATCACCTACTGTCAAAGCCTAGGGTGCGGGGCAGCGGCCGGGGTCCTGAGCCGCTCCATAACGTGCCCGCTCGATGTGGTCAAGGTACTGAGCCAGGTGGGCACCTTCCACGCCAAGAAAGGCTTCATCAGGACTTTCCAGCTGCTGTGCGAGGCCGAAGGGCCGCGGGCTCTGTGGAAGGGGAACTGTATCGCCTGCCTGCGCCTGTTCCCCTACAACGCCACTCAGCTGTCAGCTTTCCACAAGTAAGCGTCGCCCGCCCGGCCGGCCGTCTGCGCGTTTATTTCACCTGGAAATATATATCGCTACAACTGTAACAAAGGTTCCGCAACGCGGGACACCCCCGCTTAATCAAAGAACCTGTTAGCAAAGATACTAGTGTCTTTGCCTGTTGGTATCCAATTATCACAATTGGATACATTTGTGCCACTTTTGGCAACAATATATATATTTAAAATAAACCTTGTTTTTAAAGTAATTGGGAGGTTAAGACCAAGACGACAGGATATGGTGATTGTTTTTTTTAATATTTGAGCGGGTTTCAGGTTGCAACTGCGGGTTACAAAAGGTCATGGATGTAATGACTCGGGCAGCGTGCGATCACGCCTTCGCTTGTAGCCAATCCCCAACCGGCCGCCGGTCAGCCGACACTGACAAGGAGTAATCCGAGAGCTTCCGGGTGCGACTGTTCATCCAGCAAAACAGCAGTGCTAAATGGTGGGGATGTGGACTAGATTATAAAGCCTTGCAGCATGGAAACAGCCCCTTGTCCAGCCGACCAAGTTGCCATGTTTAAGAAGGAACGGCAGATGCTGGAAAAATCGAAAGTAGACAAAACGTGCTGGAGAAACTGAGTCTGAAGAAGGGTCTCGACCCGAAACGTCGCCTATCTCCTTCGCTCCTTAGATGCTGCTGCACCCGCTGAGTTTCTCCAGCCTCTGGTGTACCCTGGAGGAACTCAGTGGGTGAACTATGGAGAGAAGGAATAGGCGACGTTTCGGGTCGAAACCCTTCTTCAGACAAGTATATTAGGCTCGTCCCATTTGTCTGCACTGGCCCACACGCCTCTAAGCCCTTACTTTCCATATTTCTCTCTAAATGTCTTTTCAAAGTGGCACTGCATTCTATAACTTCCTCTGGCAACTCATTCTAGATGCGGATTGCCCTCTGAATGAAAAGGTTCCCCTTAAGCTCCCTCTTTAAATCTCTCCCTTCTCACCTTAAGCCTGTCTCCTCTAGTTTTAGGATCCTCTACTTTATGAAAAAGACATTGAGCGTGCACTTTATCCATGCCCCCCCCCCCCAATGATATTTTACACCTCAATAAGATCACCCTTAGCCTCCAGTGCTCCCAGCCTGTCCCATCTCTCCCTATAACTCAAGCATGTAAGGCCAGTTTACGTTCTCTACTGCACCCCTTACCAACCTAATGACATCCTTCCTGTAGCTGGGTGACCATAAATACACACAGTGTTCCGTGTTGTCTCACCACAGACTTGTACAGCAACAGCATGAGTCTCAATTGTTGTACACCATACCCTTCCCAATCCCTCCTTCAACACCCTGCCCACCGACTTGCCACATTCAAGGAACCGTGCACTTGAACTTCTAGATTTCTCCGTTTACATCAGTCCTCCAGGCCTAACTTTTACGGTGCAAGTGCTGCCCTAGTTTGTCACACCACCATGCACTATCTCACACTTGTCAGACTTAAATTCCATTTGACATTCCTTGTTCCACCTTCCCAACCGATTTAGATCTTGTAAATGTGGATATAGTTCCTTAGGTGGGAAAGTGGCACAGCTGTAGAGTTGCTGCCTTGCGGCGCCAGAAACCCGGGTTCCATCATGACGACGGGTGCTGTCAGTACGGAGTTTGCACGTTCTCCCTGTGGCAACATGGGTTTTCTCTGGATGCTTTGGTTTCCTCCTGCATTCCAAAGGCATGCAGGTTTGTAGGTTAATTGGCTTCTATAAATTGTCCCTAATGTTGATAAGGTTCACTACTTTAAAAACAGACAACTCGTAAAAATGTTAGGTACATCAACTCAAGCTTTACTGATCATCAGCCAGTGGAAGTGACAGGGATACACCAGTCAAGTAAGCAAAAGACACTTGACTTCCCCACGCCACCACGAATTGCATGGTGTTTTATACAGTGTGTCACTTAATCACATTCCAAATATGTTTTTTTTAAAAATATCTTTATTTATTAGAGGTATCGCAAGTTACATCAGTGTACATCCCTTATATTGTATTACAGTCATTGTATCCCTTATTTTTTTTAAAGCTTTAGAAAAGAGAGAGAAATAACAGCAAAGAAAGTGAAAAAGGGATGTGAAAGCGTGACAGAGGGAAAGAAAACCCTTGAGGAATTAGAGTCTGGAGATTAAGAGATAGACCCTGGAGAGGAAAAAAAAAGAAAAAGGGAAAGAAAGAAGAAAAGCCAGTTACTTTATTATAAACATCTCGCAAAAGGAATCTACCAACTCGACAGTTTTTCTTCCCCCTTTACCAAGACCCGACACCGGTACTTTTTTGAAGTATTCTTGCACCTTATCCTTGTAATATGTTTGCAAAAAATGCAGACCACGTCTTATAGAAACAGTCTGATTTTCCTGCTCGTCGGAGTCTCATATCTTCCAAGTGTAGTGTTTCGAACATAGTTGAAATCCACATATTAACTGTTGGTATAGGAGTATTTTTCCAGAATTTTAAGATTAGCTTTTTTCCGGTTATTAAGCCATATTCAAATAGTCTTTTGAAACACATTTAATTCAGGGCTATCTTCCGATGTCCCGAAGATAATCCAGTCTGCTTTTGGAGTCAGTTTTATTTTAAATATTTTTGTGAAAATTTCAAAAATTTCAGTCCAAAATGTTTGAATTTTTGTACAAAAGACAAATGAGTGTGCTATATTAGCTTCTTGACATTGACATTTATCACATATAGGTGAGACGTTGGGAAAAAGTTTACTTATTTTAGTTTTTGAATAGTATAATCTGTGTAAGATTTTAAATTGTATTAAGGTGTGTCTTACATTAATTGAACATTTATGCACATTTAATAAATATTCTTCCCACCTTTCTTTGGGAATGTTTATACTTAATTATTTTTCCCAGTCTCTCCTGATACCTTCTGTTGTTGGTATTTCTGCATTTAGAATAATATTATATATATATTAGGTTTGCTGGTTCTGCATTTGTATTAATTACTTCTTCCAGTAAGTCTGGAGGCATATTGTGATAATCTTGTGCGTATTTTTTCAGATAGTCACAGATTTGGAAATATTTAAAATACTGATTGTTTCCTAAATTGTATTTTAGTTGTATTTGTTTAAATGATAATAGTTTTCCCAATTCATACACATCTCCGAAGATTTTAATTCCAGCTCTTTCCCATTGTATAAATGCTTTATCTATAGTTGAAGGTTTAAATGAGGGGTTTTTACTGATAGGAGATAAGAGAGATAAATTTCTTAATATTAAATTGTGTTTTATTTGTTTCCAAATTCTAATTGTACTGTATATAATTGGATTATTGTTATAATTTATATTATTCATCGATATTGGAGAGAGAAGGATTGCTCCAATAATATAAGGAGAGCAATCCTCTTTCTCCATAATCGTCCAATCCGGTTGCTGGGGAGAGTTACCCAGCAATGGGATCATGTTTCTGATATTTACAGACCAGTAGAAATACATAAACTTGGGGAGTTCTAATCCCCCTACTACTTTGGGTTTATTCAGATGAGCTCTTTGTGTTCTGTGGGATTTATAATCCCAAATAAAATTTGTGATATCTGAGTCCAGTTTTTTTTTTTACTTTTTGGATAAATATATTGGAATAGATTGGAACAGGTATAAAATTTGTGGTAGAAAAATCAATTTTATGGCATTTATTCGGCCTATAAAGGACATCGGGAGCGTTTTCCAAAATTTAATCAAGTTATATAGTTTCTTAAGTAGAGGGTTATAATTTTCGTCAAACATATCTTGATATCTTCTAGTAATTTCGATGCCCAAGTATTTAAATGTTTCCGTAGCTATTTTGAAAGGAAACTGTAAAAGATGCGTCGAGTCTTTCGGTTTTTATTGACATGATTTCACTTTTATTCTAATTTATTCTATATCCTGAGAATGATATTCCTCTATTAATTTTAAAATATTTGGTATAGTAATATGAGGTTTTGTGATGTACAATAGTACTTCGTCAGCGTATAGTGATATTTTATTGTTGGAATATTTTGTTTTATATCCATAGATATTCGGATGAGTTCTAATTCTTTCCGCTAGGGGTTCAATTATGAGAGCAAATAACAACGGTGATAATGAAATCCTTGTCTATTACCCCTTGACAAATGAAATTTTGTAGATAAATTATTGTTAGTTAATATTCTGCCCATTGGCTTATTCTATAGTAATTTAATCCATAGAATAAAATTATCTCCCAGTTGAAATTCTTGCAATTCCCTGACCATATATTCCCATTCAACCTGATCGAATGCTTTCTCTGCATCCAACGATATGATTGATAGTTTTTCAAAGATGTTAGTCATGGTCACAAGATGCAGCCAGTATACATCACTACAGGACGAGTCTGAGCTAGTCTCCCTTCTCAATTGGTAGACACATTTCAACAGCACTGGTCATTATCTCAATATACATCAACCTGAGACAAGCCCGGGCCTGTCTCTCTCTCCCACCAACTGGCACTCTTCCATTGGAGAAAGCCTGCTTGAGAAGGAATACAAGCCACAACCTAGGCAAGCATTCCACTATGTATCCTTCATGCATTCAAAAGCATTTAACCTTTTCAGTGTGTAGGTAGTGCTAGCGTACGGGGATTGCTGGTTGGCGTGGACTCGGTGGGCCAAGGGGTTTGTTTCCGCACTGTATCTCTAAACTTTAAATTAAACTATTCAAGTATAATTTTGGTATAATCGGAAATGATGCTAACTACATTGTCATGCAAATCATTCATGTATAAAACATACAACATTGTACCCAGCACTGACCTTTGTGGCATGCCACCAATCAGAAAAACAATCCTCCACATCTAGCCAATGACTTTGTCAAAAGCCTTGTTAGAGTCCTTATAGGGCCGGGGGTGGTACAGCATTACGGTGAAGCAGCATTAGAGTTGTTGCCTCACAGCGCCAGAGACTTGGGTTTGACCCTAACCATGGGTGCTGTAGGTACTGAATTTGTACGTTCTCCCTGTGACCATATGGGTTTTCTCCGGGTGCTCCGGTTTCCTCCCATACTCTAAAGATGTACAGGTTTGTAGGTTAATTGGCTAATCGGTAAAAATGGTAAATGGTCCCCAGTGTGCGTGATAGGGCTGGTGTACGGGGTGGTCGCTGGTCAGCGCCGACTCAGTGGGACAAAGGGCCTGTTTCCGCGCTGTATCTCTGAAGTCCAAAGTCTAAAGAAAATGTTTGGGATTATCCAAGCAAGACCTTGCCTGTGGTTGAAGGAGAGACTTTGAACCTTGTGCTCAGGTTAGCAGGCGGGAAGGGAGTGGACCCACACATCGAGATGGGATGGGAAACGAGGAGAAGGGAGCAGGACTGAGCCTAACTGGGGCAGTAGGAAGAAAACTGAGGAGTGAGATGATGGCCAAGGATCGACTTAGGGATTGGGGGGGGGGGGGGGGGGGGGGGGGGGGGGAAGAATGATTGGGCCACTGACCGAGCATGATTTGATGCAGTGTTGATTGGCAAAGAGGTGGGTTGGGTCAAGATTGGGTCAGAGGATCAGTTGGGGTCACAACCTGGGTGTCAGGGTATTGGCAAGGGAATCATGGTACGGGAAGGATGAAAAGCAACTGGGGAATTACCCTTTAGCCAGGAGTGAAGCAGCACAATTTTAAATTCTGGTAATGCTGAAATGAAACAACACTGGTGCAGTTGAATCTCCTCCTGTGTGAGTAGATGGTCAGAGTTGCAGCCTCACGGCACTAGAGACCCGGGCTCGATCCTGACTATGGGTGCAGTCTGTATGGCATTTGTACGTTCTCCCTGTGACCGCGTTGGTTTTCTCCGGGTGCTCAAGTTTCCTCCCACATTCCAAAGACGTGCGGGTTTGTAGGTTAATTGGCTTCTGTAAATTGTCCCTATTGTATCGGATAGAACTGGTGTATGGGGAATGCTGGTCTGCGTGGACTGAAGTGCGTGTTTGGATGCTGTATCTCTAAACTAAAGTAAACTAAAGAGAGGATTTTTCAGCAAATCCAGATGGCATTTAGGAAAGGAATGAATAATTGAATTGAACAAATACATCCAACCGTTTGATAATCCGACATAGTTTGATTAGATTATATACATAGTCAGTTTTCACTCTATTTTGTTACTAATTGGCACGAGGAATGTTTGCTACATTGTTTTCTTTGCTGAAGCATTATTTTGTGTCAGAATTGTGTCCATTTGGTATCTTACTGACATTGGATCTGAGCATTTTTGGAATGTTTTAATACGTTGCAAGAGAAAAATAAATTTGTATGGGTCTTTGTACCAGAGTAAAATCTGCTTTGTAACTAGCTGTTTTCAACATGTGCCTTTTATGCATGGTGCTGCTGTAGCATAATTAATTGTTTTCCATCTTTAGTCATGAATTGTATGTTGTACTGATTTGAGTTGTGGACAAAGCAAAGTATCAGAGGAGGGGATAGACACAAAATGCTGGAGTAACTCTGCGGGTCAGGCAGCATCTCTGGAGAAAAGGAATAGGTGACGTTTTGGGCCGGAACCCTTCTTCTGACTCACTATGACTTGAAGAAGGGTTCCGATCCAAAACGTCACCCAGTACTTTTCTCCAGAGATGCTGCCTGTCCCACTGGGTTACTCCAGCATTTTATATCTTTCTTTGGTGTAAACCAGCATCTGCAGTTCCTTTCAACACATTTTCGCAGAGGAGGGGCGATGTACCTGCTCAGATGATTCAGGGGAGAGTCGTGCACCTTGGGCTGGGTATAGTCTGGACATAAGTTATGGTCAGGGTCAAGTCACAGCAGAAACAGGCCCCACGGCCCATCGAGCACTAATATTTCACAATTTTATTTATTTGGATGGAATTTTAAAGCAATGGGCAAAATATTATACTGTTGAGTTTAGTAGTGTATGCAATGGCATCATATAGGTATAGCCCCTATACTTCCTCCCTTGACTCTGTCGAGAGACCCCGGCAGTCCTTTCAGGTTAGGCAGAGATTCACTTGCACCTCCTCCAACCTCATCTACTGTATCCGTTGCTCATAAATGTGGACTCTTATACATTGGCGAATCCAAATGTAGACTGGGCAATCGTTTCACGGAACACCTTCGCTCTGTCTGTCTGATCCTACCTGATTTCCCGGTTGCTAAACACTTTAATTCTCCTTCCCATTCCCACACTGACCTTTCAGTCCTAGGTCTCCTCCATTGTCAGACTGAGGCAAAATAAAATTGGAGGAGCAGCATCTCCTATTTTGCTTGGGCAGCTTACCCAGTGGTATGAATATTGATTTCACTAACCAAGTAACCCCAGCAATCCATCTCTCTCTATCCCCACCCCCCCCATCCAAGTCGCACCAGTTTATCGTTATCACCAAACAAACAGCTAACAATGGTCCGCTTCCTTTATCATCGTAACTTTTTTTTGCTTATCTCTCTTTGATTGTTCTTTATCTCTCCACATTATCGTCTATATTTCTCGTTTCCCTTTTCCCTGACCAGTCTGAAGAAGGGTCTCGACCCAAAACATCACCCATTCCTTCTGTGCAGGGATGCTGCCTGTCCCACTGAGTTACTCCAGCATTTTGTGTCTATCAGTGGCGACAACAGCCTTATAGTCTAATGCACATCTCTGGTGTCTGCTGCATGGGTGCAGAGTTGCAGCGGTGATTTGGGGAAGAGCAAATTACACTGCATCGCATCCACGAGAGGTTGATCAATTTTCGTCCCTTTAATGAAAGAGATTTTACACCTGTTGTTTTTGCCCTTTCATGACGATTGTCACCAAATGTAGAACAGTGCAGTGCAGGATCAGGTTCTTTTGCCCACAGTCCCTGGCGAACATGATGCCAAGTTAATCAGGATTTTGGGATTCACAAAATCTTCGCGCAGCTCCTGCGTGACGTGCAAATGACGCCCAAG
This sequence comes from Okamejei kenojei, assembly GCA_035221665.1. Classification (NCBI taxonomy): domain Eukaryota; kingdom Metazoa; phylum Chordata; class Chondrichthyes; order Rajiformes; family Rajidae; genus Okamejei; species Okamejei kenojei. Next base: position 36,426,042 of record CM069143.1, read on the forward strand.
TGGGACAGGCCCTTAACACGTCTCCCCTTAGCTTCCATTACTAGATTGGTAATGCACTATTTGTATTGAATTCTGTACCACCTCACACTTACAAGACTCAGGATGATACTGAGATGACAAGAACAGGGCAGCATTACTTAGAACTGAAATATCACCATCCGATGTGAGTGAGTGACTCTGCTGATTGAGAGCGTTATGGTAAATGGAAGGCTTAACTTTGGACATTAAAATGCCAGGTTATGCGGGACGGCACGGTGGCGCAGCGGTGGAGTTGCTGCCTCACGGCACCAGAGACCCGGGTTCAATCCTGACTACGGGTGCTGGCTGCATGGAGTCTGCACCTTCTCCCTGTGACCTGCGTGGGTTTTCTCCGGGTTCTCCAGTTTCCTCCCACACTCCAAGGGCGTACAGGTATGCAAACTAATTGCTTGGTATAATTGTAAATTGTCCCTAGTGTGTAGGATAGTCTTAGTGTTGGGGATCACTGTTGGCATGGCCTCAATGGGCTGAAGGATGGGGACTCACTGGGCTAAAGGGCCTGCTCCACGCTGTATCTCTGAACTATTTCTCCTGGTCGCAGAACACTGATACAATTGTAAAGAAAGCACATCAGCGCATCTACTTCCTGAGAAGATTACAGAGAGTCGGTATGTCAAGGAGGACTCTCTAACGTCTACAGGTGTACAGTAGAGAGCATGCTGACCGGCTGCATCGTGGCTTGGTTCGGCAACATGTGCGCCCAGGAGCGGAAAAGGCAGCAAAAAGTTGTATACACTGCCCAGTCCATCATCGGCTCTGACCTCCCTACCATCGAGGGGATCTATCGCAGTCGCTGCCTCAAAAAGGCTGGCAGCATCATCAGTCAATAAAACTCAACTCAAACACAAATCTGAACTTTAATAGCCTATTGCACTTTATATGCTTATTTATGCGTGTGTGTGTGTGTATATATATATATATATACACACACATCACACACACACACACACACACACAAACACACACACACACACACACAATATATATATATATTATATTATATATATATATATATATATATATATATATATATATATATATATATATATATATATATATATATATAAATGTGTGTGTGTGTGTTATAAATAATCATAATCAATGGTATATGGACACACTGATCTGTTCTGCATTTATTTATGCCTACAATATTCTGTTGTGCTGAAGCAAAGCAAGAATTCCATTGTCCTACCTGGGACACATGACAATAAACTCTCTTGAATCTTGAACTTCTTGAATTAAAAAGGTGACTGATTCCAGCCTGTCTTCAGATGTTCCCTGTCTGTTTCCCAGGTTTGTGAACCTGTTCATGGATGACTTGGGCCACATCTCCCATTGTGGCGCCATTGTGGCCGGGAGCCTGGCGGGCATCGTGGCCGCTCTCCTCACCTACCCGACTGAACTGATCGAGACCAGGCTGATTGTTCAGAACAGCACGGCTCCCACCTACAGAGGCATCGTCCACGCTCTCCTCACCATCTACACCAGCGAGGGATTCCCAGCTCTTTACCGAGGGGCTTCACTCTCAATACTGGGTAGGTTGCTGTACAATGGCACTTATTCAATGGCTCAATGGCACTTTATTTGTAACATGTACCGAGGTACAGTGAAATACATTTTTGTATACAGATCAAAACAAGTATCTCCTTCCATAAGCACTTGGATGCATCTTAGATAAGCATCTCAGATACAGTACAAGTGCATAGCAGTGGTACACTGGGACAGTATACAGATTTGGCACCATTTTGTTATAGGTGTAGTTCTTAACCTGACCATGAAGACCCGTTGTCCTAGCGACGTTGCAGGGTCGGCCTAGCCAAGTGTAGCTGTTGGTGCTGCTGCAGGCCACGTCTGGTCCACGCTCTCAGCCTTTTAGATCGGTAACCAATCCAGCCGAGCCCCAGGCTCCTGCTGGGCCTCCAGCGGCTCACTCCACCATCGCAGTGCACTGCACTGCCTCCTCTCCAGTCCACGGGTGAGCAGGGTCCGGGCCCGGCGGCTTCCCTCACTGGTCAGGGTCCTTGTTCTGTGGTGGGTGAGCCAGGTTTGCTGTAGGGTGTAGCCACAACACACCGGGGTGACCTGTTGGGGGGAACTGGCTTGTTGGTCTAGGGGTAAGATTCTCAGTGAGGGTGCGAGAGGTCCCAGGTTCAAATCCCAGGTGAGCCCTCATTTCACAGGGTGGCACAGAGGTGCAGCTGGTAGAGATGCTGCCTCACTGCGC